>CM056820.1:3537500-4137500 GCA_029852735.1 Persea americana
GGGGGTGGTTTGCAATTTCGGGGAGTTTTCAGGGGTTTTTATGATATTATGAGTTTTTGTGAGTTTGGTGCATCAGGTAAGTCTCGGCATTTCACGAACTTTAGTCTTTTATTGCGTTTCGATCCGACATGTCGAAGAGGCCCAAATATCCACTTTAGTGAAACCATGGACTAAACTTAAATTACCCATTTAACTTGACCTAATAAGACCCATCACTCATTCTTCACTCATCTCTTATTTTCTCTTCCTCCTTTCATTGTACTGCCTCCAAGCTCCCAACCCCCTCACTGCCTTTCTCCCGTTTCCGAGCACCAGAGCTCCGTTCTCGCCGGTTGGACTATACATCTTCTTCTCCAAGCCTCCTAGAACCCAACCATCTCCTTTTCTAAGCTTTTCATCCACAACCCATTCAAAGGTAAGCTTCCCAAGCTACTAGGCCTAGCTATTCTTCTTCCTTTGGTTTAGAAATGGTTTAGAGAAGCTCACCCAACCCATTTGCATCCATTTTGCAGTTGGTTTTGGGATTGAGAATCATTTGTTCAAGTTTGAGCTTTGAGAGGATTTTTCCCCAAATTTTCTTCTTAAAATTTGATCAAGCTCTTCATCAAGGCAAGTAGATAAATGATATTTTTGTCTTCCTTGATTTGTATGGAAATATGTTGATTTATATGTCATTTGCTCATTTATTGAATTAGAGGATTGAAAACATGATAATTAGGCTTTTTTGCTTAATGGAATGGATGGAGATGTTAATGATTTGATTAGATTGATAGATTGGTTTGTTATGGACCTGTTATATCCAGGTTTTTTATGGTTTATCAAGTTCATGAGAAAGAGGAAGGGAAAGACCCAGGTTCACTTCAGTTATAGAACCTGTGTTCTGTAACCGTAGTGCACTCGATCGACCGACCAGGGGGTCCGGTCGACCGGCGACACTGAGTTAGGTTCCCTGGAACCGGACCAAATCACTGTTGCCCATTTTCTGCTTACAACTGTCGATCGACCGACCAAGGTTTCGGTCGACCGAGCACACAAGGGAGAGGTCGACCTGACTCTTTCAGGTTGACTGAGTTTCCTGTGTAGGGAGTTGACCGGCCAAGGGCTCGGTCGACCTGGAGGCCTGTGTATGCGGTCGACCGGCTAAGGGCCAGGTCAACCGGGCCAACTGAGAGAACCTTTTTCAAAGGTTCTTTTCTGCCATGTTTTCGATGACTTTAGGTGGAACCTTGGCTAATCTTTTTGGACTCATTTGACTCTATGTGAAGATGTTTTAAGCCGACGTTTTTCACGGTTATTACGGTTGCATCGGGTACCAATCTTATTCAATCTTGAACAGTACGGGACAACGGGATACCCTCTTTTATATCTATGCACAAAGACTAATCGTTCGGCTATCGCGAACCTTATTCCTTTCATTGACTGAGTAGGTTGTACGATGTTTCGGGTTTAACATTTGACTTAGGTTTGGATTGTTTATCGCTTATGATTCCGAATTGTACCGTCTGGTACTATCTACATGTAATGTCCATGTTCTTTAGCTTCGTTTTTTTTTCTTTGTATTGGGATTACATGAAGAACTTAGATGATGGACTTAGGACACCCTTTGATGTTCCGTTTGTTCTGGAATCTGTACGAAGTGTTGAGACTAGGCAGCTTTGATTGTAAGGCTTGAAAAGAACTACTATTGAAGTCCGAAATCTGTTTGAAGTCTGATCTGATTTGAAGCAAGTAGTTTCTCCATTGTTTGATGAATCTTGTTCGTCCTAGAAAGCTTAGTCCCTCACTGATGTCTGTTTAGGATTCTGTTTGTCGGTACCACTCAGCTGTTAACGTTCAACACAGCTAGGGCACCACCTGTGAGAGGACACTGAATATAGAACCTTGAGGCAAGATTAGACCAGAGCCCACGGGGACCGAGCCGTTTGAGCCAAGAGAGGATTGGTATGAGTTAAGCGGTGCCTCTGACTCATTACCAGATACCAAGCGGTATCACTCTGAACACTCTGAATACTCTGATTGATTGGGATGCGATCCCATCTTTCGGCCCATGTGGATTGCCTATTTTAATAGTTGATTATTGATTCGAATGCTATGTATTTCTGGTAACTTTGATTACTCGTTTACGCTATTTAGTTCTGCATATCTATGATGATTTATATATGTGTCTGCTTGCCGACCGTTGTGTCTGATGATGCTACTCTTGGTGCATAAGTACCGAGCCTTACTAAATCTCGAGGAGGAGACGACGGAGGAGGTTCAGGCAGATCAGCCTGATGACTCCTTAGAATATAGTACAGACGGCATTGTATAGCCGTATCGACCCCATACCGAGAGCCTTCATGATCTATCTAGATTAGATTCACATTTTGGTTTCTTTTGGTTCCTTTTTTTTTTATTAGGCCCAATTTTAGTGTGGCCTTCTTATTGTAATTAATACTTTTTATAACTTTCTTAAACTTGAACTTTAATTATTATAATTCAGTCTTTGCTCTTAACTATACAATCTTGAGATACCTCTTGTTATTTTGAAGCTTCCGCTAGTCGTTGTATGATTCGAGGAAATGTTTATCCCTCGCAGCGATCTTCGATCCATTTCGGACTTGATTGAGGCCAGATTATATTTGATTAATGTTGAAAAATTTTTAATTGGCCCTAATCTCATGCATTGCCCCGGTTTCACTTTTGGGGGCATGACAAATTGGTATCCGAGCATTACTGTTTCTAGTTTAAAAACAAGTAGAAACCTAAGACGTGTGAGGATTGGTTTCCTTTTTGGGTATCTTAGCTTGTGTAGATTGTTTAGTTTGTATGCTAGATTGAGTCCCATAGGACTAACGTTTTTTATGTTTCAGAATGGCTGAGGGAGATACCCACTCTAATCACAATAATGACAACGCTAGTGCTAGCACTAGTGATTCCGTGGAGGCTAGATTCAATCAACTGATGTCAGCATTTGTGGCTTCTCAAGAAGCACAAGTACAAAATCAGGCTGAGCAAAGAGAAGATCAGACCAAGCAGAGGGAGGACCAAGCTACCTTCCAGACTTAGATGCTACAGGTCTTACAGAGGCCAGTTCCGCCAACTTAGGTCATCGTGCCAGCTCGTGTGACAAACCCGAATGACATGTATGACAAATTTAAAAAAAGAAATCCACCAGCTTTTTATGGAAATGAAGATCCACTTGATGCTAATGAGTGGGTCGTACAAGTGGAGAAGATACTCCAAGTCTTTCAGTGCACGAATAAGGAGAAAGTACTGCTTGCAGCCTACCTATTTAAAGGTGTAGCGAAGATGTGGTGGAAGTCAGTCAAAACACCATATGTTACGACAGCTGACGATGCCACGATCACCGAAGCTACTGCTTGGACTTCATTTGAGAAGTTGTTCTGTACCAAGTATATCCCACCCCACATCCAGGCTCAGAAGCTTATCGAGTTCGAGTCTTTGGTTCGGGGAGAGGATTTAGTCCAAGTATATGAGCAGAAGTTTACCAACGTATCTAGGTTTGCACCGTCTCTAGTTCTTCTCAAGGCCGACAAAGTGATGAGGTTTATTCGAGGTTTAAGAACTGATATTCAGATGGAAGTGACCTCTGTCACACTGCCTACATATGAGGAGAACCTCAAGCATGCATATTGGGCTGAGGAGTCCATTCGGAGGAAGACCCTCTATGCACATCAACTTCAACAAGCACAGATGCAGGCTAGGACTCCGAGTTTGAGACAGTATCAGCACCAACAGCATTCACCGCAGCATCAGCAGTACCAGCAGCAGGCCAAGAGGCCTAAGTCTGATCAATCATGCAAGGTCTATTGCATGCATTGTGGTAAGGATTCACATCTATCCACGAACTGTAGATGGAAGTCAGGAACTTGCTTTGGGTGTGGCTCATTAGACCACCAAAAGAGAGATTGCCCTACGAATCAAGAGCAGGGTGTGAGGAATATAGCTTCGAGACCACCAGTAGCAGGACAGCCTTTGAGGCGGGCACCACAGCAGCAGCTTCGGGCACCACAGCAGCAGCTTAGACTTCCAGCACCACCACAGTACAGAGGACAGCAGAGACCCCAGTTATAGTAGTATGGCCAACAGAGGCAGCAGCAACGACCATAGCAGCAGGGCAGAGTCTATGCCCTAGATCATCAGGAGGTCGACAAAGCTGGAGGAGTGGTGGAAGGTACACTCTATCTCAGATGTACCTGCTAGAGTCTTATTTGATTCTAGTTCCATGCATTCCTTTGTGTCACCTATATTTGCTGCATGCTTGATGGGAAAAGTAGTTCCATTACATTGCATTTTACTTATTAGTACTCCCTTAGGGAAGACAGTGCAGTGTGAGTCCTATTATCTAGCGTGCAAAGTGCGGGTAGGGAACTTCATCCTATCTGCAGACTTGATCATCCTTGGGATGAAGGATTTTGATGTGATACTGCGTATGGATTGGCTATCCACCTACAGAGCAGTAATGGATTGCTTCAACAAGACTGTCAGATTGCAAGTACTCACGAACAGTGTTGATATTATTGGGAAGAGAAGACCCATGTCCACCAGAGTCATTTCAGCTTTGAGAGCAGACAGATTGATTCGGAGTGGATGTGAGGGCTATGTGGCATTTATCACAGAGGATAAATTGTCCAAAGCGGTGGAGGATATTCCAGTTGTTTGTGAGTTCCCGGATGTCTTTCCGGATGAGATACTTGGATTACCACCGGTTCGAGAGATTGATTTTACAATTGAGCTTGTGCCAGGGACGGTACCGATATTGAAAGCACCTTACTGCATGGCTCCAACAGAGTTAAAGGAGCTGAAAGTTCAGTTATAGGATCTCTTGGACAGAGGATTTATGAGACCGAGTGTATCACCATGGGGTGCACCGGTTTTATTCGTGAAGAAAAAGGATGGTTCGATGCGTATGTGCATAGATTACAGGAAGCTGAATCAGGTTACGATCAAGAACAAGTATCCATTACCCATGAAAGATTAGTTGTTTGATTAGTTGCAGGGAGCACAACATTTTTCTAAGATAGACTTGAGATCAGGGTACCATCAGATACAAGTCAGAGATCAGGATGTGCAGAAGACAGCCTTCAAGACTAGATACAGACATTATGAGTTCTTGGTTATGCCATTTGGGCTGACCAACGCACCCGGAGTGTTTATGGCTTTGATGAACAGAATCTTTGCACCATTCTTAGACCAGTTCGCAGCCGTATTCATAGACGATGTTTTAGTTTATTCGAGGTCCAGAGATGAACATGTAGAGCATTTGAGGAGTCCATTGCAGATCCTGAGAGAGAATTAACTTTTTGCCAAGCTTAGCAAGTGTGAGTTTTGGCTTGAGCAAGTGTCTTTTCTTGGACACATCATCTCTAAGGAATGTTTATTAGTGGATCCAGCGAAGATTGAGGCGGTAAACAATTGGTAAAGCCCGAAGTCAATGTCAGAAATTAGGAGTTTTCTCGGTTTGGCTAGGTATTACAGAAGGTTTGTGAAGGGATTTTCCAGTATAGCGGCTCCGTTGACCAAATTGACAAGGAATGATGTTCCTTTTGTATGGACAGAGCAGTGTGAAAAAACTTTCAAGAGTTGAAGACCAATTAACCACAGCTCCTATCTTACTCTACCTTCAGGGAATGGAGGTTTTGTGATTTTCACAGATGCTTCAGGCATTGGTTTAGGATGCGTACTCATGCAAGAGGGGAAAGTAGTGGCCTACGGGTCTAGACAGCTGAAAGAACATGAGAAGAGATATGCTACTCATGACTTGGAGCTCGCAACAGTGGTTATGGCACTGAAGATGTGGAGACACTACTTGTATGGAGAGAGATTCGAGGTTCATTCGGATCACAGGAGTCTTCAGTATTTGTTCAGGCAGAAGGATCTGAATATGAGATAGACCAGATGGATGGAATGCATCAAAGACTACGACTTTCCGATAAAGTATCATCCCTGGAAAGCAAATGTGGTTGCGGATGCATTGAGCAGAAAGACAGGGAATACCAAATGTTTACAGACAGAGCGGTCTTTGACAGAGTTATTCAGGGATATAGCCCTAGAGTTCCAGCCTCAAAGTGAGAGAGTCATGGTTGCTAGCATGCATACTTGGGAACCAGAGATTCTTGGCAGAATCAAGAACAGTCAGACAGAGGATCCAGAGTTAGTCAGACTGATTGACAGCATAGCAGACAGGCCAGAATTCAGACTCTTAGATGGAGTGTTGTATTGCCAGGATAGATTATGTGTTCCGGATGTGCATGGTTTAAGGAACGAGATCATGGTTGAGGTACACCATTCTTGTTATGTTATTCATGCAGGGAGCACCATGATGTACCAGAACTTCAGTAGTTTTTACTGGTGGAACAACATGAAGAAAGACATTGTCGGATTCGTCTCAAGATGTTTAGTGTGTCAACAAGTAAAGGTTGAGCATCAGAAACCTCCCAGATTACTCCAACCGTTGGAAACACCGGAATGGAAATGGGAGCACATCACCATGGACTTCGTTGCAGGGTTGCCACCTACGAAGGATAATGACATCATTTGGGTGATTGTTGACAGACTCACCAAATCGGCGCACTTCATTCTGATGAAGATGAGAGGATCCATGGATATCTTGGCACATAAGTACATTGACAACGTAGTCAAATTGCATGGGATTCCAGATTCCATTGTTTCAGACAGAGACATGAGATTTGTGGGTAGATTTTGGATCGGTTTACAAGCAACCTTGGGTACTACTTTGAGTTTCAGCACTGCATATCACCCTCAGTCTGTCGAGTTTCAGCACTGCATATCACCCTCAGACTGATGGGCAGACTGAGAGGACCAACCGGACTATGGAAGATATGTTACGGGCATGTGTTCTTGATTTTAGGAAAGACTGGGAGAAAAGTCTTCCTTTGTGCGAGTTTGCCTACAACAACAGTTTTCACTCCAGTATTGGGATGGCTCCGTTCGATGCATTGTAAGGATGGAAGTGCAAGACCCCGATTTGTTGGGAAGAGATTGGTATTCGGAGTTTTCATGGGCCTTTAATCATCAGCGATACCAATGAAAAGGTGAAACAGATCGTTGACAGGCTGAAAATTACAAGAGACCGTCAGTAGAGCTATGCAGAACCTAAGAGGAGGGATCTAGAGTTTAAGGTCGGAGACAAAGTTTTTCTCAAGGTCTCGCCGACTAGGGGAACCATGAGATTTGGTCAGAAAGGAAAATTGGCACGGAGATATATTGGGCCGTTTGAGATTGACATGCATGTGGGCGAAGTAGCGTATCGGTTGATACTACCAGTAGAGTTAGTAGGAGTTCACAAAGTTTTTCACATTTCCATGCCGAGGAAGTACATTCCAGACCCTTCACACGTGCTACACCACGAGCCTTTAGATGTTCAGCCAGATGCTACATTTGTTGAGAGACCGAAGAAGATCATTGACACAAAGGAGCAAGTTTTGAGGACAAGGACCATCCATTGGGTTAAAGTGCAGTGGGAACATCATAATCCGAGAGAAGCGACATGGGAACTTAGAGATCACGTTAAGGAGAAGTATCCAAAGTTATTACCAGAGGTGTGTTAGAGATTTGGAGGACCAAATAGCCTAGGGGGGAGGATGTGACGCCCCGTTCTTTAATCTTCTATTAATTATAATTAATTATGAGATTAGTTAGTAAGTGTATTTAGAGTCTTAGCGAGTCAGGTTTGGCTTATGGATCACACATGCAGAGTCTCGCGTGAGTCCGAGTTCGTTTGGGAAATAGTAGGGGGTGGTTTGCAATTTCGGGGAGTTTTCAGGGGTTTTTATGATATTATGAGTTTTTGTGAGTTTGGTGCATCGGGTAAGTCTCGGCATTTCACGAACTTTAGTCTTCTATCGCGTTTCGATCCGACACGTCGAAGAGGCCCGAATGTCCACATTAGTGAAACCATGGACTAAACTTAAATTACCCATTTAACTTGACCTAATAAGACCCATCACTAGTTCCTCACTCATCTCTTATTTTCTCTTCCTCCTTTCACTGTACTGCCTCCAAGCTCCCAGCCCCCTCACTGCCTTTCTCCCGTTTCCGGCCACCGGTGCTCCGTTCTCGCCGGCTGGACTATACATCTTCTTCTCCAAGCCTCCAAGAACCCAACCATCTCCTTTTCTAAGCTTTTCATCCACAACCTATTCAAAGGTAAGCTTCACAAGCTCCTAGGCCTAGCTATTCTTCTTCCTTTGGTTTAGAAATGGTTTAGAGAAGCTCACCCAACCCATTTGCATCCATTTTGTAGTTGGTTTTGGGATTGAGAACCATTTGTACAAGTTTGAGCTTTGAGAGGATTTTTCCCCAAATTCTCTTCTTGAAATTTGATCAAGCTCTTCATCAAGGCAAGTAGATAAATGATATTTTTGTCTTCCTTGATTTGTATGGAAATATGTTGATTTATATGTCATTTGCTCATTTATTGAATTAGAGGATTGAAAACATGATAATTAGGCTTTTTAGCTGAATGGAATGGATGGAGATGTTAATGATTTGATTAGATTGATAGATTGGTTTGTTATGGACCTATTATATCCAGGTTTTTTATGGTTTATCAAGTTCATGAGAAAGAGGAAGGGAAAGACCCAGGTTCACTTTAGTTACAGAACCTGTGTTTTGTAACCGTAATGCACGCGGTCGACCGACTAAGGGGCCCGGTCGACCGGCGACACTGAGTCGGGTTCCCTGGGACCTAACCAAATCACTGTTGCCCATTTTCTGCTTACAACTGTTGGTCGACCGGCCAAGGGCTCGATCGACCGGGCACACGGGGGAGAGGTTGACCTGATCCCTTCAGGTTCGCTGGGTTTCCTATGTAGGGGGTTGACCGGCCAAGGGTTCGGTCGACCGAAAGGCTTGTGTATGCGGTCGACCGGACCAACTGAGAGAACCTTTTTCAATGGTTCTTTTCTGCCATGTTTTCGATGACTTTAGGTGGAACCTTGGCTAATCTTTTTGGACTCATTTGACTCTATGTGAAGATGTTTTGAGCCGAAGTTCTTCACGGTTATTACGGTTGCATCGGGTTCCAATCTTATTCAATCTTGAACGGTACGGGACAACGGGATACCCTTTTTTATATTTATGCACGAAGACTAATCGTTCGGCTATCGCGAACCTTATTCCTTTCATTGACTGAGTAGGTTGTACGATGTTTCGGGTTTAACATTTGACTTAGGTTTGGATTGTTCATCGCTTATGATTCTGAATCGTACCGTCTGGTACTATCTACATGTAATGTCCATGTTCTTTAGCTTCGTTTACTTTCCTTTGTATTGGGATTACATGAAGAACTTAGATGATGGACTTAGGACCCCCTTTGATGTTCCGTTTGTTCTGGAATCTGTACGAAGTGTTGAGACTAGGCAGCTTTGATTGTAAGGCTTGAAAAGAACTACTATTGAAGTCCGAAATCTGTTTGAAGTCTGATCTGATTTGAAGCAAGTAGTTTCTCCATTGTTTGATGAATCTTGTTCGTACTAGAAAGCTTAGTCCCTCACTGATGTCTGTTTAGGATTCTGTTTGTCGGTACCACTCAGCTGTTAACGTTCAACACAGCTAGGGCACCACCTGTGAGAGGACACTGAATATAGAACCTTGAGGCAAGATTAGACCAGAGCCCACGGGGACCGAGCCGTTTGAGCCAAGAGAGGATTGGTATGAGTTAAGCGGTGCCTCTGACTCATTACCAGATACCAAGCGGTATCACTCTGAACACTCTGAATACTCTGATTGATTGGGATGTGATCCCATCTTTCAGCCCATGTGGACCGCCTATTTTAATAGTTGATTATTGATTCGAATGCTATGTATTTCTGGTAACTCTGAGTACTCGTTTACGCTATTTAGTTCTGCATATCTATGATGATTTATATATGTGTCTTCTTACCGACCATTGTATCTGATGATGCTACTCTTGGTGCATAAGTACCGAGCCTTACTAAATCTCGAGGAGGAGACGACAGAGGAGGTTCAGGCAGATCAGCCTGATAACTCCTTAGACTATAGTACAGAGGCATTGTATAGCCGTATCAACCCTGTACCGAGAGCCTTCATGATCTATCAAGATTAGATTCACATTTTGGTTTCTTTTGGTTCCTTTTTCTTTATTAAGCCCAATTTTAGTGTGGCCTTCTTATTGTAATTAATACTTTTTATAACTGTCTTAAAGTTGAACTTTAATTATTATAATTCAGTCTTTGCTCTTAACTATACAATCTTGAGATACCTATTGTTATTATGAAGCTTCCACTAATAGTTGTATTATTCTAGGAAATGTTTATCCCTCACAGCGATCTTCGATCCAGTTCGGACATGATTGAGGCCAGATTATATTTGATTAATGTTGGAAAATTTTTAATTGGCCCTAATCTCATGCATAACCCCGATTTCACTTTTGGAGGCGTGACAAAGGCCACCATGGGAAGTACTGCACTTCACTCTATCATCTTGATCAGTGCTTAGAATATAGAAATCAGGCAGGATATACAGTTAAATTTTGAATATAAATGGATTTCTTGATTGGATTAGGTTGGGTTAGCTTTTCTCCTTTTAGAGTATTAATTGATGTAATAATCTTGGTGCAATAAGATTGATCTATTGGTTTTCTCTAAAGTTAGCATGTAATTAGAAGCATGGCCGGTTGCAATCTCATGATCAAGCCAGCAATAATCCCACTCCATTTGTTTCTATACTAGTTTTTTTCCTCTTGAATAAGCATCAAGCATCACCTCTCCTCCACTCATTCATCCAAACCTCACGATTTTAATATTTTTATAAAGCAGCATCATCCTATGCTTTTAGAAGAGATTATGACAGGTCTGAACTAGTAGGCCACCAACAATTTGATATGACCAACCGCACGGTCATTTCTTGAAATGATGATGCAATTCTTGCAGGGTGCTAGAGATGTTTGAATTTTTAATAGGTTTGAATTTAATTAAGCTTTTTTCATCTTCTTTTTTGTATAAATTGGGTTGTTTTCTTGTATTGAAGGCATGGTGAATCCTACAAAATGTAGTCCTTTGAATTTTAACATGGTATCTGAGCTAGCAATCAGTTGATCTAGCCATCAATCATGAACCTGTAAAATGGACGTTGGTGTGAATTCTGTTTAACAGTGTATTTAATGATATATGGTTAGTAATCTTGGACCTTCAAGGTGATAGAAGAGATCTGATGCAGGCCCTTCCTATCTGACGGTCTTGGTCATCTAAAGTGAAAGGAGTATCATAATCATATTCAAGTACTTCACATTATAATTTTTCTGATGTAGAAGTACATATTTTTTCTGTCACAGGCTGGCTGTGCAGTGATAACAGAATGTCAAGTTCATTATGTAGTAAAAGAAATGGACAAGGTTTATGACAAACAACCGGGAATCAATTTAAAACAGCGACGAAGATGGCGTGTTTACTTTGACAATCTTGAATATATTTGTGCTGATTTTGTGGTTCTTTCAGGTATGCTCTCAATTAAGAAGTAACAGTTTTAGGCTTCATAAATTGTATCTTTAATACTATGACGCATCCTACTATATTTTTGGAAATTGAATCTTATTAGAATCTTAAAATTGTAATGTTTGCTTGTAGCTGGAGTTTTGGGTACGACGCAAATACTATTCCAATCCGAAAGAAGGGGATTGAGGCTTTCAGATAGGCTTGGTTTTGGATTTAGCTCTAATGGTAACAACGTGGCTTATCTTGCCTCTAGCCCAGCACCATTGAATGCTTATGGACTGAAGAAAAATCTGTTCTCCAAGGTCCCATTTCAAGATAGGCCAGGGCCAGCAATCTCTTCATCATATACTTCTTCTCTGGGTTTCACCATCCAGGTAAAAACCGTCTATATTACTTTGTCATTGAATCATTACACAATGCTCGACCCAAATTATAGCCTTCTTCATTCGGGTAAAGTATAGGTGGATCTTAGGTTTCAAATATCTAGATCAATCATATGGTGAGACCCAACATGAGATGGTGATATAGAAAGAACAGCCCAATTTAACGATACATATCTGATAAACGGCTTGTAGAGAGCTGTGAAATTGAAAGTCTAGCCAACAATTCATACTCAACTGAAAAAAACCCACCAATCAGATGATTGGGATTGTTCCAAATAGGTGTTATTTGTTTCAGGGAATATCCATGGTGGGACTATATGAAGAATTTACTTAACTGAAACATGAATAGCTGAAACTACTGCTTTTGGTTATATAATCTCATGTAGATAAAACAGAGCCACACGTTGATGATTACAAGGTGTATAAGCTAGATGACTTCCTAATAATGTTTCATAGGGATCTAATTACAATAATTTATTTATAAATGATAGGAATACAATGTTATTATACTGTGAATAAATTCATGTAATCTTCCCATTATATACAGTAGAATAAGTAATGTACTCTGTGCTAGTAAACAGATGATAGCTGTTGAAATTCTATAAAATAAAACCCAAGTCCTGATTATCACAAAGGAAATCTTATAAAGCATAGAGTCAAGAAAAGAGTTTGTCGTATCATTTTATTATTTTGAAAATCTACAAAAAGAGGGACAAATAAAGGATTTATCTAACCTAATGCAATTCCAGTTTCTGTGCAACAGAATGTTGATTGATAAACTATACTGATTGTTTGGGATAGATAGTGTACATCTGAACACACTTCTATAATTTTGACTTCTGAAACATTAATAACATTAGATTGGGTGATTCTTACACAGAGTGCGGTGCTTCCAACGGCTTATCCATACTTGCCATTTAAGGGGATTACAACTTATGGATGGCCCACTTGTTACTGGTTCCTACATGGTGTGATTGATGAATTGAAGCGTATGTTGGGCCTCAAAGCTAGCCAAGGGATGATTCTCAACCTAATGGGATATGATACTGGTGATGGTAGAATTACACTAGACAGGGCCACAGACAAGATCATCTTTACTCCACCACATGATCCATTACTCCCACGAAAAGTTCAAGCACTTCAAAAGATTTCTAAAAGACTAGGTGGGATCTTGTTCATCTCGAGGTACCGAAGTACATCGGTTCATCTACTAGGAGGGTGCAATGCTGCTTCTGATCCTTCCCAAGGAGTTTGTAATTCCAATGGTCAGGTTTTTAACCCAAACAGTGGTTCCCACATGGTGCACCCAGGACTATATGTTTGTGACGCCTCCTTGATCCCTTGTTCAATTGGCATAAATCCATGCCTTACAATAGCTACAGCAGCAGAGCATGTGAGTAGGTACTTAGTGCAAGATGTCTTGAAATATAAGAGTTTAAATTCGCCAATTCAAGTTCCTGCCCAAGAGGTACAAGTTCCTGCAGATAAACAAGAGTTAAAATTCATCGACAAAGTCGTTGATTTTAAGCTGCAATTAAAAATCCTTGAAACCTTAGATAAGAGGCCAAGTTCCTTTGACGAAGTTGTGATAAAGGAGACAATGAGAGGTTATGTAGGGGGAATGCCATGCACAGCGTTTCTTATGATGAAAATGAATTCAAGAGACTCGAAGGGATACAATGAAGGACATACGTCCCTGGGTGACCGCCATCCACTTTTAAGGGGAAAAGTTGGTGGGTGTGTTATATTTCAATATGTTCAGAAGGATAAACTCTACATTGTGGATGGGAATGTGGATATGTGCAGCTTAGATAGCCGGACTCCATTTACACAATATATGTGCTACCATCTGCTCCTGGCATCAACCTCTGGTAGAAGGTACGGAATTTTTATTTGCAAATGCTTTCTAGAGGTCATATGTTTCTTCTTACTTCTTCCCAAATTATAGCTAGTTTTACTATCATTTCAAAAGAAATCACATAAGGAGTGATCTAGTTTCCTAACTCTCTTATGCGGTAAATTGATTTTGATCGAGATTGGTTTGACAGCAAGTAGTCTTTAAAAATGCAGAATGGCTAGCTAAATATGGTTTGTGATTAGTGTAAGATCCCACATCGCCAAGAGACCCCCCAGAGACTGGGCATATATGTGCGACGCTGTACCTGACTGGATAAAACGCGTTTTGGGTACCGGTGAGCCGGGCTCCCAAAAACAAAGCCGTGCGGGCCGAGGCCCAAAGCGGACAATATCTTACCAGTTGATTGGGTCGGGTCGTTACAGATTATGGTATCAGAGCCGAGGGTGGCTCTCCTCTGAGTGGTGGGGATTGTAAGATCCCACATCGCCAAGAGACCGCCCAGAGACTGGGCATATATGTGCGACGCTGTACCTGACTGGATAAGACGCGTTTTGGGTACCGGTGAGCCGGGCTCCCAGAAACAAAGCCATGCGGGCCGAAGCCCAAAGCGGACAATATCTTACCAGTTGATTGGGTCGGGACGTTACAATTAGTCTCCATACCACAAAGAATAAATATCCTTTTTATGGAAAAATCCAAAATACTCGAGACCTGTTAGCCAACCATCTGTCATTTCAAAGTAATTAAATCTCTCAATTTTTTATTTTTTATTTACATTCGAATGTCTTTAAAAGCCTTGACTAAGTTCATGTTTTAGAGATGTTGCATGATTAATAGAAGTATCTTGGTTTTCAACACAGATATATTCTTGAGGGCAAGAAAGTCATGAACCCTTATCTTCTGGGATCTTATGCTTGGAGTGAGTCTAGGACTTTGCATGTCACTTTCAGAACAGTCCATCACAATGATGGTGTCCAGATTAAAAACAGCAACAGCCTTACAGAGGAGTCATTAAATCTTAAAGGAGAACTTCGTGTTTCTATTTTGGAGTTGCTGAGAAGCTTGATAACCATGAAAGGGAACAAAAGAGGAAGGTTTATTTGTCTTCTGCTACAAAGTCTTTTCAGAACATACATATTACAGACACCACGATCAAGCCATTTGGACTTCAGTCCCTTAGATATGAACCAAAGACCATACCCACCTAGTATTCTTCATGAGACGAGAACAGGTAAATGAAAATACAGATCTCCCTGATATGTTCTTACTATGGTTCTAAAACTTGTCAACTCAGAACTAGACCCAGTCTCCAGGAAATTTCATGGGCAGTTCTGACGGAAAAAAAGTCTGTGGTTACATCATTTAACATTGTCCACTCTAAAAATCCCTTGTAAAATCTCAGGGTTGACTCAAACCTCAGATTATTTTCTTGAACTCTTTTCAGATTTTAGAGATTAAGAGTTTTCATGGGTAGATGTTTTTTTGTGAATTGTACAGATGATGGATTGGTGATCACTTGCAAGCAGTGGAAACCCATTGAAGAAAGGCAAACACATCCGGTACTTCTGATTAATGGTCATTCCACTGAGAGTTACTGGTTGCCAACTGAACCCAAAGATCTGGTTAGAACCCTGTTTGAAGAAGGATATGAGACATGGCTGCTTCAACCAAGATTACATCCTCTTCATCCTTCAAATGACTTCACAATTGAAGATATTGGAAAGTTCGACGTCCCAGCTGGTATGGTGTTTTCTTAAATGAACCACATATCATCCATTGTACTATCATGGCACAATGGTTGATCATAAACTTATCTATTCTGCTTTGGGGTTGTTATACTAATTGGAATGGACATCATGAGGGATATCTTCTTTTACTTCCATAGTAAAACTGGAAACTTGGTATTATTTGAAACAAAAAAGAAAGGAAGAAAAACAATGTCTCTCCTCATGTTTTGATTTCATCCAATCTTGGTTCAAAGTATTTTTCCATACCTGGAAGTTTGTGTTACAACAAACGTACAGTTTGTTGAGCTTCCTTATTATGGCAATGCCTTGATTTGATCATATTGACCTTATGTGATTTGAATGAGGGATACAAAAGACCCACTAGATAAGAAGTCCACAACTATCTATGCTTCAACCTTTATGAGAGTGTTTTTACAATTCACATACTAAAGAAGCCAGAGAAAAAGTACATTTGTTCCGATGTAGGAATTGCAGTGTTCAACATTTATACCAATAGTTATTTAGGAGATATCAAAATGCCAAGAACAACCGTGCTTGAATTTAGTGCTTAATTCGCTGAATAGTCCTAACCACTACCATTAAGAATGAAATCCAAAGGGAAAAAAAATTCACAACTGGCTTTTTTGAGTACCACAGCATTTGCAAAAATTCGTGAGCTGCTTGGACCATCCACCAAAATTCATGTTATTGCACATTGTGTTGGAGGCTTATCAATTCATATCGCTCTCTTGGGTGGACACATATCTGCAAACAATGTGGCATCCTTGACTTGCACCAACTCTTCAATGTTCTTCAAGCTCACAACTTCATCACTTTTTAAGATGAGACTTCCTCTCATTCCTGTAATATCTCTCTCTCTCTCTCTCTCTCTCTCTCTCTCTCTCTCTCTCTCTCTCTCTCTCTCTCTCTCTCTCTCGCATGCCTGTATTCATCTAACCCAAATAACTTGCAGATCTCAATGGCTATACTAGGCAAGAACAAGATCATACCACTCCTAGAGAATTTGAAGGATAGCCCTCGACACTGGCTTCTGAAATCGATAACTCGGCTCATCCCTCGTTATGAGAGGTGCACTTGCAATGAATGTGAGGTGTTCTCAGGCATATTCGGTAACACATTTTGGCACGATAACATTAGCCCCACCATGCACCACTGGTTGAACAAGCAATGCTTGCCAAGATTGCCAGTGTCTGCATTTCCTCACCTCAGAAAGATATGCTTAGCAGGTCACATAGTGGATGCTAATGGAAAGAACATCTATCTCATCCACCCCGAGAGGATGGCACTCCCAACGCTCTACATATCGGGTGGGAGAAGCCTTTTGGTGACTCCACAAACATCACTGCTAGCTAACAAATACATGAGATTGCACCAGCCTAGTTTTCATCATAGGAGGGTGGTGGTGGAAGGTTTTGGGCATTCAGATCTTTTGATAGGAGAAGAGTCCTGTGAGAGAGTCTTCCCCGACATGATATCTCACATGAAACAAGCTGAGCAAAGAAGGAATGTTACTATGAGTATTGAAGAAACCCAGTACAGTAAGGAAGCCTTGTCGTGGGTTGATGCAAATGATGGAGATGGAGGATTTAAATATTGCGTCTATTCTATCCTTTTGCTCCTGGTTATTTTGTTGTTGCGGTGGTTTGTTTGTTTGACGTAATCTGTGTATAGCAAAGATTTTACCATGTTGCATGAATGTTAATGATGTAATATTTTTTTCAAATAATATGGAATGAAATGAAACTGTGAATAGTATGATGATCATATTTGCTTGCTCAAAAGCAAGGTTAGCAAAAATAAATTAAACCTAGCTACTCTCTCTACTCGTGAGAATATTTATGTTAGCCGGGTGTCATATCCACCAAAACAAAAAGGCTAAGTTGCATTGCATTCCAAATTCAATTCCTAAATTAATCCTAAAAGAGAACGAAAGATTGGTTTGCGATTTTAATTCCTAAATTATCGAATTAAAAATGAACTTTGATTCAATTAAAGATAGGCCTTAGGGTATGAATCTACCCTAGCATCGTACAATGGTAGTATAGACCTAGGGTCTCAATATCAATGCTCCAAAGACCCATTTTGGTTACAAACCTCTACGGCAATAGATCATGTGGGTTTAGATTTGTGCATAACCTATCTCTAGGGTAGAGTTTATCTTAGATCTAAACTTCAAATACATTCAAGCGCCATTACATGAACAGTATTCAAAACAAGGATCAAATACCAAAGCTGAATATATCATTAATTGACAAATCCAAAAATGGATAGCCATTCACATCATGTAATCAAAGCATTTAATATATGACCCTAGAATCTATACATCACCAAAAGCACGTGACTAGGGCTTCATCATAGCCTTAAGATGGAGAGTTAGTTACTCATAGAGAGAGATCGGTGAAGAATCCTCGATGAAGCTTCCATTGAAGCTCCTTCGAATGACTTGAAAATCTAACATCCGGTTGCCTTTCTCAAGTTTCAATACCATAAAACGAGTTCTTGGGTTTCTTAAATAACTTTTTCTTTAATTTTCTTCAAAATGCGGAAAGAAAACGGAGTCACCCCATAACTGGCGTCCGGAGTCCAGAAGGCAGCAACTAGGTTGTGGTGCGCAAGAGCTGGCGTCTGAAGGCAGTAGTTGCCCAATTCCTCTTTTTGGCCAAGCCATGTTTCTCCAAATTATCTTAATTCCATTCGTTCCATCTAAAATACCTGCAATCACAAAAATATCATAATTTAGCCCACAAAGTATTATTCCAAGGCATAGCTAAGTCATCATGTACCATTTAGGCTCTTATCAATATTGATATTAGCCCTACTCTGTCAAATTAGCATGGTAGCCCATGCTGAGCACCTTCATGTTTTTCTACACTATCATTTAAAACTTTTTATATTGAAACAATGAAGACCATAAATTATAAATTAAGCACCCATTCAATTAAGAAATAGAATAAAATTTTAATTGATCATCACTGCAAACTAAGAAACCGTCTAATAAAACAAAAACCAAATACTTTAAATGGATTTTTACAAAAACATTAGTCTAAACTCTGATTATATGAATTGATTAAAAAAGACACTAAAGCATCGATTAATTAGGGTGCCATACATAGCCAAATGACCAATTGCACCGGAACAATATTGTTAGGGCATGTTTTAAAAAAAACTCTTTCCTATTTTCAATTCTTCTTCTCTAGAATGATATCTTTAGAACTCATTTAGAAAAAAAGCCCCTTTTGCAATTTCTCCTTTCTTCTTTCCAAGTATTTGTTTTCCCTCTGTTCTTCACAGTTTCCGGTTTGATGGTTGATGGACAATGGCAGAAAGAGACGTTGGGCTTAGTCCCAGCTAATACCAAAATGCATACAAATAATCTATAATGCGCCTTGTAGGTTGTACCTGCAATTCCAATAGCAAGTTCTCTGCCTATTGACACCAAAAATGTAACTTTGCCTCATCATACCATTTCAAACATCAAGAAGCTACATAAAACTGCATTCAGTCACAATAGGCAATGCTACTTCAAGCATCAGATCTTTTCAGAATTATCCAAAAACTGCAAGATCCTTCAAAATAGCCATAATAAGAGTACACACGAAGTTTTGGGCCATTTCGACATCATTTGGCCTAACATCATTTTTCCGGCAACTAAACAAGATCTCCTGGCGGCGGCAAAGCTGGAGGCCTTGTTTCACAAAATAGAGAACAGAGTTGGTCTCAAAATGCTATCAGAAAGCCCTACATAAAATTCCAGGCCATTCCAACTGTTTGGCCTGAAATGCGAAAAGTCGCAACAAAGTTAGCTCTCCCAGCGGTGACAGCATCGAAGACATCATATCTTCAATCAGAAACCTTGGATGGTCTAAAAATATTGTCAAGAGGCTTTATGTCAAATTTGATGTTAAGCCGACAATGTTTGGCCCAACATTAACCATCAAACAGTAAAATCAAGCCTCTCGACGGCGGGAACCACCGAGGTCATCACTCATACAAAAAAGCATATGGATGGTCTCAAAATATTTCCAATGGGGCACTATGTCAAGTTTTGGGTCATTTCGACATCATTTGAGCAGACTTTGACCTCCGGGAAGCTAAATCAAGCCTCCCAGTAGCGGAGCCTCTTAGGACCATGACTTCCAAATCAGAGCTAATGGATCATCTTAAAATGACTCCAAGAGGCTTCCTGTCAAATTTCAGGTCAATCGGACAACGTTTGACCTTACATCAAAGCGTGACCTTCCTCACGATAAAATCAAGTCTACTAGCGACAGGACCCTACACGGCTTCAAAACTCAAACGAAAGCCTGTGGTTGGTCTTATTTACTACCCTTGAAGCTTCACCTAAAATTTCAGGTCATTGTGACATCGTTTGACCCTGTTTTGGCTTCTGACGGCAAATCGGTACCTCTATGCGACAAAGTCTTAGGCTTTTCCGAAAAATAAGAAACTTTTCCCTCTGATTTGCACGGCTTATCATCAAGTTTTCTACAAGAAGATCATGCAAAAAATTGTACAAAAATACTAAGAAAATGTCAAAGAATAAAAAACCATAAAAAATCAAAAGACGACGGGAAAATGGTGACCAAAAGGGGCAAAATGCCCCATGGTCGCTGGCGACTATAGGTGCATGGTCACCGGCGACCCGGAGGATTTCCGCCAAATTCTCAATTTTGGGGTCTTTTCGCGTTTTGAGCTATTTGGCCTTTGTAATTTTCCAAAAAACTGATTTTCGGGGCACGAAATCCGCTGATCTTCGACAACATCGCGGATTTGCCGTCGAAATCATGGGTTCGTCATCAGACACTTCAAAATCACTGACCGGCCGACCAAGAAAGCACACTTTCCACCCGACCGCTTGAGAAATCGACAAGACAGGTGGTGCCGGCCCTCTGGTAGCAATTAATATATGAAATTGCATGATCATTCGACAACAATCGGCATGAAAAATCCACGATGATCAAAGGCTCCCTACGTCGCAGGTAGAATTCTAAAAAACGCGGTGCGGCCCGCGACTCTTCAAGTACTTTGGCGGCCACTTAATTCAGTTAATGACCCATTTTATGACAAATGAATGTGGTTGATTACTCATTATTGTGGACGGCCCAATCACAAGCCAAGGAGTGAGAGTTACAAGTCAAACACAATTATTGCATTAAACCATGTAACTCCTCCCATTATGAAGTTTAAATGCAATTGAAAGCCCATTATTCTCCAACGGCCGATCAAAACTTAAGAAAAAGGAGTTACAAAAAACATAAATGAAAATATGTAACTCCTCCCATCATGGAGCATTAATGAAATTAATGCATTTAAAGCCTATAAACTCCCCCCATGGCCACCAAAATCCTATAAAAGGAGGCTATTTCCACAATTCTAAGACACAACGTGAAAATCCCTAAAAGACTCTACAACATTGGTACGACACTCCAACGATGATCTCTCATTTGTTGAAGAAGCTCTCCGCAGTGACCACTACTACAAGGTGACCAAAGTTCATTGGGGGCCACACCCCCCTCCCCACAAGGCCCTCTCCTTCTATCTCCATGGTTTAAATGTAGCTTCTCAGCCCGTCTATTTAGATTTTTATTGGATATAAGACCTCCTCTTGGTCCTTAGTCTCTAAAAATTTGAGGTTCAAGCCGAGCCAAGAGAATTAAAAGCATCATCTGTTATCATCTGAAGGATGACGGCGAAGTCCAAACTTGACTTGCGATCGTCAATATGAACGAGTCCCCGCAATCTCCTATGAAGTTAGATTTCCCTTTCTTCCTTTTTATTGTATTTTGTATTTTTTAAAGAGACATAAAAATTACAACTCTTGTCTTTCCTTTTTTATAAATAATTGTAAATCACCTTTCACAGTAAAAACATTGCCTTTCACGGCAAACAAACGAAAATCGCCTTTCATGGCATCCAAATTCAAATCATATCTCTTTTCTTAACACATGTGCAATGAAAGTTAGAAAAAAGTTAATTTTCTTGTCTACTTATGAAGGTAGATCCATGGACCACCGCTTATTATTTCCAAATAGAGTAAAAAACTTGGCATACCCGTACAAAAAAGTTGATATTCACTTTGTCTCCGGTCGCGAAAGGGTTGGACCTCACTGATTCTCACATATGCTGACCCTGGTAGTCCCGCGAATGAATAAGCGAGCCAATTACTGCCCTTGTGAGAGCATTCTGGATATGGATCTATTTTTGCAATTAACTGTAAAAAGTGTACTATTGCTTGAACATGACCCTGAAAGCAATAATGTATTTGCTCTACATAGGGAATGTAGATTCTGGAGAAGAAATGGGAAATGAAGATGAGGAAGAGAGAGGTTTCGATTCACGAAAAGCAAGAGAAGAGGGGAACAAAAATCCGGCCAACGGTATCCTTTGTGGAAGAAGAGAGGAAAAACTATGAGTAACGAACCCTAACAAAATCGTTCAGAGAAGAATACTTTAATAAAGGTTTCTTTAGAAATGAACCTTTAGTAATATTGTTTTGGGGAAAATTAGTCTTTTGATTGCTTGGGACACACTAATTCGATGTTTTTTTTCTTTCTTAATCAATTTGTGTAATCATGGTTTAGGACTAATTTTTTCATTAAAATCCAGGGACTTTTACAAAAAAAATTATGCTTATACCTTGATTAAATGGATAAGAATATAAAAATATAAAAATGATGGGTTAGGGTGCCGTACGTTTTTTGGACACAATTACCCCTCTAACTATATCGTAAACCCTATGACAATGTCGTCTCCTATTCATCATTTTTGTTAAGACTTGCAGTTCTCCCCTCAGTCTCTCCTTAACCTAATTCATTTGATGAGAGCGTGGATCATGAGATTGGGAAATTAGAAAAGTAGGGTGGGTAGTGTGTAGGAGGGTGATGATATGTTGTGATGGTGGAGATATGGTTGGTGTTGTGTGGCGGTTGCCATGTGGGTTGGTGGTTGATGAAGGATGATGATGTGCACGAATATGTAGGTTGAGTTTGGTGGGTTTGAATGGGTTGTTGAGTGTGATTTTTGGGTTTGTTCCATTCTACACCTACTTTTTTAACTTTCGAATTGTTCTTCTTTCCTATTTGCTTATTCTACTTTTAAGGTTTTACATCTTATTTGGCTTCATTCCAATGTTTAATCTCTCCAACCAAACACCTGCAACTCACAATCCATAGTCTCAAGTTTCAGCCACTATCACTGTCTCACGCTATTCCTTTTCTTCTGCTTCCTCCTCATTAATCCGATCCACCAAACACATCTTATCACTCTCACCACAGTTGTCCCTCTCTCCATCTCTCCATAGCCTCCCGAAACGATCCATATGAGGAAAGTAAGAGAGTTGAGTCTAGGGTTTCAACAAAAATGGTGAAATGGGTAATGATATTGATAGAGTGGTAACATTATCCTAAAAGGGTAATTATGTCCAAAAAAATATATAGCACCCAAATCCATCATTTTTATATTGTTTTTTTTTTTCATATCTATTTGATCAGAGCTTAAGCATAATTTTTTCATAAAAATCCCTAAATAATAAAATGATATTATCTAGAATTTGTGATGTTCTAAGTTTTTATATTGAAGATTTATTGTATTGCTCAAGCAGGAGGAATTAATAATTTTAGATGCTTTGACTGAACTGCTGGTTGATTTAACTAATTCTCGTGACAATATATGATTGTTTCTAGTCTTTTTTATTTCTTTTCTTTTTAAGAATTTAAAATGAAAAATAAAACTCCTATAGAGCGAATGTTGAATCTCATGTGTATTTGTGTCACTTACAGTATCCTATTTTAAGAAAAAAGTAAATATCACTAAAATGAAAAGATGTTATAGGTAAATGCTATGCTTTATATGATCATTGAAGATAACTCATTTGTATTTGTACTAAATACTTGAGAGCTCAAACCTGGGCCTTGCCTTGTCCAAATATTAATTCCTTGAAGTTGAACAATGCTAGAAAGCTTGTCCAACGGATAAAAAAGCTATGCTAAATACTTTCTTTTTTATAATCTAAGGTATCACAAGTTCAGCTCAACCTTCAAGTCTTTGGCTTTGAGCTCAAAGGGCACTCGATTATAGATAGTCAAAACCTAATTCCATATGCAAACTCTCCAATCCACATGCACCGAGTAGAATTATGGAAAGTGGCTAGCGAAGGTATGTATAGAACACGAGACCTCTCGTTTGTTGAAGTGCAGAGTCTTTGACCAACTAAGGTACTACATGTTTGGTTGCTGTGCTAAATACTTGAGAGCCTTTGCATATTCAGTAAACAGAGAGAACTGTGAAAGCTTTCCTGAATCTCCCGCTTGTCTGCCATTTCCCAGCACCAGTAGAGCAGGCAAATTGAGACAGATCACAGATAGATACATATTAGAGAAGAAGAAGCAGAGCAAATAAAAAATATATCGAGAAAGATGAAGTTGTCGTCGTCGTCATCATCATTGTCTGCTGTCGTATTCTCTCATTCTTCTTTCGTCCAAAACCCTAATCCCATGCTCCTTCTCATCTTCCTCTTTCTTTTATGGAATCGGAAGCATACGAAGACACTCTTTTAATTATTTTTCTTCTTCCGGATAGTGGATCCTGGTCCGACGATTGCTGCCTTTTCCTGCCGTGTTGGCACAGCCGATGTCAACCCTCCCTTTCTCTTTGCTTTTGTAGTGTTGAAAATGACCCAGTCCCATGGACCGGACCCCGCCTTGGCTTGGAGCCAATGGCCCAAATCGCCTTGGCTCTTTTTTGTCTCTGTTTCCCTCTTTCATGACATGTCACATCTTTTTGTCTCTGTTTCTCTCTTTCATGACGTGTCACATCTTTTTGTCTCTGTTTCTCTCTTTCATGACATGTCACTGGGGGAATTCTAAATGCACCCACCCTTTCTGCTGAGCCTACCCACCTTCTGAGCTCACCTACAGCAAAAATATAAATACTCCATTTTTGCTGAGCCCACCCACCAAAGATTACAAAGTGGCCCTTCTCCTTCTCCTTCTCCTTCTCCTTCTCTATCTTCACTTCTTCCTCATTTTTGTCGACACAGTCTATTGACGACGCCATTCCGAGGCTGTTTGTGAGTGAAAACTTTGAAGGCTTCATCTTCTTCTCTTCTTCGTGAGCAAAGGCAGATCATCTTCATCTCCCTAGTTACATCTTCATCTTCAACTTCTTTCATTTTTTTTCCTCCTTTGTTAATCTTTTTTCCAACTAAATAAACATGTAATACAAATGGATTGAGTGCATGCAAATGGAATGGAGTGTGTGGGTTGCAATTGGGAGGAAAATCTAGTTGAATGGAAGGGAGAAGGGAAATCAGTGACGGCTGACATGTAAAATGAAAAACATGATTCGCGTCTTGCATGGAAACGCAGATCATGTGCACGGCAATTTGATGTAGAGAAATTTTTTTTTGCAAGGAGATTAAAATCCATGCGTTGTGCATATGCACGGTGATTCAAATTCGTGCATATGCACAGTGATTCAAATCCGTGCATTGTGCATATGCACGGCAATTCATTTCCTTGCGTTGTGCATATGCGCGGTTCTGCAAATCCGTGCAGGACGCAAATGGGGAAAACAAATGAAAGGATGTATCAAAAAACGATATCTTCTCTTCAATTATGCTCATTTGTTTGTCCATATTGGAGATGGCTTCTCTAAAACACAATGTGGTGCCTAAGATTGGAGATGTGATAGCTTATATGAGGAAATAGGGAGATGGGTTGGGAGATGAGTTCTTCCAAAGTGGGAGCTTTATGAATATGAGAAGAAGTAGAAGAAGAAGTATATGTTGTTGAAGGGAAATAAGTGTTGAAGATGATATCCTAAAGAGAGGAGGAAGATGAAGTAAAGATGAAGAAAAAACACAGCTCATGAAGAAGCAGATGGCCTGAAGAAAAGAGGAAGATGAAGGCAAGGGTAATTAGGGAAATTCACATATGGACGTACTTGGAATTGAAAGAAAACTTAAAATGTGGGTTGGCTCGGAAAAAAGGGTGGGTGTGTTTAGAATTTTCCATGTAAATGATGTCACATGAAGACTTTACAGAGGAAAGTTCTGTTCATTTCCCAAATCTCTGCTATGGTCAAAGATTTTGTCCTACGAACAAGAGCAAGAAAGGAAAAGTCCACAACGCCTCTCTTTATACCGTTTGTTGTGTGGGAACACCAGCACCTACAGCCTTTGACGTCCTCCTCTTTGTGAGAACACCAGCAATTAAGGACTTTGACCTCCTCATGTCTTTTCTACATGCATGTCCTCGTTTGCAGAGAACAAACAGAGGAAAGGACGAACCGAGAAGACGAACGAACTACGCATCTACAGCCAGCCTCATCTCTTTCAGGCAGTTGCTTTATGCGTGCGATTTCTTACTGTAAGTTCCAATGTTTTACAACATGTAGGCCATGTTTGTTTCCACTTAAAATTACATAGATGGCCAAAACTGAAGATCAAAAGTGAATCTAACAAGGCAATGGAATAGCAATTCATTTGTCTCAGATCCAAACCACTAATCTGTTTCAAATTCCTTGCATTATTCCCACCATCAATTAAAAAACAAGGCATTTGTCCCATGAGCCAGCAGCAGATAAAATAACCCATTAAAAACACCAGGGTATATGCATTGAAATCCACACAATATCCAATGTACAAACTCTCTCTCTCTTAGTAGAAGTATGAAAAGAAACAGACCAAGGAAGAAGATCACCATCTTAACCTTCCACAAAGACTCAAACTCAAACGGACCCAAAACCTCCTAAAATACGAAAAATGACAACTTACCATAAATAGTAAGTTTTGCAAAAAATGGCATTTTGACCTTAGAAACGGCGTTATTTGACCTCCGACGACTCCAACCGCCTTCGGCAATTGCTCAGATCGTAGAGCTCGTCGGTGGCTTCAAAATGCATCGCATGGCCCCCCGTGACGATACCCGGATAAAAAATTATAGCTGTTTGAAGTCGACACTATAGATTTAACCTTCCAGCTTAATCTCTTGCGATCTTCTTGTTCCAGAAATTCTTTAGCGACTTATTTTACATCTCTGTCTCTTTCTCTCTCTCTCAACAGAACAAGTACTGCACGAATGCAATACTGCCATCTGAACTTCTGTACCTTTCTTTTTCTTCCAATGCACGAGCTGTTTTTCTTTGTTATATATAGAGATGGGTTTACATGAACACACAGGAATTGGCACTGAAGTCTTGATTTTGGGTCAGAAGGAAATGGAGAAAGGAAAAGATGTTCAGGATTTTTGTGGTGGGAATGGAGACGGGTACGACGCGGTCGTGGTGGGGTCCGGATATGGCGGCTCAGTCGCGGCCTACCGGTTGTCGGTAGCCGGAATTAAGGTATGTTTGATAGAGAAAGGCCAGAGGTGGGACGCGTCGGATTTTCCGACTACCAGTGTTCAGATGATGTCTGCAGTGAGAATAGAGGCTGGCAACTGGGGCATCAGTTTTGGTTCGAAAAATGCATTGTTTCAGGTGAATTTTGCAGTTTTCATACTAAAATTTTATGCATATAATTGTACAAATAAATTTGATCTTGATGGATGATTCTACTACTGAATGAGAATGAAGGCCATCGGAAAGGATGGCGAATGGTGATGACCTTGGTTTACCTGATTACCAGAAAGATCCCACTAGAAAGAAATGGTGGCCACTCTGGATCGGGTCTGACTCAAACTGGACCCATTACATTCCTGTGGACACTGTTTGAATACTTGAAAGCAGCTTAGCTGTACTCAGTTTACATATAAATCTGACTACTTGCAACCCTGTTTTACTGTAATAGGTTGTGGTAAAGAACAATAAGAATTGTTTAGAACTGACTCAGGTATTCAAATGCGAGAACCAAATATTACTTGGGTAAGCCATGACTGTCAGTATTCAATCGCTTTGTTTTTAGCCATTATTATCGACTAAAATCCAGTGGTTAGGATTGGTTGACACAGCATAGTATAGGACCGAATTGAATCCATAGTTAGGCATGATAATGAGTGGTTCTGATCTCAAGCAAAACTGATAGTGAATTGTGTCACATGATTCATAAAATGATGCACATATCAGTGGCTCAGTGAGAGAGCTGAGTCTGCTCTGGTTTCTCTCTTCTCAGTTTGAAGTTTGAACTCGATGAATTTTTTGGGTAAGTTACTATAGGCCTGTCAATGGGCGGCGGGATTTGGGCTGTGTCCATTCCCAAGTCCATTTGCAATTGAGAAGTCCAAACTCAGGGGCTGAGTCTGATTTAGGCCCTATAGCACGTCAGAGTCCGCCCCTCTGGGAAATCAGCTCCAAACCATTTTTCCATTTGCAAGATCATTGTTGCATCCCTTACTCACAATGGCCCATCAGTTCAATGCTTTGGTTGAAAAATCATTCTGGACAGCGGGATCCAGTTCATAGGAAGAGCACATCATTGGTGGGGGTTGGAGTGGATTCTGCTGTACCCTGAAATAATAATGGCCGCTTCAGTTGTTACTTATTAGGCCAATAATTAATCTCAGATTCAGCTATGGGCCTTGGTCAGGCTCCAGCCCATCCCTTTAGTATTAGATTAGGCTTGCTTCGGTTAGAAATGTTGGAGATATATTGGCCCAGGCATAGCTTATTAGTTATTTCTCCATACAATAAGCCCGTCCAGCCCACAAGACTAACAACTAAGCCTGAATCATGATTTGGGCCAGGCCCAGATGGTTTGTCTAAAGAGACAAAGTTCGAGCTATGCCATTAGATTTTTCCAGATGAGTTGCACCTGATCATTTTTTTCTTGTGTGTTTTGTGTGTAATATTTAGTGTCTATTCATGGACTGATGCACATTTTTTTCTATCATAGGTCTTCACTCATATGGCTCAGATGAGTTGACTCGACTCAACTTGAAGAGCGGTGAACCAAACGAGTCTGACTGTCCCGAGTTACTCAAGTCTTGCCCTTCCGTGTCACTATTTCAATTCTATTTTTAGAACTATGGTCTACATATAACATACACATAGGTCTATCTTATTACCAATGTAAATTTATGTAAATGAATGATCAGTGTAAACTGTAAAGTGTTTGAAAATTTTCAAGGATCTCTACTTGCAAGTTTTTCAAATTTCGTGTAGACATTTCCACATTTTTGTATCTTAAAAATTTTTGCAAATAATGACTGTAAGTTTAAATTAGTCTCTGATGTTGTAAATATAGATTTTAGAATTCAGATTTCATGCTAAAAGATTAATGGGTCAGGTGAAAAAGTGATATGTTTATGGAAAATGCAATGCAGATACATGAACAGGGTGACTCACTTGTGGGCGTGACATGCGGACTCGGTGGAGGCTCTCTAGTGAATGCTGGAGTGATGGTATCGACGCCAGTCCGAGTTTTTAGGAACCAAAAATGGCCAACGGAATGGCTAAATGATTGGGAGGCCTGTGAAGCATCTGCATCAGCAATGTTGAGACCACAAACTGCTCCAGTAGAGTTTTCCAATGCCAGAGCCATGAGGGAAGTATGCGATGAAATCGAAGAAAGCAGCGCAAGTTCAATCAAGCTGAGTATGAATTTCGAGCACGAAGGAACTGATTCGACTGGTTCGCAACGGTTGGAGAAGTGCTTAGCCTGTGGAAATTGCATGTCTGGATGTCCTTACAATGCCAAGAATTCAACAGACAAGAACTATCTAGCTTCTGCAATCAAGGTATCATCTTTGTTTCTATCTATCAAAATATACTCAAAAGGAATCTTTGTTTGAATATGGTGCTTTGTTTGGTAGGATGGCACCATGGGAAGTACCGCACTTCACTCTATCATCTTGATCAGTGTTAGGATATAGAAATCAGTTAGGATATCATGTTAGATTTTGGATATAACTAGATTTCTTGATTGGATTAGGAAATGATCCCACCCCATTTGGTTTCATAATAATTTTTTCCCTCCTGAATAAACATCAAACATCACCTCTCTTCCACTCATTCATCGTAGCCTCATGAATTGATCTTAATATTTTCTTCAAGCAGCATGATCCTATGCTTTTAGAAGAGATCATGACGGGTCTGAACTAGTGGGCCACATGCAATTTGATTTGACCTACTGGGCAGTCATTTCTTTAAATGATGATGCAATTGTGGGAGGGTGTTAGAGATGTTGGGAAATGAGTTTTGAGTTTAAAATAAGTTTTTTTAGTTTGAATTTTTAATAGGTTTGAGTTTTATTAAGCTTTTTTCAACTTCTCTTTTGTATAAATTGGGTTGTTTTCTTGTAACGAAGGCATGTTGCAAAATGTAGTCCTTTGAATTTTTAGATGGTATCTGAGTTAGCAATCAGATGATCTAGCCACCAATCATGAACCTGTAAAATGGAAAGTTGGAGTATATTCTGTTTAACAGTGTATTTAATGATAGATGGTTAGTAAGTCTTGGACCATTCAAGGTGATAAAAGAGATCTGATGCGAGCCCTTCCTATCTGATGGTCTTGATCATCTAAGGTGAAGGGCATATCATATGCAAGTACTTCGCATTATAATTTTTCTGATGTAGAACTACTCATTTTTTCTGTCACAGGCTGGCTGTACAGTGATAACAGACTGTCAAGTTCATTATGCAGTCAAAGAAATAGATAAGGTTTATGACGAACAGCTGGGAATAAATATAAAACAGCGACGAAGATGGCGTGTTTACTGTGACAATCTTGAATATATATGTGCTGATTTTGTTGTTCTTTCAGGTGTGCTTTCAACTAAGAATTAATAGTATGAGGCTTCATAAATTGTATCTTTAGTACTATGAGATATCCTACTATTTGTTTGGAAATTGAATCTTATTAGAATCTCAAAATTGTAATGTTTGCTGGTAGCTGGAGTTCTAGGTACAACACAAATACTATTCCAATCCGAAAGAAGGGGATTGAGGCTTTCAGATAGGCTTGGTTTTGGATTTAGCTCTAATGGTAACAATGTGGCTTATCTTGCCTCTAGCCCAGCACTATTGAATGCTTATGGACTGAAGAAAAATCAGTTTTCCAAGGTCCCATTTCAAGATCGATCAGGGCCGGCGATTTCTTCATCATATACTTCTTCTCTGGGTTTCACAATCCAGGTAAAAACCTTCTATATTACTTCATTATTGAATCATTACACAGTTCTCAGCCCAAATATCAAGATCATTCATATGGTGAGCCCAACATCATGAGAAGACTATATATATGTGTGTGGATGTATATATGTATGGATGATGATGATGATGAATGACTTGCAAAGAGAGCTGTTAAATAGAGTCTTGCCAACAGTTCATATTCAACTAAAAAATAGACACCTGTCAAATGATTTGGATTGTTCCAAATAGATGATAATTGTTTCGGTTCCTGTACATAGTGGGACTATATGGCTTTCAAGTGCCTTTTCTTTTCTTTACAGCAAAAAAAAAAAAAAGAAAAAAAAAAAGAAAAAAAAAGGGCATTAGCTGATATAATCTCATTAAAAAAAAAAAAAAAGCTGAGAACTGAAGTGTATAGGCTTGGTGATTTCCTGATAATTTTCACAGGGATCTAATTACTGTATTATATTTATAAATGTTACGAATACCATGTTATTATACTATGGAATAAATTCATGTAATCTTCCGATTATACATACTATAGAATAAGTCGTGTAATATGTGCGTGCTTGCATAGAGATAATAGCTGTTGAGATTCAATAAAATAAAACGCAAGTTCCGATTATCATAAAAGGAAATCTTACAAATCATAGATTCAAGAAAAGAGTTTGTCAATCATGTATGTTCTCTTCATAGGGGAAACATGGTTTTAAGGGGATTTTAGTGTAAAGGAATTTATAGAAACATCCTTTTGTATATCCATGTAAAGCGGGGGACAAATATAGTATTTGTCCAATCTAATGCAATTCTAGTTTCTGTGCCACAAAATGTTCACTTTATAATATATCATAACTGTTTGGGATAGCATACATCTGAACACACTTTAATAATTTTGACTTCTCAAACATGAATAACATTCTATTGGGTGATTCTTACGCAGAGCGCGGTGCTTCCGGTGGCTTATCCATACTTGCTATTTAACGGGATTTTAACAAATATAGTATTTGTCCAACCTAATGTAATTCTAGTTTCCGTGCCACAAAATGTTCACTTGATAATATATCCTGACTGTTTGGGATAGCATACATCTGAACACACTTTAATAATTTTGACTTCTCAAACATGAATAACATTCTATTGGGTGATTCTTACACAGAGCGCAGTGCTTCCGGTGGCTTATCCATACTTGCTATTTAAGGGGATTTTAACATATGGATGGCCCACTTGTTACTGTTTCCTACACGGTGTGATTGATAAATTGAAGCATATGGTGGGTCTCAAAGCTAGCCAAGGGATGATTCTCAACCTCATGGGATATGATACAGGTGATGGTAGAATTACACTAGACAGCGCCACAGACAAGATCATCTTTACTCCCCCACATGATCCATTACTCCCACGAAAAGTTCAAGCACTTCAAAAGATTTCTAAAAGACTAGGTGGGATCTTGTTTGTCTCAAGATACCGAAGTACATCGGTTCATCTACTAGGAGGGTGCAATGCTGCTTCTGATCCTTCACAAGGAGTTTGTAATCCCAATGGTCAGGTTTTTAACCCCAACAGTGGTTCCCACATTGTGCACCCAGGACTATATGTTTGTGATGCCTCCTTGATCCCTTGTTCAATTGGCATAAATCCATGCCTTACAATCACTACTGCAGCAGAGCATGTGAGTAGGCACTTAGTGCAAGATGCCTTGAAATATAAGAGCTTAAATTGGCCAATTCAAGTTCCTGCCTCTGAGTTACAAGTTCCTGCTGATAGACAAGAGATAGAATTCATAAACAAAGTCATTGTTTCAAAACCACAATTAAAAACCCATGAAACCTCAGATAAGAGGCCAAGTTCCTATGACGAAGTTGTGATAAAGGAAACAATGAGAGGTTATATAGGGGGAATGCCATGCACAGCTTTTCTTATGATGAAGATGAATTCAAGAGACTTGAAAGGATACCATGAAGGACAAACGTCCTTTGGTGACTGCCATCCACTTTTGAGGGGAAAGGTTGGCGGATATGTTTTATTTCAATTTGTTCAGAAGGATAAACTCTACATTGTTGATGGAAAGGTGGACATGTGCTGCTTAGATAGCCGTACTCCATATACACAATATATGTGCTACCATCTGCTCCTAGCATCAGCCTCTGGTAGAAGGTATGAAACTTTCATTTGCAAATTCTTTCTAGCAACCATATGTTTATTGTTACTTTTTTAATTTGCGTCAAGTTGTTTATAGCCTAAATTATAGCTTGTTTTGCAATCATTTCAAAGGAACTCACATTATGAGTGATCTAGTTTCCTAACTCTTATGCCATAAATTGGTTTTGAGAATGGTTTGACAACTTCTTGTCTTTAGAATGGCCAAATGACTAGCTAATATGGTTTTCAATTAGTCTGCATACCATCCTAAACACAACGAATAAAGAATATATATATTTTTTATTTATGAAAAACTTCAAAATACTCAAGGTACAATTAGCCAACCATCTGTTATTTCAAAATAATTAAAGCTCTTGCAAATTATTTTATATTCAAATGTCTTTAAAAGCCTTGACTAAGTTCATGTTTTAAGGATGTTGCATAATTAGTATTAAGTATCTCTGGTTTCAACACAGATATATTCTTGAGGGCAAGAAAGTCATGAACCCTTATCTTCTGGGATCTTATGCTTGGAGTGAGTCCAGGACTTTGCATGTCACTTTCAAAAGAGTCCATCACAATGATGATGTTGAGATAAAACACAGCAACAACCTTACAGAGGAGTCATTAAATCTTAAAGGAGAACTTCATGTTTCCATTTTGGAGTTATTGAGAAGCTTGATAACCATGAAAGGGAACAAAAGAGGAAGGTTTATTTTTCTTCTGGTACAAAGTCTCTTCAGGACATACATATTACAGACACCGCGATCAAGCCATTTGAATTTCAGTTCCTTGGATATGAACCAAAGACCTTACCCACCTAGTACTCTTCATGAGACAGCAACAGGTAAACGAAAATACGGAGCTTCATATGTTCTTGATGTAGTTGTAAATCTTGTCAACTGAAAACTAGACCAAGCCTCCTGCCAATTTTATGGTCCTTTTTGACCAAAATAAGTTATCGTCACATCATTTAACATGATCCACTCTAAAAAGCCCTTGCAAAATCTCCAGGTTGACTCAAGCATGTGTTTTATTTTCTTGAACTCTGTTCATGTTTTAGAGGTTATGAGCTTTCATAGTCGTTGTTTAAAATTATGGTTGTGGTCGCTATAGCGGTCGACCTTGGAAACCGTTATGACGCGGCATCGTGTCGCGGTTCTAGTCATTGCAGTGCGAATTTTTATTTTACCCCCAAAAAATCCGAAAAAACAAATCCAAATTTTTCAAAAAAATTATAAAATACTAGAAAACAATGTTTTTTTTTTTTTATATTGTTTTCCTATTAGTAAACACTTTAAAGCAAAATATCAATACCCCTTACTCATCACATCCTATATCATTGTCTTATCTTAAACCTATAAAGTCTATTCTGAATTAAATAGATTTACATGTATATATATTAAAATAAGTTGAAATATCACAAATCTTACAATATGTATTACAACTATAATTTTGAACTAATCATTAGTGTTAAACACTTAAAGTCAAGAAACTAGTGGTAGTAGTGCAGTACTCAATTACCAAGTAAGTTGAGTGTTAAGTTCAACTTTCAAGTAACTTTTACTACTACATTAAGATGAATTAATTAATGAAAGCAGTGGAATATGGAAATAGGGGTATTGTGGTTAAGGGAAGAAGCCTTTATATAAGAATCCACCAAATTCTTGTAAACCACTTGAGTTTTGGTGAAAAAAGATGCTCGTGAAGCCCTAGCACGGTCTCATGAAGCTCCACAAAGAAAGAAGGGGAAAGGAAGTTTAATATATATATATTTTTATATATATCGCCGGCCGATATTTTGACTGTTATTTTCAAAATATCGGCTGTTATGACTGTTATGGACCGATTTTTTACTTTTTTTCTGATTCCGTGACCAAGAAAACTGTTATATTGAAAATAACATAACGGCCATTGTTCGACACCATAATCATGGGTATATTCTTGTTTGAATTGTACAGATGATGGATTAATCATCACTTGTAAGCAATGGAAACTCATTGGAGAAAGGCAAGCACATCCTGTACTTCTGATTAATGGTTATGCCACAGAGAGTTACTGCTTGCCAACTGAACCCAAAGATCTGGTTAGAACCCTGCTTGAAGAAGGATATGAGACATGGCTGCTTCAACCAAGATTACATCCTCTTCATGCTTCGAATGATTTCACAGTTGAAGATATTGGAAAGTTTGACATTCCAGCTGGTAAGTTGGTTGCTTAAATGAACCCCATATCATAAACTATACTTTTATGGCACAATGGTTGATCATTAATGGACATCATGAGGGATATCTACTTTTCCTTCCATATTAAATTTGAAAATTTAAATGATATGATTTAAGACTAAAAAGGAAGAAAATCAATGTCTCCTGATGTTTGATTTCATCCATTTTGGTTCAAGGTACTTTAGAAAAGTAGCAAAATTTGTGTTGCACCAAATGTACAGTTTGTTGAGCTTCCTTACTGTGTTGACACCTAGATTTGGTGATTTTGAACTTATGTGATGTGAATGATGGATATACAAAAGGTCCACTAGATCAGAAGTCCACTACTATCTATGCTTCAACCTTTTATGGGATTGTTTCCATAATTCACATACTAAAGAAGCCATAGAAAAAAGGTACATTTGTTACGACTTAGAAACTGCAGTGTTCTATAATTATATACCAACTGTGATTTGGAAGATATTCAAATGCCAAGTACAATTGTTCTTGAATTTAGTGCTTAACTCATTGAAAAGTCCTAACCACTACCATGAGAAGAATGACATTGAAAGGAAAAGATTCTCACAGCTGGCTTTTTCTGGTTGCAGCATTTGCGAAAATTTGTGAACTGCATGGACCATCCACGAAAATTCATGTTATTGCACATTGTGTTGGAGGCTTATCGATTCATATCGCTCTCTTGGGTGGACACGTATCTGCAAACAATGTAGCATCCTTGACTTGCACCAACTCTTCGATGTTCTTCAAGCTCACAACTTCATCACTTTTTAAGATGAGACTTCCTCTCATTCCTGTAATCTCTCTCTCTCTCTCTCTTTCTCTCTCTCTGATAGATTGCATGCCTGTATTCATCTAACCCAATTAACTTGCAGATCTCAATGGCTATACTAGGCAAGAACAAGATCATACCACTCCTCGAAACTTTGAAGGACAGCCCTCGACACCGGCTTCTAAAATCCATAGCTCGGCTCATCCCACGTTGTGAGAGGTGCACTTGCAATGAATGTGAGGTGTTATCAGGCATATTCGGTAATGCATTTTGGCACGATAACATTAGCCCCACCCTACACCACTGGCTCAACAAGCAATACTTACCAATATTGCCCATGTCTGCATTTCCTCACATCAGAAAGATATGCTTAGCAGGTCACATAGTGGATGCTAATGGAAAGAACATCTATCTCATCCACCCCGAGAGGATGGCGCTCCCGACGCTCTACATATCGGGTGGGAGGAGCCTTTTGGTGACTCCACGGACATCACTTCTAGCTAACCAATACATGAGATTGCATCAGCCCAGTTTTCTTCATAGGAGGGTGGTGGTGGAAGGTTTTGGGCATTCAGATCTTTTGATAGGAGAAGAATCCCATGAAAGAGTTTTCCCCGACATGATATCTCACATGAAACAAGCTGAGCAAAGAAGTGTTACTATGAGTAATGAAGAAACCAAGTATAGTAAGGAAGCATTGTCATGGGTTGATGCAGATGATGGAGATGGACTATTTACATCTTGGTTCTATTCTATTCTTCTGCTCCTGGTTATTTTATTGTTGTGGTGGTTCCTACGTTTGATGTAATCTGCATATAGCAAAGATTTTTACCATTGGTCTCATAATTGATGTTACATCATCATTCGAAACATCTGGGTTCTATTCTACTCTTCTACTCCTGGTTATTTTCGGGCATGTTTGTGTAGCCAATTTCCATGAAAAGTGGACGGTTTTCCTCGGAAAACCTACTTTTCCTATGTTTGGTGCAGTAGTTTTCCGCGGAATTCCTTTTTTGCCATGTCATCCTTTTCCTTGCTGACTATGGAAATAGACTTCCCATGGGGGGGGGGGGGGGGTATGGGAAGTCTATTTCCTCATAAAACCGCCCCCACCCGCCCCCTTTATGTACTTCTTTTCCTACCCATTTCTAAACCCTAGCGCCCCGTTCCTCATCTCCTTCATCATTGACGAGAGCTGAGAAGGAAGCTGCATGTATGCCTATCTCCCTCATTCTCTCTCTAGTCGCCACGCTGCCCTAGCAGCCACACCCAAACCCTCCTCTCTCTCCCTCTCTCTTCTCCTCGTTTGCCCCAACCCCCTGCGGCTAGCCACCTCTAGCAGCACCCACAACCCACCCACAACCCACCTCTAGCAGCGTTCCTCATCTCCTTCATTTGTTTTTGTTCTTCTTTGATATCCTTTTCAATATTTGTTGGATCCATTCGAGGGACCCATGCCCGGGCATGGGGGAACAAGTTTAGGATCCTTGACCAAGAAGTTTAAAAGGAAAATAAATGCAGAAAGTGATGTTAGTTAGATCCATAGATGTTGTTTTATAGACCCTATTTCACCCTTTTCTTTTGATCCCAAGCTGGAAAATGGACTCATGCTTGAATATCCTGTTGACAACATTAACCATTATTGAAACTGGTTCATTGGGCTGAGTTTGTAAATGTGAGGTCCTTGGTTCATTGTCCTGACTGACTGTTGATCTTACAAGCCCATAAATGGATAAAACATTCAATAAAATAACTAGATTGGAAGATCCTAACTATCCAATTATATGAATGATTATGTAGTCTTTTTGTTTTGTTTTTGACCATGTATTGCATGATTAATACCAGATCAGTGAAATAAATTTTCATATTTACTTAGCTGAATTTGGGCTCTTATATCCCTTTGCTGCAAGTGATTAGTGGAAGAGTAACAGATGAGCAGCAGAGGACCTGAGATTCTACCACTTCAATGTTGTCAATAGATTTTTACATTTCATTGAATTAATTGTAGTTTTTAATCTTCTGACTCTAGAGTGGACTGCATAATTTAGATTTAGTGGAGACTTCTCTATCTGTATAAATATAGATTTAGTGGAGAAACCTGTATTGATGAATTTTGCTACTTCTATGCTAAAATGTCATCCCTTAATGACTTGGGCTATGATGTATCTGCAGAGAAGGATAGAAATAAATTGGACATTTTGCTGTAATTAGAAGTTTTCAGTAATTGGTATTATACCAAAGAACTGATTGGAGAGAACTAAATGAAAAATGATTGCTTCTGTTGTTGTTAGGTGAGAGAGAAGCAATATATTTATAAATGGTTATTGTTGTTGTGGTTCTTACATTTGATGTAATCTGCATATGGCAAAGATTTTTACCATGGTCTCATAATTGATGTTACATCAATATTCCTCCAAATCATATGGAATAAAATTGTGAAAAGTAGATGATAATCATCATCATTATCACCATCATGTTAGCCTTGGTCCGTCAAATTTGGGTCAGCTTAAAAAGTCCTCGCAAAAGCCACAGCAACAATCCTTATTAGGTCTCTCTCTCTCTCTATATATATATATATATATATATGTGTGTGTATGATAAGTGAAATTCAAATATCATTGTAGTTGAAAAGTCTGATCTACAAATTTCAACAAGCATTTCATGGACCTCAATTTAAATCCCTAAGGGGACGTTTGGCAAGCATCCTCTCTGAGGATTCCTCCCATGTTTTCTGCGATTCCATGGAAAATTCATGTTTGGCAATGCAAGGAAAACTGCATCAAAGAATCCATGCATCCATGCTCCCATGGATAACCCCGGTCAGACCATTCCCCCTCTCAAAGACAAAATCCACAAACTTGATGAAAGGCGGATGAATAGTGCTGAGAGACGGTAGTATAGGGTTCACCTTTTTTTCTTCTTCAAAATCTAACCTTTTCTAGGCCCCACAAGTAAGATCTGAACCGAGAGTATTGTTTAAAAGGCCCAAAACGGCTGGGATGTCAAATATCAACCGTTTATTGTTCACAGATTTTGAGAAATTTATAAAAACGTCCAGACCGTTAGATGGCAATTTCTGAAATTCTGTGGGGCCCATTTGCGAAATCCAAACCATCCAATCTCTTCAAAATGCCTAAAATGACTCTAGGTCCAAATTTGGCAACTTGATTCAATATGGATCATGAGAAATGGGCCAAAAAATATTGATTGTTAATTTCACACAAGGCAAAAAAGGAGATGAAAAACAATGCTTTTTTTTTTTCCAATTTTTTGGTTTCTTTGGGGCCCATAATCATGATCTAAACCGTGAGCTATCTCTGGAAGGTAAAAAAATGGCTAGATGATCAAATTTCAGCCGTTGATCTGTCTGGATATTGATATATTTGCAAAAACGTCCAGATTCTAAAATATTTTTTTTGTGGGGTCCCTTTGCACGATCCGAACCGTTCAAATACACTAGATGGCCCAAATTGAATTTGAGTAAAAAGTTGAGGTCCTGATTCGTCATAGATCTTGAGTTATTTCAAAAAAACTTACAACTATTGAAAGTTCGGGATCCGAATCCTAGAGGGAGGTGAATAGGGTGAGCTTCTAATTAGTGACCAATTATGTCAAATTTTATAGTTCTTTAAAATTAATTAGTCACAAGTGATGATATAGAACTAAAGTGCGGAAGGTAACAAAAACAATCATCACAAAGCATTCGCCATAACACAATGATTTATAATGGTTCGGCCTCAATGCCTACATCCACTACCTGCTTGTGATCCTACACCCCACTGGATTTCGACTATCTATGCTTTTCAATAGGCTAAGCAATAACCTTTACAAAATGCTTTTCAAGGCTAAGGAATAACCTTACAACATACTTTCCAAGGCTAAGCAATAACCTCTTGGATTTTATAGTTCACCCCTAATTATACACTTATGCTTTTCTAAGGCTAAGCAATAATCTATAACCCTAAGATTGGTTGTCTCAAAGAAGTGTCTACACAACACTTAAAGAGATACAAATTTAAGCTCAAATACAATAATGCCTCTTAATTAGGCGGATATGAAAGTGTAAACCTAACTCACACAAACACTATATGAATGCAAAGATGAATGCTCAATGTGTATGTATGATGTCCTCAGTCAATTTGAAAATAAAAGCTTATAAATGTATGCCAAAAGCTTTTAAAAGTTTTAGTTCATAAAAATATTTATGATTGAGGAAAGAAAGCTAATCACATGTTAAAAAAACAACTTGTAAAAGATATACTTATTCATTCCAAACAAGTTGTGAAATTTTAAGAACAAAATATGTTATCATGAGGTCTTCAATCAAATTTAACAATGTAGCTAATACATGTATGCTAAAAGCATTTGAAAGTGTAAAACACTAAAAGATATTTGATTGAAGTGAAGAAACAAATCACATGTAATTTATAGATCAACTTGAAATTGATAAACCTATCAATGCTAAGCAAGTTGTGAAACTTTAAAACAAAAGTACATGTGATTTGAGTGTGTTAACGTGTTGAATCCAAAATATGAGATAGATTGAAAATGATTCTCTTGTCATGGGAAACAACAACCTATGATTCAACCAAGTATAGGAATCATGTTACATATGATTTCAAAGATGATTCCAAAACATGATTCACTTAGATAAACCAATTTGAGTCCTACTTGGTTTAAATCAAGGTGATGCATCCAAAACAATAAATCAACTCAACACATATACATGTTAAGGACACAACAAATCATAGTTTAACATGCTAGAAAAGATTTACCAATAATTAAAGCAAAGCATGAAACATATGATGAGGAAAACCAAGTTTACTTAGATGATTTAAATATTGATTCCAAGCTTTAGCTTCCCTTTTGACCAACTAACCTCCCTTAGCTCATTTCCCTCTGTTTTGCCTCAAAACACCTCAAGGAGGGCATCTTAGTTCCTCACTTTTGGCCTAGGAATGAGCTTCTTTTTATACCAAAAAATGCTCAACGGCTAGCCCCTGGTTGACCTGGACCCTTGCCCGATCGACCGGGTACTCAATGGTCATAAAAATAGCCGTTTGAAAAATAACTTTTAGCGGGGGCTGGCGGCCGTCGGTAAAAGTGTTTTGGCCGCCGGTAAAAGTCCTTGTTTTTTCAAAAGTATGATTTTCAAAGCATTTTTCTTGTGGGGACTTTGGGCCATGGAATCAAGCTTGGAAACATGTTTTAAATCAATTCAAGAGTTTTAAAAACATGAATCCTAAAATGCCTAAGATGATTTAAAAGGTTTTAAAAACATAGACATGCTTGATTCTTAAAACTTCTTTTCAAAAATTAATGCATCCAAGTTTAAAATCAAAATATGCATGAAGCATAAGTTATGAAAGTTTTAAAACCATGCATGTGGAAAGTCAAGATTTCAAGTATTTGAAAATAAATGCATGAGTGAAAATTCGAATGATGCCAAAATGATAATGCATCCATCAAATTGCAAAACACAAAATCCCTAACAACTATTGTATCACATATTCTACTAATGGTGGGAATCCTCTGTCAATGCCAAACCTATAACGCTGTTTACAAATCCTATACGAGGATGGCTTGATTCCACTAGAACAAAGGAATCATCAGGATCATAGAATCATGGATGCTTACCAAACGTCCCCTTAATCTCAATGTACTATTAAAAAACAATGTACTATTCGAAACTCGCAAAAAGAGACTCTGTGGATGCTAAAGTCTCTTTCCTATGGTAACAATAGGCTAGACTTGGATCTCAAAACATGAAGTCTAGAAAGCCAAACTTTGTTCAAAAGCTTCTCGGAAATTCTAACTTGATATCCCATTTTCCCATGGTTTTAACTTTTTATTGACCCATATAGAATCCATCTTTGCTTGATCCAAAACCGTAAACATAAATGCACTTTCCAAGTTTCTCTCCAACAACAGAGCAGTGGAGGATTTGAGATTTTTGTTTGACGGGGATGGATGATTGGCTTGATATTACTTTCCATGTTATTTTTTCATTTGAAGTGAGGAGATACCTTACTTTTATAGGGGACGTGGGCTGTCTGGCCTAAAGCCCCTTTCCCGCATTTTTAAGTCTGATGGGTGCGACTGCTCCTAGAACCCAATACTTGGGTCCAAGATAGTATACTGTATACATGGTTGGATTGATCAATCTATAAAAAAAAGGATTACCTCAGCAATTAATTTCTTTTTTTTTTCATGCTTTATCAATCCAATGATTTAGATCACTATTAAAATGAAATTGAACTAATAGAAGCCATATGAAGCCAAAGTGTAGCCTACATGGGTCAACATAAATTTTTTTTTGGTAAACAGAGACGACATAAGTTGGCAACATGGGAAGAGTAGAACTAGCCATGAAACTCATAGTAATTGCAAATCAATCACCACGGTCGATGTATGGGCTCATAGCATGTGTCACATTCACCAAGCCAGCTTAGATCTCGTCTATGTGTAAGTATATTGACTCACAACATATGTATAAAGTCATCAAGACTTTTGGAGCAATACAAAATCTTATTACTTTGTATCCAATTTGAAGGCTATAAAAAATAGACACATTCATTTCCAACAAGCTAGAGTCCTCATGAATACTCAGTAGCATCTTGTGGTGGTGGTAATAGAAGGGGGGGGGGGGGGGTGGGGGGGGGGGGGGGGGGGGTTTGTGTTGGGGCGTGTGGATAAGAAGAGGGTGGCAGGATTATCTCGTATTGATAAAATGGATTTGTTGCCTACTAGAGAAAGGCTCCCTATGTAGTCCAGTTCTATTGATGTCAGCAAAAGGCATCGAAGTGCTAGTTTTCTTGATGTAGTTAAAGGGAATCATTATATGGAAGAGAATATTATGTGTGTTTCTAAAGAGATTATCACCAATAACTCCAGGTGATTATCAAATAGCTTAGTGGGTAGGTGAGATTTGAAGAAGTAATCCTTTCAATTACTACCATTTATGAGTTAGGTGGACTAAGGGGTGTGAACGTGTCTACTTTGGGTGGTAAGAAGGTGTTGATTTCCTTTCCAAACTTGGAGGAAGTTAGCTCGAAGGTGGAGGTTTTGAATTTTGACCACAATCAGGTCTTTGTTTCTCCAGAGAGGTGGGTACCTAAACCCATAGTCTTATCAAGGACAGTTTGGCTTCATTGCTTTGAAGTACCCCTTCATGGGTGGAGTGTGGAGGTGTTCGTAGCCATCGGAAGTAAGTTTGGAGAAGTAGAGGAAATAGCCAAAGAGACGATGGATAAATCGTAACTCAAATTCGGAAGGGTGTGTGTTCAAACATAGGACTTTTCTTTTATCAACAATGAGATGTAGATCAGGCTATTTGACCATGTTTACATGGTGGTGGTGAGGGAGGAGTTGGGGTCACAAATCTTCCCAGTCTTGAACTCAATGGTGCAGTCGAGGGTGGATGGGAAGATGGAAATCAGCGGTGAGAAGATAAATCCAAATATAAAAGTGAATCAAGGTGTGGAGGGGGTGGACTCTACCTCAACGGGTTGCAACGACTATGGGGAAGATGGTCAGCTCCGAAAGGAAGGCTCGGCATCGAGAGAAGAGCATGCAGGTCAGGTTCTCATGCAACCTAATGATGTGGCAAAGGGTGATAGGAGCACCTCTCCTCTTGGCAGAGGTCAACACGTGTCGGCAAATTTGCATGACAGACAAGCTGCAATTATTTCAAATCCTTTCCACTTGGAGATCATAAATCAGAGGAAGAAGGGGGTTAGATCCCCAACCCTTCACAAAAGCCTTTTGAGGAAAAGCTCTCTTCCAAAGAAGGTAGGCATGAGCAACCTCGTCTGACCAATGGGTGAAGGCTCGAAAGAAGCAAATAGCCAAGTAGAAGAAAGTGGATTTTTTGGGTATTGTGAGAGGGAGGTTTCCAATTTGATTATCAAGGAAAAGGACTCAGGTCACCCTATTAGAAACCACCTAAGTTGGGTGGACCTGAGAGGGTGGGATTGCAATTTGGATCAGTTTACTGAAAGGCCCATGCTGCCTTATGTTTCTAAGGAAACCAGTGGAACCAACTCCAAAGATGCTAATGATATCGGTCATCTGTTTGGTGGGGAACCCTCTCTTAAGCAAGATTCAGAGTTGTCTATTGCTTCTAAGCCTACCTTAAGGACTTATTTAAAAAAGCATATAAGATTTATCCAAGCAGCTAGAATGAGGAGCTTTTCTCCGGCTTCAACCAAGGGCAACAGTGTAGTAGGAAACGTGGGAGGAAAAAACTTTTTAACAACCTTCAAAGGGGAAGAACAACATAAAGTGGTTGCATAAGGTTGCTGTTCAGGCAATTCTTCCCAAGGTATGGCGGAGGCTGCTCCTGTTACGATTGAGGGCAGCGGCGATCTCAAAGGTGATGCGGATCAGTCAAGTAGAGAGGATGTTTTTGATGCTACAGAGGATGAAGCTCATCAGACCACCAAGTTGGGTAATAACTTTTGGGTCACTTTTGGGGACAATGAAGCAGAGATTATACAAAAGCTCATCAAGGTGGAGCCTTCGGGCGCTGGAGGTAGGATTGTTACTTCCTGATAGCTCGTGTGTTTTGTTGGTGTTGTTCATTTTCTGCTTTTTTTTTTAATTATTGTTAGTCTAAATGCGAGAGGGGTTGGTAAGCCTGAGAAGAGGCCGGCGGTCAGGAAGTTGGTTAGAAAACACAAAATAGATTGTTTGATGTTTCAAGAAACTAAGGTAGCCTCCCATATTCACCGCTTTGCTCGTGAAGTTTGGGGTAAAACTAGGTGTGCTTGGAACTGGGTTGCATCGTTTGGTGCTTCTGGAGGGTTGACCACTATTTGGAATGATGAGGTCTTAACAATGGAAGATGTATTTTTGGCAGATAGGATACTAGCAATCAAATTTCATGGGGTTAGTGATGGGTTTGTTTGGCCTTTGGCCAATGTTTATGGGCCGAATGTTTATTCTAAGAGAAGTGATATTTTGGATATACTCTCGATTGTTAAATCCCAGTGGTCAGTCCCTTGGGTTTTTTGAGACGATTTTAATATGATTAGATTTCCTTTTGAAAAGAAAGGAGGAACTTCCATTTCTCATGCTATGTTATTATTTTATGAGTTTATTGATGATAGTGATTTGATTGACATTCCGTTTCATGGGAGGAGGTATACATGGTTGAACAATAGGGAGCAGGCAGCTCTAAGCAAGATTGACAGGTTTTTATTATCGAAGGAATGGGACAACCATTTTTTTGGAGTCATTCAGGTGGCACTACCGAGTTTAATTTCGAATCATTACCCTATCAAGTTGAGTTCTAGCTTGGTAGATCGGGGGCCCAATCCTTTTCATTTTGAGGATTATTGGTTAGAGTACAAACAATTTTTGGGTTTGGTTTGCTCTTGGTGGAGTCAAGTGGAGGTTAGTGGTTATGCAGGTTTCAAGATTGGTAAGAAGCTCCACATTCTTAAAAATCAGATTAAAAGATGGAACAAAGAGGTGTTTGGTCACATCGAGGAACCTAGAGAAGCTTTATCTAAAGTAGTGGAAAATTAGGATAAGGAAGGGGAGAATCGAGAGTTGAGTCCAGAGGAAGTTACCAGGCAAGATGCTCTCAAGAGGAATTGGGATCTCAATCGTATGGAGGAGATTTCTTGGAGGCAGAAATCCAGAATCACTTGGCTTAAGGAGGGTGATAAAAATACTAGTTTCTTCCATCGGATGGCTTCAATAAGGAGAAGAGTGAATTACTTGGGGGCATTAGGATAAGAGTGAATTACTTGGGGGCATTAAGGCGCGGTGGTACAATTCTTGAAAATCCTATTGAGATCAAAGAATAGGTTGTTCATTCTTTGAAGATCTCTACAAGGGCGAAGATTTTGTTAGACCTAAGCTTGATGTTGTATTTTTTCCCACAATCTCAACAGATGTTTGCAATTGGTTGGAAAGGAAATTTGAGGAAGAGGAGTTGGCTCTAGCTTTGGAGGAGTGTGGAGGGGATAAGGCCCCTTGTCCGCATGGATTCAATTTCACTTTCATTAAGGCGGGTTGTGGGTTCCTCAAGAAGGATTTTGCTGATATGCTTTCTGAATTTCATAGGAGGGACAGAATCAATAGGGAGATTAATGCGACTTTTTTATCTCTCATCCCAAAAGTGCCTAATCCAATGGAGCTTCGTGATTACAAACCCATACGTCTTCTAGGTTGTGTGTATAAACTTTAGGCAAAGATTTTGGCAAACCGTCTGAATCGTCTTTTACCTCTCATTGTTGGTCCTTTCCAAGGTGCATTTGTGGCAAAAAGGCAGATTCTCGATGGAGTATTGATTGCCAACGAACTCATTGACTCCAGAAAGATATCTAAAATCGATGAGGCTATTTTAAAGATCAATTTGGAGAAATCCTATGATCATCTAGATTGGAACTTCATTGATTTTATATTGCTCATATTTGGCTTTGGGGAAACCTGGCATGGATGGATACGTGAGTGCATTTCTACTACATCCTTCTCAGTTTTGGTCGATGGATCTCATTCAAAGTTATTTAAAGCTTCGAGAGGCATTCAACAAAGGGATCCCCCACCTCCTTTTCTATTTACTATTGTCACGGAGGCGTTGGGCTCACTCCTATTAAGAATGAGAGAGTTAGGTGTCATTAATGACTTTGAGGTGACCCAAAAGGGGGAGCCAATTACCCATTTACAGTATGTAGATGATATCCTTCTTTTTAGCTCTTCTAATAGGGAAGAACTTAAAAGGATATTACAGTGTTTTTAGTTGGTTTCGGGGCTGAAGATTAACATCTCCAAGAGCATGCTGGTGGGAGTAGGATGTTCTGAGGATATTGTCCACGCTCTAGCTGATTTGGAAGTAGGTGCGCCTTCCATATTAGATTTCAAAACTTTTGACCCTCTTGACACAGGCATCAGATACCCAAAAGGCCAAGAACACAATCCCAAGATCTAAAGCCCTTATCTTGTTGTATTAAGATCATAGATCTATTAGGAAAAAGACATGCCTGCACATGCACAAACAAGCATAAAGATCTACGAATATAACTAGTGCAGATCTATACCTAAGGAGCTCGGTTGTACTCAAATGAAGAAGTTGATGTTCTTGGTTCCGCGAAACTCTTTCGCAGATTCGATCTCATAGGCCTTACGATCTTCCAAGCTATAACCCTCTCGTAAAGAACTTTTCAAAGAGAATGATGGGATCTCAGTTGAGAAGAAATCCTAGGCACTCAAGTAGGAAAACCAGAGGAGAAAAGAGTTGGAGAGAAGAGAGACCTATTTGACGTCCAAGTGTTGGGCGTGCAACGTGGGGAGGGACATCCACCCCTAGGCCTCTATATATAGATTTTGGAATTCCTCGCCCTCCTCTCTTAGAAGTTTTACTCCTCCTTTCCTTATGAGTTTCAATTGGAATAAAACTTTCTCTTCCTTGGGGCTAGCGTGGAGACTAATCGGGATTCCTTGGATCTGGCTACAACGGAAGCATCTGGACCGCACATCTCATGTGAATTTCGGACCCACAATTAATTGAAAATAACTCAACTAAATAAATGCAATTACACTCCAGTCCTAGGAATGTTATAAGAATACCCTAAACTTTTCGATTATTGCAAGTAGGCCTTCCATCAATTATATCCATGGATCAATTGAAATTAAGATGTCCAACCAAAGTGGATCCACATCTTATTATCCTTGTGACCTAATTAGTTACAGTGACCATCGATACCATCTAATTAACTCTTAATTAGAACGGGTGCGCACTCACCGACGATAAATTCCATTAATTAGCTTAAGGGGATATTTCTCTTATAGAGGACTTATTCCATCTTGAGAATATATGTTCCCACAGTCCCATTGCCATCTACTCAAGATACCGAGGTGTTGACCTACAGTTGGCCTTACTCATTGGGAAGTTAAAGTAAATGCATAGCAGTAACTCGAGTCCATTACTTTCTCAGGATTAAGAGCCTGTTGCTTGGAAATTATGAGGGCTTTCCTTAATTAGAGATAGTATTTGGTTTAAGTTACTACTCATGGTCCTTCGGTAAATCCAATGCATTAGCACAACAATCCAAAGTCTTCCGCTCTGATGGTCGAGACAAACCATACTATCTCATAGTAATCGTAGTGCTTCAACCTTTTCAGATGAGATGCCCAGTTTCATCACTAGTTGTGAAACTCTTTAAGTATAAGTCTTGCGATCTATCTCTTCTGCATGTGAATGTTATCCACACACATGGATCACATTTAATATACTTATGGGCTCATATTCATCTCCTGAACAACCATGTCATTTTGTATTAATTACGTGCAACCATAAAATAAAATCCCATTCATCTCATGAATGAAGCACGAAATTATATATCAATTAAGATAATAAATGAATTTGTTCATATCACCTACTGGATTGAGGACATACAATCTAACAAAATCGTGGCCCAGGGAAGAGGGGCAACGGTAGGTCTTCTCAGACTCACTAATACGTCTGTCAACTATGCTCCTAGCAATGTTGATAGTGAGGGGGTTGAGTTTTTGTACCTCTAAAGATGAAATCATTTCTACTTTTCCATAGAACCCACCAGAGGGCTAGGGTCCAACTTTTATTTTGAGATTGGAATGACGGAGTCACTTTGTCACAGAACTCAAGGAACAAAATCGACCACTCCCTGATACTGACAGGAGATATGGAGAGCGAGAGCATTCCTAAATTGGATCCAAACCAGGAGGCCCTCGCTCGATCACATAAAAAGAAAGCATGCTCGATGGATTCTTCTGATTTATCACAAATTGGGCATCTAGCATCCCTTGAGATCGCTTTGCCATGAAGCATTTTACATACTTAAACTGCATTATTAAGTCACTTCCAGCCAAAGAAGATGACTCTTTGAGGGATAGGAAGGCACCAAAATGACTTCTAGTTAAGTGGGTTACTAGAGGTCTCATGACCTTCACCATGAATGATTCTATAGGTAGATTTGGAAGTTAGCTCACCCCCTTTTGTGGAGGGCTAGATCTTCTTGTCATCTCTATTGCCACGAGGAATATAAATTTTAAGACTATTCCCAACATCAAAGGAATTGTTGAAAATATTCATAATGACTTGTTTGTTCCAACTTTTATTTGAATTCCAGATTTCTTTAACCATAAGGTCGTTATTCACAATGTCCAATAGAGGTTTCCTGAGTCCTCCATCCGTAGGGATCCAGTTGCACCTCCAAACTAAGATTTGATCCCCGTTCCCAATGATCCACCCAACTCTCTTGTTAATAAAAGCATTTGTTTCCACAAACCCTTTCCAGAGCCATGAGTTGCCCTTGTTAAATTTGGCCTCCCATAGAGATTGACCCGAGTAGTATTTAGCCTTTAAGATCTTAGAACTCAACAGGTCTTCATTAGTAAGACATCTCCAACAAGTCTTAGCCAAAAGAGCTAAATTATTCTCTTTAGTTTCCCGGATCCCCAACCCTCCATCTTTAATGTGCTTGCAAATCTCTCTCCACTTAATTGTGTGAATGTTTTTTTTTTTTTTTTGGTGGAGTCGCTCCAAAAGAAGTTTCTGAGAATTTTGCCAACCGTATCAATGGTTCTTGATGGGAGTTGCAAGACGGACGTATTATATATAGGGATAGCAGAGGCAACTGACTTTATTAGGGTACTACTCTCTGCTTGCGAGAGTAAGAGTATTTATCCAGATATAATTTTGCATTTGATTTTCACAACTAGGGATTGAAAGTGGGAATTTTTGTTTCTATTCATGATTAGGGGGTTTCCTAGGCACCTATCATTGCCCGTCATAAGTTTCACCCCTAAGATGTTGGCAAGTTTTCTCTTTTTAATATTGTAAGTAGCTCTTTACTAAAGTAGGCAGCAGAATTATCGTAGTTAACAAGCTGCCCATATAAGAGGCAATAATCATCAAGTGTGTCTTTTATCACCCTGGCCTCACTAGTGATAGGAGTGATATGCTAGGGGGATGGTAGATCTAGAGACTTTAGATCCATGGATGATCCTTTCTTCTTCCTCTTTCAGCAACATTCGAGAGAGAACCTCGACACGCAAGATAAATAGGTAAGGGAAGAGGGATTGTCCTTGTCTTAAATCTCTCGATGGGTTGATCATCCCAAAAGGCGACCCATTCAGTGGAATAGAGAAGGAGACTAAGGATATACATCCTAAAATGATTTTGGTGAATTCATTATGGAAGCCAAATGCCCTTGGATAACACCTAGGAAGTCCCACTCCATGCGGTCATAGGCATTCGCAATGTCTAATTTAAGAGCCATATATTTAAATCAACAATAGCCCTACCTGCCGTAAAGACAATCCCGTAGGATACAACAACTTTATTGAGCATCTTCTTGAGTTTGTTGGCTACTACCTTAGAAATACTATCACATCACACAAGCTAATGGATCTGAAATCATTTACATTTTTTGGGTTGTTTTTTTTATGGTTATAGACAATAAAGGTTTTGTTGATTTTCCCAAGGGAGAATTTTTTTTGAAGAAGTCTTGCACAAAAGCAATGATATCATTCCCAATTGAGTCCCACATGTGTTGGAAAAATCTTGCTGGGTAGCCATCCGAGCCTGGTGATTTTAGGGAGCCAATTTGGAATACCACTTTCTTTATATCCTCCTCTAAAGGGGTAGCAATAAGCTCCATATTCTCTTTTGGAGAGATCATATGACTAACTATGTTTTTAAATTCATTGAGGTTTGTTGGGCCACATGAAGTCATAATAAGTCTAAGATTATCACGAAACATATCTCGTATTTCTCCCCTAGACTCAAGCCTTTTCATGCTTTGTTTTCAATTTCTTCAATTTTGTTATTCTTTCTCCTATTAATTGTACTAGAGTGGAAGAACTTAGTGTTCCTATCCTTTTCCCTTAGCCAGAGTTCTCCGGACTTTTGTTTCCACGTCTCTTCCTTCCTACATGAGAATTCGTCAAGTTTTCTATTGAGTTCTACTTTGACTTTCACGTCAAAGGAGTTAGTTTCTTTTCTCCCAATTCTAGTCTGGTTTCAGTGACCACCTTTTCTACTTTCCAAAAGTAAATTTATACCATCTGGTGAGGTCTATGCCCAAAAGGTGTAAAGTACAATCAATGTTTTCCCTATTAACCTCTTTGGGTTTTGACCATCTATTGAGGATGATTTCTTTGCACGTTTTATCCCTTAACTACATACTTGTCGGATGTGAATTTTGATCCCCCCGGGGAGAGAGATCGCCATTCATCTATATATGATATTTAATTAAGATTTCTCCATTCAACATCGAAAATGAGGATTTTGACTACCTTCAAAATCGACGGATCACGACTGTCAGCTACGGTATAGCCGTAACACCGTTTTTTGACGAAAGTCAAAGAAATATGGGGAGAAATAATGGGGTGAGTTCCCTCTCGTCTAATGTGTTGTCGGCAACATGCGACGGTTATCTTGTCACTTAATATGGGTCTCCTCAATATGTGTCAAAATGTGGGTCATTTGAGGTCCAAATTGGGGTTAATCCTCACATGGCATAATCATAGTAATTCCAAAAAAAGTCAAACAAGAAATAAAATAAGGTAAACAATGGGGGAAGTGGCAAATATTTAAAAAAATGATCGACCCTGTTCCCGAGTAGCCCCTTTAAATCCCTCGGCGAAATAAGGTTTAAATGATGATTTTTCAGATCAAAATGACAATGCAAACAAGAATAACTGTGTGATTTCGTGTGTGATAAAAAGAAAAAGAAATTGGTGGCCGATGAGCCGATTTGTTTGAGGGCGACCGATTTGGGGTCAATTTTTTTTAATTTGATTGATTGATTGGTGGGAGTTGTTTGAATTCACACATTATTCTCATCAGTCTCATTAGGTCAATTTTAGAATTAGTCTTTATTCCCTTTTATCATTAAGCTCATTTAAAATATTTGGCACGGGAGGTGGAAAAAAGAGAAGAAAATCTTTTCTGGGTTTATTTTTTGGTAATTTTTACTTTTTATAGGTTTTTTTGGGCTAAAAGGGCCTAACTAGGGGATTTTACTTGGATTCACATAATTAATGCATTATTATTGTTCATCATATTTGTCCTAACATAAGGTCCTAGACTGCCCACATCAGATTTCCCTATCCCCTAACAGAGCAGAAAAAGTGATGGGACGGTGCCTAATGCTCTATTTTACCTAATGGGAAGAATTCGATTTGTTCTTAGGATGCAGACAACCTAAGTGTAATGATTTTGGCGCCTAAGGAGCTCGTTCATATGTTATTTCCTTTGGCTCGGTTTGTTTTAAGTTATAGGTTTGATTAGATGTGGTTTAGAGGTGCTTTAGGGTTCTATTAAGGGTATTTTTAGTTTTCTTAAAGTTCTATTATTTTCCATTTTAGTCCGAAACTCAAAAATAATGTTGAAATTCACATTTCGAGGCTAAAATGGGGGTTAGGCGCGGCCATGGTTACTCATAAGTCACTATTTTGGTACCTTCTGGGTTTTCCAACTTCTATTAAGGGTTTCAGAGGGCTTAAGGTGAAGTATTTTCAATGTTCTGAGAGTTGTTTAAAGGCTTTGTAATGTTTTAATATTAATTTCCTGGAACCCGAATTTTGGAATAATACCGAAAATCGCGTCATGCTGTTAAATGGGGGTTGAGCGTAGCAGTCATTGTGCCCAAGTCTTTGTTTTCTGGTTTTCGGTGATTTTTAGATTTTTCTTTTTCACTCGAATTCGGGGATTTTAGGGAGTTCAATTTGTGAATTCTGTCTTTTAGGTGGATCTTAAGCTTCTTGATTTTAGGGGTAGCAGTAGTCAAGATATGGAACTCGAAACGTAACCAAAGACATGCTCCAGGGTCAAAATATGGGGATTAGGTGCAGCAGTGGATGCACCTATCCATCTGTTTTATACTTTCAATGGTGCTCGACTGTATTTTGGAATTCCAAGGGGGTTTTCAACCACTGGTCTTTGGGTCCTAGGTTTGTTTTAAGTTCTGATGTTGTTCAGCTTTGGGCTTTAGGTAATTGAATTATTTATTTAATTAGTTAATTGACCAAAGGGAAGAACTGGGGTTGGGTGCAGCTGTGGTCGCACCTAAGTCTCTGTTTCTAGGGTTTTGAGGATCTAGGTCTTATTCTTGATTATTTCTAATTCGGAGTTTAATGAGTTTTGATGTCTTTTAATTAGAGATGTCATACTGGGTTTAATGTGATTTAGTTAGGTGTTTTAATTAGGTGTTTTAAATTAAGTTTAATTTTGAATTAATTTTTTTAATTAGGCTTAGTTTTTTAATTAAGTATTTTGATTAGGTTTAGTTTTGAATTAAGTGTTTTAAGGGTTCATTAGCTATTTGTTGATGATTTATCAATCTAATTTTGATTTTAATTAAGATTTCTTGTTTAGGTTTTTTCAGTGATTTTATGATCTTTTAGGTTAATTAATTAATGTATTTTAATTAATCTTAGGGTTTAGTCCACTTAGGCGTGAATATCGAGAACTGGATTGTCTACCTAACATTTTTGGGGTTTTGGTGATCTCTTTTAATTTGTTTTTGGTTCTTTTCTTTGATTTATTAAAAAGCAAGATAAGAGAATAAGTTGTTTTTATGTGTTATTGTTTTTTTGGTGTTTTACGATTTTATATTTTTGTTTTTATGATGCTATAATTCCTAATGTGATGTGTGTGCCAAAATGGCAGTATAGAGTGCAAAGACACAGCAATCGACCAAGTTTACCACAACAAATATAGTATCTAACTAAATGCAATACGGAGGGTCAAAAGCTAGCGCTAAGACAAAGGAGAAGAGACTTGGGCGCAAGGATAGTGGCACCTGGGTGGTTCAGAGGACTTGGGCGCATCAGTGGTTGCGCCATGTTGCTATCTGTGAGACTTTCAACAAAGTTCGATATATCGCGATATGTTTCAGCAATTCTTAGCATTATTCTCGACCTTCAGCATTTAATATAAATGCCTAATGCAAATTATGAATAATGGAGTCTTCGGATCTGAGAAATAGTGTTCAGAAAACCGTGATCTGGGCTTGAACCCCCGTTACAATTGTGCCTAAGTTCCTCTTCGGTGCTTTTCGAGTGATTTTCAAAGTTTGTTATTACTTTCAGCGCAGTTTCTATGGTTCGGCAACAAATCCAAAGGTCCTAATGTCAACTGCGAATGATGAGAGTTTCATATCTAAAAGTGAGCGACACGGAAATCAATATCTGACACCAAATCTTTGTTTCAAAGAACTTGGGTTCGGCAACGGTTGCGCCCAAATGCCTTTTTTGCAATTCCTGATTTTTCAGATCCGAATCTCTATAAATAATGATTATGCCGATGTTGGATGCAAGATCTAATGCTAGTTACAAATCAACAATGCAGATCTACAAGATGCAAGAGTCCTAAGCATGTTTATATATGCACTAAGTGATGAATGGCAATTTAAAAAGAGAAATCAAGGATTATTGATGATGTTCAGTTAGGTTCTTCAAGATCCTAGGTTAAAGCCCTCTAGGTTTTGATTGCTAGAAGCCTCTCTCTTTCTCTCCCTCTATTTAGATTTAGAACTCCTAGGGTTCTTTTTTTGTTATTGCTATGGTGGTTGTTCTCTTGTTCTTCTATTGTTATTGTGTGGGAATAGGAGGCTAAAGAGGGCTTATATAGAGGTTTGGGGTGAGTAAGAGGGGTTAGGGTTTCATTTTCATGAGTTTCTAGAAGGTTTCATGCATCTCAAGGCGGCTAAAGTTGGTTTAAGTGAATTAGGGTTTCTGGGTGACTTAGCACGTCCACAGTGGCGCCTAAGTCTACCTTTGTTATAGTCTGAATGTCCTGCTTGCTAAACAAGGCTTGGGCTCACCCACAGTGGCGCCCAAGTGCTTTCAAAAGCTCGGGCTCGGTTTGGGTGGGTTTCAGATTGAGTTGGCCCTGAAATAGTCAAACTGTTGTTCGGTGTCTACAATACTATCCGTGCCCGTGTGTGTTTCCAAAGGGGTGACAGGTGACCTGGGCACAACAGTGGGGCGCCCAAGCACACTTAACAACCTGGGCACAGGGGTATTTGCACCCAACCTGCTTTCAACGCAATTTCACTTTGAACAGTCATAACTTTTAATTTGTCCATCGGATTTTGACGGTCCACATATCATTGGAAAGCTCTTAAAGTGTAGAATCCTAGGGGTTTGTACATCATAATGATCAAAGGTCAGAAAAAGAATGGGATATTTGGATCAATGGATATAACCTTCTAACTCATGCTAATTTTATGGCACTTAGGCAAGCTAAGTGTAACTTTTGTTGGGATTAGCCTGAGTGTGTCCTAAGTGGTCCAAAACATGTCTAACTAGTGTTGCAGTCCGCTCCTTATGTGAGTAATGGGTCAGACTCAAAATTTCGACGCGATTCGGCTTTTCTCTCACGAATTTATAGAAATCATCGAACCAAGTCTACAATTATCAACAATCATCTTCATTCACATCAATTGATTAGAATTATGCCATTAATCATTTAATTATGGGTGAAATGGGGGCATCACTACATAGGACCGGTATTTTATGCTATCATAGGGGGCCAAATGAGGTGTCTACAATGCTATGGAACCTAAAGGGTCTAGGGGGTTTAGGGGATTTAGGACTTCCTAGAAAGAGAATAGGGGCATGATCAGACCCTCCCACAGTGAGAATAGAGAAGAGCACCTTCGAAAATAGGTTTCTCCATTCTATATTACCAATGGCCCTATCAAGTCTTTCTTTGTTGTGTGCAAGACCATTTCTCTAATTGGACAAAGTAAAGGCGGGGGCCATTGATCCAAGATCCAGCATACTCATACTATCCATGAATTCAAGAGCGACCCTCGCTTTTCTCGAATTGAATTTTTCCTCCCCATTTTTCATGCGGTTTTAGAATCTCATTATAGCCCCCTACTATCATCCATGGTCCCTTGGTTTGACTACCATTTTGTTTCATGTTCTACCAAAATTTCTTTTTCTCTACTATGTACGTACGGTGGTCCTTGGATGAATGTAAGAAACCACCAATCAAGTTTTTTCTTTACGCGAGGTAGTGTATAAACCACTTATCCTTGCTAATGACAGATAGTTTAAAGGTGTCTACCCATAGCAAGGCTAGGCCACCAACAGTCCCATTAGCTTGGACAACCTCTTTTTTGGCAAAATTCAGTCTTCTAGATAATCTTCCAATGTCTTCCTCCTTGGCCTTTGTTTCAGATAGAAAGACAAAATCAGGTTGATTTTCTCTACACATACTTTCAATTCATGAACTATAGAGGATGTTTTAATTCCCCTACAATTCCATATAATACCCTTTTCCGAACGAGGAATTTTCATAGAAGAGGGATTCTTGGAGACTGAGTTTTGAGTGTTGTCCAAATTTATTTGGACATTTGGGTACTGGGATTAGAGTTACTAAAATTCAAATTAGAGTTAAAATTAGTGAAAAAGGGAGAGGGAGGAATAATTACTCTCCATTTTGTTGAGAATGGACCATGCCCTTGATGAAGTCAGAGTTGTGCAAAGGCGTCGTCCTTCCCTCCGATTTGAGGAGATCTTCTTTTAGCTCTACCTCTCTGGATTGAGTTCAGCTCTAAGCCCAAGGTCCCACAAAGAAGTAGGTTTTTGAAGAGCAGCAATCATAGTCGATCTCCATTCACAGTTAGCTTGTGGTGTAGGATCCCTTTGGTTGTCTGGCACTTCATCTACCTCCATGTTAGTCTCTCCTATAATGTTCCTTACTTCTTCTTCCTCCAATTTAACTCCAAGTCGGAGACTTTTACCACGCCCTCCAATAGACCTGCTGGGTTGAGAACCTGTGGTGGGATTGTGGATAGGGGTTGCTGGTTCGTTGGTTCTCTTCTCCGTGGGCTCCACATGGGTCATCCCATCAACTATAAAATAGTGTTATGGAGTTGTGTGTAGGTCCCATTTTGCAAAAACCCACTTCAGAACTATTGCTCTATTGCCCAGCTCCTGGCCTGCTCTCTAACCAGCCAAGGCCCAAACAACGATTTTTGAATTCAAAACCAGGCGGTGGGCCACTAATTACCTCTTTCCCAAGTTGTCTCATCCGTTGCTCAATGGAAGGAGTAATTTGGAGGGGTCTTTGACTAAACCCTTTCAGGAAAGGAGAATCCCCTTCAAATCTTTACATTGAATGCTCCTTGAATAGAAGATACGCATGCCAGCTATCATGCCCATATCTGTGCATTTCAATCCCCGGAATTTCAAGGCTCATATTTGGCCGTACTGCATGCAGCCCATTAAAGCTTATCACATGTGCAGATCCCCCTATCCAAGAGTTCCTTCCACTACCCTCCCGCCAAAGACCCTCTAGGTAGTGTCCCACCTGTTTGCCGATTCGCTGACTAGGCAATCAACTGAGTCTATTCATCTAAGTTGTGGGGATGCTGCTGGTTAACTACTCTCCCTTGCCATGGTTTGGTCATTGTGTCTTCCACCTCCCACTCCCTTGCCATTTCTTGTCTGAATCTCCCACACCCCATCTGAAAATCCAAGAGGATCAATCAAGATCCAACCCTTGGATAAAGTCCAAACTTGGTTTTTTAATATGGAAACAAGAAGGCAATAATCTAAGTTAATAATCAATCGACCACAAAGATGGACACGCGGTTTATACGTGGAAAACTCTAAACAGGGAAAAACCACAGAACCTCATACCGGTCCAAAAAGATCAAGCACTATGTAAATCAAAGGTTACAAGATGTACTCACTACGCTTTCCAGTTGAACTCAACCTAAGGACCGTAGTTGATCCTGCCAACGACCACGCCGTTCACCTTTTCCAGCACTTGAATCTCCACGCCTTGAACAAGAAGAATCTACTCAAAAAGTAGAGGATGAGTCTCTAGAAGAAGAAAGCTTCGGCACATAAATCTCACGAAGGCTCTCTGAAGGGGAGAAATCTCTATGGTAATATTCTAGGGCTTAGAACAATGAGAGAGGTGATGTTTAATGGGGCTAAGGGCTTATTTATAGCTTCTGGGTAGTGTGGGAGAGTTTAGGTTTTAAAGAGGATTGGAATAGCAGAGTTTGAAATGAAATAAATCATTAAAACAGCAGATCCGCTGCCGTCTGATCGATCGATCGGACGAGCCAAAATAACTGAGAGCCCTCTGAGGGCAGGGTCTGATAGATCGCATAGTCCCTTAACCGCAAGGCATGCTAGCTCCGATCGATCGGACAGAAGATCGATCGGACAGGTCCGATCGATCGGATGAACTGTTCTGATTGAGGATGTCTGTCTTGATGAATCTTCGAAACGATCTTCGAACTTCTTGTATGATTGATTCGGTCTATCTAAAATAAATAGAAAATCAAATCTTATAGACCGAAGTTTTGCCCATCCAAATGAATTTGCCAACACTCAAATCCTAACAATCTCCCCATTTGGCAATTCATGAGCAAAACAACCTAATAATGCAATCTAACCAAAAATAAATAAAAAATTCCTACACAATAAAATCTATAAGATCTTTAATAATCACCACATGTAAGCCTTGATTAGCTAGCCTGTATGTTCTGGATATGGTTGAGACCTGCAATTTCTGCCACAAGCATTCTTGACGGAAGATCATGTTAAATATACATGAAATAAAATACACACACACTACTCTCCCCCTCTTTGGACATAAATTGGCAAAGAATAATAAACTTATATTAGCCATGAGTGTTACAAAAGAGTGTAAAATGAAGCATCAGTAATATCCAAGTTAATAGATCTAGATAAACAAAAGGGAAAAGATAAACATGACCTAAATGAACTACATTGAAGGTTAGTTCGAAAGCAGAAACAGTGAAACACAAATAACTTGAGAAACAGGGCCAAGATCAGCAAATGAGAAGACATGGACTACAGTGGAGGAGGCAATCAACAAATGAAAGTGTCAAGCTTGTCTTCAATTCTGTTACCCCTAATGTCCATCCGCTCCATGCGAGCAAACGCCTCCTGAAACTGTGCATCTACTTTATTTTTCAACATTTCAATATGAGCAGATTGATCAAAGAGGTGGTTCTCAAAATCCTGAAAGTAGGCTAGCATCTATTGGTCATATTGTGAAGGAACATCATTATCTTCATCATCTTCTTCAGCAACAACTTGTTGTTCTTCCTCAGCTTCGCTATCATCAGGCTGGACATGCAAAGAAGACAATTCTACAGTCCAAGAAGTAATCTTCCCTCTTCCGCGAATAGTATCATCATTTGGTCCTATTTCAACACCATGTGAGAAGAGAATCCTTGTCACAAGGATGCCATACGGATGGGAAGTATTTCTTGCACCTTGAAGAGCTTTCAACATATGTTTGAAAATGGCAAGAGGAAGATCAATAGGCTGCCCAGACCCAATCATATAAAGAAGATAACCAGTCCCCTGTGTGATTTCAGACGTGCATCCCTTTGGTTCAATATTGAAGCAAACAAATATATTGAGAATGCAATAAGAGGGTGTGAGATATTTCTGTTTAAGCACACCTCCTAGCCACCCTCAACGACGTCCACAAAGTGTGGTTGTATATAAAAAGGAAAATAAGTTAGTAGTTAGCAGGTGGAGAGTGTGTGCGTATAGCAATTTTTATTTCCACGAACAGAAACCCCGGGCTTTACACTAAGCTTCTAGTCTGTCCAATCTTTGGACTGCCAGTACTCCTTTTTTACAGAGAAATTAGAGAGGATGTGGTTTCTCCCTTAAGGAAGAAGGGAAAATCATGACGGACTTGCTTCACCTCTTCTCTTCCCTTAGAGAGAAGTTTCCATCTTCCACTCCTTTCTTTTTTCCTCACTTTTTGTCACCCTCCTTGGGATCAGCGCTTCCCCTTTTATAACCACCTCGGCACGTGCCATCCTCCTGCCTTTGAATTAGATTTAACCCCTTTATAGATGAGGGCGGCCGTCCTTCTTTCATGCCTTTATCTCCATCACTTTTTGTCCGTTGGAATTCGTTTCCCTCTTTTACCCTTCTTTCTCTTCTCTCTCACGCCTTTGTTAAACGCGGAGGCAGGGTGCTGCCCCCTTTATTTCATCACATGGTTAGGCAAGCTTCTCCATTTCCTCCCAAGGTCTGATTGTGAGCCGAGTGGAGTTCCCTTTGTTTGATTTTAAAACGTGTCTACATATTGCCTCCCCTCAAGCAGCCACGAAGGGCGCCGTCCCTCGGATGAAGGACTCGGTGGCTGGTTAAGGTTTTCCTTTTCGTGACAATGCATAGCTGCTCCTGCGATGACTTTCGGTACTCCTGCTTCTTGCGGGGTGCCTTCATCTTCCCAAGCTGTAGTTCCTTTCACCGGGTGGGGTTTTTTAGGGCCGAGCGTTCCCTTCTTCGACGTCCCTATTGGTGTGAAGGGGGATTCTCGGACTTGTTCCCTATCATTTTATCATCTCTTGATGACGGATGGTCTCCTTCTCCTGACTATTCTTTTGAGAATCCTTGTCCTGATTCTATTCACCACGGGGAATCGCTTCCTCATAGTTCATCTTCTAAGGAAGGGCCGTCTTTCCATTATCCCCGAAGTTATGCGTCCTGCGTCTTTCATTCGGGAGAAGTTCCCGCCCGGGAGGAGGATTCCATTAACTGGGTAAAAGTGCATGAATTGAGCCGGAGCGAATTGATCGGTGGTGACAAACCTCCTTCCCCTTTTGCACCACGCGCAGGCGTTTCCTTTCCCCTTGCTTCTTAGACGATCTCCCTTCATCTTGTCGGGGAGAACTTCATCTGCTCATCAGGAAGCTTCTAGAAGACCCTGCGGCTTTCCAGCGGATTTGAAGCCAAAAGGTTGTTTAAGCTCTGCGCCGGGTTGGTAGCAATGGTCCCAATTCGCCCTTTTCTTCTTCGAGCCGCTATTGAGAGATATTGGGATTTTCAGGGCTATTCAAGCCACAACAATCCCCTTTTATATCCTTGTCCATTCTTTTGAAATGATTCTAGGGACTTTTTGCCCTACTAGTAATACTTGCCTGACTATGGTAGGGGAGCTAGGTTTTTCGCTTCTCGAGATGAAGGCCATCACCGACTTACCTATTTTGGGGGATTTATACGAGGAGTATATCCCTTCTGAGGATAAGTTTGTTGACATGAGGAGGGATTCCCGTGAGTTTGCTGCCACCCTGGATGCTCTGTTTGATTACCACATAGATCAAGCCATATCTCGTTCCATGAGGGATGTTCTCCATACTTAGTGCTGCGTTGGGAGATTTGCCCTCCCTGTAGTCTTTGCTCAATGATCCTTCCTTTCATCGTCCCGGGGATGTCGCAGAGATGGCATGCTTTTTTCGCAATCATCCGGAATCTCATTCTTTCCTTGCGTACTTCCTCGCTATTTGGTCGGAACAGCAACAATGTCTTCCCTGGTCGGAACAGCAACAATGTCAAGGTTGCTTCGCTTCTTCCTACTTGTAGGCTAGCGTGGGGGTCCAACACAGCCCTCTTCCCTGCTTCACTTCTTCCTAATAGGGTTGCCAACTGGCACATAAATGAGGCATCCATAGATGGAAGATCCCTGGAACAAGGGTGTAAAGAGCGACAGTGGAAAACAAACCAAGCATAGAAATAGTGCCCTGGGTAACGTCCACTGGGATCGACACCTCCGATGACATGATCTACATTCTCTAGAAGGCCATGACACATCTTTGCCACCATGGCAGGGCAGAGGGCTGTGTGGGACCCCCACGCTAGCCTACAAGTAGGAAGAAGCGAAGCAACCTTGACATTGTTGCTGTCCCGACCAGGGAAGACAGCCCGACAAAGCCAAACAACGAGGAAGTACGCAAGGAGAGAACGAGATTCCAGATGATTGCGAGAAAAACATGCCATCTCTGCGGCATCCCCGGGACGATGAAAAGAAGTATCATTGCACAAAGACTACAGGGAGGGCGGGATCTCCCGACGCAGCACTAAGTATGGAGAACATCCCTCATGGAACGAGATATGGCTTGATCTATGTGGTAATCAAACAGAGCATCTAGGGTGGCAGCAAACTCACGGGAATCCCTCCTCATGTCAGCAAACTCATCCTCAGAAGGGATATACTCCTCGTATAAATCCCCCAAAATAGGTAAGTCGATGATGGCCTTCATATCAAGAGGCGAAAAACCTAGCTCCCCTACCATAGTCAGGCAAGTATTACTGGTAGGGCAAAAAGTCCCCAGCATCGTTTCAAAAGAATGGACAGGGATATAAAAGGGGAATGTTGTGGCTTGAATAGCCCTGAAAATCCCGATATCTCTCAATAGGGGCTCGAAGAAGAAAAGAGCGAATTGGGACCATTGATATCCCTGTCCATTCTTTTGAAATGATGCTGGGGACTTTTTGCCCTGCCAGTAATACTTGCCTGAATATGGTAGGGGAGCTAGGTTTTTCGCTTCTTGAGATGAAGGCCATCACCGACTTACCTATTTTGGGGGATTTATACGAGGAGTATATCCCTTCTGAGGATGAGTTTGCTGACATGAGGAAGGATTCCCTTGAGTATGCTGTCACCCTGGATGCTCTGTTTGATTACCACATAGATCAAGCCATATCTCGTTCCATGAGGGATGTTCTCCATACTTAGTGCTGCGTCGGGGGATCCCGCCCTCCCTGTAGCCTTTGCGCAATGATCCTTCCTTTCATCGTCCCGGGGATGCCGCAGAGATGGCATGTTTTTTTCGCAATCATCCGGAATCTCATTCTCTCCTTGCGTACTTTCTCGCTGTTTGGCTTTGTCGGGCTGTCTTCCCTGGTCGGGACAGCAACAATGTCAAGGCTGCTTCGCTTCTTCCTACTTGTAGGCTAGTGTGGGGGTCCCACACAGCCCTCTGCCCTGCCATGGTGGCAAAGATGTGTCATGGCCTTCTAGAGAATGTAGATCATGTCATCGGAGGTGTCGATCCCAGTGGACATTACCTAGGGCACTATTTCTATGCTTGGTTTGTTTTTCACTGTCGCTCTTTACACCCTTGTTCCAGGGATCTTTCGTCCACGGATGCCCCATTTATGTGCCGGTTGGCAACCCTATTATCCCCACTTGAGTCGAAGACTTTTAAAGGGTTTTTTGCTTCCCGTTCCATTATCTGGAATAGTGACTCTTTCATGATCCACGACTCTTCTTGGTTCACCAATTTCGATGGTGATTCCAAGTTCTGTGACGCCGAGAAGGTGTCTCCCCAGACATTCCCCTACGCTTGAGGACCAGGTAGAATGGCTTTTATGCGTGCGACCTTCCATGCTGGTTTTTCATTCTTGGAGGTCTAGCTTCATTGAACCATATTGGCCTAGCCTCTTTGCCCGTCAATTCGGTTATACCCAGGGCTGGATTGCCCTGTCTTTTGTTTCACAGGGAGAGCTCTATCTCGGATGGGTGGAGGGCTTGGTGTGATTTCTCCGCTCTTGGCACTCGAGGTTGTTTCTTATATCCTTCATTGGTGGGGCGAGACATTGGCGACACTTTATCTTCTCATCTCCGGTGGTATGTTGTTTCCCTGGGAAAGTATCTTAAGTTGGGTGATGACCCGAATTTTATAAGTGGTGTTAGCTGCCCTTGCATTCTCGGGGCCAAAATATTAGCTAATAAGCGGAGTCGGAAAGTCGCGGGCGTCAGTTTCCCGGGAGCACCTGTGACAAAGAAACGTCAATCTTCAATGGCCGCTCCCAGGGGTTCAGCTAACCTTTCCCTTTCCTTCAGTGGGTCGCTCGTTGGGAGCCTTGTGGATCCACCCGATGCAGCTGAATGGAACAACAGCGACTTGCGTGCCCTGATGGACTCCTCCGAGGAGATCATTGGAGCCTCTGTTCTTTCTAAGGGAGGCGGCCTTCCCCTAGCCCCTCCCGGCGACGAGGCTGACGTGGACGTCATGAGATAGTCATGCCGGGGGACCACAATGCTTACTTGGAGGGTGAAGGGGAGAGTGTTCCTTCTCCGCAGCCCTCCACTATTCCGCAGTCGTCCTCAGGTTGTTTGCTTTCCCTTTTCTTTATTTTCTCCCTCCTTTTGTTGCCTTCTATTTAAGGGGGTAAAAGGGGAGTCTTTTACCGTCTTACTCTGCTCTTCTCCTTAAATTAAATTATTTATATGTCCTCTATCTTCTTTTTCTACCTTTGTGGTGTGATTTCAGCTGGAAAGGCGACAGATCCACTGATCCAGACCCAATCCTCGTGCTCTCAGGATTCCCAGACCCCTTCTTCATGTCTTGTTCCTGCTCTAGCTTCTTCAGCTGCTCAGGAAGGTGCCTTTATGGAGGTTTCTAATGCTATCACACCAGCGGCCAAAACTTGCACAAGAGAGGGGGTTCCTTCAATCCGTTCTTTACTTGGTGCGTTTCCCCTATATCCCCCATTTTTCTTTCTTTCTTCTCTTTTTTTTAGCAATCGAATTTGAGAATCCTTCGTGGTCTAAACCCCTTTTTCTCTTTCTCTGTTTTTTTTTAGGTGATTCTTGTTACGATCTAGTGATTTCCTTTTTTGGGGGAAATTCTCCAGCCACTCTTCATCGTTTGTCGGTAGCCGTCGGCGTCCTTCGATCCTTTTTAGATGTTGCTCGTCAGTCTCCTTTGTCTGAATTGGTGTAAGATTTAGCTTATTAGGAAGGGATCGTGGCTTCTCTACTCCAGATGGTCCAATCCTCCGGGGAATCTCTTTCGTTGATTGGATCTAAAGTCGCACAGATCTTGGCTTTATGTGTTGAACTTACGTGCCTTTCCAGAGATCCTGCATTGGACGTGGTTGAGCCACTCCTCCTTGCCAAGAACGGAGCTTTAGAGTCAGATTACGCCACTGTTTGTGACCGGGTGGCTGTGGTTACCCCTCAGTTGGAATCCGCCTCTCGAGACCTTGATCAAAAGAGATCTAGCCTTGCCAAGGTTGTTGAATCGAAGAAGGGCCTAGTGGCTCAGCTTACGTGTTTGCGATCTCGTCGCACGACTTTGGAAAAGGAGACTTTGACCTTGATGTGTTGGTAAAAGATTAGCGGTGTTCTCTAGAGCGTGATTCTTCTAAAATGAAGGGTCTTGAGCAGTCCCTAAGTTTAGTTAACGCTGATCTGCGCAAGCTATCTTTCGATCTTGCTTTTCTCAATGAAGTGAGGGCTAGTTACACATCTTCTGTGGAGTCTGAGGCCCATGGTTGTATTGACGATGTGCTGTTTTCTTTGCACACATTTAAATGATAGAAGAATGAATTTATTTACTCTAGTTTTCTTTTTCTTTTCTTTTTTTTTGCATCATTTGTGGGTGTGGTGATGTGACACAACCATATTTTCTCGTTGTTTGTTGTTGTTTTTTTTTTTTTTCCTTTCTGCTTTCTGCCTCCGCGATTGTCACAGCCATTTGTAATTGTCTCTGTATGCTTTCTCCATAGCGTTATTCCTACTGAGTTTTATTTGGCAGCGTGCTTGGTCGGTGCAGGACTTCCCCTCCCTCTCTTCTTGGGATCGCGTGAGGGGGGTCACTCTGTGGGTCTTTCTTCTGTTGGGTCGTGTGTGTGTGTCTTGTAGGCCCCATGTCCATCTGGCGTATGGCCTCTTCCTTCGGGACAGGTTGTCGTGGGTGCACTGGCTCTGCCTCTGAGCCAGATTGCCACAGGGTTAGACACATAGCCCTTACCTCCGCAGGACTCCGGGTCAGGGGCGTCTTGTGGGCCCTACGTCCTTTCGGTGCATGGCCCCTGCCTCTGGGACAGGTTGTCATGGGCGCTGCCTCCGGGCCAGGTTGCCGCATGGTTAGGCACGTAGCCCTTACCTCCGCGGGACTCCAGGCCGGGGGTGTCTTGTGGGCCCTACGTCCTTCCGACGCATGGCCCTTGCCTCCGGGATAGGTTGTCGTATGCGCGCGGGTTCTGCCTCTGGGCCAGGTTGCCGTAGGGTTAAGCACGCAGCCCTTACCTCCACGGGGCTCCTGGTCGGTGGCGTCTCTTGGGCCCTACGTCCTTCTGGCGCATGGACCATTTGGCGTAGGCACACAGGCTCTGCCTTCGAGCCGAGTTGCCTCAGGTTCTGCCCCTTATTGCTGAACATGCGTAAGCAGGTGGACCGTTTAGCGTAGGTGGGGAAACGTTTGGCCCAAAAAAAAAACGTGAGTAGGCAGGGTGCCGTTCCGTATTCTTAGTGCCTTTGCCTCCACACGTGAGTGTCAAGGGGACATCGTCTTTCGAGGAAATCGAGGAGGCAGGGATGGCTTTTTGTCTTCGTAGTCCGGCTAGTCAAGCTCCCTTATAAAAGAAGGGCCATTTGTAGACTAGCAGTTCACTCTTTCTTCCCATTTTCATTAGCATAGTCATTTGCCGGTTTCATGTGCTTCACATGGCTGGTTCTGGAGACATCACCCATTCTGAGAGTGGGTCGAACTCTCCCCTTGGCACAGGAGAACAACCGAGCACCCTACTGACCGCCCCTCCTGGTACACTCGTCAGTATTTTTTGCTCAACCACGCGCGGACCCTTTTCGGCAATATGTCCGATTGGTCTACAGATGAACTCCGTCGGTCGCCTGAGCATCTGACTCCCTACCTTGGCCTAGTGAGGAGGACTGGGTATGGCACTCTTCAAGCAAAGAACTTGTTTCGGTTGATCAGTTATTGAGTAAGTGTGGTCGGGGTGATGGAAGGGATGACGGAGGAGCTTCTGGCAGTCCATGTGATTCAGTGGGAGGCCCTGAACTCTCATTTCGAATTAGTGGAGTTGAATCGCACCCTTGCGATCGTGGAGCGGTAGTTGACTGAAGTGCGGGAGGCAGTACGGAGGCTTCGTGTCTGGTGCCAAGATTGCAACAACTATGCGGCACGACTAGCAACAGCAGAGGACCGGGAGAGGGAGATGTCCGACTAGATGGATGGATTGCTTCATCGCACTGAAGGTTTGCGCCGCTATGCGTCCCAAGGAGTTCCTCTCGGACCATTAGTCCGGGTCGGTATTGACGCCGCCATTGGTCGGAGCTTTCGAGGGAATGCTGAGAGGAGCCTTAGGGCTCTTCCAGACCGGGCTAGCCGGATCTTTTGACTGCTCTCCCTTTCCCATTGTTTTGTGGTTGTGCTGCCTTCTTCTTGTTCTCTGTAAAAAAAAAAATTATTCTTCTTTTGTTTTGTTTTTTATGTTAGGGTGATGTTGCCTCCCAAAGCATGTACCCCCCCCCCCCCCCCACCTTTTTTTCTTTAATGAAGTAAGTACAGTGGTGGCTCGACCTTGGCTTTTCGTTGTGATGATGAGTTTCCTTTTTCGTATTTCTTCTTTTCTCTTTTTCTTTTTTTGGTACTTTCGGCGCTTGGGTAAGGATTAGTTCTGAGATCCCTTGGTGTGCTGAGGTAGGCACCAAGGGTGTGACTGTTGTCGAGCATCAGTGAAAGCACCTTCCGTTTTTCCATGCTTAGGCAGGCACCATGGGCATCCTTAGGATGGAAACCCCCCCTTTCCTTGGGGCATTTTCTGCCTCAGTCTCTGTTGCATTAGTGACTTATCGTCTTATGTTTATTGTTGTTCGATTAGGGTTGCCGGGTTCCGGCGAAAGTGTTTCATCTCCCCCCCTGTTTTTTTTTTCTTTTAGGGCATTTTTTGTTCCTTCTGCAAGCAACTCATTGTCTTTTCTTTATTGTTATCCGATTAGAGGGGTCATAGTCTACCGGACTCCCCTTCTTTTTTCTGGCGTTATCCGCCCAGGTGCCTTATGAGGGGACATGCCTCTTTGGGCAGATTGCCTTTTTCAGGTGAACGGCCTTCTTAAGGAAGGTTGCCTTGGTCAGGCGTCATTGGGTCTAGTCGACCCGTGGTTCTTATATGAATGAGTAATGAGGAAGAGAGAGAGAAAAATAAACAAAAGGTGAATAGGCTTTTCAAAGTGTCTTCCTTTACTTTTACTGATAATATTTCTTGAGAAACTTGTCGTTAATGGGCAGTTCTTGCCTGACTCCATCTACATCCCTTAGGTGGTAGGCACCGTTTGTATAGACGGTATCTACGACATAGGGTCCCTCCTATTTAGCCTCAAATTTCCCAGTTGACTTAAATGTGGTTTTCACGGGTTTCCTGACAGCGAGGACGAGGTCTCCTTTTTTGAAGGATCTTTGCCTAACCACCTTATTGCAGGAGGCAGAGATCCTTGCTTGGTACAGTTCGATGTTCTGCCTTGCCTCTAATCGTGTCTCTTCTAGAGAGTCAAGTTCCCTTACCCTTAACAAGTCCTTTTCCTCCTCGGCCAACTGGGTGTTCATGGCTACACGCAGGCTTGGGAGCTGTATTTCAACATGGAGTATTGCCTCCGTTCCATATACCAAAGAGAACGGTGTCGCGCGTGTTGGCCCTCTCACAGTTGTTCGATATGCCCATAGCGCCTTTGGCAGCCGCTCGCTCCACTCCCTTCTATTTCTGGATACCACCTTCTTGAGGATTTTACATATGGCCTTGTTGAAGGCCTCCGCGAGACCATTTGCCGCTGGGTTATAGGGGATGGAATGGCGGCTCTCGATTCCGAGCCTTATGCACATCCTTTGGAAGTGGTAGTCTTGGAATTGGGGACCATTATCATGTATGATTCTTCGGAGTACTCTGAATCTGTACACCAAATGCTTATTCACGAAATCGATAAGGTTGGTTGCCTTTACTTCCATGAGTGGGATGGCTTCGGCCCATTTGATGAAGTAGTCAGTGGCGACAAGTATGAATCGGTGACCTTCGCTGGAGGGTGGGGTGATGGGCCCAATGACGTCGATCCCCCACATATCAAAACGCCAAGAGGGGACGGTCGGGTGTAATAGTTTCGGCGCGCGGTGTATGTAGTTCGCGTGCCTCTGACACTCTTCACATCTTTTGGTGAGTTCCATCGAATCACGAACCATGGTCGGCCAGTAATAGCCCTGTCATCTCGCCCTTTCGTAGAGCTTTGGCCCTAGCTGATGAGCCCCACACATTCCGCTGTGCATTTCAGTCAACAACCTTTCCCCTTCTATGTGGGAGAGGCACCTGAGTTGTCACAACCCACCTCCTAGCAAGATATTGTCCGCTCTGGGGAACAAAGGGCCCCGCATGGTTTTGTTTTCAACGCACCCACGTCCATGAGTGAGCGTCAAAACGCGTCATGCCAAGACAATGCGGACTGGACTCCTTTAACCAAGAGTTCGGACGCCCACATGAGCGATGTGGGATGTAACAATCCCCCACCCTCAGAGGAGAGCCGTCCTCGGCTCTGATACCATTTGTCACAGCCCACCTCCTAGCAAGATATTGTCCGCTCTGGGGAACAAAGGGCCCCGCACGGTTTTGTTTTCAACGCACCCACGTCCATGAGTGAGCGTCAAAACGCGTCATGCCAAGACAATGTGGACTTGACTCCTTTAACCAAGAGTTCAGACGCCCACATGAGCGATGTGGGATGTAACATGAGCAATATTCCATCGTGCGACCTATAGTATAGGAGTCCCAATGCCTCATTGAAATAGAGATGGGGGAACCTCCTTCTGATACTAACCCTTTCTTTAATGTCTTCAGGGAGGATTCCATATTTCAAGAAGCTTATAAATGGCTGCCTCCAGTCTTTTTCAGCGCGGAGTACTCCGATCCTGGCGACTGTGGGGTTATTGTTAATGCAGTCTGCAATTACCTCTCATGTCCCAAGGTCTGGCATCAGTCGCCTTTCTCCAACAAGAATTTCACAGTGGCTGCCTTCATGTACCTCCATAGTAGCCGCGATGCCGGCCAAGGCTTCAGCCTTGGAATTCAAATTTCGTGCTATGTGCGTGACCGTTATGTATGAAAATTGTGGCATCAGCGCTTTTGCCCGTCGATGGTAGAGTAGGATGTCGGGTTTCCTTACCTCACATTCCTAATTGATTTGATTCACTACTAGCTTGGAGTCTCCAAAGATCTCTAAATGCCTAATCCTCGTTGCAAGCGCAATTTCCATTCCCATGATCATAGCCTGGTACTCTGTGATGTTATTGGAGCACTGTTTCGCCAGGGTGAACACGTGGGGTATCAAGTCACCCTGGGGAGACACAAAGAGGATGCCCACTCCTGACACTCCCTTCCCGTATTTTGTCGTACGAGAGGCCCCATCGAATAACAATTGCCAGCATGCTTCCTGAGTTAGCAGCACTTGTGTCGTAGAGGGGAGCTCATCATGCCATGGTCCCGCGAGTTGGGACCCTTCTTGTATCGGGTGCGCTGCCAGGAAATCAGCCAGTGCCTGACCTTTCATAGCCCTTTGCGGGACATACTCGATGTCGAATTGGGAGATCAACAGTGACCATTTGGCCATCCTGGGATTGAGCAAGCCTGCTTTGGTCATCAGTACTTTAATTGGGTTGACTCTTGACACTAATTGTGTTCGGTATAGCATCAAGTAATGTCTTAGCTTGTTTAAGGTGGATATCAAGGCCAGGCACTCCTTTTCCACGGGAGAGTAATTGTGTTCTGCTTCAATCATGCCTTGGCTCAGGCAGTAAAGGGATACCTCCTATCCGTCGTCATTTTTCTGGGCCAATAGTGCACTCAGAGAATGGTCTAATGCCTTGGTGCAGAGAATGAGGTCTCGTCCAGGGATGGGCGCCATCAGAACGGGAGGTTTCATGAGATACTCTTTCAGGCGTCTGAAGGTCGCCTCGCATTTAGGGTTCCATTTGAACGTAACGCCCTTCTTTATGATCTCGGTAAAGGGTCTGCATCTACCAGTGAGGTTTGATATGAATCTACGAATGTAGACCAGCTTTCCTTGCATGCTCCTCAGCTTCTTCATCGTCGACGGGGTGGGCATTTTGAGTATGGCTTCCACTTTGATTGGATCTAATTGTATTCCTTTTTCCTGAGGTCACCCCGAAGAAACACTTGAGTGGGTTCATCTTTAGGTTGTATTTCCTTAAAAGTTGAAAAACTTCCCCGAGATCTCCCATATGATTGGATCCTCGTATGCTTTTCACCACCGGATCATCCACATAGCTTTCCACTGTTTTGTGATGTAGGTCCTTGAAAATCTTCATCATCGCCCTTTGGTAGGTGGCCCCGGTATTCTTGAGTCTGAATGGCATGACGGTATAGCAGTATATTCCAAGAGGGGTTCTGAATGACGTATGCCTTTCGTCAGATGGGTTCATCTTGATCTGGTTATATCCTAAGAAGCCATCCATGAGCATCATCCTTTCGAATCCACTAGAATTATCCACCATTATCTTTGTGAGGGGCAATGGGAAGTCGTCCTTTGGGCAAGCCATATTCAGATCTCAATAATCAATGCAAACCCGGATTTTGTCGTTTTTCTTAGGCACCTGCATAACATTGGCCAGCCAGTCCGGGTGCCGTTCTTCCTTTATAAATCCGACCCTCCGTAGTTTCTGAACTTCCACTTCTGTTTTCTCAATACGGTCTGGGGCAAATTTCCTCTGGGGTTGTTTGTGAGGGCAAGATTATGGCCGAATGTTTAAACAGTGAACCACTACTGATGGATCCAGTCCCAGCATTTCCTTGTAGTTCCAAGCAAAGATATCCTTGAATTCTTTAAGCAATTCTACGTAGGCGTCCCTTTCTTCACCATTCAGACTGCTGCTTATCAGGATCAATTGTGGATCTTCCGAACCTCCCAGGTTTACTTCATCCATCCAGTCTTTGGTCAGGGGTTCCCTTTCATTTTCTTGTGGTATGGTTGTTTCTTCCATCCTGACCATAATACAAAGATAAACCCTGCTCTTTCCCATTTTCTTGGGTTCTTCTTCCTGTGCGGATGGGACTCTCCTGAATCTTTTTTTTCAATGCTGCCTTTGACTGCAGGGGGCGAGGGCCTGATTTAGTTGATGAGCTGAATTTGTCCTTCGATGATCTGCAAGATCCCCTTTTGGAGCTTGTTAATGAGATCTTCTTCTGATTCCTCCTGTGGGGAGGCTGGCGGCCGTCCCCCTTCTTCGTAGAGTGTCGCGTTCGAACAGTATACGCCTTCCCCATGAAATGGCTTTTGGTCGGCGAACTGCCTTTGGAAGGGAAGGTTACTATCTACGTATTTGAGACATTGATGTAACATGGATGAGATCACATGATTCTCGTGGACCCATGGCCTTCCCAGCTGTAGGCCATAGGTGGTACAAGCTTCGACCACATAGCAGTCTAGATACGCTATCAGGTCGCCGATCTGGCATTTGATTTTGATCTTCCCGAATGCCCTGCTCCCTTGGCCATCATATCCGTGAATCTTCACATTGGTTTCCTTCAGTGACCTCGGCGTTAGGCCAACATGTTTCATTGTTTGGATTGGAAGTATGTTGACAGGTGAACCCGTGTCGATCTGTATCTTGGATACTTTGACTTCCTGTACATAACCCATATAGTAAAGGGGTCTACTGTGCTTACAATCTCCTAACAGCATGTCCTCCTGATCGAAAGTGATGGGGATGCTTTCTTTTAGCCGGGTCGCGAGGCAGCCCACATTTTGCCAGTTCCGACTCGTATTTCCACTCAGTCAACATTTCGAGTAAGGACGCCCCTATGCTCTTGGCCATCTTGATCAGGTCTAATAGTGACACTTTTGCTGGAACACGCGATAGATGATCAATAATGTCAAACCGGAAGTCCTCCTTCTGTGGAGGCACTACTTCCTCATTGTCATGAGATTGGCCGACTCTCGTGGCTGTATTCTTTGAATAGTCTTTGGCGAAATCTCTTCCAAAGTGGGTATGATGTACTTCTTGCCCCAGGGTGTTTTCCTGTTCAGTGCTTTGTGCGCTAGTGACATGGTGGTGTTCACTTGCGACATGTTTGGGCCGAGGCACCTCCTAAGGGATTCCTTTTTCCGATGTAAGGTAGACGGTGTTCATTGCATGTAGGGATCCTTCTTCGTTAAATGTGAGGACCCGGCTGTCAGCGAGATCCTGGATGGCGTTCCTTAGAGTACTATAGGCGTTGGTTGGGCGTCCCACAATCTGATGATATATGCAGTATTTTGGGTCATGCACTCGCCCTACCTCCTCCGGTCTCTTGGGTACGAGGGGTTGGATCTTCCCTTTCCTTAAAAGCTTGTCGTAGATTCCGTCCATCTCTTGATCCTTGAAGTTGTACTTCTGGGGTTGTCTGTTACCTGGGTCTTTCCTCCCGCCGGTCGTCTTCCCGTACTCAGGATTATCTTTTTTCTTCTTTTCATATTGGGTGGATGCTACCGTCAAGGAATCTTTCCTTTTATTTGAAGGGGCTACTGGGATTCGGAATGAGAATCTCCTATGCTCAGTCCCCTGCTTTTGTCTTTTGATTACTGCCTCCGCGTTTGCGGCTACCTTTGATATTTGTACGAACGAGATGGGCTTCACAGTCATGAAATACTTTTGAAACTTTGTTCTCAAGTTTCACACACAGATGTCGAACACCATCTTCTGATTGATTTCCTGGCATTGCATAGAGAGATTCCTTCGTCGACCAAGGTAGGCCTCGTCTGACTCGTCTTTTCCTTGATAGGTCTCCAGCAACACCTTTAACATTACAGGGGGAGTTTCATGTTGGAACTGCATTGTGAAGACCATCTAGAGATCTTGGAATGATTGGATCGATCTTTCGAGGAGACTTTCGTACCACATGAATGCATTTCCAACCAGTGTGCTGGCAAACAGCATTATCCGCTGGGCGTCATTTTCAAGCAGCCCTCCGGTTCTCATGGAGAAGTGCCATAGGTGTTACATCGCCGGTCCGAATCCATCGAAGGTAGGTATGTCCGGTCTCCTATATTTTTTAGGAAACTGTACGTTCTCCATCCATTCCAGATTAGGCTTTCCTTTAGTGGGGTGATATCCCCCAACCTCTGCCATAATCCTGTGTACTTCAGCCTAGACCTCTGCCTTCGATGCCACCGCTTTTCCTTCCATATTCTGCGATCCTCCGGTGCGTTCGTCGGACTGTCGGGTACGAAAGGGTTCTGTCTTCTGTTCTGGGACCACTCCATTGGCGAGACCCTTGTCACGCCCCGAAACCAGATTCCTGCAACTGTCTGATCTTGGGGAGCGTGATTTGGGGTTAAATTTTTTTTCCCAGGATCCGCGTGTGTGAGGATAACAAAATTTCATCACAAACAGAACATTTTGCGGAAACTTACATGGCGTTGCGACTCGGAGCCCATGGCCATCGGATTTCGTATCGCACTCAACCACTCACATAAAGCCATCAAATCAAAGCGCATATTCAGACTGGAACAAATCAAAAGCCCTAAAATGCTGAGCTGACAATAACAAGATAACTCATTTCTCACATATGTTCAAGTTACAAATTATACAAGTATATTAGTTAACCACCCAAAGAAAAAAGCTAACAAAAGCCATCCAAGATAACTATCCAAACAAGTTGCTACCCCAAATTATGTGATGAACTCCAATGCCAAGCTTGACGTCTATATGACATCATCAGCACAGCAAACCTACCAAAATACAAGGCTCTGAATCCACCGCACGCACTCCAACTCGGAACGAAAGACCTGCAGCCTATGGCATCAAAAGTGACGTATCAGACACGACGGTCTAGCAGCTGAATAAAACAGATAAGATATACAAGGTTTGTCAAGTCATATTTAAAATCATAAAAATGCATTTAAAAGGAAACATATTTATAAAGACAATTCAAAATAAGAAACTTTTGTATAGAAAGGAAGTTCACATTAAATCATTTCAAACTGACTGAGAAACAATTAAAACATTGGTGACCCACATTTAACTATATTATCCTATTACCGAGGTAATAAGAGCACACAACAAAAACCGTTGCCATATGAAATGGCAGGAACAAAAACCATTGCCATAAAAATGGCCGGAGCAATAACTGCCGCCATATGAAATGGCCAGAACAAACAAATAACCATTGCCATGGCCGGAGAAAACAAACAAAGGTTCCAAACTGCAGTTGGCAAAGTATTTGAGGATCCTAAGTCGGGTGATCAGTCCGACAAAGTGACTCAAGCTTAGTGGTTGCCGACTAAAAATCCAAATCGATACAAATCAAATCATTGAACACATTTCAAATCGGTAAAAGGACTACTCTATATAAGTACAAACGGACAATTTCAAAAAAAATCAAACAAGTAGCATTTCCGATATTTTTCAAATGTGGCGAACCACTCAATTTTTATTTCAAATCGATTTATAAGAAAACGTATAAATCTTCTGCCTTGGAATGAGGTAATTAGTTGTGTTGGAATGGTTTACCCAAGGCCGTCTCGTTGTGCACTCAAAGTCCAAATGTCGTGCTATAATGATAATTTGATGCCTTTGAAGTTGTTCGGCATTTGAAGTCTCTGAGTGTAGCGCGAGACTCTAATAAAATTCAAAATAAATTCCTAGGTAATTCACATACAAAGGTCCTGCTAAAATCTTCATCGATTTCATGGTTAAATACATATTTTTATTCCAAGGTTCTATTCAAGGAAGGAGGAGGTTTAAAGAGTACAAAACACAATGAAAATGGACGAACAGTGCCCAAATGCCCCTCTCATATAGAACATGTCCTCCTTCCTTCTCAAACCAATAGTCTCCAACACCTAAATAGAATTTCCCTGGCCTCTATCCAACCTCCAATCAACACCAGCCAAATCATCTCATTCCATGAACATATTAGATGAAGAATTCAGATATTAACATGAATGAACCAGAGATTCAAAAATCAGGTTTTCCAGACTAGAAAAACAACCCAAAAATAAGAACTCTCCATGTTACCATGGATAAACAAAACCCTGCATGAATTTGTACATAAACTGAACACTAAACATTGCAGAATTCTATACATAGCTGAACATTAAAACAATTTGCATAAATCTGAACCTAGCTGAGCATTAAAACAATTTGCAGAAATCTGGACATAAACTGAACACAAAAACATGTGGAAATCTAAACATGAATTGAACACAAAAACCTGCAGAAATCTGAACATGAATTGGACACAAAAACTGCAGAAATCTGAATATGATTTGGACAACAAAACTCGCAGAAATTTGAACATCAATTGGACACAAAAACTGCAGAAATCTGCACACAGATTGAACACAAAAACTGCAGAAATCTGCACATAGATTGAACACAAATTGAATACAAAAACCGCAGAAATCTATACATGATTTGGACACAAAGACTTGCAGAAATTTGAACATCAATTGGACACAAAAACTGCAGAAATCTGCACACAGATTGAACACAAATTGAATACAAAAACTGCAGAAATCTACACATGATTTGGACACAAAAATTGCAGAAATCTGCACACAAATTGAACACAAAAACCTGCAGGAAATCCACCTTGCATAGCCAATGAAAATGAATCAATGAAATAAGAATTTCACATCAAACTTTGAAAAAGAAATACAAGTTCAGCTCCATGCATTCCAAGATCAGTTTATTCACTTGCCTTAGTCTTCAAATGGTCTCAAAACACTCTGCCAAACACCTCCTAGCTATTGGAACACTCAGCTACAAATGTCCCAAAACCCCATCTTAGAACACCAATAAAAGAGAAAATGAGAAGGAATGGAAATGAGGGCTTGCATGTTGGGTAGTGGGGCATGAAAGGGCTATAGATTCGAATTATGGAAGAGGGAAAGTAATTACCTACCTGTAGTGGTCCAACCAGCAAGGAATAGATAAATAAGAGGGCTGCCCGGCTTTGTTCTGCACAAAAATGGCACCTAGAGAGAGCTTGGAAGGTGGGGAAGAAGACATCATACTTGGCCTTCCAAATGGCAAGAGATTGGTAAGGATTTGAGAGAGAAATAAGCAAGGGAAGAAGAGGAAGGAGCTCAGCTGAGCCTCTGCTACTGCACGTTGGAGAAATGAGGAAGAAAGAGGGTGTGGCAGCTTCTATACATGAGGTGTTTGGGGCCCACAATTAATAACACTAAATGGGCTCGAAAATGGGCTTTTTGGGCCTCAGATGGACTTGACGAAAAAGACTAAAATGACCCTCATAAAATCTAGTTTTCAAAAAGTATATTTTTTACATGGTTCTGGAATTTCGAAATTTGAGCTCATATTTCAATGTGAAAAGGTTGTTTTGCCCTTAGGGCTGAAAAACTGATTTTCTAGGCTTCAAATGGAAACGGGGTGAACACGAAAGTTGTTGGGGATAATTTGACCTATCAAAAGAAATCAAAATTAAAAATTTTCAAAATCAGGAACAATCTCCCCACGCTGACACGTGTAACCCAAGGCGTCCCTAGACTGCCAGACTGGGCTCGACGGTTCTCAAAATTCCCCAAAGTGACGAAAATCTAATCAAACTCACAAGCGTAGCCAAACAACCTTTAATCTTATTTAAAAGCTAATCCGCAACTAAGACAGCACTAAACACGGAAATAAGGGGTCGGGGTCGTATAACCCTCATTAGACCCGGCGATTCTTTTTCTACATTCTTTTTTTTAAGACATTCTCCAGCTTCTCTTTTAGTTTCATTAACATTCCCAATAGGTTTCCTATTTGATTGTCTTGTCTTTCTAGGTGGTACTGGAGAGGTTCCTCTTACTGGTACCTCCCTGGGTTGCATTCGTGGTTGTCTTCCCTGTCTATCATAGCCATACAAACGTTGAAGGACTGTGCCCTGCTTGAGATCGTGAGAATCTCCTCTGGGACTTTTTTATAGGATCCCTTTTCTTGTATATGTATTTTTGTCATTCTGGTCTTGGGGTACAATCCCTCCGGAATACCCCTCTGCCTTAGGATGAGCAAGGTTTGTTGCCGACTTCTTTGCCGTCGGTGGTTCCGTCTCTGGGTTTGTGTCCTCGCAGGTGATTTGATCATTTGTGTGGAACGGTCTTCCCCGGTGCTTTCGTTTCTTCGGCAGATGGGTATTTTTTTGGACCCTCTTGTAGAAAGGGGTCCATTCAAGCTCCGCTCTTCCTGCAAGGAAAATTGGCAGGCATCGAGTCTGGAAGGGCTCCTTCTGGGCTGTACCCTAGGAACCCTTTTCTAATCACGACTGGGGCTATCAGGTTCGGTACTTTCTTCATGTATGGGTCAGCCCTCCAGCTGATTTTGTATGCTTGTTCTATCCCCGTTGCATATGTTGCAGCTCGCACGGTGGTGCATACGTCTTGTGCCAGCGCCCTTCTGGCTATAGCTAGCGACCTTTTTGTTGCCTTTGAACTCTTCCGTTCACTCGTGCTGGACGGTCCCTTCTCGTGTGACATTTCGGCGGAGGACCCCTTAACTGGCAGGATTTCTACCGTAATAGAGTCACTCGGATGAAGTATCATTTGATAGTGTGAATGGCAGGGGTTGCTTCTCTCATGGACAACTGATCCCCTCCTGGGTGATGGCTCAACCGATGTCCTCTCAGCGTTGGCATTGTTGCCTGAGTGCGAGAGGGCATTGGTCGAACCGCCACTTGGTGTCGGGCGCCGTCGAAGGAGCAGGATTCCCTCCTAGGAGTGGGAGGAAGATGTTCTGTTACCGTCATCTTCTCTAATTTCTCTGTGGTGTTAGAGCTAACTAAAGGTGATAGCCCCGGGTCCCCAGCAAAGTCACTAGAAAATGTATATAAAAAGGAAAATAAGTTAGAAGTTAGCAGGTGGAGAGTGTGTGCGTATGGTAATTTTTATTTCTATGACCAGAAACCCCGGGCTTTACACTAAGCTTCTGGTCTATCCAATCTTTGGACTGACAGTACTCCTTTTTTACAGAAAAGTTAAAGAGGACGCGGTTTCTCTCCTAAGGAAGAAGGGAAGATCATGAAGAACTTACTTCACCTTTTCTCTTCCCTTAAAGAGAAGTTTCCATCTTCCACTCATTTCTTTTTTCCTCACTTTTCGTTGCCCTCCTCGGGATCAGCGCTTCCCCTTTTATAGCCACTTCGGCACATGTCATCCTCTTGCCTTTGAATGAGATTTAACCCCTTCATAGACGAGGGCATCCATCCTTATTTCCTGCCTTTATCTCTGTAGGGTCCACGACCTTACTGGGTCAGTTGGGCCCAATAATAGGCCCGTTGACCCGTTTATTTTGTATTTATTATAATTAATGTATTGTTAGATAATTAGGTGGGTTCAGATCATGAACGAGTTTATTTTAGCATTAGAATAGTGTTTGCGAAGTTTCGTGTGATTCCGAATTCGTTTGCTCATAGTAGGGGGGTAGTTTGCAATTTAGGGAAAATTGAGTGTTTTTATGGAAAACTCCAATTGCCGTGATTTTGGGTTTGTTGGAAAGGTCTCGTCGCGCTGATCATTTTTGTCTCTTGACTCATCACAATCCGATGATCAAAAACCCTTTAAGTGGTCCATTCCTTCACCGGACCCACTTAAGGGCAAATTAGTCTTTTTCTCCTTCTTTCTCTTAAAGCAGAGATTAGCCCTAATTTCATTACTGATCTCTGCAATGAAAGAGCTACAGCAGCCCTCTTCTTCTTCCTCTTCATCTTCTCAAGCCTAGAGGTCTTGGGAGAGATAATCTCGAAGATCCAAACTGCACATCTTCTTCCTCGCGATCTCCTCTTTCCATTGGTTCTAGTTTGGTAAGATTTCTCTCACCTTCATCTTTTCAATCATCTTCTCTTTTGATTAGATTTAGGTTCTTGATCTTTTTCTTCCCTTCTTCCTCCTTTTCGTGTTAGATTGCTTTTAAGCGGAGTAGATCGTGGTTTTTCGTGGTAGAAGACTTCTCCTCGAATTTTCCCCAATTTCATATTCTTCTTGGTTGAGGCAAGTAGATATGCAAATTTATAATTTAACATGGATGCTTGTTTTATTGATTGATGTTGACCATATGATAGGATACCCTAATGCCAAGTTGTGTGGATTTGATTTGAAGCATAATATGCTAGATTAGGTTTTTGGTAATAGCCTTGAATGTTTAATTTGTGATTAATGAATATGGAATCGATGGATTGTGGATGGTTGGGAGAGCTTGGTGGCTCATTTTCGTGCAGGTGTACCCATTGGTAGTGTTTGGGTTGGAGTGGAATTGTTCTGAATCGAAAGAACCTCAAAATTTGGGTGTTTGCGTGTGAACGTTCGAATGTTGAGACTCGCAGACGATTGGCTGGGTTGGAATGTTCAAACGTTTGTTTGAGACGTTCGAACGTTGAAGCCTGTAGGTGTTCTGGCGTGGGATGATGCAGCGTTCGAACGTTCATTCTGAACGTTCAAACGTTAGGAACATTGGGTGTTGGGAGCGAGGCATTAAACGTTCGAACGTCCCTCCCAGACGTTCGAACGTTCAATGCTTCTGGTGTGATGGCCTGGAGCGCGAGAGTTCGAACTCTCCCTCCAAGAGTTTGAACTCTTGGCATTTGACTGATGTGGGTAGGTTTCCAGGGCCATAACTTTTGAACCGCTCATCGGATTTTCTCGAGCCATATACCGTTGGAAAACTCATTGAATGTAGAATCCAATGGTACATGTTTTATGATGAATTCGGAGATCGAGAAATGAGGTAATGACGGAGATTAATAATTCATACCACGTTTTGTTGGAAACAAGACTGTTAACCTAGGTTCGAGCCTTAGATGTTGGAAACCCTTAACCCACTTCCATGTGACCATTAATGGAATTGAATCAAAGCATATGGCTTGGTATGCTTTGATGGGTGTCTAGGTATTCGTGTACTAAATACGGGGTAACCGAATACGTATGGAACTGAATCAACAGATGCCTGACATGATTGTACACCAACGGATTTCTTTAGAATCATCGTTGATCCAATTCCACACGTACTCCGTTAGAACATGTTGAATACATGGATGACACCACTTGCTTAGGATTGGGTTGTAATTTCTTCCTTGACTTGTTAACTGTATTCGTTGTCATTATTCCTTATACACTCTCTTGGCATAATACACCTAATGAATTGTGAAACTTAAATCCTTGTAGATTAGGACTTGGACTTGACTTAAAGTGTACCTTAAGATCTTGTGTTAAGTATTGATCCTTATACACTCTCTTGGCATAATACACCTAATGAATTGTGAAACTTAAATCCTTGTAGATTAGGACTTGGACCTGACTTAAAGTGTACCTTAAGATCCTGTGTTAAGTATTGATAAACATGACTGGCTAGTCATAAGGGATTATCAGGTGTGCTTGACTTGTCTTGTATTGTTTTGGAAGAGATAATCCCTATGATCATGTCATGCTTGTTAAACTAGCCAGACTTACTTGTCTTGGGTTTCCTTGTGTCAGCACCACTTTATTGTTATTTGCAGTCATGGCCAACTGCAGTTTGGGGGTTTTATTGATGGGCCGGTTACTCGGACATCGGGGTGGGCAGTCGGCTTTGAACGGCGTCCGTGGCGTTGAATAGTTGGGAGAGGGCTTAGACCGTGCTACTATTCCCAGGACCGGGAGCTTGGATCCCCCTAAAGCCGCACTTTGGTATCAGTAGTCCAGATTGGGATCGTTACTGGTATCCCGTGAGGTGGCTTAGACATCCTCGGAGTCTCCCTCTTGATTCTTGCATTTGCATGGTTTGGATAGTGGTGATTGTTAGATGATGCTAGATTTCTTATTATTGATTCTGATGGTTATTACTCATGCTGTGTACCTAGTATCGTTTTCTTGTATTCTTATGATCTTGTAGTTGTCTCTACTCTTACACTTGATGCATGTTATGTTTTATTGTACTTTGCTTATCTATTGCTCAACATGTCGTTGACTCTGTTCCTTGGTGTGCTGACACCCCAGGTGACTACTATGAGGAGCAGGCAGGTGAAGAGATCCCAGAGGATCTCCAACCAGCAGAAGAGGAACGAGAGTGGCGTGCCGATGAAGTAGAGTAGCGTCATCACTCCCGACACATGAGAGACTTACATGGGACATGTTTTTTATTTTAATTATTCTTTTATTGGTTATTCATCATTGGACCTTTCCTTCCTTGACCTCAGTTTGTTTAATGGCCTTAGTTATTGGGTTGGCCAATGTAAATAAATTAACTTTTGATTAGCTTTATTTATTTCATTGTGCAACTTTAAATATTAATGAGATTATTATTCTTTGATTGATATCCAATTGTGCCTCGAATTGTATGAATTCCGCAGTTTTTATATTACTTGAGGTTTGAAATACAATATCCTCACAACGGACTTACGATCCTTGGGCCTAAAGGGCAAAATTTTTAATTAACCCTAAATTTCACTCCCCAGATCCTGTGTATTCTCTAATCGGGTTCAGGGGACGTGACAATCTCCATCTCTTTTTGTCCGTTCCCAATAAAGGCACTGCTTTTTGGGTCAGAGGAATTTGTTTCCCTTTTTTATGCTTCCTTCTCTTCTCTCACACACCTTTGTTAAATGCGAAGGCAGGGCGCTGCCCCCTTTATTTCATCGCCTGGTTGGGCAAGCTTCTCCACTTCCTCCCATGGTCTGACTGTGGGCCGAGTGGAGTTCCCTTCGTCTGATTTTAAAACGTGTCTACAGTGGTAGCAACTGAATCCCAATCTATGTCATCCTCGTCATTCATATCATCAGAATCTGGCTCAAGAATACTTTTTATCAATTTCCAGGAATTGACTCAGATAGCTCAGATTAATTTCAATAGTAATGCCACAAACGAAAGTCTTGAAAAATGCCTGGCCTATATAATGAATATTGTTGAAAAATTCACAAACCCAAGAGCCATATGTTGCACACTCAAATTGACAGAATGAGTTCCATTCTCTCTTTATTAGCCACTGATGTAAGTCGATAATGAATCCCTTCAAATCAACTTGACGTTCAACAATCACTTGGAACCGGCCAATGAAGACAAACTGCCATGATACATTGGCCTCTTGCGAGGTTGGGAAGCTTTTGGGGCCATTTGGTTTCTTTGGTGCAAACTATCAAACACTTGGTGTGCACTAAATAATAAGTAGAATCGAAAAACCAACCTTGCAAAGTTCTAACCACAAGATCTTCACACACCACAATCACTTGGAAATCACACAAGGGCACTTGTCTATGCTCTCCAATAGCACCACAGGGAATGCCTCCACAAACACAACTCTTCCACAACTATAAACAACTATCAAATCTTCCAAGACAAGCACCAAAACCAAACAATAGCAATGAAATGGAATGAATGGAAGAGAAATGGAGAAGAAAATACCTTTTAAAGAGCTTGGAAGCACAATGGAGATGCCTTGGTGAAAGAGGGAAAAGAAGTGCTAGGGTTTGATACAAAGACCAATGAAGATGAATGAAACTCGGGTGGAATAATAAAGGCCCAGTTAGACATCGTCCGATCGATCGGATAAAGAGTTCCGATTAGGCAAATTCGGGTCAAGGGCCTAGGTTGCTTGTAAAGGTCTGAGGTTAATAAAAAAAAAAAAAGAAATTGAGCTCAAAAAGAATATTCTAGTGTGTATGGCATTGCACAATATTGAATCAAAGTATCATAAATGAAATCATAATGATCATGCACAAAAAATCCACAAAGCTTGAGATTGTTGGTGATAATGAATTTTAAAAAAAAAATGTTTGTGCTAGGATTAATGATATATTCACACAAAATAGCAACATCTACTCCAACAAAATTACCAGCTCAAAACTCCCCCTAAATTACAGGCGACGCCTTTTTTTTTTTTTTTTTATATCTTTTTTCAAATGTGAACCTTCATTGGTGACTTTCACACTAATGAATGTGGTAGCCCCTTCAAATGAAACTTTTCAATCATATGGAGGCTATTACACATACTCTTAGATAGCCCTACTCATCCGGTTTACCAAAAGAATCTAGCTTTTTTTTCCTCAAAAATTATAGGACAAATACACACTCAATAATAGTTGTCAGGAGAGGAGATCTGAAATCATGCAAACACACCATGACCATCAAACAGTGAATTTTTATGTGTGCAGAAAAATATGAATCTACAAATCTGCAGACTTAAGTGAATCACATACTAGGAAATCAAATAATGATCAATGACTGAGTGTGCATGTGTAAACAAAATGAATGAATCGAGTGTAAGGACAGATACCTAGGGACTTACGGAGGGAATCTAACCTAGTAGGGTCCAAGGGTTTGGTGAAGATGCCAGCTACTTGGTTTTTCATAGAAATATGCTCCAAGTAAAGGATTTTTCTTTTCAATCAAGTCTCTAATGAAGTGGTGTCTAATGTCTGTATGCTTGGTCCTGGAGTGCTGTACTGGGTTATTTGATTTGTCAATTGCACTCTTGTTATCACAATAAACCACCATTGTTTTCTGATTAATACCAAAGTCAGGCAGCATTTGCTTCATCCATAGTAATTGCGTGCAGCAATTTCCAGCGGCTATATATTCTACCTCAGCCGTAGATAGAGAAGTTGACGTTTGTTTCTTACTGTGCCACGCAACTAGATTGTTGCCAATTAAAAAAAATAGCCACCAAATGTGCTTTTTCTATCATCAACACATCCTGCCCAGTCAGCATTTGAATAACCAACAAGATTCATGTTGGTATCTCTTGAAAGCCAGATCCCAAAGTCTGTGGTGCCATTCACATATTTCATAATTTTCTTTACAGTATGAACATGTGACTCTTTGGGTCTTGACTGGTATCTAGCACAAACACATACACTGAGGGCGATGTCAAGTATGCTTGCAGTTAAGTACAACAAACTGCCAATCATGTTACGATACAACCTTTTATCAAAATCTTTGCCGGAAGGATCTAGGCTCAGTTTGACAGAGGTTCTCATTGGAGTGTTAGAATGTTTTGAAGTGTTCATTTCAAATTTCTTCAAAAGATTACGGGTATACTTAGTCTGAGAGAGAAATATCCCGTTCTCACGTTGTTTTATTTGAAGACCTAAGAAAAATGAGAGTTCTCCTACCATGCTCATTTTAAATTCTTTTGATACCCAGGAGGCAAAAGTTTTAGACAAAGTCTCAGATGTAGATCCCAAGACAATATCATCCACATACACTTGAGCAATCAGAATATCCTTATTCTCTCTTTTTATGAACAACGTTTTATCCACACTACCTCTTCTGAAGGCCCTTTTCTAGTAAGAAAGTGGTCAACATTTCATACCATGCTCGGGGGCCTGCTTCAATCCATATAATGCTTTGTTTAATTTAAAGACATGGTCAGGATAGTGAGGATCCTGGAAACCCTTTAGCTATTCAACGGGGGGCCTGCTTCAATCCGTATAAATGCTTTGTTTAATTTAAAGACACGGTCAGGATAGTGAGTATCTTGGAAACCCTTTTGCTATTCAACATACACTTCTTCATTGAGATAGCCATTGAAGAACGCACTCTTGACATCCATTTGGTACAGTTTGATTTTAAAGCCAAGAGCAATTGCCAATAGGATGCGAATGGACTCAAGTCGAGCAACAGGGGCAAAAGTATCTTCAAAGTCAATTCCCTCCACCTGAGTGTAGCCCTAGGCAACTAATCTAGCCTTATTTCTAATGACTTGTCTAAGTTCATCGGTTTTATTTTTGAAAATCCATATCGTTCTGATGACATTGGTGTTGGAAGGCCTTGGAACAAGTTCCCAAACACTATTTCGCTCAAATTATCCTAACTCCTCATGCATGGCATTAATCTAGAAGTCATCAATAAGGGCTTCATTAACATTTTTAGGTTCAAAGGAGGAAACATAACACAAAAAATTTACCTAATTTTGTACCTATTTTCGAGTTTTCAAGGGAGCATGCACATCACCAATGACTTTGTCAAGAGGGTGATCTTTGATTACCTACCCTTTTTGGGATCTTGGATGCACTTATTTGCTTTGAGAAAGTGGATGATTTGGTGTACTCGTAGCAGAAGGCTTCAAATTTAATCTATATATGCTTGATTCATTTTCTGAGTCTGAATCAGGAACAACAACTTCTTGAGCTCGTGTTTTTGGTTCTTCCGTTTCCTTATTTTGCGGTTTTTCCACTTCTTTTTCCTTTGGCTCATCCTGTTGAGAGAAAATAGGAACAAATGTGAGTTCATCTTCATCACCAGAAAAATGAAATGATCCAGCATCATCTACTACTACATTGATGTATTCCATTACAATAGAATTTCTCAAATGAAATGCTCAGTATGCTTTGTTACTTAGAGAATATCCAAGAAAAATTCCTTCATTACTTTCAGAGTCGAATTTTCCGAGATGCTCTCGGTCTTTCAAGATGTAACACTTACTCCCAAAAGTTTTGAAGTATTTTACATTAGGTTTCCTTCCATTCCATAGCTCATACGGAGTATTCTTTGTTCCGGGCCTGATGTAGACACGGTTGATCACATAGACAGCAGTGTTTACTATCTTATTCCAAAACCTTTAAGGAACATTCTTGCCGTGGAGCATAACACGGGCCATTTCCTACACAACCCAATTCTTTCTCTCAACAACTTCATTTTGCTGAAGATTTTTAGGAGCGTAGAACTCATGTTTTATGCCATTCTCATTGAAAAAAAAATTAAAAAAAAGAAGAATGAGTTCTCAAACTCATTTCCATGATCAGGACTGATTCTTGAAACCGCACCAAATTGATTGCCTTTATTTGCAATAAGTTGTAACCATAAATAGTGAAAGATATCAAAAGTTTTAGATTTCTCTCTAAGAAATCAAACCCATGTGAATCTAAAGAAGTCATCAACCGTGAGAAAATATACTTTTTGCCACCAATGCTTTTAGATTGGGAAGGAGCCATGAGATCCATGTGGAGCGACTCTAGTGGTCTTTTAATAGTAAGAATGTCCAATTTCTTATGTGGTGCTCTAACTTGTTTCCCCAGTTGGCAAGGGCCACAAACATTGTTAGAGGGCTCCTGAAGTTTGGGGAGCCCTCTAACCAATTCTTGCTTAGATAATTTTTCTAAATCAATATGGTTAATGTGTCCTAACCGTTGATGCCATAGGTCAACATCGTTAACTTTAGCATAATTGCATTTCATGTTATTATCAATAACAACCACATAACAATTATCAAAATTTCTTTTACCATAAAGTACACTTTTCCCATTTTCATCTACAAGGGTGCATTCATTTAATGAAAAATGAACCTCATTTTCATAATCACAAAATTGACTTATACTAAGCAGATTAGCCTTGAGGCCATCAACCAGAAAAACATTTTGGATTGTTGACATACTTGGTATGTTGACAGAGCCCTTACCAATAACTTTTGATACGACTTTTTAAAACCCTTTTTATTGTCTTTCAAAAACCTTTTAAACTTTTTAACAAATAAAACATCAAGATCATGGCCCTCAGTGTCTAAGTTTGAGTTATCATCATATTCCAAGTGGGACTTTGAAGAAACTAGTGCCATCCCTTTTGCTTTCTTGGTTGACCTCAGATTGGCTTCAAAGGTTTGTAAATTCCAGCCAACTGAACAGCCTAGATAGAGTCTAGATTGCTGGTCCCCTCAATTGCTACTATTTTTGGGTCAAAGCTTTCAGGTAGAGATCTCAAGATCTTTTTAACTATTTTGTGTTCAGGAATAATTCACCCAAATAGAAACTAGAATTCACAATTTCAGATAATTTGTTATTAAAATCATCAAAGACTTCATTATCATCCATTTTCAAAGTTTCATACGCAGTAGTCAATTTTTGCAATTTGGCATGTCTAACTTTAACAGTGCCTTCATGGACAGTTTCTAAAATTTTCCATGCTTCCTTAGCAATTTATAGATAGAGATCCAATGGAACTCAGAAGGAGTAACACCATTAAAAATTGTATTCAATGCTCTACAATTAAAAGTAAAGGCTTCTTTCTCTTCCTTGGTCCATTGTGCCATGGGTTTTGGTATGGTTATGTTGCCTTCATTAACGACAATAGGCTTAGTGTAACCCAATTCCACATAGTTCCAACCTTCCCTATCAATGGATTGGAGAAAGGCAGTCATTCAAACTTTCCAATAGGCATAGTTAGATCCATCCAACAACGAGGGTTTGGTGGTTGAAGTTTCATCTCTGCTAAACTCCATATCAGAAAATCTGCGGTGATCTCACACAATAAGGTAGTGTGAACAAGCTCTGATACCAATTGAAAATCCAAGAGAATCAATCAAGATCCAGCCCTATGATAATGTCCCAACACAGATTTTAATATGGAAACAAGAAGGCAATAATCTAAGTTAATAATCAATCAACCACAAAGATGGACACGTGATTTATACGTGGAAAACCCTAAATAGGGGAAAAACCACGGAACCTCACACTGGTCCAAAAAGATCAAGCACTATGTAAATCAAAGGGTACAAGATGTACTCATTACCATTTCAAGTTGAACACAACCTAAGGACCGTAGTTGATCTTGTCGAAGACCACACTGTTCACCTTTTCCTGCACGTGAATCTCCATGCCTTGAACAAGACGAATCTACTCGGAAAGTAGAGGACGAGTCTTCAGAAGAAGAAAGCTTCGACACATAAATCTAACGAAGGCTCTCTGGAGGGAAGAAATCTCTCTGGTAATATTCTAGGGCTTAGAACAATGAGAGAGGTGATGTTTAATGAGGCTAAGGGCTTATTTAAAGCTTATGGGTCGTGTGGGAGAGTTTAGGTTCGAAGAGGATTGGAATAGTGGAGTTTAAAACAAAATAAATTATTAAAATTAAAAACAAATCCGCCACTACCCGATCGATCGCACAGAGGGTCCAATCGATGGGACAGGCCGAAATAACTGAAAGCCCTCCGAGGACTGATAAATCGGACAAAGGGTTCAATCAATCGTACAATCCCTTAAGTAGGAGGCATCCCATCTTTGATCTATCGAACAGGAGGTCGAATCAATCAGATGAACTTATCCGATTGAGGATGTCTGTCTTGTTGAATCTTCGGACGATCTTGGATCTTCTTGCATTCTTGATTCGGTCCATCCAAAATAGATGGAAAATTACATTTTATAGACCCAAGTTTTGTCCATCCAAATGAATTTGCCAACACTCAAATCTTAACACCATCTATTCTCCTAATCAATAGTGTTCCTTCCCCTCCCACCTGCTTGAAAGATCCATTAATGCCCATCTAAGCAGAGTTGAAGGGGTTCACAAAGGAGGGTAAGGTAATGGGCATTCATCCTCATTGTGGGTAATGAGGCCACAAAGCTTACAAATGTAATTGAGAGTTTCATATTTTAGGATAATCCATCTATCCTTATTCGTTAGTCTAATGGCTGGGTGGAAGAAGGTTTTGAGATCCATTGTGATCCTGACTCTGACGATGTCTCCATAGGGGATCCTGCATCGCTGAATCGAATCTCCTACACTGCACCCACCTTCTTGCAAATGTCTCTGACTATCTCCTCTCTAAAATAGACCAAAGGTAGATTGTGTAACTGCACCCAAAATGAAAGGAAACCTAGCTTGTTCTCGTGGAATGCTTGTCTGGGGTTCACCTGGGAGAGTTTCATGACTACCCTATTAAACACCCAAGGTCCCTTCTTCCAGATTATATCAATCTCCTCTTGGGTCTTAAAAGTGAAGGAAGATCTTCCATTGGTCAGGGTTAGGACTGGAGCACTTACTATACTAAAACTACTAGTTCGAGGAATTGGGATATGGATATCCCCTGCTCAGTGACACATCACAGTCAATGTTATCAAGCATTTGTATCGCCCTTAGTTGGATAGCCCTGATCTGCTTAGGACTGTTTTGGCATGTTTGGGATATGAGGGCTGATTGCCTATGAAGAGTACTCGGTCCAGGTTGTGGAGAAGTGAAGGGCACATTAACTCTACCTGGGCTTCTCTCCATTGAACTAAAAATAGACTGTGACTAGGGGCACAAACTAGAAAAAAAACTATAGGCCTTCCTTGACATCAATTGGTTTGAGAGAGAGCGCAGAAGAGGATGGGAAGAGGAAGAAGAGGGCTGAGTGGATAGGTTGTTGCTGGACAATTGTCTTACAGATGGTATGATCTCTCCAATAGGGAACTATACTCCGACTAACGTTGGCAAGCACAGATCAATGCCCTCTTCAGAAAAGGAGTACTTCAGAATCTCCAACTTACGCTGGCACAACGGAGGACCAACTGCCTTCAATTCAAAGAGTTGTTTCTTGTTGAGTAGTCAAAAAGTGAAGGTTTTAGGTGTATCTACAATCACATAGTGTTGAACATTAGATTGACACAATCATTTTGTATAACAAGTTCCATATTCACATTCATATAGACCATTTACATTTCACAAGTCAAAATACATTTTAAGGTTCTTTTCACCTTAATGGGTTCATAATACATTTGAGACATTTTTTTTACGGTAAGTTGTAGAGAATCAAATGGAAAAACTTAAAGGGAAAAATTGATTGGAGTCCGCTTTTTTGGAGTTCACTTTCCTCTTCAATGAAGTAGTCAAATCAAAGTGAAAAGACCAGAAAGTAGATTGTGAGATGAAAAAAAGTTGCAAAGTAACTCTTCTTAAATGGAAAAAATGATAAATGGGGAAAGGGAGTTCGAGGCAGTGATATATGGGGTAAAACAAATAAGCAGCGATATCACTGCTCATGTACAGCACAAGCAGCGACATTGTTGCTCAGCGCAAAGGTGAAAATAAAAAGAGTGAAGTGTGGTGGGACGACCTATCTTGTTACTATTTAAGTCTCTTTTTGTCTACTAAGGGTCTAAGGAAATTTTTATCGTAAAAACCCCAAAATATAAAAATGTTGATAAGTTGTGGGCTTTTTAGAAGGACAGGCCAGGCCAGCTGCTACTCACATAGAAAGCCCAATTGACAGACTTGTGATTTAACTTAATCACACACCAACCATCCTTCATGAGTGCGGGTACTCATAGGTCAGGCCTGTATGTATAATCTGGGATAAAAACATGATTCGGACCAGACCGGCCCTCTTTACTAAGTGGATGGGCTTGGCCTGGCCACAGGCCAGAAATCATCTGGGCCCAAGATGAACGTCCAAGATCCCACACACGTGGCGCTTGACACTCGAGCGTTTTAGCTGTTACCTTGTCTCTTGTGCCAGCCAGATTCTTCTCCTCGTTGATTCGAAATGCCTTCATTCATGTAAGTAACGCTGAGACAGATGTAAGATATCATGTATCTTCCGCCTGTCTGCCATTTCTCAGCAGAGCAGACAAATCAAGGCGGATAGATATCAGAGAAGAAGCATAGGATAGGAAAAGAAGATATATCGAGAAAGATGAACTGTAAAACATTCTCATCATCATCATCATCATCTGCTCTCCTCTTCTCTCATTCTTCTCTTTGTCCATCTTCAAACCTATCTTCTTCCAAAACCCTAATCTCGTTCTCTTCCTCTTCATCTTCCTTTAATGGAATCGGAAGCATACGAAGAACCGCTTCGAACTCTCGGTTCCGTCCAATCTATTCTTCTTTTTCAGGAGACTCAGGTTTCAAGCCGGATTCGGGGGCGGAGAGCGGATCCAGGTCTGATTTTATACACTTTTGTCTCTGCCTTTTTCCTTGTGGAATCCATCAAGTGCTTTTACTTGGTTTTCTCTTCGGTGCTGATGCGTTTTTTTTTTTTTTTTTTTTGGCGTTCGTGGTGGATTTTGATTCATGTATTTTATGAAGAAAACCGTTAGATTGGTTTTTCTCTCCGTGATTGTGATTTGCTATTCCTTGGTTTTTTAAAACAAAGAATTGATGTGGATTTTGGTTTTATATATGTTTTGTTCTTGGTGATAACTGTAATTTCAAAGGTTTTGTTTTGATGATTGTGTGCATTTCAGAGTATAGCGTACATGCGGGTGGCTTTACTGATTTTGTAGAACCGGGATTATTATTATTTTTTATGATATATGGCAGTGGTTAGCTATTTTAGGGTTTGATTTGATTTTGATGTGAGTAAATTTACTTTTGTTCATTGGATTTAATGATAAGGAATTGGTTAATAAGGTGGAAGGATTTGAATAAAGATGAGGAATTACATAAGGAAAATGATAAGCTTGAACTCTAGAGGAAAGGGTTTTAACTTCGTTTAAGTTGAGCGATTAGAATATCTGCAAAATGATATGGAGTTTAAGTTTAATGATCTTTTAAAGCAGGGGGGGTGATTTGGTCAGACTTGTACACCAGTTATTGCCATGGTGTGACAAAATTCTAATATCTGGAAGTAACCATAGAGGTCTTGTAGAGGATTAGGCAAACAAAGAGGATTAGTGCTTTTGTTGGGGTTGTGGGGGGGGGGGGGGGGGGGGGGGTGGGTGTGGTTGGAAGTGGAAGCTAGTGGAGTCAAAAAGATGTTGATGCTGCAAAGATAGTAGTTAGATCAGCGTTGTTTTTGAAGTTTTATGATGGGCACCAAAGAGATGACAACAATACAAAATGATAAGGGGCAACACATGTTCAAGTTTTTTATGCTAAGATGGATGTTTGGAATAAAAATAAATGATACAATGTGGAGTGAGTACATAAGAGCGTAGTTACCTGGTTTGTGCTCACTGGGTGTATTTATTATAGCAGACAAACTAGTGATGATGTAGCTATAATTTAGTTAAATTGGAGATAATAAGGTGGCTAATAATTTTGCAAAAGATGGCGCTTCTTTCACCTGTCTTTTGAATGATGTTTACTTATATGTTGCATTATTTTGAGTTTTGGTTTAAATAAATTACATGTATCATGCATGCGTGTATGTAATGTATGTATTATAGAAGACACACTAATGATGTTGTACCTATATAAATTTGGAGATAGAAAGGTGGCTGATAATTTGGCTAAAGATGGTGCTTCTTGAATGAGTCTTTAGTATGATGTGTACTTATATGTTGCATTTTGGTTCCAGTAAATTTATTTACTTTGTTTTAAATGGAAGTTACGGGGCTCCTTCTAGTGGAAACGACATCAATTTGTAAATGAGTGTCAACTGCGATGTGAATATCTCATCATTTCCAATGGTAATCAAGGAACTAAACTCAGTCCATGATTAAAAAAATATGACTTGGCCCTGCCGCGGTGTTTGTTGGGTTTTTTTTTAGGAAGGGGAGATATTGAAGAAGGGAGAGGAGGGAAAATAGGGGAGGCTGAGAGATGGATTTTAGATTTGGGATTTGCGAGATGGGTTTTCACTAAAAAAATGAGGGAAAATAGGGAGGTTGAAGATGGGTCTTTAGATTGGGATTTGGAGATGGGTTTTCATTAAAAAAAGAGGAGGGGAGATTGGAGAAGGAGGGAAAATAGAGGAGAGTGAGAGATGGGTTTTAGATTGGGATTGGGAGATGGTTTTCACTGAAAAGATGAGAAGAAGTGCAAAAGATTTTCCCGAATCGGGTATGAACTGACTCAGTCATCGAAGACTCAGCCGATTCAAGACTTGGCCAAAATTTTAAACTGCGATATCAATGGTTTGAGGAATTGAAATCCTAATTCCTGATAGTTTACATCAAGAGGCATTTTTAAAATGATTTTCAGAAAGGAATCTATGGAATGATGCTTTAGGTTCTAAAAGATGAGTTCAATTTGAAAATTAAGTAGTTTTGGATGACCAAAATGAATCCTTTCACTTTTCTTTTCTTTTTTTTTTTTTATCTTTTTTTTCTCTTATAGAATTTTCCTTGTGTGCAGCTTTTGCATTATAGAAGGACCAGAGACTGTTCAGGATTTTGTTCAGATGCAGTTGCAAGAAATTCAAGACAACATTAGAAGTCGAAGAAACAAAATTTTCCTCCTCATGGAAGAGGTAAACTTTCTTGAATTTCCAAATCGTTTGCCTGAACATGGTTCTTAAACATGGTTTCAGACCCTGTAATGGTCAGGGCCGGCACCACTATGTAGCATCTCATACACTGACCTAAACTGTTGTATGGTTCCATTCTATACCCTTCTTTGTTTCAAAAGGTTTTAAAAGAAGCTTTTGAAATGAAAGATTTGAAAATTGCCTTTCTTAATGGCTTCTTTTGGGTTGCTTAAGATGCGTACACATAATCATTGTATATTTTCTACACATTTTATGTTTTGGATATCTATATACTGCAAATGAGAATCAACTATTGATGTAGCATGCCTCTGCTTTGAGAGTTTGGTGACTTCTCTTTGAGCTGTTCCACACCATCTACTTAAACAGATCCTACTTATCATTCAACCACATTACCGTTATTTACAATGAGTTCCATCAGCAAAAATGTGAAAGAAGATAGCCTAATTTGACATACATAGGACTCATCTTGACTTGATCTGATCTGCTCATATTATGTGCCCACCTATAAATGGGCATTGTCTTGAATTTGACTTCAACCAGAGTATTATGTACCATTGGACCGATCATGTTTATAATATAACCATTTGCAATTCTCACATGTCAATCCTACATGTCTTTGGCACCCATATGTCTCTAGGGACTAGCGGCACTAGCCCACAATTTTCTCTTTAGTTATGAAAAGTTATTACAACTTTGGATACAATTATTTTATTATTATCTCTTAAAGTTATAGGTTATAAAAGGTTAAACCTCAATTCTTTTCCAAGCCTCACCCATTCCACAAAGATTTAGATTGGAATCCTTATAGTTTAAATTAAGTGCCTTTATCTTTTTTTATTTTATTTTCTCACTTTATTTTGATTTTTAATGCTACTGTTTTCTATTCTTTAAATAGTAGCTTCAAGCTTGCAAAATGAGGGAGAGGAAAAGTAGAGATTTAGATCATGTCAAATGTAGAAGAGTGGCGAGTGGCGACCAAAAGCTTTTAGCGTAAGACAATGATATGAAAGAAAGGTGGAGAGCTATAGGAGCCTTAGATCAAGAGTGGGAGCCGTACTTCATAATGAAGAAGGAAGCATTCTTGATGCAACCTAGGGTTAGGATGCAAGTGCCGGAGCACAATTAGGGTTCCCACAGGAACAATCACGATGAAGAAGACACTCTCCAACGAAACCCACAACAGGGGAAATTTTATTAACTCAATTCTCTAATCTAAGATCAATGATCTCTACAATGCTTTATTTATAATAAAATGCTTACCCTAAAAACAATCCTAATCAAACTAGGAAACAAAATCCTAACCAAATTAGAAACTACTCCTAAATGCAACTTCTTAAATAAAAATTAGAAACTAATAACAATTACTAAAGAATTCCTAAACTTGCTTGGGTCCCACAATTGGACCACGGGACTTGTTCCAACGAACAGATATTGCTGCTACATCATTCTCCCCGGGTTGGAAAAGAGTTCGACCTCGAACTCGACTCTTCTTCTTGATGTTTCTTTTGTAAATAGTGTGCACTTGAAGCGCTTCCTGGATGAGGCGAGAACTGGACCCTTTCTTTGGTGGTGCCGGCTTCATAGGACATAGTGTTACTTGCTGTTCACCATGCATGAATGTGTATGTGTTGTCACGCATTCCATTAGTACCATTCTTGTCATACATCCATGGACGACCCAACAAGATATCACAATTATCCATTGGTACCACATTACACCAAATTGTATCTGTATAGTCTTCTCCCATAGAAAAGGTAACGGGACATGCATACCGTACTTGCACTTCATCACCTGTCATTAACCACCTAGCAAAATAAGGATGATAATGCTTTTGAACTTTCAGTTGCAATCGATCCACAAGAGCTTGAGAGATAATGTTCTGAGAACTTCCACCATCAATAACTACTGTGCATTCTTGACCCTTGACTGTTCCTTTGGAGCGGAAAATAGTTTCTCGCAACCATTTCTTCTCAGTAATTAAGTGAGTGTCAGTAATTACCATGAGAGAATCAATATCCTCCTTGGGCAGAATGTCATGTTCTTCCTCTGTGTCATTCTCTTTAGGATCATCATCTGGTGCATCTTTCACATCACTTTCATTCTCAATGAGGTGGATGCGTTTTGGACACTTTGCTGCACGATGCCCTTATTGTTTACAATTATAGTATGTAATCCTATTTTGACCTTCGGGCTTGATGAAAACTTTCTCCAAGGAATCACTCGGTTTAGGTCCTGCAATTGAGGAATTCTTTTGCATAACCCATTTAGATGCATTAAGTTTTCTGGCTTGATGGTTTGCAATCCCCTCAGCCTTGATAGCATGTTGAACAATCTCATCAACATTATCAAAATGTTTGAATGCGAGGATATCTTGTATGTCCAGTGTAAGACCATTAAAATATCGGTCAACTAAGACATCCTCCTCTTCATCTAAACCACAACGGGCTTGCATGGTCATAAACTCCTCATAATAGTCAACAACTGTCTTAAACCCTTGTTTCAAATATTGAAAACTTGCACGCAGATCTCTGGAGCAATTGACAGGGAGGAATTTTTGCTTCAATAGATTTTTCATCTCGGTCCATGTGTCAACGGAGTCAATTTGTTAGTTTCTTCGCTTCCGTTGCAACTCGGCCCACTAGATCGCAGCATAATTGCGAAATCGAGTTGCCACAAGTGTAATTTTATGACCATCCGTCATTGGTTTGTGTGCAAAAATATTTTCAACACACACTAACCAATCCATGAATTCATCTGGTTTCAGTTTTCCATCATATTCGGGAATCACGAGTTTAATACCCAAATCACGATCAACATTGACTGCATGTGGATCTCGTCGATTCCGATTATGTCTTCCATCATCTCGATGATTTACCCCATGCTGATTAGTTTCCATATTGGTTAATCGGGTTTCAATTCTTTCAAGAGACTCTTGCATTTGAGCTTGCATTTGACCCATCATTGCGGATAGTTGATTAACAGTTACCGATAATGCTGCAACGGCCCCTCTTAAATCATCATCATTATTGGAAGAAGACTCCACCTCTATATGCTTCTTGGGAGGCATCTTTGGTCAATGCAAATTTAAAATTTCTGATTGACTTGATGTGTAGATCTGCTCTTCACAATCACGTTGGCGAAAACGGATCTGAAAGTGGACGGCGGATGAGCCCGATATCGTAAGAAGAAATCTCAACCGTTGATCGTGTAGGATGTGCAGTGGATTAGATTCTGTGATGCATTGATGATGTCAGCGGAATCTGTTGGGCCTCAAGAAGGGTCGGATTGACTAGACTGCAACCCGGAACTGAACCTGGCCCAACCCGGGAATGAAGTGAATTGAACTCAGGTGTGTGTCACACGTGTGACTCACAGTTGATGCTGTCTCGTTCTCTGTGCAAGAGCAGGAAGAAAAGGATGAAAATCCTTTTCCTTGCTAGTGTGCTGCGATGAAGATGAGAGGGAGAGGAAGACTCTGGCTGATGCGAGGCATTGGCGATGGCTACAGCGGCCGAGCGGGCGATGGTGATAGCGGGGCTTCTTCAACTTCGTTGATAGGGAGAGTGCGGCGGGAGAGTGTTACGGTGAAGTGCGACTTCGTCGAGAGGAAAAGTGCTACGAAGAACCGGCGAGGTCGAAGGCTGGCAGTGGAGTGGAGCAGCGGCGTCACGGTGCCAGGTACTTCTCTTGTTTGCGGTTCTGTTCGTCCTTCTGTTCTGCTTTGTTGTCCCTTTTTTTTTTTTGGGTTGGGATTTGGTCGAAGAAAGGGTTTCCGAGCGGATGTAGGAGTGGGTTTCGATTGGGGATGCTGGGTGGGGGTTTGGTGTCGAGGGTTTAGGGTATGGACGGTTTCAGTCAGGGACGGTGGGTTGGGCGTAGGGTTTGTGGTTGGGATGGATCTGGGTAGCGGTGATGACGGTAACGAGATGGGTGGTGATGGACATATAGGGGTAATCACGCCTACGATCGTGATGATTGTGCGGCTCTGATACCAATTGATGCAACCTAGGGTTAGGATGCAAGTGCCGGAGCACAATTAGGGTTCCTACAGGAGCAATCACGATGAAGAAGACACTCTCCAACGAAACCCACAACAGGGGAAATTTTATTAACTCAGTTCTCCAATCTGAGAGCAATGATCTCTACAATGCTTTATTTATAATAAAATATTTACCCTAAAAACAATCCTAATCAAATTAGGAAACAAAATCCTAACCAAATTAGAAACTACTCCTAAATGCAACTTCTTAAATAAAAATTAGAAACTAATAACAATTACTAAAGAATTCCTAAACTTGCTTGGGTCCCACAATTGGACCACGGGACTTGTTCCAACGAACAGATATTGCTGCTGCATCAATTCTACTATCTGTTTTAAGCCCTGTTGGATTCTGCTCTAATAAAAGCTGAGCTGTTATAGTAAAAATTGGCCTTTGCGAAGCTTGTTGATTTACTTCTCAGCTGCTGATTATTGAAAGTGATTCGTTGTGTGTTATTCAGTGGGCTTCTCAAGCTACCAGCGCTCCTTGGTACTTGGCAGATATTATCGAATAGGTGTTTGAGATCACCAAACATGTGAATGTCTCTTTCCATCATATCAAGCATAGTGCTAACTCGGGAGCAGATCGTCTAGCAAAAGAGGGAGTCTTTTGTCTGTTAATTTGTTTACTCTCTTGGCGGTCGAGGCCTTCTTTTTGGGGAATTCTGCCTCTTTATCGGTCGAGGCCTTCTTCTGTCTGTTAATTTGTTTACTCTCTTGGCGGTCGAGGCCTTCTTTTTGGGGAATTCTGCCTCTTTATCGGTCTAGAGAAAGCCTATGACAGGCTATTTGGAGATTTGATTTCGTGGGTTTTAGATAAAATGAGTATCCCAAAAGCTTATATTTACACTGTCAAAGGTCAAAGACATGTATAAGGGAGCAGTAATTAGTGTGAGAATTACCTATAAAGAGACTAGTGAGTTTCCAATGATCATATGTTTGCATCAGGGGTCAACATTAAGCCCATATCTCTTTACATTGATTATAGACATGTTAACTGCTTATATTCAAGGGGATGTATCTTGGTGTATGTTGTTTGCAGATGATTTTATGTTGGTGAATGAAATGAGAGGTCACATGAAGGCGAAACTTGAGAGAGGGTGAGAGGATTTAGAATTCAAGGGCTTTAAAGCAAGTCATACAAAGACAGAATATTTGAATTACAACTTCAATAGAGATGTGCAAAGATGTGAAACACCTATGAGAATTGAAGCACAAGAGATAGCACACAAAGATGCATTCCAAATTCTCAATACCCTGGCTTGATATTAGTATGGATGGAGAGATTGGGGAAGATTTAGAATATAGGATAAGGGCAGGATGGTTGAAATGTGGAGTGCTTTGTGATTGACGCATACCCCACCAAGATTGAAGGAAAAATGTTGGCCAATCAAGAAACAACATATGCACAAAATGAGTGTAGCAGAGAAGAGGATTTGAGATGGATGTGTGGTAAAATTCGGAAAGATAGAATTAGAAATGACATTTAGGGGTAGCATCAATTGGGGATAAAGTAAGAGAGGCTCGTTTGAGATGATTGGGGCATGTCCAACATGGGCTAGCAACATCACTATTGAGGAAAAAATTTTCCACGCAAGTTGATGGCCCACCAAGGAAAATGGGTAAGCCAAAGAGAAAATGGATGGAAGTAGTAATGATACATATGAAGAAGTACAACCAATCCCAAGACTCGGCTCAAGATAGATTGGAATGGAGAAACAAAATTAATGTAGCTGATTCCAACATAGTTGAGACAAGGCTTTGATGATAGTGGTGATGATTTAATTTGTAGGTTCTGAATTTCGTTGATAGTTTATCTCTACATCATTAATGTTTTTACTTTATCAGCAACGTTGCTGCTAGCATCACATAATAGAAATGGTGACTACTCAAATCTTCATACAAGTGACGAACCCTCATCTAAAGGTCCTGTTTCTAAACCGTGGTTCTGATTTCGGAATGTGATCTATTGTTACTATAATCATAATGCATTGCATGTTCAAGGGAATTTCTCATATTTATGGTGATGAATTTTTCAATCTATGTTTGAAATGACTTGGTTTCTTCTTTTTAAACCATTTTATCTAGGTTAGGAGGCTAAGGGTACAACAGCGCATAAAGAGTACTGAGTGTATTGATGAGAATGGCGACGAAGATTATGAGATGCCTGACATTCCGTCATCCATTCCCTTTCTTCCCCATATGGTGATTATCTGATGTTCCTCTATGGTTTATATCAGCTTGATGTGCTAGATCATTATCTTATCCAAAACATTTGGCTGACCATTGAATTTAATGCTGTGCTTTTCTCTTGAATTAGACGAAAAAAACGTTGAAGCGTCTCTATCTAACTTCCTTTTCATTTATATCCGGAGTCATTGTCTTCGGAGGCCTCCTTGCACCAACTGTAAGTTGATGTTTTCTTCTTGCTGCTTTACAATTGTGATTTCATCAGCAAACTGGGGATCAAAATAGGCTAGGACCTTGGTGTGCCTGAAATTGGATCTGACATGGGTTTGGTACAGGACTGGAACCCATGACAAGAACCCATGTCACAGTGGAAGGTGCTCGCTAGAGCAACCTTGAGGTTGTGGGTTCAAGTCATGTTACCAATTATTATAAGAAAAATAAAAAGGAAGAAAGGACCAGTACCCATACCTGATTTCTATTCAGAGACACTGAATTGGATTCAATTGAGGCATTGAACTGGACCTAGAGCTGAACTTGGACTGAAATAAAACATGGTGCATAATGAGATCCAGTATTACTAGAAAAATAATACACCTGACATCTTGTTTTGTGTCCTTGGTGAAAACCTTATGGTCCTGGACCCAAACCAAATTGTGGTGGGTTGATGTAAGCCCTCGGATATAAGATGGGTCTAAATATTGGACTCCTACTTTTGTTCCATGTTCTTTTGGTATTTGGGTTTTTGGCCACCCAAATTTCATTCCCTAGAGCAACCCATGAATAAAATTGAATTTTCCGTAATCTGTTCGTCAACTATATTTCATTTCTTCATGTTTGCCTAATTTCTGCCCATAAAGATATGTTGAATCAAGCATGTAGATGGGTATTATTAATAGCCATTTTCCATATTCTTTTATATATATTACCGATCAAAAAACTATATTCTTTTATATATTTGTATTTTGTGGTAGACAATAATGTAGGTTGTTGCTGTCTCATTCTGTAGTAAAAGACGTGAATGATTGATATATGGTGTATACAGTTGGTGTTTCAAATTAATGAAATCAGACTGTCATGGTGGTGCGGCCAAGATCCATGATCGAGACGATAGATCAATCTCCTGAAGGATTGATCAAATCCAAGAGGTATTCCAGCCACTAGGGCACAAACAAGACCATAAAACAACCCATAAACTCATGAGGAACTCTCAAATCTTATTATCAATTAAAGGAAGGATACCTATACAATGGAGGGCTTCTCTATTTATAATGTAATAAGGATTCTAAAACAGAAAACTGTAATAAGAACTCTAAAATAGAAAGTTACCAATCCTAATGAAATATTAAAACAAGAAACAATTCCTAATTAAACTTAAGTTTAATTTAGAATGCCACAGTAGCTTCTCAGCCAATTGGGCCTATGGGCTGAACCCAATGGACTGGGTTGGATGGCTCAGTCCATCATGTGGGCCCAGGGACTCTCTTGGACTTTCTGTACTGCATCACATGGGAAGCAACTTGATGAAACCAGCAAAATCGAGCAATTGTGGGATATTGGCAGAAAATTGGAGAAACTCGGAAATTACAAAACTAAACAAGGAACCAAAAAATCTCCACAATTGACCTTAGAATGCTCTCCTCGATCTAAGGGATGGCACTCTACCAATGAGAGAAATGGAAAGAACTCACACTTTTATTAATGTTCTAAATTCTGGATGATATCTCTACAGTTGACCAGTGCATGGCTTTATATAACTTAGAAAAAACTCTTAGGAAACCCTTGAATGAAATTAAACCTTTCCTAACTCCTTCTGCATTGACTTTCCTAGAGTACATTTGATTTGGCAACTGTGTTTCCACAGAAAATGCATGGAAAATCTGGCCGCTTTTCCATGGTGAAAATTTTCCTTATTTGGTGCGGCCGCTTTTCCACGATGAAAAGTGAAAAAATGAGCTAAACTCTCTGTGATTCTGCAGAGAAGTGTTTCCCTTATTATTATTTTTAATTTTTTAGTTGGGGTGTCAGATTTTTTTTCCTTTATACTGCTGAAGAGGAAAAAGGTCAAAGAAACCGGTTTTCTATGGACATACACAAACGTGCCCTGATAGATAAGATTTTCCTACCTTAATTAGATTGCCTGAGTGAAAAGAAACAAAAAAAAAAAAAAAAAAAAAAGGAAATTTCTACTTGCTGGTGTTAAGATTATTCCTAATGGGCAATCTGGTTGAATGAATACTTCCAATGTTAGGGGGTATTTAATAAATACTGAAAAAATCTTCTCTATTTATTGAGATATGTAACATACTATTATTTTTTAGGTTGAATGAAGAAGTTTTTTCTCCATACCTTCTTTCTTCTTAATTATTAGGGTTTATTAAGTTAGAACAGCTGGGACATTCAGAACCTTCACCATGTGTCTGGTTGTGGGCCCCATATCGCTCATCTGTAGATGAAGTGGACCGACTGGATTGAAGCCTTTGAGCTTGGGCTGGCGAATTTAAATTGACCCATATGGACAGTTCGTCTGCTGTTTTTTAAGATATGTAGATTTTACAGAAAACCCAATGTTGTTTTGGAAATTTTAAAACAGCCCTTATACACAGGATTAGTGAATTTTATGGGTCTGTTTGGCTCTAATCCTTGTTCTAAACCCACTCAGATTTTGATCCAGCCTTTGCGGACCTTACTAGCTAAGTTCCATTGATATGAGGCAATCTTGGTTTTATGGATAACAGTTGTGGGGTAGATGGGTGTATGAGCAAAAGCTAGGCGTTTCTCATTTTCAAATGAACCAGGATTTCCTATTCTGGTTGTTGGCCCTGTGCCAGAACCACCCAGTAAAGCCTTCACTTTGGTTAGGCCTAGGAACAGACTGGGGAAGGTTGTTCCAAATGGCAGTGGTGACTGTGCAGGTGCTGAACAGATGATTGACTGTTTCAGGTGAGGACCGACAAGGAATACAATTCATATTTGCTGGATTAGTATGACGAAAAACTCTTTCTCGCAACGGGAGGGTATCAAGCAGGAGACGCCAAAGGAAGAATTTTTGTTTGGGAGGCAGGTCAAGCTTCCAAAGGACTTTCCATGGAAGGTGAGGCCCATATGAGGTGCCCGTTAATTATTGTAAATAGCTTTCACGGAGCAAGCGCCTGCTTTCTCACTGGCCCAGTAGGTCACATCTTTCCCACCAAGAGGGATTATGAGGATCTTGTTGGCCACCTCTTTATCCCACATGTTCCTTACAACATTCTCGTTCCAAGAGATGGTTTGGCCCTTTTCCACAATGAGATCCAAAACCGTTTTAATGTTCTCGACAGCTATGCTGGAGAAGGACCTGGGATAGAGATCCCATACCATAAACTCAAGTATCTCTGAACGTGCAAACCACCCATCTTTGACCACTCAGAAGCAACTCTCTGTTGGCAAGAAGGATTTTCCAGAATTTAGACTCCGCTCCTTGATTTTGTACTGCTCAAACGTGACCTTGTTGAGGTATCTTTGGGTCAAGATCCTGACCCACTAGGCGGATGGGTTCTAGAGAAATCTCCAGACATAATGAGCTTGGAAAGCTCTCATTTGGTTGTACAGGTGTCTCAACCAAGGATAAAAAAAGGGGACTCGGAATGGGACTCGGCCCGAGTCGACTCGGCTGACTCGGCCTGGGTCCCAAGATAAGTGGAAAAAAAAAGCGAAAAAACTGTTTTTCTCCTTTTTTATTTCCTCCATCCATCCAATCCATCCATAAATATAGTTTTACTCTCTTCATTGATCATTCTCATACGTTACTTAAGGATAAAATAATAATAACATAATTGCAAGCCCTTTTATAATTTAAATGCAATTAAAATTTAAAACTAAAAAGTAGAAAATACAATAGACATGTTTCCAACTTTCAATATCTACTCTCAAGTCTCAATTATCAAGTCAACTAGTAAGCTCAAGCATCAAAGATGCAACTAAGCTTCAAATTTCAATTATATTTATAGCATATAAAAATGGAAAACCATACCTTAGTTCTTTCTTCTTAAAATTTAATTACTAATCTCATGTTGAATGCCTTGCGGGTTCTAGATTTTCATCTTCGTCGTTATTTTGACTTTGACGATAGTATTGAGCAACATTAAAATGAAAGAACCCTTGCCCCGCTCTTGGAGTTATAGGACGTTCTCCATAGTTTGATGATGGAGCCATAACTTGAAGTTGAGGATATGCATATGGTGGTTGCACTTATTGGGGTGCAGCCATGGGTACTAGTAATACTCCATACTGTTGTTGCCCATACCCATGCGAAGGACCACCGTATCGACCATACTGCTGCGGTTGCCCATACTCTGACGAAGGATCATGGTGTGAGCGTCCATATTGTTGCCCATACTCGTATGAACAATCAGAACTTGTGATCCAAGGACTTGATGCCATTTGATGCGGCTGAGGATATTCATCCGATGACTCATTTCTTTCACCTCTGCCCCACCCACGTGACCCACCAGCGGGCTCACTTGGACCATAATATACATTAATGTTGTCATCTCCACCACCACCACCACCACCATCACTACCTTCATATGCCTTCTCGTTCTGGCCCTGTTCACCTCATTCTCGTGAGCCACTCTTGCTAGAAGATGATGTTTTCTGCTGCTGTTCTTCTTCTTCATGAGTGGCCAACCTTCAGCTTTGACTTGTCTTTGCATGGGTGCTCTTATCCTTTGACTTTCGCCTGTATTGGAAAGTTGGCACACTTGAACCAGTTGGTTTTGATCTATCTCTAGCCCCAGCGACACGTTCTGAAGTAGAACATGTCAACTCTGGCTCACGGTTATGACCACGCTGTGAGCCTTGGGATGACGAGGTTGCTACACCCTTACCCTTATTGCTCGCTGATCGCGCTGTAGAAATAGGCGTAGCAATCTGGAACTTAGACGTTGCGGTGGGGAATTTTGTCCTTCATTCGACTGAAAGTCTTAAACATCAGCCATTGCTTCATCGAGGAATGCTGTATCATTCAATACTGGATCCTTTCTTTCAGCCAACCATTCATCAAGAGGGTCATCTTCATTGAATATATAATCCAAATTAATTAGTTGGTAGTCTCCGTTGTCTCTTCTCGTCTGATTCCTTACTCTTAACCTCATGTTGTAATGGACAAAGACCAACTTCTCCAACTTAGCCATAGTAAGGCGATTACGGGTCTTAGTGTGTATCAAACTGAATGTGCTCCAATCAGTGTTGTGAAATTCGTTTCGGACACCTATTCGGTTTGACCTCCAAACTGAAATATTTTGGCCGATTTGGGATTTCGGCGAAACATTTCGGATTTATGATTCGGAAAAATATAAAAATAAAAAATATAAATATATATAGAAAAAAATATAAGATTAATAGAGTAAGTTCAAAATCTAGTTTCATGCATTTAGTTTATTCTTCTAAAACAACTCATAATATGGCATATATGTATAATGTGGCCCATAATCATAACATTAAACAAAAAATTCAAAGGTTCAAATATTCACCACAACCATACAGTTTAGTGATACATGATACATCTCTCAAAAATAAAAAAAACAAAAAAAACAGCAATAGCGAAGGGCCCAGCATCCCTAACAGTTTATAATAAACAAAACCAGTCTAGGAGGCAGCATGTGAAAAAAAAAAAGAAAAAGAAAAAAGAATAAAGGGCAGACAACAATTCATATAAAAACAAAAAGAAGCCAGCAAACCCTGAGCAGTCAAAAAACCCAGACCAGTCAAGCAGACAATAGTTGAAAAAAAGAAACGAAAATAACGATATTAAAAGTCCAGCATACCCAGACCAGTCAAAAAGGGAAGGAAAAAAAGCCAGACTAGTCAAAAGGAAAGAAAAACAAATGGGTGGTTGGGATTCAGTGGAATAAATAAAAAGCAAGTGGGTCACGACAGTAATAAGTTGAAATAATCTTAAAACCACTAGCGTCAAGACCACCATAGAGAGAAAAAATCTTCTCTAGGCCACAGCAGAGAATAAAAGCGCAGAGAAAAAGCAGAGAGAAAGCAGCCCTGGTGAATAAATTGGAACCGAAAGCAAAAAACAAATGAGAAAAGCAAAAGAAGTACTGGGTCAAGTCGAGTGGGCACAAGCTTGAAGAAGAAGAAAAAAAAAAATACAGCAGTTGGATTGAGAAGCAGTACCTGGCAGCAACTGGGTTGAGTGAGCAAACGACCAGGTGGTGGAGAGAACGACCAAATCAGGTACTCTTCTTCTTCTTCTTCGCTTCTGCTTCTTCTTCTTCTTCTTCTTGTGTTGCTGCTTCTTCTTCTTCGCTTCTTCTTGTGTTCCTTCTTCTTCTTCTTCTGCTTCTTCCTTCTTCTCGTTCCTTCGTTTTGTCAACGATCTGTCAACGAAAAGCCCTTCGTCAAAGGAAAAAGGGATGGGATATGGGTTAAGGCTTTTTATTTTTTACTTTTGCCTTTCTAGTTAACAAAAAATTATGTTTTAACCCCTTTAGTTTTTTTATTTTCAGTTTAAGTTGAAAAATTATATTTAACACCCTTAGGTTGTATTTTTTCTAATTTTAAGTCAATAAACTTAGGATTTCGCCCAATTGGGGTGAATAACTCAAATTCGGTGCGAATTTCTGAAATTTGTCTGAATTGGTCCGAATTCTGGAACGAATTTCTGTAGGGGGTTGTTCGGTTCGGTAGAGGGACTGAACCAAAATTATTCGGAAAATTCGTCCAAAACTAACTGAATTTAACGACACTGGCTCCAATTCCTTTCACATCCTGAAGATGAGGCTGTTTGGCTTAATATTCTTCTTGCAAAAGCTTTTAAATGGGGAACCTCATCGCCAAATGTAGCCCACCATTCAGCTGTATTAAAAGACCTAAACAATAAAATCAATTGTTTGTTCTAATTCATAAATTACTATATATCATCTAATTTAAGTATTGAAATTTGAAATAATACCTGGATCCATCTGCTAACCCAATATGGCCGTGTCTGATCCAAAACTACCTAGAGCACCCTTGTAGTTTTTTCAACTATAAAAGTTAAAATTTAGAAGTTAGCACTTAGCCTACTAATCTGTGAATAACAATGTCATGATCTAGGACATCTTTACCTTGTTAAGAATTGTTACTTGATGTTGCGTGTTATTTGTCATAGCCTCTAACGTTTTTTTCAAGCCACGAAAAACTTCTTCATGGGTGGAAAAGTGTTTGCTATAGAAGCAGCTTGGGTTCAAGTAGTACGCTGCATGCCATGACGTCATTAAGTAACAAGTATTGATTATTGGATTCCAAAATAAAGTAATAAACAGTAACTAGTTAGTATTCCTAATAACTATAATAGTCAAAATTTACCTGCCGCATGTATGTCTTGATGCATCTGGTTGTCCCATCGATTGTCAGTGATTTTCCATAGCTTCTTATAATAAGTCTCATACTTTCCTCTGGACCTTTACTCAATCCATGGCATCATACACAAAGCCCATTGTGGGCTTCGTATCGGCATCCACTAGTTTCAAGACCAAGACAAGAGGCTCGAGTAAGTCAGTAATTCGTTCTACTTTGTTTCAGAAATCCTCCCTAAGGACAATCTGTTGTACACGGCGTGCCAAAGGTTGACGTGAAAAATCTGATTTCACATATGCTGTACTGGTCCACATCTGCATTATGTTAGCCTTGGCATGACAAAGACTCTCAAGGGCTACGAAGTGCGTAGCAAAGCGTGTGATACCCGGGCTCAAAATCTCACGACCCTCATTCATTTCTCTTAGCAGATTGGTCATGAACTGATGGTTAAAGATCAAAGATGTCACCATCTTTTCCTTATCAATAGTATCACGGACATCATCTAATTTGCCAATGTCCTCCAGCATGGGATCAATACAATGTGCTGCGCACGGCACCCAAATAATACTCTTATGCTTTTCACACAATTTCTTCGCCGCGGCCTTAAAGTTAGCCGCATTATCTGTCACAATTGCAACAACATATTTGTGCCAATTTTTAACCATACCCAAGGTATCATCAATTAAACTGTACAAATATTGTGCATCCATTCTATGCCTACTTTTATCTACAGACCTGACAAAAATTGTTCCCGTTACACAGTAAGCCATGAAATTAATAATGTGCCGCCTATTGTTGCTTGTCTATCCATCACACATAAGCGTGCACCCATACTCCTCCCAAGTTTTGAAGTGATCTTCCAAGTATCTCCAATAATCAGAAACTTCCGTGTCAAGATACTTTCTGCCAATCTCATAAGCGGATGGAGGCTTAACTCTGGGCCACACCTCAACTATAGTTTCAACCAAGGAGTGAAAGTACGGTGAATTAGCGACATTTGGTGGAATCCGGTTATAATGGAAAAACTTTGAGATGGCTCTCCCCATTTTCATGGCTCTAACTTTCATATCACCCATGATAGAGCTACTAATCTTTGGTTGTTTCGTACTTTGATACCGATGTAAGAATGGATCCATTGTCCCTCTCCTTGCTGTGTCCCGATAAGGGTCAGGAGGAGCTTTTGAAGAATCGGCCTCAGTTCGTGTCTCATCCATACGAGCCTGCTCAGAAGCAAACTGTTCACGGCTCTCTCTCATAGCCCTCCTTAACTCCCTCTCCTCAACATCACCACCACCGTCGGAGTCATCCTCAGAAGTGTTAATCCTCTGCATATTTACAACCCTCTCATCAAATTTTTTCTTTTTTTCTTTCTCATTCTTCTTTTCTTGCAACATATCTCTCACTTGTTTCCTCACTTCAATGGGGACATTTGCACATGGTTTAGCTTCCCCTTATATACCTGCTAGGTGTTGTTTAAATCTATGGATCCCGCCACTAAGAATCTTATGACATTAGTTGCATTTGACCTTATGACGGCCTCCTGCAACCATCTCCCCATGTTCCCATCCGGGGTCAACTTCTTTTTCTTTCTTTCTTGGGGCCATTGTGATATAATCTAACTATTTAAGTGACAGTAATCTGCACAATCAAGAATTTAAGATTCTACACAATCAAATGTTTATACTTTAAGAATGTAGAAACAAAAAGAACATATTATTAATGCACACATACAAGCATAGATGATAGATCCATGTTATTGACTGCTCTACACAATCAAAATAATAGTCTCTTAGTCTTACCATTTACCAAAGCATATTATTAATAATTAGTTTTACAAGAAAATGAGTGGAAAATATTATTATTACACAATACACATACAAGCTTAGATCATTAGATCTAGAGTTAGGACCATAGGCATCTACAAACAACCCACACATGTAATCATCTATTCTACATAATTTAAGAATGTAAAATGCAAAAAATCCATATTATTAATAATTATTTTTACAAGAAAAGATAAGGAAAATATTATTATTACACATACAAGCATAGATCTAGAGTTAGAACCATAGATCCATGTTAGATATACTCCCAAAATTATAGTCTCATACAAAAAAACATAAATAAATAATGAAAAAGAATTCGGATTTTTATTTTATTTTATTTAAAATTACATCATAATCAAGAAATCACATTCTTTTAACCAAACAATAGTTGAAATATCATCTACAAACAACCCACTCATATAATCATCTATTCTACATAATTTAAGGATGTAAAATGCAAAAAATCCATATTATTAATAATTATTTTTACAAGAAAAAGTAAGGAAAATATTATTATTGCACATACATGCATAGATCTAGGGTTAGAACCATAGATCCATGTTATACACACCAAAAATAATATTTTCATACAAAAAACATAAGTAAATAATAAAAAAAAAATTCGGATTTTTAAAAAAAGGACCCAATAATTCAGAAAAATGCATTTTTAGAAAAAATAATGGTCCTCCAAACCATCTTCAAGCAATATCTTCATCTTAGCATCTTCCCTAAACCATATATCATGTAGAATCAAGAAAACATACCTCAAGGTTGAGAAATAAAAAAACCTCTTTGATGTGAATAGTGGTTGGATTCTTTGGTAGGTTTGATCTTTCAAAATGGATGGATTTGAGGATGTTTGATGCTAGTAACATAATTTGGAGGCAGTTTTCTTCTATCTCCAACAAGTAGAAGCAAAAAAAAAAAAAAAAAAGAATGAAATTAGGGTTTTAAAGGGCTTTTTAAAGGCCTCACTCCATCAGGCCTCGACTCGGCCGAGTCCCACTGGACCGCTACCGAGTCCAGTGGACTCGACTTGTTTCCTACCAAGTCCGAGTCGACTCGGGCGATTTTTAAAACCTTGGTCTCAACCCAATACCCCCCCTCAAGCCTCGGCTTGGTGACCTTGTTCCAAGCAATAAGATTGAAACTTGTACCTTTGCCGCTCCAGGCCCGCTCCACAGGAAGTTTCTCTGAATAGCTGTGAGACCTCCGATGACCTTCGTAGGCATCGAGATGCTCCTTATCCAGTAATTAGGAATAAAAGATATCGTTGTTTGGATTAGTAGCTTTCTACCTGCATGAGATAAAAGCATCCCTCTCCAGGCTTCCAATCTTCTGTCTAGTCGGTTAGTTATGGTTTTGATATCCTCGTTATGGCCAGACTTGTATGATAGGGAGGCCCCTAGGTAGGAGATGCTCTCCGTCACTGTGCCAATGCCTAAGATAGACTTAATCCTGGCTATGCCACTTCCTTGGGTACCCTTAGAAAACACGAGGGCCAACTTGGATCTATTAATGGCCTGACCTGCCTTTTCCTCAAATGTAGTAAGGGCCCTAGATATCCCCTTAATGGCCTTCTCTTGGCATTCAAGAAGATTAGAAGATCATCAATAAATTGGAGGCGGCCCGCCCTATCTCCCCTTGGAGCAATTTTAGGGTGGATGTACTTGGTTCTTTGATCCATAGCCTTTAAGTATCTAATATCTATTGGGAGTCTCTCCACAAATGATGTAGAGATAGGCCCCCTCTGTCTAAGACCTCTACTAGGCCAAATAGTATCTGTCAAGTTGCCATTAACTCTGATCCTGAAACTTGCTGTGGAGACACACCTCATTATCCTCCCTACGTTCCTCTCATCACGCCCTACTTGGGAGAGGAACTAGTGGAGAAATCCCATGAGATTGTAACATAGGCCTTGTGAATGTCAAGCTTGATGGCCAAGATTTTATTCTTCCTCCTTCCCTAGTTCATGATACGAGTCATTTCCCTGGCTAAAATGATATGGTCTGAAGCCCTTTACGAGGGAGAAAAGCTCCCTGGTACTTGATGTTCACCCCCGATCCAACCTTGTACTTGATGTTCTCCAGGAAAATCTTTTTAACTGATAGGATGCCCCTCCATATTGCATATGCCTTATTATGGGCCTCCTTAACCTCCCACCCATTTCTCGGCAAACTGTATTTCCTATTCAAGACCTGTCTCTATAGGCCATCCATCCCATCTCCTATCCTTCATAGCCACTTACCCAGTAGGGCTTGATTCATCTACTTCAGAGGCTTAATTCCCAGGCCCCTTTCTTCCTTCGGTTTACAGATCGAACCCTAATCCACCAAGTGATACTTCTTTTTAGCACTATTTTCATACCATAAGAAATCTCTCTCCAACCTTTCTATTCTCTTGATAACAGAGGCCGGACATTTGAAAAAGGAGAAGTAGTACACTTGCAAATTCGACAACAGTGACCATATAAGGGAAACTCTTCCTACGATGGACAAATAGTTAGCTCCATGTAGACAGCTTTTTCTTAACCCTCTCCACTGCCGATTCCCACAAAGATTTATTGACTGATCCCAAGCACAAGGGTAGCCCTAGATATGAAGCAGGCATGTCTCCCACTTTGCACCCCAGGATATTTGCATATTTGTGAAGCATATAATCCTCAACTCTTATGCCGATTAGCTCACTTTTAAAGAAGTTAACTTTAAGGCCTAATACAGCTTCAAAGCAGAGAAGAGTGGCTTTCACGTTTCTAACGTGGTCTTCATTTGCTCCATAGAAGATTACGGCATCATCTGCAAACTGCAAATAGTTGATTGTGGCGGTGTTGCTCGCCACTTTAAAACCTTCAAATAAACCTGCATTCACAGCCCCTTTTACCATTCTACCCAAAGCTTCTGCCACTATTAGAAAAAAGGATATGGATATTGTCACTGACACGAGGACTGGGGATACAATATTGTCGCTGATATGAGGACTGGGGATACGACTCATCACTTTTGAAAATCTAGGACACAGATACAAATAAGGGTGTCCTAATTTTTTTCTTTAGATCGCTTTTGATTCAATGAAATTATCATTGTTTTCATCCCTTTCTAGCATTTTTTATGGTGAGAAGTAAAAACATTAAAAGAACTATATGAAATAAAGGACTTTACAAGTAGAATATGTTAAACTTGTTCCCTAGAAGTATCGGTGCAATATCAGGTACCAATACAATTGTCGTATCAGTCCGATACAGCTACATTGGTCTTGTACAAGTATCTGGGTATCATAGGCTATACCTCTATCCAACTATTCTAGAATACATTCGACACCCCTCCTATTGTTACTCCAGGTATAAAGGAGGCCCCACAAAATAGATGTCCACCAGCTGAGAATAATCCTTCCACTCTTGGAATTGTCTATTAGGGAGAGAAAGAAAGGGTCTATTGATCCTCCCACTTTATCTTGGTGACTGGAAATACTATTAAAGTCACCCATGAGAAGCCACTGGGAGTTGGTCTGGATGTGGGTGTCCATGAATCTTTTCACGTCTGCCCACAAGCACTCTCTCTTCCAATTAGGGGAGGCATAGACTGTTTGAGAAGAAATCGACCTTGCATGGAAAAGGTGTTATGCTGCTCAGAATTTTCCAGAGGAGTGAGGGAGACTACGCCGTCTCTAGAACACCCATATGCCTCCGGAATGCCCATTGCCATGCACAACAACGTGCCTATCAAAAAATATCGAGAGCTTAGACATGATTTTAGTTGTATTTTGCGGTAAGGGTCTGGTTTCAAAGAACCATGGAGGTCATGATCCTTAAAGAGCACAAATAGGTGCTGGGACATGGCTCTCTTAGAGATCCCTCTCACATTCCAATTGAGTATTGTCATTAAAAGATAATAGAAGAATGTTGTTATCGATCATGGACAAAAATAGCAGTTGTGGTGGGTGTAGTAGCCAATGGCCAAAACGCTACATAGTGTGCGATACGTAGCGGCATAGCAGCGTTATTTTATTATTATTATTAATTTTTTAGAGGAATTAATTTTTTATTTTTTTAGTGATTTGGAACCATATAAGGGTAGAGACAACCATAGGAAAGGCTATTGAGAAGAAGAAATAGGAAAATTGGTGTTATAAATTAAAATTGTTTGGCTCTATTAGGTTTTAGACTGTAGTACCACTATTTTAAAAAATAGTGTAGCAGCCTCAACCGCTATGGTTGATAATGCGGCCGCTGCACTACGTAATGGCTACTATTTTGAACCATGTTAGCAATACCCTCCATGAAAAAGCTCCCGATTGTACTGCATGAGAGCGTGAATTCCCTTCCCTCTGAAGGTGAGCTCTAGCTTGGCTTTGCCTTTGGCAATCTTGACTGTCGTCTGAACTTTGGTTTTAATGAACCAAGGTCTTGGATCTGAGTGGTAAAGAGATCTTTTTCCAAACTTTCTAGTCAAAGAATCTCCTTCAACAAATGGCCTCTTCCATAATTGCCTTACATGGTTGGTTTAGAGCCCTTCCTGCACCCTCTTGAGTGTGTTTGGGTGAGAGCAATCACCAAGTTTGTGGAGCATGAAGCATGTTCATTCCAGCTTGGCTTGGCCACAAAGGCAGCCACCTCTTGCAAGGTGGGAGGGTATGAAAACATATAGTTGGCTATAGTAATAGAATGTCCACTACCGTGGTTTTCCTGAGCTGGAGGACCTATATGCTTCACTGACCTGGGTGACTTTCTTTTTCTTTTTTGTTTCCTTCCCAGGCTGTCTGGTTTGACATGAATTGGGACATAAGGATCTGGGTTTGGGATAAGCATATTTTCAGGTGTCAGACTCTGGTCCTGGTTTGGAATGAGATTCCTGTTTGGTTGATTTTCAGGTGCCGGTTCCATATTCTGGTTCAGATGGTTTCCTCTACCTCGGTAGCCATAGGAGTGGTTTGAACTGGCATAACAAGGTCCTTCCCCAGACTGTTCGCTACAGGCCTTAAAAAGAGGTCCATGTGGTTTGGGTAGTTGAGGTCATGAACAGTTTGTTCATTTGGTTGAGTACACGTGGACGGTTGGGGATAAGGAGCAGTGGTTGACATAAAGTCAGCTGGGCGGTCGCCTTCTATCATTTCAGCGTCTCTCACAACGTTTACCTCCTCTCTTAAATTTCCTTCCAGACCATTTCCTACTACTCTTTATACCTTCTCCATGGCAATTTGCTCCTTTGTCTCTGTCATCCACGGTCTCTCCAGGAACCTGCTGTCTAGCCTTATCACTTTAATGTTCCCTTTTTCAGCGTCAGTTCGACACAGCAGATTTTTGACAACTCCTGACATGCCCATGGCTGAGGAACTCGGCAGTGAGTTTGCTTGACCCAGCTTGTCAACCTTCTTATTATGAGTCATGCTCTCCTTGTTCCTTTGGATTGGCCGGACATTTTCCCTTGGCGTCCTTTCATGAATGGTGAGAATTTTTTTTGTGACCGCCTCCCTCACGCCTTTTCTCCGGACCTCTTTTTCCTCCTCCCTCTTTGTTTGTATTTGACCAGTTTCCATCCCTCTTGTCCCTCACAACTCTCCCATTGGAGTCTCGCTCTTGTTCTGAATGTGCCGTCCATTGAAGCCCTACCTCATCGCCTTCTGTTGTTTCCTTCTCGTCTCGCCTGTGGTAGCAGTTAACACAGAATGCATTGTGTGCTGCTGGTTTGTTGCAGTGGTTGCACTTCTGAGGATACTGCTCATAGTATACCTTTTGCACTCTTTTGGCCTCTGGAAGCTTGATGAGAATCTCATCCACGGATTCCCCACTGACATCTACTTCAACAAACACTCTCGCAAAGGAAGCCTTTTGTCCCCCTTTTTTTTTAGTCCTTGAGAGCATGTAACCTCATCCGCCGTGATGTATTGTCTGATTGGTGACACTAAACAAACAAGGTGCTTTTCCTCCTACAGTTCTATGGTTAGGCCTGGGAGCTGTATCCAGAGAGGGTAAGCTGTTTCTGGGTCGAAGTTTGAAACCCAGTTGGTCACTATGAGTTTCCTTCCTGCTATCAACGACTGTGACCATCTTCGTGCTCACAACATATCACTCTCTAGCATGAACTTGAAGAGGAGGAATTGCTTTGGGTGCTCTAAGATTTCCAGATCCCCTCTTAAGCACCATACCTGTTGAAGTCTCTGATGCAGTACTTGGGTGCGTATGTGCTGCCTATGCAACTGGCCTATCAAAGAACATTCCCTTTTCCTCCTGCTTTGTTGGAGTTCTCTGTCAAATGTCACCACTGGTCTTGCTTATCCGGTCGCGCTTCACTTGATCACTTTGAGAAGGCGCTTTTCCCTTGGGCCCCGGTTGCATTCGGATGGTGAGCAGGGGTTCGGTTCCAGTGGCTGGTGTGGCACGCCTCCTTTCAACGGAAACCCTAATAAGTCAATAAGCTGCTTTTAAGATTATGGTATTTACGTAGCTATATGATTTATCTCTGTAGCTTCCAAAGAATTCTTGAGTCATTAACTTCATGAAAGTTACTATTTTTATGTTTGACTCTAGAACTTCAATGCTTAAAAAGTTGTACAGATATTCCTATATAGAAAAGTCTAGTTAATCAATTGAAACTATATCATTTGCCAATGGAAGCATTATATGTAGCAATAAGTATGTCATTGCTATCCCTAAACAATGGCCTGTTGGATATATGCGGAACATGTACTTGAATACTTTCATGGAATAAAGTGGAGCATGGTTCCTGTTCCCTCTGGATTATGGCTGCCAAGAAGGAAGTCAATTAGACAGTTACTTTACATTATAAAATATAGACGAAGTTTCTGTTGCACACCTTTCACTCCTCTCCCCCCCCCCCCCCCCCCCCCCCCCCCCCCGCCCCCCCCCCCACACACACACACACACACACACCCTATTTTTGGCATTATTAACCGCAGGCTTTGGGTTTTCTGCTTCTGATTTTTATTACTGTGACCAATGACTCAATTACATAACCTATCATGATTGATATGTTGAAGTTAAGCGGGTTTTTTCTACTCTGTTGTGAATGGTGTGTGTGTTCTTTACTTCCTGGGCCTTTGTAACAAGATGACTGAAAAAATATAAAATTGACTCTTTTGTTGCAGTTGGAGCTTAAACTAGGATTGGGAGGTACTACATATGAAGATTTCATACGCAGCATGCATTTGCCACTGCAATTAAGGTGTTTCTGAATTTCAGAATGCTTGTTATTACAATTATTGATCACCAATGCAGACTTGTTTTATGAAAAGCAACCTTTTATTTCTAGCCCCATAAATACTGCACGAAGAACTTGATTAAATTGTTCAATCCTCTGAAATCCTTCTTTTTTTTTTTTTTTGAAAAATTGGACCATGATCCAGTCAGGTGGATCCTATTGTGGCATCCTTTTCAGGTGGAGCAGTAGGTGTCATTTCTGCTTTAATGTTGCTTGAAGCCAACAATGTTGAGCAACAAGAAAATAAAAGATGCAAGTACTGCCATGGAACTGGTATGTATGAGTTGATTTTTAGGATTTCTACCTTCTTCTTTTCTTTTACTTTTCTTTCTTTCTTTTGATTGGTGTACATGCTGATTAAGAGGAGACGTAATATCCTTGGCCCAAGCATATTCGTTGTACCTCAAACTGTATGTATTTTACATCAGCTATGAAACCCAAGTACTGCACATGAACGCTCACTCAGTGGGACTCAACATTGAATCAGCAAGCACAGATTTATACGTATCAGACATGATATGGAGCCCATGCTTAAGGTTTATGAGGGAAAAAAAAGAGATACAGATTCTTTTAATATGAGAATGGAGTGTCAGATACAAATTCTACTTAGAGCAAATGGGTATAAATATCATGACACATGGGGCTCATATGTTTAGGAATCCCGATGTTGATTTATGGGTCGCACCATGTTTGGTCTCCAAATCCATTGGAAGTGGGCTGCTCTATTCCTTTACTATCATCTATTTTCGAGCTGTTAGTCAAAATCATGGATGCTTTCGAACATGGTTTGTCTAGGGGGAGCCATTAGATCGATTATTGTAGATAACTGAACCATGAACTCCATTGCTATGTGGTAAAAACTTGAGATGCTACTCTTCATAAGGGGAAGAATCACATAAGAGTAGATATTTTAAAAGAGAGAAAGCTCTAATCAAGTATAATATTTTGATTCCATGGTCAGTAAGAGATTATATCATTTTTCTGTTAACTTGTCATCACAAAAACCTTACCGGAATCATCTATTTGGGACTTGGGAGTGGCAAACATTCTGATAAAAATATGCCAAAAGGATGTTAGAAAATTTATTTCCAGCAACTAATCTTTATATATGTAACATGTCATTACTATTATATAAAATCATTTGTTGGTAAAAGAAATGTCACCTCTAAATGAATTGTAATCATCATCATCATCATCAGAGCCCTGTCCCAGCTATGTTGGGGTTGGCTACATGAATTATGTTTCTCCATTCCAATCTATCATGAGCCAAATACTCAGAGAAGTTACACACCTTCATATTTATTTTTACTACCTCCATCCATATCCTTTTCAGCCTACCCCTACACCTTGGTGGGCCATCAACTTGCATAGCTAAGCTTTTACTTACTGGGATCTCAAACAAGGCTCTCTACTCTTATACCCTATCTATGCCACCCCGAAACTCTGTTGAAAGCACTCATTTCTAATTTTTTCCTTCCTAGTTTTACCACACTTCCGCCTCATTCTCATCTCTATTTCATTCATTTTGTGCATGTGGCTTCTTGATTGTCCAACATTCTGCTATGTATGTCATAGCTGATCTAATCCCTGTCTTGTAAAATTTTCCCTTCAATCCTGTCCCCCCCCCAAATGATTGCTATTCTCCAAGTGTGCCTTACAAGCTATTCTTGTTTAGATTTTTGGCCTAGCATCCGACCATAATGATTGCTGTTCTCCAAGTGTGCCTTACAAGCTATTCTTGTTTAGATTTTTGGCCTAGCATCCAAGAATTAGTTGAACTTGACTAAACCTTGAGTAAGCTAATGTTTAGGTTGCATTCTCTTCTCCACTATTGAAAATCTGTGGAAAAAGCCCATGCCCCTAGCAGAATTAAGCCACAACCATACCCTCCTCTCCCCTCCCCGTCCCTTCATCCCCTCTATATGACAAAATAATAACAAATTCACATTATTGCCATCGTCTACTCCACTCAAGCGAAAATCATGGGTCCGCCATTGGTTCGACATCTTCATCAGTCTCTCCATCCTTAGTAATTATTAAACCAAGGTAACATAATGAATATCTTTGTGGTGTCTCCTGGGCTTCAATTCTCACAGTAGTTTCAGCACTTTATGTATGCCCACTGAAGTTGCAATCCATATATTCTATCTTTGTACTGCTTATTTTAAAGCCTTTGGATTCTAAAGCCTCCCACCATCTCTCAAGTTTTGCATTCACACCATCTCTTAATTCATCCACTATTACCATATCATTTGTAAACAACATACACCAAAGTGCCTCCTCTTGAATATGAGCAATTAACTCATCCATAATCAGAGCAAAGAGATAAGGGCTTAAGGCTAACCCCTAATGCAAATGTATGGTTACTAGGAACTCATCCATCTCTCCATAGGCAGTTCTCACACTCATACATATTTGTTCTAGTTTCAATATCCTTGGAACATTCTTTTTATTTAAAACCCACCAAATTAAATTTGTAGGCACACTGTCATAAGCTTTTTCTAGGTTGATAAAGACCATATGCAGATCTTTCCTCTTCGCTCAATATTTTTCCATTTATGACCCAAGTGAGAAGATAGCTTCCATAGTTAACCTTCCTAGCATGAACATAAATTGATTTTTAGATATCTTGGTCTTTTGTTCAATCCTTTGCTCCATTACTCTTTATTATAACTTCATAGTATGACTCATAAGTTTAATCCCACGATAGTTGGGATAGTTTTGTATATCTCATTTTTTAATAACGGTAAATTCTATTGTTCCAATAAGGAGAAGAACAAAGAAACACACCCAAAACAAAGGACAACAAAAAAAAAAGATCCCAAAAAAAAAAAGAAAAATCAGCTAAACATCAAGAAGACTAGACATACAAAAAAATCCTTTTGCAAGAGCATCAGCCATGATATTAGCCTCTCGTAAAATATGATGGAATGAAGCACCCAAATGTCTAGAAATATCCTTCACCTCCTCCACCCAATCCAACTATCTCCAAGGAATAGAAGCTTCCCCAGAACCCCATTGAATAGCGGAATAAGAATCCCCTTCAATTATGGCATTGAGGCTTTCCAAAGATAACTCACAAAAACCAATAAGAAGAGCATAAACTTCAGCTTCATTAGCACTCAAAGAGTCCATAGGCCTCGAGAAGTTCCTATTATTCTGGCTTTGTAAATCGTTGGACTCAATTAATGGAGCTAGTGTATTCCACCGTGCCAGATGAAGGTATACCTGCTCTATAAGAATTCTATAAGGATAGTCAACGGGATTGGTTTCTTATGAAAATGTGAAAAGAATTTGAAGAAACCTTTGCACCGGTTTAAAAAAAATAATGACTATGATGCGTATTCTCTTAGCATTGGGTGCTTCCTACTCATGTCCCCTCTTCCAGGTGGATGTTAAAAATTCTTGCTTGCATGGAGATCTCAAGGAAGAAGTCTAATGTGTCTGCCACTTGGATTAAATCCATCATCCAAGAATACAGTTTCTATAAATGAGGGTAGGGTTAGGGCCTAGGTAATGTAGGCCCTCCGAGGGCTTTGTCCTGCCTTGGTCCCAGCCCACATATGTTGACGGCAGAGTAAGGACAACCCCGGCCATGAGGGGCCCTCTGATAGCCCTATTTTTACCAACAGAATAGTTGGAAAATAAGTTTGGGACCCAATTTTAGGACTCAGAAGAAGATCTTGGTGAAAAAGAAAAGCCTGAAAAAAAATGCATATTCAAGTCTCCCCTGAATGGAGGAAGATCCTCACATGAATACAATTTGATGATGTAAATGCATTCCAATTTAACCGACGATCTATGATATTGTCACTTTGAATGAAATCCTGAAGTCTCAGGACATTGTAAACAGAGTCCCTACCATGTTGCTTTTAGGATTCGATAAAAATCCAATTAAAAAGCACTGGGCCCTAATTTGAAGTTTTGATAACATGAAAAGTCCAATGGATGACTTACTGTTGGCAACTGGTGGATTTCTAGAGAATCCACACGCCGATCTCCATGTATTCCTGCTGTTTTGTCATGGAAGCTATGTTTGAATAAGGGATGCTTGACCCATGTTTCTACGAGTCTTGTGCAGTCAAGCATTATCATCTAAAAGAGATTATTATCTGCTTTTGTGTTCTACATTGTTAAAATCCAAGAGTGCATAAAAATTGACAAGTTATTTGTGTGAGACATTGCAAATAGAGATATTTTTAGATAAGTGAAATTAGAAGAATGTTAAATTTAATTAATTCAAGAGAACTAGTAAAAAAATTCTATGAACTTATAAATCACTTTCTAGCATTATTGTTAGTTATTAGAGGGCCTAAATTACTAGTACTAGATTTATTCATTGATTAATTTCTTGGTTTGAGATTGCTCAATCTAATGTTCTATGGTTGTATGCTCTTATGGAGTACAGGATATTTGGCTTGTGCAAGATGTTCTGCTAGTGGGGTGGTTTTGAGCATTGAACCAATTTCAGTTTCAGGCGATTCTGATCGTCCTCTTCATGCACCCACAACTCAAAGGTGTCTAAACTGCTCAGGGGCTGGGAAGGTAGGATTTTTTAAAACAATATATATATGTGTGTGTGTGTGTGTGTGTGTAGACGCATGTGTATATATGTATGTATGTATGTATGTATCATACTGATCGTCCCAAAACAGGGTTTGCAAATATAAATTATACCTAGCTACTATCTCTACTCATGAGAGTAGTGATGTTAACCGAGTGTCGTATCCACTGGGACAAAAAGGGTAAGTTGTGTTGGTTCCCAAATTCCCAAATAAATCCTACTAGAAGGTATAACACGAAATTACCACAATTAATGCCAATTAATATCATTAGAAGGTATAACAAAGTCCTCATTGAGGGGCCTAAATGGTGTATTTAGGTTGTCGTCATATACACCGATGCGGGCTGATGGCCCACCTAAGGGAAGGGGTAGGCCAAAGAGGACGTGGATGTAGGTAGTAAATATATATATATATATATATATATATGAAGAAGTGCAACATAGTTAAGGATTTGGCTCATGATGGATAGGAATGGAGAAACAGAATTTATGTAGCTGACCCCAACATAGTTGGGACAATGCTTTGATGAAGAAGATGATGATATATTGCCTAAGAATATACGATTTACTTTAGCATTCCTTTGCTGGAATCCATTTTACCATGAATTCCTAGAAATTCCATTCCTTGAAAACAAACAGGCCCCTAAAGAAAAGTGGAGTGGCTCAGAGTTTCTTTTTATCTTGGACCAATTAAATATTACATTGTGGAGGAATTTTTATCCTGTGAACATTTGAAGAGCTATGTTTTTATTGCCTCATGTTGATTTTCTCCTCTTTGAAGGGTAGATTCCCATCATCTTCCATTTCTAACCATTCCTTTCCTTTGTTGGTGCCATATCTTTTTATCTAAGTATCTTCCACCTATTTTGATTTTTCTGCATTCTTCACTATATGTTTTTCGTCAATTTGCTTTCTGAGAAGACTGGGATTCCCATCCCTAGGATTGGATTTGTGTCATACATCAACCTATTTCTGCATTCACAAGCCAAATAGTTAAAAGCACTTGCTTGTTACTTTACACCTTGTTTTTTTAGCTATGACTGTGAATTGACTTGATTCAAGACTCAGACGGAAGCTTCTTGTAGTAGCCATGTACTTTGATCGACTGCTTGCAAGTGTTATTTTAGCCTTTTGAGCTAGCATCTAACATCATTATGTCAACTGATGAAATAATCGTGTGTTAGGTAAACATGTAGTCAAACTGTTACCCTTCACGACTTCAATTCTCTTATATTATATTTTATTGCATTCCGTAGCCATTCATATTGGCAGCTGCTATTTCCATTTTCTCCACATGATTTTGTAATGCATAGATTTCATACATCAAATCTAAATCATCTTTACTTTTCCTGTTATAAATTTCTGGCATGACTAGTGAATTCTGAATTTGTAACAGTTACTTGTATCTTTTATACCAAAAAAACAGTTTCTTGTATCTGATTTACTTGATGCCTTATCATTTGTAACCTTCACAATCTCCAGGTTATGTGCCCCACTTGCTTATGTACTGGAATGGTTATGGCCAGTGAACATGACCCGCGAATAGATCCATTTGACTGAGGACCTAGTCCCTTTCTCAAACAAGAGTGTTGAACTGCTGTAGCAGCAGAGGGGATCTCTGTGGCTTCTACCCATTGCTTTAATGTATGTATTCTCTTAAAGAAATAAGAAATCAAGACCTAACTTGCTGTAATCATAATGCAATTGAGTAGATTTCTGACGCCAAAATGTATTGCAATCATAGAGAGGATGTTGCTTTTTGAGGTATGAAGATATATGCACTCATCAGTATTCTATTTAAATGCATTCACCTTTTAGTTTGCGGACTGTAATTCTGATTACCATTGTTGCTTCATATATTCCTTATTCTAGATGTGTCATATTTTGCTTCCCTAATGCTTCAAATCAATTGAAAACACGAATCTGTTCTTTTTTCAATTGAGGGCTGCTCGGAATGGTCCTCATTCCTGATCTGTGTCATGGAATGCTTGATTGGGTGAGATGATGAAAGTATCTTGCAATTATTAATTCAGTGTTTCACAGCAGATTATTCCGCATATAAAGATTTAGGAGAAAACATCGAAATATCTATAGAAAAATCGCTCCTAAAAAGCAAGGAGCCAAAAGTACTACTCTTAATGAATTACAAAAGATTGAATTATAAACTATACAATGACTGGGCTGTTGAAAATGCTCCGATTTTTTTAATTTTTATTTTTTTGCTAAAGAAAATGCACCGATTTTTACTACTTTGGTGCATTGCTTTTTATCTAGAGGAAAATTTTGAACTAATTTTAATTTATTTCATGGTAAAGAGGTGGAAGGGGTCCCACGTCCACATTGAAATTGATATCCATTGATCACAGAATCCCAGCATTACTTAAACAATCCAAAAAGTATTTCTTGGTCACAAACAAAAAAAAAAAAAAAAAAGAAAGGAAAAAAAATTTGTACACTCCAATTCTGCCCTTGTCCGAGTACACATGTTGATTGAATCACAGTAAAAGGTGCACTTAGAAAATCGTTAAACTTTAAGGCCTGAAATCATGGGTTGCAATGATATTTGGCCTACCATTATCCACATCGTACCCTACTCATCCTCCTTATTCCTATGGATGGTTTGCATCCAGGTGGGGTCCATATAAACTAGGGCATGCTTTTAGAAATCAGGTCCATACACATTCTTGCCCCTTGGACCGGCCTAATGAGTCTTTAATGTTGCAAATTGTGGTTTAAAATCACTTTGGTTGTGCTTTTTTATGTTTGATCCCAAAAGCAGTAGACTTTATTTAATGGAGTATCATAATTCGAGTGATAACTTTAGTTTAAGCAAAGAGAAAAAGGAAATTCATGATAAGAAATTTGGGACCCGTTTCGGAACCATACCCGGTCCTCTAATTGGAATTTGGATATGGTACCAACAAGTTTCGACTAGGAACCAATCCAGAATTGGAACTATCATTTAAAAATGGTTTTAGGTCTGGGTCTAGTATAGTTCCGGCCCAAAACCGACCCATTTACATCCCTTGAGTACAAGAGAGGCCTCCTTTTTATAGGCACAAATCAAAGGGGGCTGAGTAGAAAGAGCTTGCATGCAATTTAATTTACTGATGCACTTGAGTGCAGGAGATCCAAGTAGGGGGTGGCAAACAAGTCATGTTGTATCAAAGCGGGTCAAGTGTCTTCAACCTGTACCTGATGCGGTCAACTCGATCCGACCTTGCATAACCAGCATTCAATGCAACTAATTAATTTAACCCAACACAATCTATAGAAGCATGGCCCAAATCGAATTCATTTTGAAATGCCCAACACAAGGCCATCTCATTTCATATAAAATGAATTATTCTCAGTGCCAATATATTAAACTACCAAATTGTTTAAATGGCTTTATGTATGAAGGTTGGCCCTAAACCAACCTGTTTTAATGGTTTACGTGGGGATATGCCTGTCGAGTGGGTTGACCTTAATCCAACACATTTTAATTGCGAGTTAAGATCTCTTGCACCATGACCAACCCGCTGTACATATTTTGCTGGGATGCGGGCTAGGTTTGGTTCGAGTTAGCTGGTCAAGTCAGATTTTGCCACCCCTTCAGGTACCTTGCTCTCTTTAATGTGGATGGGGGTGGCCAAAAGAAACTGGGTAAGCTTTTTGAACTTTCACCTGTACTTTCGAGGAAATCTCATTGTAGAGAGCAACTCCTCCATTCCAATTGATTGGGCTCCCAAGTTCCAATACATGTTAGTGATTGTAAAATGGCATGAAAATTTTCATGTGCCATCTTCATTGCATTCATTACATTCTAAACGAAGCTTAACAAGATTGTTGACTCTTCAGGTAGGAAAGAAAATCTTCTGAGATTCGAGTGCTTTAGCAAGAGTGCAAAACCTATTTGTTCTTTTGTACTAACCTTTATTTATTTTAGGATCCATTTGTTTGCATGAAATTGAACTCCTAGGAAATCTAATAAATATATTTCTAAAATTTGTTAAAACAAGAGAAAAAAAAGATGAATATCCATAAATGGTCATCAAACAATCTTCTGTGCCCCTCAGTCCCACTTCCCTAGGAATTGAGTTATCATTTCTATTTCTCCTAGATTCATTTTCCATCAAAGGAGATATAATTTATGGTTCTTCTTAGAAATTCACTTTTGTTTTTTCAATTTGAAGCGCTTTAGAAATATAATACTACAGTTCCCGTGTATTCAATTACACAAAACAACTGCTTTATGGAAATAGGGAGATACTGCTTCATCTAATCCACAATGTAAAATCTTATGCCAGCTAATGCACCCTTTCAAATTTTTCTTGGAATGAAAAAAATGAAAGAAGAGATTTTACACAGTTATCGAATGTAGATCGTATGAGACAGTGTCTCCCTGTTTCGACGAAACTGGGATCTGGACTCAACAAACATTGAGTGTAAAAGTTACGCTTCAAAAGTTTTTACTAGCCAAATCCTGTTTGCCAACCCTTTATTTTTTTTTTTTCAGTCTTCTTTAGTTGCTTCATTGATGTTGCTTCATTGATGTTGCATATTCTGTTATTCTTTTCCTTCCAGGTGAACCAAATATCACAAAAGACACTACTCAAGGTATACAGATTTCCTTACATACAAAGCATGGATTTCTGTGCCACACCTTGGAGGCCAAGCTTAAAATGTCAGGTTGTGACCGCAGTCGAAGCACAGATCTAGGAAGCTATGGCTGCTGCAAACACAGATCCACGCTGGATGATGTAGAGATCAGTGACTGGATTGGATATAGTGAACAGGAGAGGAAAGTAGAGTTTCCTCCTTCGCTGAATGGAATGAACAAGAACTCATCTCTCTGCCCCTCGTTAAGGATGTTTCTTTAATAAGGACTAGCAACAACGCCCCCTATTTAGCCCGGGGCAAAAAGTAAGATATTATATTTTAAATTTATTAGATATCAAAATTAATTATAAATATATAAGAATAAATTTATGCATATTTATATAAAAACAGTCGACACTTCTTCAATCACAAATACAAGTGGTCAACATCAACAATAAACTATTACAAAAATAAAGCTAAAAAATACATTCAACAACAACATAAAAATAATAATAACAGCAATAATTACTAAAGAAGATATAGAAAAGCGAATTTTGTTAATATATATAATATTAGTAATATGAAATGCATTTAAGTTTTTGTTACCCATTGATGATCTCAAAGCCCAATAAAACAAACCCACCCCATTTAGACTTGTTTGTGCAACAAGGGGATTATAGTTTATACAGATTTTTATTTCCTCATAAGAATGTAATTTTGGATTTTCGTAGAAAATCAAAGTCCTCTCTATCAAGGAAAAATGATTCATTTTTTTCTTCTATGCAAGGAAAATATATCATACCAAATAACATAATATTGTTAACAAAGAAAATCATAAAAATATGCAATCCTCTCGTTGCACAAATGCACCATTTTTTTATTTTCACATAGGTCAATTTTCACATAGGCCAATGGTCATTTTAATCCCTTCGCACAAATTTCTTCTCTACCCCTTTGAAGTAGCACCAATACCATTTTACAACTGATCAAACCGTTTTTTAGCTCTAGATTTTTAAAAAAATGTATAAACATTTTAACTTTAAAAGCCATAAATTATTAGACTTTAAAACCATATGCTAGAGTTATTTAATCCCAGTAATAATTGACCTACCTTGGATTAATGTATATATCTCTTAATTATGAGTCCATGTGGGCCCACGGAAGTATAATTTATGGTGGGCCATACCTAGGGTCATATGTCTATATAATCAGATAAAAAAATGATGCCTATAAGATTCAATAAAAAAAAAAACTCCAACCTCAAAACATTTTTATCACAAGCCCATCCATGAGGTGGTCTACCAGAAGGCCGGGTCTGATTTTCGTTCACATGTGACCATCTTTGAATAGAGTAGAGCTCTATTTGGAAGCTAAAAGAAAATGATATTTTTGTTGAAAAATTTATCAGTGTGAATTGTTGAAAAGTGGGCCCCAAATATTAAAATAAAAAGATGACAATCTTGAGAAGATGGAAGATAGATGGTGGTGAGAGAGAATAATAATAGCAAAATAGAGAAATTTTAGGGGATATTGATTGAGAGACTTTAGGAGACAGAGGATATGGATAAAGAGATTCTTTTGGAGAAAAAATCGTGGCATGTGATGACATGGCACCTTAAATTACTTTGGGCACGTTTGGCAATGGTCTTTACAAGGGATTCCTCACCCTTTTCCGAGATCGCGTGGATTTTCAGAGGATGGACTGGGCTTTTCTGTTGTACTGATTATTCTGAGAATCAGATCATCACCCCTCGGACACACAGAATCCGCTGAAGCAAGGAAAGGCGGAGCTACGGTAGGATGAACAGTGACCGAGCGATGATGTAGGATTAATAAAGTTTTGCTTTGGGAATGTACCTTTTGGGTCCCATAATCAAGATCCAAATCGTTAGTCGCCTTTAACAACTCCAAAATGGCCATCTCACTAAATTTCAACTATTGATTCCTCTTATATCTCGAGATATGTGCCAAAACGTCTGACCATTTACACTATTATTGAAAACGGGATGAAAACAGTCTGTTTTTTCAAGTTTGTCGGTTTATGTGGGATCCACAGTCAAGATCCGAACCGGTCATTAGTTCTAAAAGGTCGAACACACCAAGGTGACCAAATTTCATCCGTTGATTCTTCTTATATATCGAGATATGTGCCAAAACGTCGGACCATTTACACTATTATTGAAAACGGGAATGAAAACAATCTATTTTTTCAAATTTTTCGGTTTATGTGGGGTCCACAATCAAGATCGAAACCGTTCATTGGTTCTGGAAGGTCAAATACGGCAAGTTGACCAGATTTCATCCATTGATTCCTCTTATATCTCGAGATATGTGCCAAAACGTCTGACTGTATATACTATTATTGAAAACAAGAATAAAAACAGTCACTTTTTCCAAATTGTCTAGTTTATGTGGGGTCCAAAATCATGATCGGAACCAGTCATTATTTCGGGAAGGTCAAACATAGTAAGGTGACCAAATTTCAACCATTGATCCTTACTATATCTTGAAATATTTGTAAAAACATCCATTGGAGCATATATTCTACGAATTGTAGGAATCCTTACTCCATCCAAACATGAAACTCTCATCAAGAACCTTACTTGAGGAGGTGTTGATTCTTTGGAGATGGAGAGAATCCTCTAAACAGAGGATTCCTCCCCCTTGCATGGACCGTTGCCAAACGTGCCCTCTATGTTTTTTCTCTATATTTATTTAAAAGGAGAATTATTGGGTTGCTGAGGTGGCACCATTCACAACCCACTTCCCCCTTTGCTTTAATATATATAACCAGCAACAAACGCCCGTGCTAAGCCCGGGCCCAAAAAGATAAATATATTAAAAATTGGAAACACATATAATATTATTGTTATCTCCAATACTATTTGAAAAATGATTAGCTAATAATTTGAAATAACATGTGTTTTTAATATGCACTCTAATAGAAAATATACCAAAATTATTCCTAAAAACTCTTTATTTCCCGCGGGATCATTGAACATGAGTCATATGCAAAATAATATATTAACCCTTATATTAATGCTAACAACACTATCATGCGTTCAATCTAACGGTGTGGCCATACAAAAAAATTTAGATGGCGTATTAGGTGGAGCCCACAAGAAATTGAAGTGGGTAATAAGTTACAAGGAGGAGATGTCTACATTAATGGCTCAATGAGAGAGTGGATGGAGATCTCATGGGTTGCAAAATGGATTGAGTTAGATTTGAATGAGAGATAAATTAGGAAAAATCGGTGGAGAGATTTAGGAAAAATATATGGAAAGGAAATTTAAAATGGAGATTTAGGGAGGAGATTTTGAGAGATATGTATAGTGGCCACGTGAAAGCAAAATGGTATGTTATTTTTTTCTATATTTCTTTAAAAGGAGAGACTTTCTAGGGATGACGTGGCACCCTCGACACCCCACCTCTCCGTTTGTTTTAATATATATAATTGATCTTAATCCAAATCAAGAGACCGATAGATATTCAAATGGGATTTTCTTATCCTTATCAGCTCACTAAGATTTAGCAGCCTTGAGTTGGCAATGTGCCAAGCAATTGTGAGGAGTGTACCCACATGTAGTTCTGATGGGTCCCACACGTGATTACATTTTTGAGGAGGTGTACCCATGTAATTACATGTGATGGGTTCATTTTCCATTAGAGGGGAGAAAATTTGATGTCATATTTAAACGTTCACGTATTTAAAAAGAGAAATTAGCCACTTTTAGAAATAAAAATCTTGAACTCATATGTATCAATTACATGAGCCCTTAATATGTTAATTATCGGTAAAAAAACAAAACTTGCCACCCCAACGACCCCAAGCAAGACTTCCCAATATATACTAGGTACCCTACCATCCTCTTATAGGTGGGATCTTAATGCAGAAAAGAAATGTTAAAAGGAAATCTGTGTGTGATGTTTCAGTTTGAGAGGAATTAAGGGGTATGCAACAAGGGGTATGCAACAAGATATTATATATAAATAAAAATGAAAACATTAATGTCAACAACGGACAGTTTGGCCGAGTGGTCTAAGGCGCCAGATTTAGGCTCTGGTCCGAAAGGGCGTGGGTTCAAATCCCACAGCTGTCATGTTATTAGAATGTGGAAGATATTTTTTGCAATTCTTCCCTCTCTCTCTCTCTCTCTCTCTTGCAATTCTCTTTTTTCTCCTGGTCAAATATTTTTTGTTATATTAAAAATATTTTTTTTTCTACAGCTTTTGTGAGAAGGATATTTGAGGTCGTTTTTAAACTCATCCATATGTCACATTATGTCTCCTTTTTTTGTAAAATGATTTTTCCTTTTACAAATCTTGTAAACGCATATATGGGTATCTTCGTTTGTGGGATATGTCATTTAATTTATTTTTCTTGCTAGCATTTGGTTATTATTTATTTATTTATTCTGCAATTTCTTTTTCTAAGATAAAGATACTTTTCACAATTCTTTTAAAAGTGTATTTCCCAGAATTTAAGTGAAAAAAAATTAGGGTTTCTAATTTTTGGGATATGTCATGTTTTTAGTATGTGAAGATATTTTTCTCAACTCTTCCCTGTCGATTTTTTCTTTCTCTTTTTTTATCTTTAGCAATTCTCTTTTCTTTTTCTAGTTAAATGTATTGCATGATTTTAAAAAGGCTTTTTTTGTAGAGATTCTGTGAGAAGGATATTTGAGGGTTTTTTATTAACTCATTCGTATGTCACATTATGTCTCCTTTTTGTAAAATGATTTTTTCTTTTTCAAATCTTGTAAATGCATATATGGGTATCTTCGTTTGTGGGATTTGTCATTTAATTTCATTTTCCTGCTTGTATTTGTTTTATTTTATTCTTTTCTTTCTGCATTTTCTTTTTCTTAGATAAAGATATTTTTCACAATTCTTTTAATAGTGTATTTCCAAGACTTTATGTGAAAAACATATTGGGGTTTCTAATTTTTGAAATATGTAATTTCTTTTTTCTTAAAAGGAGTTTTCTCTGAAAAAATGTTTAAATGCACATTTGGGTTCTTTTTCAGGTCCTCGAAAAACTTTATTTCTTTTTCTATGAAGTTTTCTTTTTCTTGATGAAAAAGGTTTTCCCAATTCTTGTGAAAGGAGTAAGGTTGTTCAAAGTATGTGAAAAGCATATTCAGATGTTTTTAGATTTTAGGATATGTTTTTGCACAATACCTCCTTGTCGTTATCTTTTTTTCTTTTCTTTTTTAAGGAAAATTTCTTTTTTTCCAAGTGGGAATATTTTTCGTAACTTCATAAAAAGTGTGTTTCTCAAAATCTTTCTAAAAAGTATATTTGGGCTTTTCCTAGTATTTAGGATATGTCATTTATGTTTGTTTTTGTACATTGATTTTTTTTTTTCATAAATCTTGTGAGCCGTATTTGGATTTGTTTTTGGTTTTTAGATGTCATTTATAATTTGATGAAGTCTTTTTCACTAGGTGAAAGTAGTTTTCATATTTTTGTGAAAGGACTTTTTTTTTTTTTTTTTTTTTTTTTTTTTGTGAAATGCACATTTTGGTCTTCCTAGGTTTTGTAATTCTTTTTTTACAATTTCTTTTCCTACATGATTTTTGTTTTAGTTTTTCACAAAGACTCTTATACTTTTGTAAAACCTTAAAAAGGCCCCTATATCTTTATGTTTTAACTGAAAGCTCCCTTAACAATAAGGATTGCTTAGTTGGTGGACGACCCTGCATGTCGCCCGGTTACCAAGGGATCGATCCCAACGTCTGCCACTCTTCCCACGTGTGTGGGCTTCTCTTCCTATTTTGTGGGCTCTCTTAGGTCTCAACCCCTTAAGGTGGGGTTAAAAACAAAAAAAAGACCTCCCTTTACCAGCAATTGAACTTGGAAAAAGTAACCACTTCTATTTTCACTCTCCTGCTTTCTAGTTTTTCCCAATTTACCTCTTCTTCTTTTTTCTAAAAGACTAATTTACCTATTTCTTGATGAAAAGTTAACTTTGCCCCTGCCTTGTAATTTCCACGAGTTTAAAAATGCACAAGACAAAAGATTGTAAAAGATATAACAAAGCCCTCCTCTCCCTCGGCAATATCTTTGCTTTGAATAATCAGTCTATACCGCAAAACTCTAGTCAATAATATCAAGCAGAATATATATTTCTTCAAAATGCCCCACTTTGAAAGTGCCCCTTTTTTCGCTCCTCTTTTTTATTTGTGACGGGGCCTACCTTGAATCATTCTACTCTTTTCACACACACAAACCCCGCCCAATGAATAGTCACAAGTCCAAATTTAACACTCATCCTACTTTTCCTCGCCATTGGATTGAAATCATAATAAAATTATGCCTCTAAACCATTAAATTTTAGGGTCATGGATTAGAAGGTTAGGATGATCTTATGCAGTCGAAATTTTGCATATGGGTAATTCTCATATAGATCTTTCAATTCAATAGACTTTTATGGTCATCATGCATCCCAATAGACCCAATTAGGAGGCGTATTTTTCTCCTAAAAAATGTCCGGACACTATCTAGCACTCCCTTGTCTAGCAGCATGGCATTGGCTTTTCAACAAGCAAGGATTAAGGATAAATTTCAGGTGACCAAAATTGAAATTGAGTTTCTCGGGGTCCATCTAGAAAATGACAAGATTCATATGTAACCTCATGTGGTCGTGAAACCCGGCTCTTGATCAACTGATTGGACAAACTCCATTGTCAGAAATTTCTTGGTTACATTATTTATGTTTGAGACTATATTCCAAGAATAACTCAAAGGACCAAAGCTATTCAGTAAGTTATGGTAATAGAACCCTTTAGATGGACAAAAGAAGCAACAACAATAATAAAAAGATCCATCTAAAAAAAAAAGCTCAAAGCCTTTCCCTGCTTAAGCCCATTTTTACTGGTCTATTTGTCCAATCTACAGATGTCTCTGAGGATACTTGGGCAGCGGTCCTGTTAAAGAAAGATCAAAGACAGGAGAGACTATGTCGCTATACTAGTGGTTAGTTTCAGAAAAATGAATTGAAATATTGGCCAGCGGATAAAGAAATTCTCACAATCATATATGGAGGGATCAAATTTTATCCATATTTGGCAGCTGAAAATTCATTATGCAGACCGACTCTACTACCTTGGTGGCATTTAGGAAGAGAAAATTGGTGTCATTTCCCAAAATGCAATGATATGCATGGTGGCAATATCGCCTCTCCCAATACAAATTTTCCATTGATATTGTACCGAATAAACACCATTATCTTCTAGATGCCCTAACTAGGGAAATGAAAATGTCCAGAGCACAAAAACAATTTGAATGGATTCGTCATTAAACACCCCCACAAGACCGATTATCATGGTGTCAAGGCATAAGACATGTCAACCCCCAGCATGCTAGTGCTTTAAGGAAAGACTGATGTAGCAGAAGCGTCTACGAGGAAGACTCACACGGACGATTGGAAAACAACCTTCTATTAATCTGTTGATTCGGCTAGGAATACCAGTTAATAGGCATCAAAATTCGTTGATTCAATTGAATACCGAAAATTGGAAGGAACAAAGGAGGAAAGCTCCTTTGAAAGTTTATTCAATATCTGTTCTGACCGCCATTAGGCTTACAATGGATATATATATATATATATATATAACCCTAAAACGAAAAAGAAGCCCTAAAATGGAAAAATTACAAAATAACACAAAAACTATTCAATTTTCCCAAAAAGAAAAAAATTGAGATAAAGACACAACTGGAAACTATTAATCACAACCAATCCAATGCAAAAAACGGAAACTTATTTTGACCTTCCTACCTAAAGTTACTACCCAAACAAATATTACCAAAAATAGAAAAAAAAACGCTTTTTTAAAGGTCTAACAATGGAATTTTCCCGAAAAATTATGTGCGTCAGCGGCAAAGCCGCTGAGTTGTGTTCATTGGCTCGTTTCCACTCAAAAAACCGTGTAATTTCTCCAAAAATGGACACTATGAAAGGTTTCCCCTAAAAACCGGATATATGCTTTATTTGACCCTATGTCGGTCCCACCTTGCCATGAAATCAAAGCATTTCTGCACTGCATTAGAGGCTTTTCCCTTGGACACACATCAGTCCAAGGTTGAGTAGGACTAGGCAAAGGCATATACAACCATGCATTAGTGGCTTTTCCCTTGGACACTTGACAAATTCTACACCGCTCCACAAAATGCTCCACCTCTTTGCGAACAGTAGGCCAAAAGTAAGACTCGCGTACTAGTTGCAAAGTGCGATCCCGACCCACATGACCTTCACCATGAAGCTCCTTAATAATCTGCAAGCGCAAACTGCAATTTGGAACACATAATTGATTTCCTTTAAAAAGAAACCCATCATGCAAGAGAAAATCTGTCCCCTCATCTGCCCGCACAGCAGCCATAATAACAGAGAAGTAGGGGTCGGCGTCCAACAAATCACGAAAAGAATCAAACCCAGGTACCTCTACTCATAGTGGTCAGAAGCATGCTCCGTCTGCTAAGAGCATCTGCAACATAGTTGGTAACTCCCTCCTTGTGCTTTATTACGAATGTAAACTGCTGTAAAGAGGCAGACCAAGAAGAATGTCGGGCTGAAACATTATTCTGACTATGGAGATGCTTCAAAGCATCATGATCAGTATAGAGGATGAACTCCGGATGGAAAAGATAGTGTCGCCAATGCCGAACTGCCTGGACCACCACATAAAATTCAACATCATAGGTATTGTAACGCGCTTTAGAACCCGAAAGCTTGTCGCTAAAATAGGCTACTGGTCTATCATGCTAGCTCAAGACTGCTCCAACGCCAACATTTGAAGCATCACAGTGTAACGTAAAAGGTTGGAAAAAATCAGGTAACACGAAAATAGGCGCAGTAGTTAGGTGCTTTTTGATAAGCTGAAACTCCTCTTCTGCTTCTTCTGTCCAGTGAAATCTATCCCCCCTCATACAGTCAGTCACAGGTGCCATAATACTACTAGAAGTGTGGTATGAAACGCCGATAAAAGTCTGCGAGCCCATGAAAACTTCGAACCTCAGTAATGCTGCGCGGTTGGGGCCATTGTTTTATGGCCTCAATTTTGGACTCATCCACTTACAGCCCGTCACCAGAAATTACATAACCAAGAAATAATACCTTGGACGTCAGGAAAGCACGAGCGGATGGTGGGTCCGCTTGAGCGGACATGCGGTGGAGTCCTACGAAAAATCAAAAACTTATTTCTAATTGTGCCCAAACTGCTTGTTTTAATCCTAATCAAGTTAGGCAACGTTAAGCACGTCCCAAGGGCTATTTAAAGGACTCATGGGCTATTCTAGAGAGATAGAACACACCTCTCAAGTTCTGAATTAGAGATTTAATTGAGAGAATTATTCTCTAGAGATTTATTAAAAAGTTGTGCTGCCAAGTTCTCTAGATCCAGTATCTTTTGCATCCTGTGTAGGAGATCATCTTCTTGCGAGAAGATTTGAGGAGTCAAGCGTTGGATTGAGTCTGTTGCGATCAACGGTGTGAAGTCGTTGAAGTGTTAAGCGACACAAGGTAACTTCAGTCCTTAGGTAAGGGATATCTGGGGAGAAAATCTGAGTTTCTTGTAATTGCGAGATTCATAGTGTTTGATTAGATCCAGTTCAGATCCGTGGTTTTTCACCTGGTTAGGGTTTTCCACGTAAAAATTTGGTGTCCTTGTGGTGTATGCTTGTGATTTTATTTCCACTGCATATTTATTGTTTTTTGAACACTTTTTAGCTGATTTAATGAGTGAACCAATCTAGAGATCTCGTACCCTAAACTTTCATCTCTTCTTTTTCTTCATTTTCTATTCTTTCCCCAAAATCCTCACTCAATATGTTACTCATCTATTCTTCTTCTTTATTTTCTATTCTTTCCCCCCAAGTCCTCCCTCTCTCTCTCTCTCTCTCTCTCTCAATGTGTGTGTGTGTGCCTCTGTTTCCTCTAAATATTGTATTTGTGGCAAACTTTGGGAAATTTCACATGAGATTATCTGGTATGTAGAAGTCAAAATCCAACAATGCCCATTACATGAGACTATGCCTTTAGAAGTCAGGATTTCAAAAGGTCCCATAATGATTTTTCAAAAATAAATGAGAATCCACCACTTCCATAGACTGAATCAAATTTCCACTGGCGTAGACTACGAATCTTGTGCTGGTTATCAGGTTCTTGTGAAGGTAATTTCCTTAGTGGGATTTCATTTTCTTTTTTTTTTTACTTCTATGCCATGTTTGGCATCTCTATTTCCAATCTCTATTTCTTTAAATGTCTAAAGAGGATAGAGGTTTAGAAAATTAGAGTGTTTGGCACAAGATTTTGGCCTTTGCCTACTTTAGACATTTAGAGTCAAATCCTCTAAAATCCAAATGCTCCAATGCCGGACAAATAGAAAATAGAGCTTTTGGCTCTTAAAAGTACAAAGTTAGGTGGCATCTTTTTATGGCAAAAGTACCCTGATTGTGTTTTATTGACACTGTTTGTCCTTTCAACAAAACCCCATTCATTTTCCATCTCCATTCGTTTCATTTTAGCATGGTAGAAAGGCACACCGTGAGAAGAGGAATGAGAAAAGAGAGAAGAAAGGGAGGAACCATTGTGCAAGTATGCTTCTTTTTCTTGAACTCTCTCTCTCTCTCTCTCTCTCTCTCTCTCTCTCTCTCTTCCTTTTTCAATCAGAGAGCAAGGATGTTTTGGGATGGCTTTTGATTCAGCCTATGAAAGGCTAAAGTTTCCACATGCCCCTTCTAGTAAAAAAGCATTTGGGGTACTTTAAACCTCATCAATTGATTGTTACAATATTTTACTCGATTGTTATTTTTTAACATTTGCATTTAACTTCCCTTTAGGTAAATAATAAGTAGTGATGCCAATTACACAAACATGCAAGGGTTTCTTTCTCCATTTTGAAATATTCGATATTGGCTTCTAGATTTTTAAGGTACTGTCATTCCTCGTACTCGGGAGGAGTATTTTAATAGATTAGTGACGGATGTAATTGAGCGAAGCTTTAGAGTAGTGAAAGCTTGATTTCCTATCCTGCAATGGCGATGCAGAATCTCATTAGAAAAGAGGATATGGAGGACGAGTTATTTTCACAATTCTCTAATGAAAATGTCCAAGAAAACCGTGACATGACGTTGCGGAAGATATTGGAGCAACACTTATACTTTTGATATCACAGATAAGACAAAGATTGATGACAAAAGGAATTTGATCGCAAATGCCATTTGGAGAGATGCATCTTCTTAAGCCCGTTCTTCTTCATCTTAACTGTCATGCAGCTTGTTTCTATTTAATTAATTGAATGAGTTGCGATTATGGATGCATTGAACTTTACACATTAGGATTGTCTACTTTTTAAGTTATTTAAATTGTACTTGATTTGTTGGGTTGATGGATTATTATTTTATGGTGAAATCTTGAAAATGTGGATGAGTTGGATTATTATTTTGTTCTTGATTTGTTTGCTTGATGATGTAATAGACAAATTGTTGGAGTGATGGTGTGATTTTAAACTTGTTGGAGTGATGGTGTGCAGTAGTTTATAATGGTGTGTGATCGTGGAATGATGGAGACGTTGTATGATGGTGTGTAATGGTGTGATTTTCAAATATTTTATAGTAGATGGAAATGATGGAGAAGTTTTATAGTCTATACTTTCATGGAAATGGTTGCAACATCAAATTTTTGCCACTAAGGATGAGCTTTTAGTGGCGACAATTAAACCGTAGCTAAAAAAGTCACCGCTAAAAGCCAACTTTCTTGTTGTGGATGGTCTGTGTATAGGTAAATGATGTGTTGTTGAATGAGATCTTGAATAGGTCTATGTTGTATGTGTTCTTGAATGATATATGCATGTGGAAAAATGTGCAAAGTTCCTTTTTTTTTTACATAATGACAGAAACTGCCCTTCCAATTAGAGGCAAACCCCTCTAAAAAATAAACGGCATACCGGTCTATTTAAAATAGGTCCGTGCATTACCAAACATGTTTCTTTATCTAGCCTCCTTTATATGGCTCTTTTTTTAAAGGCTCTATTTTGGATGGGTATGTCAAGAAAAGAGTAGAGATACCAAACAAGCCCTATGTTCTTCGGTCTATTTCATTTATTCATTTTGTGGTGGTGGTGTGAGGGTTAAATATTGTTAAGTCTTTCATTAATGAAGAAAACAAAGATAGTGCATTATCAATCTATATAAGAGGAAGGTACTCAGGGGTCGTTTGGAAACTCTAAAAAATTCTTATTGTGTGATTTAGGACTTATTTACATATTAGAGCGTTCGGTAAACCTCTGATTGTATTTTCCATTTTTAGAGCTTATTTACAAATTAGAGCTTTTGTGTAAAAATGGACTAAGGAGAGTTTTTGTTTTTTTTTTTTAAGAGCTTTTTCAGCTAAAGCAAAATGGAGGTGGACAGTTCAAAATTTTTACTAGAGAATTTTTATTTAAGGTAAAGTTAGATTGTATCATACATATTATGCTTGCAAACTCCGCACATGAATATATTTTTTTTTGTTTCTCTATTACAAAAGACTCGCACTCAGACACTCATGTACACCACAAAATGTCCTTAACCAGCTAAACAATAGCCGGTTCTCTTCAGGTGTTCACATGTACAATGAATAAAGAGAAATGATATTGGATGTGACTTAGCAGTGAATCCTTCTCCTCATTCCATTCTCCATAGATGAGGGTGCAGCCTACCAGTACTAGTGCACATTTGGTATCTCTATTTTTCACTTCTATTTGTCTATATGTCTAAATTGGACAGAGGTTAGAAAAATTAGAGCGTTTGGTAGATGACTTTATCCTCTTTTTATTTTAGAGGAGTAGAGGCAAATCCTCTAAAATTGAAATGCCCACTTTCTGGACATGTGAGAAATAGAGGCATAGGCTCTAAAAAACGTAGAGGCAAATCCTTTAAAATTAAAATGCCCTCTTTTTTTTATAGCTCTTTTTTTAATAGCTCTATTTTAAATGGTCTATAAAAAAAAAAGTAGAGATGCCAAACATGGCCTTATATATTGGATTATAGACATCTAGCCTCATGGTGATGAAAGTAGGTCCTGTGGGAGCGAGATGAAAGTTCTAAATATACTATTGAAAATGAGAAGAAGATGATGGTGATGAAAGCGGGTCGCGGTTTGGGATGGAGATGGGTCACTTGATGAAACTTTTCGGTGCCTTTACTGTATGTTGTCTCTGCTGTAGTCCATGCATGCTTTGTTGTATGTTCATCTGGTTCTTTACTTCTTTTAAATCATTATCGTTCATGGGATCGATTCTTTGTTTATTTGTAAGCACAGTTTTTAATCTCTGCTCATTCCAACAGCATTCCTACCATATTGCTCTTAATGATGTCACTATTGTTTCCTCTTCAATTGATCTTTGTGATAATATTTCAGGTCTTTCTCCCAAATTAAAACATCAGTACATTTTATTTTTCTTTTTCATATTTTGTAATATGTTGCATATCTCTGCTTCACTTATTTGAGGCAAGTTAGGTTCGGTTTTGGCATGATGAGTGGTGCGGGCAATTTACATTACTTAATCTTTTTCCTAATCTTTACTTGTTAGATAGGAGACAACAAGCTATTGTTGCAAATAATCTCCTTATTACTGGTGGTCAAGTTGTGTTAGATTTTAATTTTTGTCGGGATATGATTGATAGAGAAGTTGTTGATTTTACTCGCATGTTTGACTCATTAAACAATATTTATGTTAATGGTGGAGGATGTGATGCTATAATTTGGAAGCCTACGTGATGTAGATGGACCTCAAGCCACATGTGTAAGGCCCAAGTAGATTTAACAAATTTTATCTATTTTATTTAGTTAATTGCTATTAGTTACTACTTTTATTTGATGAGTTGTATTTAGAATTAAGTTTCTAATTTCTTTAGTTTTCTAGTTTAATTACGTTTCTTAGGCCTTAAGTTACGTTTCCTAGCTATTTATATGACATTATAGATAATATAATTTCAGAGTGGATTAATTGAATTGGATTTTCCCATTGAGGTGCATCCTCGTGATCGTCTCTACGGAGACTTATTGAAGTGTTTACGGACACGTGCTTTGGCACTTTCCAGCAAGCCCTAATCCTAGAGTCTGCATCACTACAGTTAAAAGTAATTTCTCAGTAAAGTCATTTTACAATGTTCTAATTGATTACTCTCATTTTATTCAAGCGTGGAAAAAGTTTTAAGACTCTACAAGACCACCTCGAGTGTTACCCTTCTGTTGGGGGGTAAGGTGTCATAGAACTCTTACTTTAGACAAGTTGAGGAGGCGTAAGTATACCATTGTCAACGGCTGCTTGATACGTAAGGATGAGGAATCGGTGTATTGTATTTGCTCACAGAGTTTGATTTGCAATTCTAAATTTGTTTGATATGCTATGGTCCATGCCTTGGAGAGTAACGAAACTTTTTCATCAATGACATTTGGGAATCAAATATGATTGCATGAGGATTCTTTGGAAGGTGGTGTTTTATGCGGTTTGTTGGAAATGAACAATCTGTTTTCAATAATAAAAATAAATCGGTGGAGGATGTTGTTGCTTCTATTATTTGGTCTATTTCAAATTGAATGTGTTCAAGAAACGAGTTCAAAGAGGCGGTTTTGGAGGATTTATATAGATCTTGAGCTGCTCATTTTCATGGTCGATGGTTCTCTAAGCCTTTGAATAGTGTTTTGTGGGGATATCCCCCTATGAAATATCTCAAATTAAACTTTGAAGGAAATTATGTTCAAGCCATTAAAAGAGGTTGAATTGGAGGTGTCATTAGAGACTGAAATGACATTTTGTAAGGAATTTCTCTAGGCCGGTGGATTCCTTGGATGCTAATGAATTTGAAATTATTGCTCTTTTGGTTGGTTGTCGTGAGTTGAGTAAGTTGGAAGGTTTTAAATCTATCATTGAGGGATATTCTTTTTCAGGCATTCAAGAAGTTTAGGAAAATTGTTCTCCTCCTTGGAGGTTGGTAGATTGGGTGTTATTTTTCATCATGTGCTAAGCACAAAGCTAATGTTTCGGCGGATAAGTGTTTCATTTTTTTTTCTTTATCTTTTGATGTATAGATTGCTTTTAGGTTTTTTCTGTGTTTTGTTTCTTTTTTGGGCTCTTCCCTCTAATTAATAAATATTATCATTATAAATAATAACAATAATAAACCTTACCTTTTTCACCATGCATCCATATAGTTCAGTTTTCTTTGGCTTCACAGTTCAACTTGGGTATTTGCTAGTACAAATTCTCATGGGTGCAAATGTAATAGTGTAAATGTGTTATGATAATATGCCTGAATCATCCATCCAGAAATTTAAGCATGAACAATTTTCCTTCCAATTTCAGATTCTGATAGCCTCTGAGGAGCTACTTATAATCAAGACCAAGGAGTCCCTCTTGTAGGCTTTGACAGAGCATGTCAAGTCCAACCATGAATATTAATAAGCTTGACACTAGTTGCACAGTTTCCTATCATTTTTTAAATGTTAGCTTCTTTACATATTTTTTATTGCATTACATAACGCCCAGAACAAGCAAATACTTCTAATATGACTGGTTCATAAGGCCCAAAACAATCTATCTTGCACAATTTTATTATTGTTTCAGGTGGTCCTTCTTCATAGAGTATCTCAATTCTCATGCCATTGAACAACTTCATTTTCTCATGCAAGCAATTGCATGGGGTATCAAGTTTGTCCAGTTTGTCTACTTGTCATTTATAAACCATTTATAAATCACTTGTTTATGGAAGCTAAGTGAACAGGAAAATTATCTTAAATTGAATATATATATATCTTTAAAAACACATGTACTTTGTGTATATCAACAATACCTTTGAAAATAACTTTGGCCTGTAATTCAAGTATTCAACTACTCAACAAAATCCTCATTCACATCTAGATGTTTCTCTTGTGCTCATAGTTTGCTTCTCAACTGCTTCTTAAATGTTCTCATCTGTTTCACCGGTCTGCTTCTTAGTCACTTCTCCAAGTTGCTTTTCATTCACATCTAGATGTTTCTTAGTGATGAACCATTAAAATAGGCTCATCCTGTGGAACGTGGATTCAGTTAGTGGCCCCATTATTTCTCAATCAGTTTAAATTAGTGATCCCATCAGCCATGGGTTCTATTATCTTTGAGTGGAGTGAGATTTTCAGCCAACACTAGAAGGTCTAATGGGGAAGTAAAAGGCTCTTGAGTTTTCTACTCATGCCAACCTTGCCAGTGTCTTTAAGGCAACACTTCTTCGACACTGTTTCCCTTGTTTTACTTGATTCTTTTTTTTTTTTTTTTTTTTTAATTTTATGGTAACTTTTGTTTATTTTATGTATGGTACAGAGCAAAATAGTTGGTCTTCTTATGTCATCTTCTCTCTTCTTAGGAACTTCTGTGGGTCCTCTGATAGAATTTGTTACTGAGTTTGATCTAAGGTAGCTCATTTGTTTACTTCTTTGCATATGTCCTACTTCTTGGAACATGTTGTCTTTTTTCTGGATGGATTTGGTGCTCAATTTTCCATATTTGGTGCAATGTTGGTGAATTAGTACTGTGTGGGGCCAATCCCATAATACCGAGATTAAACTAAGCCTTGGTAATAGTACCAGCTAGTTTGTCTTGGTCTTGGTTGTCAGCGTCTCGGCAGTTCGGCAACTTGGCAGCTTGGTAAGAGTGCCAATTTGGTACTTCGGCAATGGTGTCGGATAGGAAGACTACTCTCAGCACGGTAATAGTATCGCTGCTCTCAGTTCGGCAGCAATGCCAGCCGTGTGGAGACATCGGCTACGGTGCCAAGACGCATCTATCTCGTGACCATCTCTGATCTCAGTACAGGTATAGAGCGTCATTTAAACATAACCATGCTCCTATGAAAAGTACGGAAAAGTGCTGTCAGATAGGGTGGCGCGTGATAGGGATAATGAGTTGACTCTATTAGGCAGTCACATCAGCTATCCTTGGGAGAATAGGGAGCCATTCGATGGGACATTCCCTTTTCACCTACCACTCGATGTCAGGGTAAGGTCGGATGGGACCTTACCCCCACCTACCCCACTCACCAAGAAGCTTGATAGGACTTGCACCTATATATGCATGGGATCAATCCCAATGAGGTACGTATGCATATGAATATACAAAACACAGCACTTCCACCCTCTTCTCTCCTCCACTCTTCCTTTGCTTAGTTGCATAACTAACTTAGGCATCGGAGTGCCTTCGGCTGATAGAAGCCAGGGCCTCTGACCTTTGTTTCACTCATTCCCTTTCAGGTCCCAGGAGTTTGGTCTCTCCTAAAAGAGTTCTACTTTCTCCTAATTAAGTGGGTGTCATTTTTGGCACCTATAGTTTGGCGCCGTCTGTGGGGATTACGATCGAACGGAACTTTCAAACACCATGCCTCCATAGACTAGAAACGGTGAAGGATCCTCAAAGGGCTAGTCACAACCAGTTTTGCTAAAGCAGAAGCAGCATTTACCACCTATCCCTCGCCAGAGGAGATCTGGTGCAAGATCTAGTGCAACAAGCATGGAGGGACCCATAACTCAAACGGGCTCAACTTCAAAGGAGGTGACAGCACCTTCTCGCCAAAATGTTCATCCATCAGAGCATCTCTAGCAAAGCGTTCCCTTACAAGAGCGCACCCGACGAGATGACACGCCAATGCCAACAAAGTAACAATCCCATCACCAGGCCGATACTGATGATGATGATCCACTCCTCGCGGATATCAGGGCCCAAAACCTCTTTATCCAAGAGCAGAAAGAGTTGATTTGTCAACTCCAACAACAGCTCTGGGAGAAGAACAAGGCTCCAGTCCGACCTCCCAGACGCAACAGAGCTCCTTCGGCTGAGCAGGACTTGAGGCAAGTCTTGAATAATAAGAGGCGCGATCAAGCTTATGACGAGGGCTCGAGCAGCAGCCATTTGAATGAAGATTCGAAGAAGCTGCGCCAAAGGCCAGAGGATTACGACGACCTGAGGGAATGGCTTGACCAACAGGTCAAACAGACAGTCCAACAGAATATGGAAATTGTCGGCTTTACACGAGATTGGCTCAATGCCTATGACACGGATGATCTCGGCGCATCTCCCATCTCTCAAGAGATCAGGAGCTCCTCTCTTCCAGAGAAATTTAGTGTCCCGAGGTTTGTCCTCTACGACGGGACCTTGGACCCTGCAACGCACCTCCAACACTTCACGTAGAGGATGTCGGTCTGGGGCGACATCGATCACCTAAACTGTTGAGTCTTCTCCTCCAGTTTGGGAGACCTCCCCCTGCGATGGTTCTACACACTTCCGGAAGGCTCAATTTCGACCTAGCGGCAACTCCGGAATTCCTTCCTGGAGAAATTCCAGGCCCATAGGATCATCCCTAAGATGGTCAAAGATCTTATGGCTATCAGAGTGAGGCTGACCGAGAACGTCACCCAGTTTGCCAAAAGATTCTGGACGATCTATAGCCAGATCGAAGACGCCTCTGACGAGTTGGCCATTAAGTCCTTCAAGCAAGCTCTACTGCCAGTCATCGAGCTTCGCAAGGACCTAGTGCGGTTCCCCATGGGCACAATGAAAGCATTGATGGCCCAGGTGAATCAGTTTATTGAATAAGAAGAAGATGAGACCCGAGATCGAGAAAGCTTTGGCCTCTGGCCAGAGGACAGCCCCTCCAAGATAGACAAGAAATTGTCTCGGAGGGAGAAGGCAGACCGAAACAAGACCCTGTCAAGCTCAGCAGTGGCCCAGGTTCCCACCTCGGAGGGCAGCAAGAAGTCCAAGCCAGTAGCTGCCTCCTACAAGGCCGTGAACACCATCTTCAGGGAGCCGATCTATAAGCTCCTTAACAAGATCAAGTCACAACCTTTCTTCAAATGGCCATAGCCAATGAAGGGTGATCCCTCCACCCGAGATCAGAATAAGTTATGTGCCTACCATAAGCAGAATGGGCACAGAACCGAAGATTGCAAGGCCTTCAAAGCCCACGTCAAGAAGCTCATCAAGGACGGGCACTTGAGAGACTACATCAAATAGGACGGCGGAGACAATAGCTGGGCTCAACGCCGAAACGATGATGATCAAGACAGTGATGAGCCAGAGGGTATTATCAACGTCATCCATCTCGCTCCTGCTCCAAAGGGAAGCAACCAAGCTCGTGCCAAGGCCAGGAGGGCCTCCCACCAGAAGCAGGTGATGACTGCCGAGCTGGAGCCTGCTGCTAAGAAAGCTCGGACAGAGAGACCCAAGATCTAGTTCTCAGATAAGGACCTCGATGGAGTCCAGCTCCCACACAACGATCCCCTGGTCCTGACCTTGAAGTTAAAGAACTTCTTGGTGCAGAAAGTCCTTGTGGACCCTGGGAGTTCGTCAGAGATCCTCTACAAGATCTCCGAGCAGCACAGACCCCCTTGGTGGGCTTCAACTCAAAGCCCATATATCCTAAGGGTAGAATCTCCCTGAAAGTCCAAGTCGGAGGCGCCGCCATGCTGGCTGACTTTCTGGTGGTAGATGCACCATCCCCCTACAACACAATAATGGGGAGGACTTTGCTGCACAGTATGGAAGCGGTACCCTCCACTCGTCACCAGAAACTCAAGTTCCCATTGGAGAACGAGAACGTCAAAGTCGAGGTGATTACGGTCAGGGGCAACCAGCACATGACCAAACAGTGCTTGATGGCTGTGTTACCTGGAGAAGCCGAGACAACGCAAGTCCACATGACCGAGCTGGATAGGGAGGCTAAACTGGGAGATGTCAGCCAAACTTCAGAGCAGAAAAGCGTTGAGGATCTGATCGAGGTCAGGATCGACCCCAACGATCTGAGAGATACTTCCTCCTGGGGAGTCAACTTCATGAGGATGAGAAGACCGAGTTGCTGGAATTCTTGTTACAGAAGAAGGAGGTCTTTGCATGGACTCCCTACGAGATGCCTGGCATCAGCCCCAAGGTCAAGTGCCACAAACTAAACATGGACCCCAAGCAAAAGCCCGTAATCCAGAAAGTTCGAAGAACGGGGATCCCACAGACTGAGGCCGTGATCAAGGAAGTCCAGAAGCTATTAGAAGCCAAGGCGATCAGGGAGGTCCACTACCCGAAGTGGCTGGCCAACATAGTGGTGGTAAAAAAGAAGACTGGAAATGGAGGGTCTGTATGGACTTCACCGACCTCAACAAGGCATGTCCCAAGGACAGCTTCCCACTGCCGAAGATTGACAAGATGATTGACGCCACTGCCGGGCACGACAGGATGAGTTTCCTCGATGCCTACCGAGGTTACCATCAAATTCTAATGTACGGGCCTGATCAAGAGAAGACCGCGTTCATAACACCCAGAGGCGTTTACTGTTACAAGGTCATGCCATTTGGGTTAAAAAACGCAGGAGCAACTTACTAGAGACTGGTAACGAAAATGTTTCAGGCCCAACTCGGCAAAATAATGGAAGTCTACATGGACGACATGGTGGTCAAGTCTAAAAGGTCACAGGACCTCTTGGCCGACCTGAGTTAGACGTTTGACATCCTCAGAAGATTCTAGTTAAAACAGAATGCGTCCAAGTGTGCGTTCGGTGTCGGCTCAGGTAAATTCCTGGGAAGCCTGGTAACCAGAAGAGGGATCGAAGCAAATCCAGACTAGATCTCAGTGATTCAAGAACTACAGAGTCCAACCAAGGCAAAGCAAGTTCAGAGGCTCACTGGCATGGCTGCCGCACTCAATCGCTTCATCAGCCGAGCTTCTGACAAATGCTGACCTTTCTTTCAGCTCTTAAAGAAGAGTTCGAAGTTCCACTGGACTCTGGAGTACGACCGAGCTCTGCAGGAGCTCAAACGCTACTTGTCTTCACCACCCCTGCTGTCAACACCGAAGCAGGGAGAAGTGCTGTACTTGTACCTGGCGGTCTCGGATCACGCAGTGAGCTCGGTACTCATCAGAGAAGAGAACGGCAACAAAAGCCCATTTACTACACAACCAAGATCCTCCTTGATGCCGAGACCAAGTACTTGCAGCTGGAGAAACTTGCATTAGCGCTCGTCAGTGTTTCTCGCAAACTCTCCCACTACTTCCAGACCTACACCATAGTGGTCGTTACATAACATCCACTCAAGTCCCTTTTTAGAAAGGCAAACTTCTCTGGAAGGATCTCAAAATGGGCCGTTGAGCTGGGGCAGTATGATATCGAGTATCAACCCAGGACAGCAATCAAAGCCCAAGTTTGGGCAGATTTCATCGTGGAGTTCATTTCTCCTAGTTCGGTACCGAGACAGCTCGATACCAAACTGGGGTGCAAAAGGGCTGGCGCTGGCATAGTCCTCCAGTCTTCGGAGGGCCTTGTCATCGAACAAGCCTTAACGCTTGGCTTCAAGGCATCCAATAATGAAGTGGAGTATGAAGCACTCATCGCAGGGATGAACAGTGCCAAAATCCTGGAAGCTCGGCAGTTGGTGGTCTTCAGCGACTCACAACTGGTGACGAGCCAGCTTAACGAAGACTACTAAGCTCGCGGCGAAAGGATGGTGGCCTACCTGGCCCATGCGAAGCAGCTCCTTTCTCAGTTTGAAAGAGTTGAAGTCAAACAAATCGATAGAGAGTCCAATTCTCACGCTAATGGCTCTTGCCAACCTGGCCTCTGCTTTCAAGGCCAGGAATAAGAGAACTGTCGAGGGAGAGACGCTGGAAAAGCCGAGTATAGAGCTCCAGCCACCTCGGCAGGTTATGTGTGTTGATCTTGGTCCAAGCTGGATGGACCCAATCATCGCCTACCTAAAGGACGACCAACTTCCTAAAGACAAAAATGAGGCTCACAAGATCAGGTTGAAAGCAGCTCGATTTTGGTCGTCTCCTGATGGCAAGCTCTACAGGAAGTCCTACACCGGCCCTTACCTCCAGTAAGTCCACCCAAGCAAAGTCGAAGACTTCCTTTATGAAATTTATGAGGGAAATTTGCACAAGCCACATTGGAGGTCGTTCACTGGTGTACCGAGCTATCAGCCAAGGCTACTGGTGGCCCTACATGCAAAAGGATGCCCAACTTTATGCTAGAAAATGCGAGAAGTGCCAGAAGTTTTCACACTCCCTTCACTAGCCAGCATAGGATTTGAGCCCACTCTCCAGTTCGTGGCCCTTCACTCAATGGGGTTTGGATATTGTGGGACCACTCCACCGAAGTCCAGGGAATAAGAGATGACTAATAGTAGCCGCCGATTATTTCACCGAGTGGATGGAGGCCGAGCCGTTGTCCTCCATCACCGAGCAGGACATGAAGAACTTTGTGTGGAAGAATATCATTACAAGAGGATCCCATGAACTTTGGTCTTGGACAACGGGACTCAGTTCGATTCCAACTTCTTCAGAAACTTCTACCAAGAGCTCGGCATCAGGAATCTCTACTCCACCCCGGCATACCCACAATGCAACGGCCAGGTAGAAATCTCGAACAAGGTGGTGCTCGATGGACTCAAGAAGAGGCTCGACCGAGCTAAAAGAAGATGGACGGAAGAACTCCCGAGTGTACTATGGGCATACAGGACCACTCCGAGACGCTCCACTTCGGCCACACCTTTCTCTTTGGCCTACAGAATGGAAGCCGTGATCCCACTTGAGGTCAGTCTCCTGACCTTGAGGTCCGAGTTCTGCGACCAAGGCCAAAATAACGTGAACCTAGCCCGAGAACTGGACCTAGCCGAGGAGCGCAGAGAGGCAGCAACTATTCGCCTAGCTGCCTATCAGTAACAATTGGCTAGGGGCTATAATCAGAAGGTCAAAGAGAGATGATTCTCGGTTAGAGAACTGGTCTTGAAGAAGACACTCTCCGGGGACAAGAACCCGAACAAAGGCAAGCAGGCACCGAACTGGCATGGGCCATTCAAGGTGATCTCGGCTGTAGGGCAATCCGCATACAGACTTAAGGACATGGAGTGTAAAGAGTTACCATAGCCATGGAATGCAATGCACCTCAAAAAATACTATTTCTGAATTGTGTTCAATTTTGGAAATCAATAAAAATCATTCTTCTAAAGGGATCGCTTTGTTATTCTTAATTTACACCAAGCTCGGTGATGGCACCAGTTACAGCTCGGCAAAAGTGCCAGCTATTTCCGGCTCAGTAATGGTACCGGCCACATTCAGCTCGGTGATGGCACCAGCTACAGCTCGGAAGCAGTGCCAGCTATAATCGGCTCGGTAAGAGTACCAGCTACATTCAGCTCAATGACATAACAAACTATATGCAAGGCAAGGGCACCAGCCATATGCATGGTGGCAGCACCAGCTATGTGCAACCCGAAAGCAGTGCTAACATTCGGAAGTATGTTCGGTTGCGGAACCAAGTACGCTACGATAAAAAAGAAAGTTTACTCAACTATTATGGGACATTGGGGAAACAAGGAGATGGTCATGGCACAGAGATTGGTATAGACCTCAACAACACCTTAGTTTACAGAACCGAGGTCTCAGGGGTTCCGGTTACTGAACCGAACTTCATTACTTAAGCAAAAATTAATATCTTCAGTATGTTGGGAGCTCGGTTAAAGAACCGAAATCGACTGCTTAAGATAAACAAGAGGCAAGCATGGAAAGAAATGTCATTTCATTAAAAATAAAAAATTCATTACATCACTACATAAAAAAGAAAAAGATTCAAAAGGCAGCGGCTTCAGCATTATAGTCGATCTCCGTTTGCACAACATCGGCTCCTGGGTGAGCTTCAGGGTGGGCCTGTAAGGTGTTGGTTCCAGTCGCAGCGTCGGCTCCTGGGGGGACTTCAGAGGACAAACCGGGGGCAGAGGACAGGGTAGGGTCCGAGCTTCGAAACATCGGTGGATACCTGAAGTCAGGATCATCCTCGGAGACTCCTGCCTTCTTCAGAGTAGCCCTCCACCCGAGCTCCCAGGCTCTCTGGCGAGTTCTGTGGACCTGTGCCTTGTATTCCGCAGTCACCTCTTGCACCCCTTCATTGTAGGCAGAGTCAAATTCGGCCTAGAATTTTTCCTCAAGCTCGGCTTTTTGCCTCCCCAGAACAGATTTGAACTCAGCCTTCTGCTCCTCCAAGGCAGACTCATACTCAACCTTTTGCTGATTCATAATGGTGACAAGGTCGACTATTAACCTTACTTGTTTGTCCACCTCATCGTTCAGCCTGTCGACCTCAGTCGTCACCTCTTCAAGGTCGGTGGCAAGGTCGGCCTTCTTGCCCACCTCTTCCTTCAGCTGCTCGTCCTTAGCGTCCAAGGCTACCTGGAGCCCCTTTTTCTCAGCCTCCAATTCGGTAACCTTGGAGTCGGCATCTCTCAGCTTCTCAAAGCTGACATGACATTCTTGCATCGCCTGCAGAGGAAACGAGCTCAGAAGACAAACCGAAATCAAACATTTTTTGTAAAAATTGTCGGAGACTTACCGTGATGGCCGACTGCATCGTTGAGAGCACCAAGGTTACGTCATCCAGCCTCCTCCACTTCTCCATATCCCGGGGCAAGGCACACGCTCGGCCCAGGGCCACGACCACATGGGGACTGCTGGCCACCCGGTCTTCCACGTTTAGAGGCCTCCCAACGTCAGCTTCCAGGTCCGACCTCTAAAGAGTCAGCCTGGGAGATTGGGGTTCTACCACGCTGGATGACGGCACGACCGGTGAGATGGGTGAGGCCTTGATCCTAAGGCTCTTCTCTGGTAGACCCTCCTCCCCCGGGATGTCGGCGAAGCGCTCCCAATCTCCCGCACTTGGAGAAATCACGGGGCCAAAGTGCTGACAACGACAGCGGCCGGAGAAGTAGGAGCATAAATGGGGGCGGCAGAAGCTGGGGGCGAGGAAGGAGCGGGGGGCATCCGGAGCCTGGTCCCCAAAAACAAGGGCGTCTAGATCCTTAATAACCACACGAGGACGACACCTACGCAAGACAGCTCATCTCCTCGACCGGGAAGAAGTTTCGGCAACAGCTATGGTTGTTTCGGCAGGCTCCGATTCCGAGTAGGATGGAGAATCCTCGTCACTCGACTCAGTACGCCACCTGGCGGCAATTGCGAGAGTCACCTGCTCCCCCCTTTCTTCTCCTTCGGAGACTTGGGACTCTCTCCGAGTTTTCCTCCTCTTGATGAAGGAACGATACTTCGGTTTGTACCCCAAGAGTGACCAAGCAGCTCGGCCGTTGCTCCTTGGTAGTTCTTCACTGACCAAAGTCAGGCGTCATTTCTTACCCAGCCGACTCGCTTGGCCACCTGCCTTCTCTGACGGGCGCCTGCACAACAAACAAAGATCGTCAACTCGGTGGGAATAAAAGGAGGAAGATAAAAGAAAGTTGAAAGATTTTGGTCTTTACTTGGAAGGGTCCCGAAGCCTCGAGGGATTCTGACTACTCTTGACGCCAAGGGCTCAGACTCGCCGAACTCCCAATCGCTCGAGACAACAGGCGATCGTCCCCTGCGTATCTGTTGGAGTCCTCCAAGGCAATGATAAAGCAAGACTGTTTTGCCCTCACCCGGAGGTAGTAGATGTCATTGCCTTTTCCGGATTTGCAGAGGTCGTATACGTCCTCAATGTCATAGGCACCAAGGTTGATGCCTAGGATCATACTCAGCTCGACTACGCCCATTATTATCTTGAAGCCGTTCGGCATCAGTTGACAGGGGCAGAGGTGCCATTCTCTCAGACACGACCTTAGAAGCGGATGAAGGGGGGATCGAACCCTGTCTTCGATCACGGTCACTAATGGAAACGACATCTAGCCGCTGCAGAAAGTACTATTGTCAAAGGGGTCCTCGGGGTCATTCAATCTAATCAGTACATCGTCCAGGATCTTGTATCTAGCCCTAAACTCAGCTATGGCCCCTTGGGGTTTCTAACCAATGCCTGTAAATCCCCATTCCTAAACTTGGAGAAGACTGAGGAAAGGAAGAGGAAAAGAAAAAGAAACCCTAAACGCAGAAAGCAGAAACCCTAGAAGAGGAACAAAAGCGAAAAGGATGTGTAGAGAAGGATGACTTACGGACAAAACGAGTTCGGATTCACAGAAGAACTGGTCTCAGGCAGGATTTCCTCGGCAGAGTCTCTCCTCTCTAATGGACACGAAAGTGAAAATCGGGGAGGTAACGCCCTAATTTATAATGGAAGAGGGCGCCGTTTCGGTTTTCGAAGACGGTCGTACGATGAGCCACCTCGGCACTCCGCACGCCTTCTTGAAGCAATTGAACAGCCGGCCAGATGATGACACGTGGCTCCAACGGTACATCTTCTGCAACAATTTAGGCAGGCTATTAATTGCCTCGGGCATGCGAAATAATGTTTTGATAAGGATCAGACGTCAGTGACCGGCAACGAGGTGAGAAAGAACACTTACTCCGAACTCACTAGTCAGAAGACCCCACCATCACGGTGCTTAGGTTCCATGCTTCGGTAACGGTACCAACACGACAGCCACATCCAACTCGGTAACAATACCAGCTCGGCTATAGTACTTAGCTTTCGACCTCCAAGAGTTGGAGAACTCTAAAAGGTCAAAAGCTAGGGGGCAATTGTGTGGGGACAATCCCATATTACCGAGATTAAGCTAAGCCTCGGTAATAGTACCAGCTAGTTTGTCTTGGTCTTGGTCATCCGCATCTCGGCAGTTCGGCAACTCGGCAGCTCGGTAAGAGTGCCAATTTGGTAATTCGGCAATGGTGTCGGATAGCAAGACTACTCTCAACACAGTAATAGTACCGCTGCTCTCAATTCAACAGCAGTGCCAGGCGTGTGGGCACATTGGCAACAGTGCCAAGATGCATCTAGCTCGTGAACATCTCTAATCTCGGTACGGTACGGAGCGTCATTTAAACACAGCCATGCTCCTATGAAAAGTATGGACAAGCGCTGTCAGATAGGGTGGCACGTGATAGGGATAAGGAGTTGACTCTATCAGGCCGTCACATCAGCAATCCTAGGGAGAATGAGGAGCCATCCGATGGGACCTTCCCTTTTCACCTACCACTCGATGTTAGGGTAATGTCCGATGGGACCTTACCCCCACCTACCTCCACTCACCAAGAAGCTTGATGGGACTTGCACCTATATATGCATGGGATCAGCCCCAGTGAGGTACGCATACATACGCATATACAGAACACAACACTTCCACCCTCTTCTCTCCTCCACTCTACCTTTGCTTAGTTGCAGAACTAACTTAGGCATTGGAGTGCCTTTCGTTGACAGCAGCCAGGGCCTCTGACCTTTGTTTCTCTCCTTCCCTTTCAGGTCCCAGGCGTCCGGTCTCTCCCTAAAAGAGTTCTACTTTCTCCTAATTAAGTGGGTGTCATTTTTGGCACCTACAAGTACTACGAGATTATGGTAAGTATTTTGATATTTTAAATGGTTACATCATTAACCGTTTTAGGGCTATGTGCAGGACTAGACCTGATTGGGAAAGGAGCACAATTTCATGGACCATACCCCGCCCGCTATTTCTATGACTGGTTCATAAGTCACTGTGACGGTCCATAATCCCTTTTCTAATGCATTTTCACGAGGCTGAAACAAGCAACTTGACTCTTTGAATTACTCACACAATAATCTGGGATTATAAAAAATATCGATTTGATATATTGCAGAAGCATGGAGATGGCCCTCATATTGGTTATGTAATTGCACTCCAGATAATATACGATCCTCTAATGAAAAAGCATTAACGTCAGCTGAACAAGAATGCTTGTCTGTATCTGACCTAGTACTCTGGCTTACTGGAGGGGGATTTACACCAACTTTAAGCATATCTACCAAGTATATTTGCTCGACATTTTGGATATTCACAAGGTTAAGTGGGCAATCTGTCGCAACCCCGAACCGAGGCCTGGTCCCCGCAACGCCGATATGTGACATCCCACAGGTTCCTGCGATGAGGGTCCCGACGAAGCACGCGGGACAGAACTCACATGATCAATGGTTGCGGAAGTGTGTCGCAAATCACGTTAGGACAAATCATATGATATAAAATGTACTTTCATAAATGAAATCATCAAGACATGAATTTCAGAGGGAGAAATACAAACATGACATTTCCTCATTACATTTCAAGTTCAAAGTTAGCAAAGTATGTTTGTTAAGTTTACATCCTAATAAGAGGCCAACAAAGGTCAATACATTCCCAAAAGAATAAAAATGAATAACCCTTAGCAAAAAGTCACACGTCTCAAGAACCTGCCTGACATCTAGGTAACGTCGTTGGGTTGCCACTCGCGAGTTAGAGGTGGCTCAACGGCCTCCTTCGGACACTCCTTCTCGAAGGCAATGCCGATTGCACCTAAGCACCAAAACAACAAAGATCAAATACGACGGTTTGACAAGAAATCAATTTAGACATGAGCATAAACAATAAAAGCAGAGAAAACGCTGTTAAAACAATTTACTGAACTTAAACCAAATACAGGACTAAGATGCGTTTCAGATAAGCAAAACTAACATGAATACTTATAATATCATAAATAGATAACTCACATTGAGCCCATCATTTCTTTATTATATATGATGACAAGAGTAAGCATAACAAAACAGAACAGAACAGGATCCCCTGCTACACAAGGTAAACAGGGACCGGCCGTGTTACCGGAACAGAACAGAATATATATATATATAATATACGACTAATTTGCAGATAGTCCAAGTGTTTAAGGACCCCCATGCAGTGGATCAGACTGAAGGGGCAGTCCAAGCTCAGTGGTGTTCACCTAAAATCATGAATGCATAAAATAAGGCAAAACATATACAAGACAGATCGAAAATAGGGGAAATCACTTATCAAAATAGGGTAAGCAAGACTGATCAGAAATAACTTAAGCTATAGCAAAAAGAAACTTAAGAAGTGATCCCCTTAGTAGTTCTTAAAACAGTTCAAAATGTGGCTGAAGCTTGTAAATCGAAACATGTGCAAAAATGATATACATCGTGTCAAGACTGAGATTTTGAAGCAAGCTCATCAAGTATATGTTAAGGCCCTTCATTTGACCATTGTGTATTTAAAAACCCAAATGTCGGAATAAACGGATTGGTGCTCCCGAGGCTAAAAGACATTTCGAGTTCCATATGCACAATATCAAGCTAAAGGCCCTTAAACATATTCTAGTTTTCATTCCCCAAGAAAATCCCACAGAAATAGGCTAAACTTGAAATTCGGTCAGCTCTCGGTCACCTGTCGGCTAGCCGAGGTGGTGCATGTCAACTAGCCACCAACCAACCGCCTAGTCCTACTTAGAAAATTGTAACATTTTGGAAATGTAATCGAACAGGTTTGGTCACCTATCGGCTAGCCGCGGTGGTGCTCGTCGGCTAGCCACCAGTTGACCGCCTGGTCCCAGACAGATCGTAGTATTCTGTATTTCCAACAGCGAGTCTTAGTGATCTGGCAGTCACTTGGCGGTTAGCCGTGGCCAAAAGTCGGCTAGCCGCCAGGGCTGCCCAAAAAGTTTGAGCATTCTAGATTTGTAACCGAAACTTGGTCGGTTAGCCACTGGTGACCAGTCGGCTAGCAGCCGAGCTGACCGCCAACTACGGGAAAATTCACAGCAGATCAGATTCATGCTCTTTCTTCTCCAAAACAAATAGGATTCCAAGCAAAACAGAACTTGAGCTAAAAGAAGGCATGTAAGTCATACTAGATCATATGTATGCAAGCTTGAAAGTAGATTTTCAAAAACAAATAGCCATGTTGCTATAAGCACAAGAACAAAACTAGAAATCACATTTGAGGATAAAATGACCTCCGTACTAAATCATGCATTAGGAAAGCTAAAAAGATCGCTTGCCTTAGACCAAAATGCAAATCCAACTTTCCTCAAAGATCCTATCCAGGAGCGGAGCCAAGATCTACAAAAGCCACAAAAAGAACCTAAAAAACCCACACATTTGAAAACAAGCGAGCCCAATTTGAGAAAGGGTTTGCATGTATGAAAAACAAGATCCTTAGGAGCTAAAAGGACTCCATTGAAGAGGTGGGTTAAAGCTCTTACTTAGAGGTGTCCAAACAAGAAGAAAGGAAGAAGATGAAGAGCTTAACCAGCTAGAAACACTAAGCAAATGGGTCCAATGGAAAGCTTGGAAGGAGAGGAAGAAGATGGTGAAATCAGAACTTCAATCTAAGCTCAAAAGGGCTATCATGCAAGGAGAAGGTAGAGAGAAAAAAGACTCTCCCAAAGCTTTGCATGTTGAAACCCACAAAAAGTTATAGAATGGACGAGAGTGAGGGGAAAAAGGGGTATTTGGTGTTGAGTGAGTGTGGGCTCCATCACATCTAAAACTTCAAATGGCTAAAGCATGTTCTTGCGGGCCCCGGACGAGGTCGACGAAGAAGGATAAAATGATCCTTGAAAAATCTAGTTTCCAAAAAGTATACTTTTGACATGGTTCCGAGATTTCGAAAATCGTGTCCAAATTTGGGTGTGAAAAGACAATTTCTACCATTTTAGCCAAAACACAGGTTTTTGGACTTCGAACAAGGACGAACTGAATACAGAAGTTGTAGAAAATAATAAACCCATTCAAAAGAACTCAAAATCACAATTAAAACAGAATCTAAAATCATCCTCCCACGCTTACACGTGCACTCAGGGCATTCCTGAGCGTATCTAACTCAACCAACGCTCTCAAAATTCCCAAAACTATTACCAAGACTAAATCAACCCATTCTAACCCGACGATCACTAAACCCTATTAAGACTAAACACTCGCTTACATTCCTGAGCGTATCTAACTCAACCAACGCTCTCAAAATTCCCAAAACTATTACCAAGACTAAATCAACCCATTTTAATCCAACGATCACTAAACCCTCTTAAGACTAAACACTAGCTTAATTAACACTAATTGAGCTAATCTTGGTCGGGGTCTGACACAATCCAAGTCCGAAGCAATTGTTATGAGGGACCAACATGAATGGACTTAATGCTTGGCTAGACTTCTCGGCTCTCCACTCTAGTTGCTCATTCCAAACTCCATACTTGGAAGCAGGTATATCTCATGCCTTTACAACTTGGTTCAAAATGTTCTCAAAATTATTTAAAAATTGGTAGCACAAAAAGTCTTTGCAATGGCATTGAGCTACCAAGTTCTTTTCTTAAGGCGGAAAAGAAAAGAAGAGTGTCACCAAAAAATAAGAATGAGGGCATCATTGATGTCCTTGATCAAGATGTCGATTGTGGAAATACCAAAATGGATAATCACACTATTAATGAAGATGGGGGTCAAGATGATATCATAAAAAATATAGATTTGATATACGGTCGCACATGAGGCTGAAACAAGCAACTTGACTCTTGGAAATGGTCGCACAATAATCCGAGACCAGAAAAAATATAGACTTGATATATTCCTGAAGCCCATAGATGGTAAAAGAATTAATGTCAGCTGAGCGAGAATGGCTTATATATCGGAATGGAAAAACAAAATTTGTGCAGCCGACCCCAACATAGTTAAGACAAGACTTTGATTATAATAATGACGATGATGTTAGCTGAGTGAGAATGGCTTATATATATCCAGCCCAGTAATCTGGTTTACAGGAGGGGAATTTACATAAACTTTTAGCCATATCTTCCAAGTAGATTTGGTCAATAGTTTGGATATTCACAGGGATAAGTGGGCAATCAAAGTCCAAAGCCATTAATTACAAGGGGCTAGCATGGATGTCCTCAATGCTTTGCTAGACTTCTTGGCTCTCCACAATGGTTGCTTATTCCAAACTCCATACCCGGAAGGAGGTACATCTCATGCCTTTACAGCTTGGTTTTTCAAAATGTTCTCAAAGATTATTTGAAAACTGGTAGCACAAGAACTTTTTGCAATGAAATTGACCTATCAAATTCTTTTCTTAAGGTTGAAAAGAAAAGAAGAGCGTCACTAGAAAATATGAATGAGGGCATCATTGATGTCCTTGATCGAGATGTTGATTGTGGAAATACCCAAATGGATAGTCATGCTGTTAATGAAGGTGGGGATCAAGATGATATCCAAGCGTCTTTTCCTAATATACAATGTCCTTCTATATCCAATGTGCTAACATGACAACTTCAAAACCTCCACATGGGGTAGGATCAAAATTAAAGCTTCTCGATCAAGGAAGAAGCTAGAACAAGTGGTAACTATTGATGAGCATGGGATGACAAAGAGAACTCGTTTGAAGACCAATGGCAGTAAATCGTCATCAAGAAGATTGAGTAAAAGAATAGTTTCATGGAAGGGAAAAGTGTATATTGGCACTTATCTCTAAGCATCAAATGTTGCTACGGTAATTCCCAAGCCTTCGGAGCAAGAAGCTTAAGACATGCGCACTGATAGGGTCAATTATGGTATATGACTAACTCTTGATTTGCATGTTATCATATCCAAATGTGTCTTTATCTTATGACTCATATCTCTCATTCTCCTTTTCTTTATGTTTTTTAGAATACTCTCCTTTCCTTGATCTACCTTCTCATGATGATGCTCATCCTGGCAGTTTTGAATCTAAGGGTAAGTGGATCTCATCTTCTGTATCATAATATTGCCATACTAACGTATTATTCTAGGAGCCATCTTAAACCAATTTTTTAATGATACTTAAGAGGAATATCGAGAGAATCTGGATGCTCCATGTGGCTCAATTCCCATTGGGGTGTTTGATGAATACTTATTGCATAAAGATGTCATAGAATCTCTGCAAACTACCATGGTTAAAGAGAGACCGCTAGTATTTGAAATAAGGTAGTATTTTTTCTCTTTCTTTTTTTCTTTTTTCTTTATTTTTTTTTATTTTTTGCACACACACAGCTTTATCTTCTAATCTTTGTGTAGGTGAACAAATAGGATTGTCATCTCTTTCAAAAGCGGTTGCTCTCGCAGCTTTTGATGTGGGGGAAAAAAGAACAAGAGACGTACATTAGTCCAATTGTCCTCAATGACATCAATGGAGAATCTTGACTTAGGTGTCACTCTTGTAGCCGTGGCTAAAGAGGATTGACCTAGCCAAGGCTCCGATATTCCTGGTTGCCAGCGAGCAAATGGTGATAAAATGAGTTTTCAATGTTTTATTGGCTTTATCGCTTAACACCAGTCTACATGCAAGTCAATTTACTTTGTTTGTCCTTCCTCTTTTCTTAGTTGAGAGGCTGGAGTAGTCACTTATTTAAATGAAACTGTGATCATTTGTCCTCTTGCCATTGAAAAAGATAGAGTAATGGGAGTCTCGTTAAGCTCTAGTACATGACGAATTCAAGAAGATTTCCCTAGAATGACTTCAAGACAGCCTATGCACGTCTCATCAAAGGAACCCATTTGCGACATGGTACAAGAGACTGCAAACACCTCACATGGTATGTTTGAGGAACATACACGAATTACAGTGAAAGGGGAGAAATAAGTCACTACTAAAGACATTAATCACTCCTATGCCGGATGAACCAACTTCAGCTAATGCAAAGGAAGAAGAGACAGGTACAACTTTGAAGCGTATGTCGAGTGCATGATCAACTAACGAGCCAGCTAAGGATTTGGGAACTACATACACGGCTTCTTCCACTGCAGTTGGTAGCGAGCGGGGTGCTTCTTTTGCGACCATGTCACTAGAGGATAAATGTGTTTTGAACCTTTGGTCGGCAATTGAGATCACTTTTGAAAGCAACACTACAGAGGATGTATATCAAGTACCAACTCGCATATTTGTAAAAAGTGTTCTCAGTACTGTTGTTGAAACCATCACATCAAGCAATATAGAAGCTATTTCATCATGTTTTGGTATATGAGAATAGCTATCCGAAATGCACGAGAGGATGGCCTTGACACATCAATGGTTGAATCTATATTTGGTGCCATTTTTTAGATTGCCACTTAATACACATATGCAATTGAGCTGAATGGCTGTGAGTTGTTACCGAAAACACTCAGAGGCACATACCAGACTAGCTTAGATGAGGTGTTAACCGCGCTCAAAGCAGCCTATTAAAAAGAAAGCGTTTTTCAATAGTGCTCTTTGCTGAACCTATAAAAAGCATGCGACTTCTCTAGCAAAGAGGGAAATTCCTCCTTTAGGGATTGTACAAAGAAGACTAGACAAATTGACGTTCCTTTAATTTATTCACATAAAAAAATGATAATGTGCAAATGAGTGTAAAATAATGAAGATGATGCAGAGTTAGCAGAAAGATGTTGGCCTTAAACCTATAAGCTCTGCAATTTGTCCAAGTATTGCTTAAATTTACTGGGATAATTACGGTACGGAAGGTGTTAAAGCTGACAATAGCCCAAGAACAACCAGAAATTATATATTTACTATGGAACTGTTCGATCTATAGGATATCGCAAGCTGCGATATCCTAAGGATGTAAGGTCCCACAATCAGAAGCGGGAAGACTTGAACAATCCGTCTTTTTATTTTTTTTCCTTGATTGTGCGACCACCAAACTACCATACAAACCGTTTGATAGCTGTATGAGTGTAATAACTAATTTGAACCGTTTATTTTTTTCCGTTGATCTATAACCATGATAAATGGTTTGCTAGAGTACGAGAAGTTGACTCTTCCTGATATGTCAACTTTCTAGCAAGCCTCATGAAAGTACCCCATATACATCCTCAGGAAAGTTGACATATTGATAAGTCCTTAAAAATGCAATACTTTCTTATCATTTTAGAGTAATTAAGGACTTAATCATCAAATCATGAACCATTTTAGTAGAAAAATTATGATTTTATGTTTTTGAGCATCAAAGTCTAAATTTGAGTCAAAATTCATCCAAAAATTGTATTTTCACATAAAATCATGAATTTCTCTATTTTCTACATTGAAAGTCACAAATTTCCCATAACTTTTTATTCACACATGAAATGATGAATTTTCTTTGTACCATTGATTTAATTGAAGAAAACTTGATAAAATGGTGACATTTTATGCATTTATTTGGTGTGAATTGGGACCGCATCTTGCATAATTCCTTACCTATATGATTAGATTATTCTTTGATCTTTGCTTCTATTTTTGTAGGGAATTTCAGAAATCGGGGCCCACGGAAGAGAATTGATGAATCAAATGCACCATGGACCCACCTTCCTTTGGCATGGAATCTAAGGTAGGGGCGGCCATGGTAGGGTCCGCTCTCATATGCAAGAAAAAAATCAGATTTAATCTCTTGAAGATAAGTCCAAATTTGCGGGCCATGAGATGATGAGGTGTCATATCCACTCTCCAACAAATATTGCTTACATGTCAAGATGGATGGCTAAGATTCAATTCAAGCCAAACAAAGAAGAAAAAAAATTGCAAAAGAAAGTCAAGCCAAGGCATGGGACGTTCCATGTTGTGTACACCCAAGTGGGGTCCACATGCATTCAAGAATTGCACATCAAATCTGAAATTCAGATTTGAATTGATCCTTAACCCAAGTGGGACCCAAGAGAGGGAGTTGCATGAGATAAGAACAATCCTAATTTTACTAGGATTGTGAGCCAACCCCTAGAAAATCTCTCAAAAACTCTCCTAATCCTAATCCAACTTGGACCACACACTACTAATCCTTACCCAAATCAAAACCTTGCAACCCAAGCTATCAAAAATATATAAAAAGAGGGCTGGACGTGGATCCCCATATCTCCATTCCCCTTGGACGACCAGCAACTATAATTCCCCCTTTTTCCATTAATTCTTCTTCATCTCTCCTCCTTCCATCAATATTTCATCCAAGGCCTTCCCTAAGGCACACTACCACTTGGATTTCTACGCCATCGCGCAGCCACCGTTGCTATCGTCACTCCACCATCGGATCATCCTTGGAATCATCTTCCCTTGCTTGGATTTCAGATCGCGAAACGAGAGCCGGTTGGATCGCCGTTCAAGACCGCGAGTCCCTCTCCTCCGTTTAGTGTTTCTTGTGTCTATGGTAAGGTTGGATGCACTTTATTTTTATTAAAAGAATTTTGTAATGGTTATTTGCTTGTAATGGGTCTTTCATTAATAAATCAAGTTTATGGGGTCTTGGTCTTCACCAATGAGTCAACATTGAATTTTTGTGCGTAGTGACAGTGCGCACTTGGTGCGGTGGTCTTGATTTTTCTTGATGGCATTAAGCAAAGTAATTATTGCAAAGTTTTAGAATTAAAATATAATTTCTTTATTCTCTGATTTTATTTTATTTGATTTGATTTTATTTTATTTTATTCTTTATTTTATGCACCCTTAACAATTATTGCAATTGGTTGGGCTAATGAATCTTATGGTGATGCAGTGGTTAGATTAGGTTTCTAGATTAGGATTTTAATTTTCTTTGGTTGTAATTAATATTTCAGATTTGTAATTAACTTTTAATTCAATTAGGAAATTTGATTTGTATAGTTTTTTTTTAGGCTAGAACTAGTTTTTTTTATTAGGACAGGATTTGCGATAACTAAACTCTCCGTGGATCGATCCGGTTTCACCGGTTATTACTACAATCGCGGCCTTGCACTTGGGGCTACGATCAAGTTTTTGGCGCCGTTGCCGGGGAGTTTTTCTTCGCTTAAGGTATTTTTTCCAACCTATCTTTTTAATTGCTTTGTGGGTGTGCCTTTACTATTCCGCAATCATTCTAGATCTAAGGGTAGCATGCATGGAATGTTTGGACCAGCCCTATTGCATTAAAAAGTGGATTTTTAATCTCTGATTTTTGATAAAATTGGAACTATTTCAGATCTGAAAATTATTTTTTCTGATTTTTCAAAAATCACATCTAATTTCTGAAAATTGCCTAGTTTACTTGTTCTAATTTGGACTAGTTTAGGTCATTTATTTTCGTTTTTTTTGTTGCTGGTTAGGATTAATTAGGGTCTGTTAAATTCAGTTGTTTTTCATATTTTTAGGTTTTTAAAGTTTCCAAAAAAATTCTGGAACTTTCCCTCACAAAGGCAAGTCGTAGATCGCACAAATTCGGCTTTTTGGCCACCAAACTTGCAAAAATCTGAAAATTTCAGAACTTTCATTGGAAACTCAGTTTTATTAGTTGTTTTTAAATTTAAAAGGACTCTTAAAAACTTGCTGGAATTTTTTTTTAAGAAGGTTAGTTATTTCTTTGGGAAGCCGAACAAACTGCCTTTCTTAATTGGTTCGATGTCTAGGCAAGTCTTGTCCCAATAGATAAGGGAGACAAGTCTCTTGTTCTAGAAAGTGGTTTTTAAGCAGGACCCTTGCAACGCATCGTGACCCCACCACTGATCTGGGGACTTACCTGGTCGGGCCAGTTTCATAGATTTGAGTTTGGGAACTTTCCTTAGAGATATTAAACTCTCTAAGATTAGGACTTTGCAAGAATTTGAGAATCTTCTTTTAAATCTAAGAACGGACCTTAGGTAGTTTTTCTTTCTAGATTTCTTTATAAAAAACAAAAAAAAAAAAAAAAGAAATAAAAACTTTTCAAAATTCCAAAAAAGAAGGAAAGACCCCCATCTTCTTGGCAAAGGGACTCCTCAAATCGGTTAGTAAGGAAGGAATCACCTGTCAAGAGCTTGATTAAATTCTACGAATCTAGATCTCCTGGTTCTCTTAGGATTTCCAATATGGCTGATGAGCAGAGTGATAACGAGGAGAACGGTAATGGGAATGGACCCAATAATAATGGGGAGGTGAATCAACCTCTTAGGAGTTTACGTGATTACCTTCACCCTACACGACAAGCCACACCGTCGTGCATGGTCATACCCGCAGGTGCGGGTCAATTTGATATCAAACCGGGAGTAATCCAACTTCTCCCCAAATTTCATGGACTTGAATCAGAAAGTGCATATTTGCACATTAAAGAGTTTGAAGAAGTGTGTGCAACACTACACTTCAATAATGTGAGGGAAGACCTTATCAAATTTCGTTTATTTCCATTTTCCCTCAAAGATAAGGCTAAGGCATGGCTTCACTCCTTACAACCCAATTCGATTGCTCTATGGTCCGACATGGTCCGGGAATTTTTAAAGAAATTTTTCCCATTACATAAGACCAACACCTTACGGAGGAATATTATGAATTTTAAACAAAAAGACAAGGAGTCTTATTATAGGTGTTGGGAACGCTTTAATGAACTACTCCTTGCATGTCCCCACCACGGATTTGAATTGCACAATACAATTGGTCACTTTTATGATGGACTTAGTCCAGAAACACGTCAATTCGTGGAGATGATGTGCAATGGGGAGTTCATGGCGAAAAACCCAAATCAAGCATGGACCTACCTTCAGTTTTTGGCAGATAGTGCACAAAATTGGGACACATCTGAAGGTATAGACCCCGTAAAGCAATCGAGTCAGGCCAAAGGAGGGGGGTTATATGTATTAAAAGAAAGCGATGATCTTCAAGCAAAAATTGCCTATCTTACAAGAGAAGTTGAGTCCTTGAAATTTGTGAAGAATAAGGAACCTGCTATAGTTTGTGGCATCTGCGCTAGTGATAAACACATTTTTTCGGAGTGCCCAACGCTCCCTGCTTTTCAAGAAGCTTTTCACGAGCAAGCAAATGCCACTAACACATACAACCGGCAGTTTAACAATTCTTTGGGTAACACATACAACCCTAATTGGAGGAATCACCCCAACTTTAGTTGGAGGAATGGCCCAAATGCTACTCAGCCCAATTTCAACCAAATGTCAAATCCATTTGGGGGTACTCCTAGTACATATGCTCAAAACACACAGCAAATGGTACCCCCTACAACACAAACGACACCTTGGGATAAACTTGTGGCTAAGTTTATGGTGAATCAAGAGTCCATCAATAAAAAACATGATCAGAACTTTGAGAATTTACAGAACACCATGCAGAACCTCTGTAAATTGATTGAATCACAAAATAAGGGGGCTTTTCCAGCCCAACCACAGCCCAATCCAAAAGGGCAATTTGAGGTTCATCAAGGTGGTCCGTCAAATTCAAAGGAGCAGGTTCAAGCTGTTACCACTCTACGTAGTGGTAAAGAGATTGCAAAGCCTGATCTGGAAAAAAATAAACAACCTGCATCCTCAGATCAGGAAGGGAAAGAAAATGAAGTCCCTTCTATCAAGGAAAAAAGCCCAGTTCCTCCGGGATTCAAGCCTTTACCGCCTTTTCCCAACCGATTAGCTCTTGCCAAGCCATCTATACAGAACCAGGAAATCTTTGATGTACTTAAAGAGGTTAAAATTAACATCCCGTTGTTAGACGCAATCAAACAAGTCCCATCTTACGCAAAGTTTCTTAAGGACTTGTGCACGTTGAAGCGTAAGATACATGTACAAAAGAAAGCGTTCCTCACTGAGCAAGCTAGTGCAATTTTAAAGCATGACGCTCCCCCTAAATTCAAAGATCCAGGATGCCCCACGATTTCGTGCATTATTGGAAATTGTCAAATTGAACAAGCGCTGCTTGATCTTGGGGCGAGTGTTAACTTACTACCCTACTCGGTCTATGTAAAATTGGGGTTAGGTGAACTCAAACCCACCCAGATTACTTTGCAGCTCGCAGACCGATCAGTCAAAAGACCGAGAGGGATAGTAGAGGATGTGCTTGTGCAAGTTGACAAGTTCTACTTTCCAGTAGACTTCATTGTGCTAGACACTCATCCTGTGGCAGATCCTCATGCTCAGATTCCGATAATTCTGGGGAGACCATTCTTAGCCACATCGAATGCATTGATCAATTGCCAGAATGGAAAAATGACGCTATCTTTTGGTAACATGACATTAGAGTTAAATGTTTTTGACCTTTGCAAACAACCACGGGATGATAACATTGACCTGGAAGAAGTAGATTTGATCAGTGTTCTTACAGCAGAAACTTTTACAAAAACAATCTCTGATTCCATTGAGTCAATTGAGGGCCTGACCCTCTGTGAAGAAACACTTGATAACACTGTTGAAATGGTCAACACTATAGGCAAACCCTCTTTTGAAGAGCTATTACCAACTGATACTCTGTCTCTTCCATCTCAGGTGAGGCCGCCCAAACCTGAATTGAAACCCTTGCCCTCTCACCTGAAATATGCATACCTTGGAGAAAATGAAACATTTCCTGTAGTAATTTCTGCACACCTTGACAAGGACCAAGAAGTCCAACTCTTAGAAGTGCTCAAACTGCACAAAGGTGCAATTGCTTGGACCGTGGCTGACATTAAGGGAATTAATCCCCTCGTGTGTACACATCATATCTATTTGGAGGAGAATGCAAAACCCTCCCGTCAGATGCAACGCCGGTTAAACCCCACCATGCAGGAAGTGGTTAGGGCAGAAGTTTTGAAACTTCTAGATGTGGGTATCATTTATCCAATTTCGGATAGCCAATGGGTCAGCCCTACCCAAGTTGTACCTAAAAAGGCTGGCGTAACTGTAGTCCGTAATGCTAATGATGAGCTCATCCCAACCCGCGTACCCACAGGTTGGCGAGTTTGCATTGACTACAGAAAGTTAAATGCTGTCACACAAAAGGATCATTTCCCCCTACCCTTCTTGGACCAAATTTTAGAACGGGTAGCTGGCCACGAGTATTATTGTTTCTTGGATGGATATTCTGGATACAATCAAATAGAGATCGCCCCGGAAGACCAAGAGAAAACAACTTTCACATGCCCCTTTGGCACCTTTGCTTACCGACGGATGCCCTTTGGGCTGTGTAATGCTCCTGCAACCTTTCAAAGGTGCATGCTGAGTATTTTTAGTGATATGGTGGAACGTTTTCTCGAAGTCTTCATGGACGATTTCTCCGTTTTTGGAGATTCTTTCCAAGACTGTTTGAGCAACTTAACTAAGGTCCTCTCTAGGTGTGAAGAAAAGAACTTAGTACTGAATTGGGAAAAATGTCATTTTATGGTACGACAAGGGATTGTCCTTGGCCACATTGTATCATCTAAAGGATTGGAAGTGGACAAAGCCAAAATAGATCTAATTTCCAATTTGCCCGCCCCAAAAACCGTAAGAGATGTAAGATCTTTCTTGGGGCATGCTGGATTCTACAGAAGGTTCATAAAAGATTTTAGTGTCATTTCTCGACCATTATGCAACCTTCTGCTAAAGGAAGCAGAATTTGAGTGGACGGAGGCATGTCAATTGGCTTTTACCAAGCTTAAGGACATGTTGACGACTGCTCCAATTATGCAACCTCCAGATTGGAGCCTACCCTTTGAAATCATGTGCGATGCTAGCGATTATGCAGTTGGGGCAGTTCTTGGGCAACGTAGGGACAAAAAGCCATATGTAATTTACTATGCTAGCAGGACTTTAAACAGTGCACAGATTAATTATTCTACAACAGAGAAAGAACTATTGGCTGTGGTCTATGCACTGGATAAATTCCGTTCCTACTTAATTGGATCCAAAATTGTGATCTTTACTGACCATTCTGCGCTGAAGTACTTGCTTTCTAAGAAAGATGCCAAGCCCAGACTGATCAGATGGATCCTTCTACTCCAAGAGTTCAATATCGAAATCAAGGATAAGAAAGGAGTAGAAAATGTGGTGGCTGATCATCTTTCTAGGATTGTCCTTTCCAACGCTTTAGAACCCTTGCCAATCCAGGACACTTTCCCTGATGAGCACTTGTTTGCCACATTTTCCCATTCTCCATGGTATGCTGACATTGCTAATTATCTAGCTTCGGGTGAAATTCCAAAAGAATGGACCCAACAAGATAAAAACAAGTTTTTCACTGAGGTAAAACAGTTTTTCTGGGATGACCCATACCTTTTCAAATACTGCCCAGACCAAATCATTAGGAGATGCATTCCAGACCATGAAATGAACAGTGCTATATCATTTTGCCATTCTCAAGCTTGTGGGGGCCATTTTTCTGCTAAAAAGACCGCTCACAAAATTTTGCAATCTAGTTTTTACTGGCCCACTATATTGGGGGGTAGGAACAAGCACACTTGTCCAATTTTAGACAAGCACACTTGTCCAATTTTTAGACAAGCACACTTGTCCAATTTTAGACAAATTTTTTTTTCGTAGTCTTTAAAAAAAAAAAAAAAAAAAGGAAAAAAAAAGGGTGTTTTCAAAAGAACTTGACGATTCGAAGATGCTTAGAAATCTGGAATTTCAAAATTTTTTGGAAGGAAGTAAAATGAAGGTTCATTATTTTCAAAAAAATAAAAAGAATACCGAACTTTGTTTTTCACAGTATCACACGTACATCATTTCAAAAGTTTTGGACAAAAAAAAAATTTAAGTGTCATTTTCAGAGTTCTTTCAAGAGAGAAAAAGAGACGACTTTCTGAAATTTGGCCATATGAGTTCTCCTGGTTCATCGGCATGGTTAGGCCAAACAAAACCAGTGAATTAATTCGGGTGAATTGAAAAGGGCTGCCTATTGTTGGGGACCGTTTAAAAAGAAAAAAATTGCCAAGGGATGCACAAATAAGTGTTTAAAAAAAAAAAAAGAGTTTAGTTATAACTCTTGAAAAGAATAAAAAGTTATGTGACTAGTTTGGGTTCGTAGCCTTTTTAACCCGAGCCAGTAAGCCCGTAGGGGTATTTATATACCTAGTGCCCTAAAGACATCTGTTTTGGGAGTCATTGGCCAAATGCTCATTATATGGGTTAATTAGAAAGCTTAAGGGACCTAGGCATTGCACAGTCACATGTGTGTGTTCAAAAAAAAAAAAAAAAAAAAAAAAAAAAAAAAAAAAAAAGGAGAGATGCATCTCGCGGCCTTTGAAAAACAACAGTGCGAAAGCCATCATAGTAGCCTTGAGAGGAGACTTGTATTTTGCCCGAATCTAGGAAAGTTGGAAATTCCGAGGGAGAATTCTGTTTTCATGGCATTATCGTAGAACATTTAAAATTTTTGTTTTGATGTATACATTTGCACAAGGCACTCAAAGTTTTGGTATAATTTAGAAAAAAAAAAAAATGTGAACCGGATTTTGAAAAGTCTGAAATCTTGATTATTCGAGGATTCGAGGCATCCGATTTGACTCAATATTCTTTTGAAAAACCTTCCATTGAATTTCTTTCACTTTTAGGTAAATGAATTTTGTGGGCATATTCACTGCAAACCCTCACGAGGCACAACTCGTCCACTAGGGGTAACCTAGGGGTTTAAGGGCTTGCTGCATACGCTAAATGCAGCCGAGAGTGCCAGCGAAAGTGGCGTTTTTCTTTTTGTCTTTGCATTTAGTTTAGATTAGATTAGGCCAGAAGACCTACCATAGTTTGCATATTTTGCTCGGGACTAGCAAAAAGCTGGTTGGGGGGTATGATAAGTCCTTAAAAATGCAATACTTTCTTATCATTTTAGAGTAATTAAGGACTTAATGATCAAATCATGAACCATTTTAGTAGAAAAATTATGATTTTATGTTTTTGAGCATCAAAGTCTAAATTTGAGTCAAAATTCATCCAAAAATTGTATTTTCACATAAAATCATGAATTTCTCTATTTTCTACATTGAAAGTCACAAATTTCCCATAACTTTTTATTCACACATGAAATGATGAATTTTCTTTGTACCATTGATTTAATTGAAGAAAACTTGATAAAATGGTGACATTTTATGCATTTATTTGGTGTGAATTGGGACCGCATCTTGCATAATTCCTTACCTATATGATTAGATTATTCTTTGATCTTTGCTTCTATTTTTGTAGGGAATTTCAGAAATCGGGGCCCACGGAAGAGAATTGATGAATCAAATGCACCATGGACCCACCTTCCTTTGGCATGGAATCTAAGGTAGGGGCGGCCATGGTAGGGTCCGCTCTCATATGCAAGAAAAAAATCAGATTTAATCTCTTGAAGATAAGTCCAAATTTGCGGGCCATGAGATGATGAGGTGTCATATCCACTCTCCAACAAATATTGCTTACATGTCAAGATGGATGGCTAAGATTCAATTCAAGCCAAACAAAGAAGAAAAAAAATTGCAAAAGAAAGTCAAGCCAAGGCATGGGACGTTCCATGTTGTGTACACCCAAGTGGGGTCCACATGCACTCAAGAATTGCACATCAAATCTGAAATTCAGATTTGAATTGATCCTTAACCCAAGTGGGACCCAAGAGAGGGAGTTGCATGAGATAAGAACAATCCTAATTTTACTAGGATTGTGAGCCAACCCCTAGAAAATCTCTCAAAAACTCTCCTAATCCTAATCCAACTTGGACCACACACTACTAATCCTTACCCAAATCAAAATCTTGCAACCCAAGCTATCAAAAATATATAAAAAGAGGGCTGGACGTGGATCCCCATATCTCCATTCCCCTTGGACGACCAGCAACTATAATTCCCCCTTTTTCCATTAATTCTTCTTCATCTCTCCTCCTTCCATCAATATTTCATCCAAGGCCTTCCCTAAGGCACACTACCACTTGGATTTCTACGCCATCGCGCCGCCACCGTTGCTATCGTTACTCCACCATCGGATCATCCTTGGAATCATCTTCCCTTGCTTGGATTTCAGATCGCGAAACGAGAGCCGGTTGGATCGCCGTTCAAGACCGCGAGTCCCTCTCCTCCGTTTAGTGTTTCTTGTGTCTATGGTAAGGTTGGATGCACTTTATTTTTATTAAAAGAATTTTGTAATGGTTATTTGCTTGTAATGGGTCTTTCATTAATAAATCAAGTTTATGGGGTCTTGGTCTTCACCAATGAGTCAACATTGAATTTTTGTGCGTAGTGACAGTGCGCACTTGGTGCGGTGGTCTTGATTTTTCTTGATGGCATTAAGCAAAGTAATTATTGCAAAGTTTTAGAATTAAAATATAATTTCTTTATTCTCTGATTTTATTTGATTTGATTTGATTTTATTTTATTTTATTCTTTATTTTATGCACCCTTAACAATTATTGCAATTGGTTGGGCTAATGAATCTTATGGTGATGCAGTGGTTAGATTTGGTTTCTAGATTAGGATTTTAATTTTCTTTGGTTGTAATTAATATTTCAGATTTGTAATTAATTTTTAATTCAATTAGGAAATTTGATTTGTATAGTTTTTTTTTAGGCTAGAACTAGTTTTTTTTATTAGGACAGGATTTGCGATAACTAAACTCTCCGTGGATCGATCCGGTTTCACCGGTTATTACTACAATCGCGGCCTTGCACTTGGGGCTACGATCACATATCAAGAAGAGTCAAGTTCTCGTACTCTAGCAAGCCTCACTGATGAACAACAAAGTATTGAAGACAAGATTATTCAGATTGATGGTGAACTTTCTGCAAATGAAGCTTAAGCTATGACAAAGACTCTAGCATTTGAAGGTCTTTAAAGTCAATTTAAACAATAGCTGGACAAATTGCAGAGCTTGCAGGTTTAAGGCCAACTTCTTTCTGCTTGCTCTACATCATCTTCATTTTTTTTACACTCATTTGGACATTATCATTTTTTTATGTGGATAAATTAAAGGAACGTCAATTTACTGAGTCTTCCTTGCCACAATCCCTCTCTGCTAGAGAAGTCGCATTCATTTTATAGGTTCAACAAAGAGGACTATTGAAAAATGCTTATTTTTAATAGGCTGCTTCTTGCGCGGTTAACACCTCATCTAAGCTAGTCTGGTATGTGCCTCTGAGTGTTTTTGCTAACAACTCACAGCCATTCAACTTAATTGCATATGTGTATTAAGTGGCAATCTAAAAAATGGCACCAAATATAGATTCAACCATTGATGTGTCAAGACCATCCTCTCGTGCATTTCGAATAGCTATTCTCATATACCAAAACATGATGAAATAACTTCTAAATTGCTTGATGTGATGGTTTCAACAGCATTACTGAGAACACTTTTTACAAATATGCGAGTTGGTACTCGATATACGTCCTCTTTAGTGTTGCTTCCGAAAGTGATCTCAACTGCCGACCAAAGGTTCAAAACACATTTATCCTCTAGTGACATGGTCGCAAAAGAAGCACCCCACTCGCTACCAACTACAGTGGAAGAAGCCATGTATGTAGTTCCCAAATCCTTAGCAGCCTCGTTAGTTGATCATGCACTCGACATACGCTTCAAAATTGTACCTTTCTCTTCTTGCTTTGCATTAGCTGAAGTTGGTTCATCTACCATAGGAATGATTAATGCCTTTAGTAGTGACTTATTTCTCCCCCTTCACTGTAATTCGTGTATGTTCCTCAAACATACCAAGTGAGGTGTTGATGGTGTTTGCAGTCTCTCGTACCATGTTGCAAATGGGTTCCTTTGATGTGACGTGCACAGACTATCCTAAAGTCATTCTAGGGAAATCTTCTTGAAGTCATCATGTACTAGAGCTCAACGAAACTCCCACTACTCTGTCCTTTTCAATGGCAAGAGGACGAATGATCACAATTTCATTTAAATAAGTGACTACTCTAGCCCCTCAACTAAGAAAAGAGGAAGGACAGACAAAGTAAATTGACTTTACATGTAGACTAGTGTCAAGCTACAAACCCGATAAAACATTTAAAACTCGTTTATCACCATTTGCATGCCGGCAACCAAGAATATCGGAGCTTTGGCTAGGTCGATCCTCTTTAGCCATGGCTGCAAGAGTGACACCTAAGTCAAGATTTGTCATTGATGTCATTGAGGACAATTGGACTAATGTACTTCTCTTGTTCTTTTTTCCCACATCAAAAGCTGCACAAGCAACCACTTTTGAAAGAGCTGACAATCCTATTTGCTCACCTACACAAAGATTAAAGGATAAAGCTGTGTGTTCAAATAATAAAAGGAAAGGAAAAAAAACACTATGTATGTCGAATACCAGTGGTCTCTCTTTTACCACGGTAGTTTGCAAAGATTCTATGACATCTTTATGCAATAAGTCTTCATCTTTATGTGAGGCCCCACCCCTTGTGGGCCCTCAATTTGATTTAAATAATTACTAATATGATATTACCTACTTTAATATGCTAATTAATAGGAATTAGTAGAATAGTTGCTAATGTTCCTAAGTTTTAGAAATAGACTTTTGTTTAATTCTCTATAGAGATAGAGTGTTCTTTGTTATTTATTAAGATTCTAGTTAGATTAGGCCTTAGTTAGTAATTTAGTTTAATTATGGGAGTGTTAGCATTAAGGAACCTTCTAGAATTTCCACCTAAAGACCTATTTACCCATGGCATTATCTCTTCCCCATTTATAACTAAACTACCCTTTTGGTAATTATCCTAAACCCTAATCTATATAAACCCAACTATTGCAAATGTAGCCTAAAACCCTAATTCACTATCATCTCCCCAACCTCGCCCTAAGAAACCCTAATTCCCCAAATCCCAGCACAAGAAGAAGCTAGAGATCACCCCAATTACACTATCAACACTCTTAGGAGCTTGGAATTCTCATCTCTTTCTCAACTCTATTAGCAATTTTGAATTAAGGTAAGTACCCTATGCTAATTTCACATGATGCATGCTTTTCTTCTCTTGATTCTGCAATTCAATTCAATTATGTAGATATGCATGTTTAGATCTTTCCTTTTGAGCTTTGTTTATGGATGATGGCCATTTGATGGATGGGTTCTCCCATTTGGAAGATCAATGGCCCGGTTGGATGATGGTTAGAAGTTATAGAAGTGTTTTTGTTGTTTATTTATGTTTATGTGATGAATGAAAGAGATTGGGGATGAATTGGATGAAAATGGGTTGAAGAAGGAAAATCCCAAAAATATAGAATTTCAGCTCAGTGCGTGTTACCCAGTCGACCGGCCTCCAGCTCGGTCGACCCCGCACACTGAAAAGGGAGAAAATCAAGTCCCAGTTAGCTCTTTGTAAATCTTACAGTTCAGTGTACCCGGTCAACCGGACCCTGTACCTGGTCGACCGGATACAAACATTCCTACAGGGATAGTTGAGACCTGCGATTTCTCAGACATGTCGGGAATCCTGTATACCCGGTCGACATTAAGGCCATGATGTCGACCAGATACACAGCGAATCCTGTGGAACCCCCTAGCTGTTTGGCTCTAGGTCCCAGTGGACCCGGTCGACATCATGGCCACGATGTCAATCGGGGACACTGCAGGATGTCGACCTAGGAGTCAACATCCAGTGTATTCGGTCGACATCCTAGGGGATGATGTTGACCGGGCAAACTGTACACAGTGAATTTCCAGATTTCAGTTCCTTTGATGTTTGATCAATTGTGGGGTCCATTGACCATCCAAATAGGCTTCCATCAAGTATGTCAAGCACGAATCAATAGCGTGGCTCAGCCTTGACTCGTGGGGTCCACCAATTAAGTTTTTGGGATTTGAATAGTCAATAATTCGACCCTTAAATGTAGTCAATGATGTCCGTAACTTCAGGAGCACCAGATATATTATCTTGACATCTGAGACTACAGTTGGGGATCCAATTACATGATGAGGCCTGATCCAAGAGTGGACCATTACTTAGGTTGGACCCTTGCTTTATCCCGTTTGATTCTATTGTTATAAGTATTTATACATTGTGCTTCTCTCTTATCTTAGTTATTGTTGTAACCTGTTAATTAAATGGGAATTAGAGGATCTGAACCTAAGATTTCTTAGTGGTGACCTAAGGATGTAATTGGAGGTGAATAACCCGTGTCTGTGGCTAGGCGGGCCCTCATACGGCCTAAGATTGGGTATGTCGAACCCTAGAATGGAGAGGTTAGTTTTAATGGATTGATGGCTCATTGAGTTTGAGCATAGGATGATTACTTGTGGAATAAACATGATATTGTACTTGTATTGCTTCAGGCCATGGTTGTGGGCCTAGTGTACATCCTATGATGTTAGACTTGGACTTGGATATTGGACGGTGTTCCAGGATATTGTAGTTTAACCTCTTAGAGACTTGGTTAGGATCTTGCGCACGCAAGTCAAGCCCAGACAGACACAGACCTGTACTTGTTCCCTGGGTCGGCACTAAACATTCACTCAGTTGATCTAAGCTCAGCCAGGTGACTGATCATCACTGGTAGGAGCTATACTGGTTATGACTAGAGCTATCATGATGAGCTGTGATTAGGGGGATGGTGTGATACCGGGACCGATCTGATATGATAAAGAGGTGCGATAGGTGCGATAAAGGAGTGTAATCGGTGTTATATTTATATATTGTTATTAGCAGGGCTGCTATCCCTTGCATAGTTACCTTACCCTTTCCCCACCGCAACTGTTTACAGTATGGGATGTTTACAGTATAGGAGGGCTGCGGCATAATATCCCGCGGTATATCCAGCTTGTGTGAATGTGCCATTTGTTATCTGATTAGACTAGATTAGTTTACGTTTCTGATTCTAAACTGTTAATTACTGCTCAGTTGCCTAGATCATGTACCTTATTATTCTTATCATTACATACTCGTCTTTATTCTCTTTTGTTGCATACATCCTGCGTTATCTGCATATGGTGCCTTGCTAGATCCTTAGATCTGACCCATCTTTGGTGCTTAGGTCCCGACCTTGACCCCACGGACGACGCGTACTATGAGGTGCCTGTAGTAGGTGACTACGGGTGGGGGCCGGCTAACCAGGTGGTCGAGCTGGATGATGGAGCGCCTGCACAGGGGGATTGAGTGTAGTTTATTTTTGGATTTGAGAGTCTTTTGTAGTGAGCAGGTAGATAGACAGTTTTATATAAACTTTGATAACTACACTTGAGATTTTATTAGATGTCCACACTGTTATATTTGACTCATTTACTTGATGCTTATTGCTTCCGTTATCTTTACTTATGCTTCTGCAATATAACTGTTGATCATATTATTGTTCAAAAAGTTTTAGAAATTTGACCTCACTGCAGACTACGATCTTGGAAGTTCTCGGATTTTCCGAGAAGTAGCGCGCCAAATTCGGGTACCTTAGCGGTAACTTCGATATTCGGAATTGGGGCGTTACAGTAGTTTGCAAAGATTCTATGACATCTTTGTGCAATAAGTCTTCATCAAACACCCCAACGGGAATCGAGCCACATGGAGCTTCCAGATTTTCTCGATAGTCCTCTTAAGTATCATTAAAAAAAATGGTTTAAGATGGCTCCTACAAGTAATTTGTTAACATGGCAACATTATGATACAAAAGATGAGATCCACTTACCCTTGGATTTAGCACTGTCAGGATGAGCATCATCATGGGAAGGTAGATCAAGAAAAGGTGAGTATTCTAAAAACCATAAAGAAAAGGAGAGAGAGAGAGAGAGAGAGAGAGAGAGAGAGAGAGAGAGAGAGAGAGAGAGAGAGAGAGAGAGAAGAGTCATAAGATAAAGATATTAAAGGATATCATAACATGCAAATCAGGAGTTAGTCATATACCATAATTGACCCTATCATTGTACATGTTTTAAGCTTCTAGGTCTGAAGGCTCGCGGGAGTTATTGTAGCGACATTTGATGCTAAGAGATTAGTACCAATAGGCACTTCTCCCTTCTGTGAAACTGTTCTTGTACTCAAACTTCCTAATGATGATTTAGTGGCATGAGTCTTCGAAACGAGTTCTCTTGGTCATTCCATACTCATCAATAGTTGTCGTTTCTTCTGACTTCTTCCTTAATCTAGAAGCTTTAATTTTGATCCTACCCCATGTGGAGGTTTTGAAGTAGTCATGGTTAGCACATTGGATATAGAAGGAAACTATATATTAGGAAAAGACGCTTGGATATCATATCCCCACCTTCATTAACAGCATGACTATCCATTTGGGTATTTCCACAATCAACATCTCGATCAAGGACATCGATGATGCCCTCATTCATATTTTCTGGTGATTCTCTTCTTTTCTTTTCAACCTTACGAAAAGAATTTGATAGGTCAATTTCGTTGCAAGAAGTTCTTGTGCTACCTGTTTTCAAATAATCTTTAAGAACATTTTGAAAAACCAAGTTGTAAAGGCATGAGATGTACCTGCTTCCGGGTATGGAGTTTGGAATAAGCAACCATTGTGGTGAGCCAAGAAGTCTAGCCAAGCACTGAGGCCATCCATGCTAGTCCCTTGTAATAATGGCTTCAAACTTCGATTGCCCACTTATCCCTGTGAATATCCAAACTGTTGACCAAATCTACTTGGAAGATATGGCTAAAAGTTTATGTAAATTCCCCTCCTGTAAACCAGATTACTAGGCCAGATACATATAAGCCATTCTCACTCAATTTACATCATCATCATTATCATAATCAAAGTCTTGTCCCAACTATGTTGGGGTCGGCTACACGAATTTTATTTTTCCATTCCAATCTATAAGCCATTCTCGCTCAGCTGATATTAACTCTTTTACCATCTCTGGGCTTTAGGAATATATCAAGTCTATATTTTTTATGGTCTCGGATTGTCGTGTGACCATTTCCAAGACTCAAATTGCTTGTTTCAGCCCCATGAAAATGCATTAGAAAAGGGCTTCCGTCGGTTACCTCTTCCAACTGATGAAGACCGTTGTAGTGACTTATAAACCAAGGGTAAAAATAATGGGCAGGATATAATTCATGAAATTGTGCGCCTTTCCCAATCAACTCTACATGATGTTCTAGTCCTGTGCATAGCCAAGCAACCATAGCAGTACATAAGGCATACTTAACTACTTTTGCCAATCAGAGAGCAGGTAAAAAAGTCTCAGGCCTTGTAATAACCATTAGTCCTAGAAAAGACCATTTTACTCAGCCACATGGACAAATAAGCTACAATTGGCTTTACCTCTGTAATACTAATGATATGGCCATGGTGTTTCAAAATTAAATAATTATGCACTCCGCATTGGCTTTAGTTTGAAGCATCTAATCCTTGTTTTATCAGGCCCAAATTTGTCAAGCCATGAAGAGGATGTAACATATCACTTGTTATTTGATAACAAGGTATATTCATATCATATAACAAGTCAGTATATAAGAGTCTAAAATCTTCTGACTCTCCCTTTATGTCATCAATTGTTGGGACATATTCCTCATACAAGTCCCCAACCACAGGGAGACCTGAAATGTTAGCCATTTCATGACGTGTGAACCCTAGTTCTCCATTTGGCACCACACAAGTATACGACCTTGAAAGAAAAGTCTCCAACATGGCCTGGTGTTGTAATCGATATTGTATTAACGTAGCCTATGTCCAAAAGCTTCAACGATCTGATATGTTCATACTGACCAAGTGCGCAAAACATGATACCATCCTCTTAATTTAAACTCACCATTCCAACCTCCGGTACCATTCATGGTGGAAACAGCTAAGGGGTGAAGTTGTGAACATGTCCTCATTGGATTCATAATAAAAGCTTGCTCAAGCGTAGTTGTCATAATCCGTTTTGAGTCAACCCTAGAATCCAGACCACCTTTTTTAAAATACGGAGTTTCATAGCACGATCAGTCGGTGTCCAAACTATCCCACTATTAGCTCGTCATGTATTGTATGATTGTCCTTCATGTGTAAAAATATGGTCGACTTCTCTAAAGGAATGTCCTCATTAGGATAATGGTCACCAAATGAAAACTCTGGCTTTCGACTACTATCTGTTTTGTTTCCACTATTCCATGCAATATTGGTTCCTATAACCCATTGTAACTAATGGTTCTGTTTTGTTTCTAGTCTTCCATGCAATATTGGCTACCTTGTTGTAACTAATGGTTTTGGTGGCTAAGATATTAGCTCTCGCCCTCCTTAATGCCTCAATAGTTCTTCGTTTGGCTAACTCTTGTTCTGAAGGGCCATGATGTACAACACTTTTATTTACTATGAAAACTAGAACAGTGAAAGAAGAGAGGGCATGGGGTAGTGTCTATCAAGTCCATCTTTGCAACTTAGAAAAAGGATGTTCAAATTCTAAATCAAGTTTGCATACCCTCTTTGTTGAAATCAGTTTCATAGTTGATTCAATGACAGAAGAACAAGAACAGGAAGAAGAGAGAAGACTACACTTACCCTTTGACACGAGTTAGATGCAATCTGGGATGAAAGAAAAATCTCCAAGGATCTCCGTCTTCAATGCTTATAGAGAGTTAGGGCAAAGAATTTGCAAAGCCTTGGTTTTGAAGTTTTTAAACAAGAGGCGGAGATGACATTCTATGAGGGTTTCTTTCCACACGTGGGAGTTCTTTGGGCTTAAGTTGGGAGTCTGGGACTCGCATTAAAAAGAACAAAGCTTATAGTGGATGAACCAAATGAGGAAGCCCATGTATTTACCAAAAGAAAAAAGGAGGAAGCCCATGGAGGGATTGTGACGCGACGGGTTTGAGGCACTCCTTCTCTAGAAAATGACTAACCGACTACAGTCCTCTAACGAGGCATTTGTTGGAAGATATAAAAAATATATGTATATATATATATATATATATACATATGCAATCATCATCAATGGATTGGACCTGGCCGAGTCAAGTCTTATCTTGATCAAGTGGACTTGAATCCATTTAGCCACCTGACCCACTCCCAAGCCCACGATTGGCGACCTCTATATGGCATGTAGTTACACCTTGTATCATACCTTGAATTTGATGGGTATCGGCAAGCTCTCTTAGATTTATAAGGTCAATTAATATGATTAATATAGGTTCAAGGAAACTTCTTTTTGCAACCATGTCATGTTGGGTCCAATGCATACATTCAGGTCCAAGCCAATTTTTTGCCTAAGCCATATGACCAATTTTGGTCGATGCTGGTCCCAGCCAATTATTGTCCTAAGCCATATGGCCAATCTTGGTTAAATTAATGTCTAGGTCATGCCAATTTCTGGCTAAAGCTATATGGCCAATCCTAGTTGATCATTGGAGGGGTCATTACATTTAGGGACATTACTAAAATCACATTCTCATCTATATCTCTAAGGGAATGTGGTTTGCCTTCAGTTAACCACAGCCCTCCAAACTATGAATCCTGATTTTATAAAATACCTCAGAACAGTTGTCAAAATCTCTGTCCATGCCAACTCTCCTCTATCTCCACTATCCTCTCTCTAAAGTATCTAACCTGCATAACTTCCTCAAAAAAAATCCCACTAGCATCTCTTCGCCATGCCCAAATGGTACTCTCCCTCTCTTTCTCTCTATTCTTTCTCTCTGTCCACATCAAGACTTATAGTCTATCTCACAGTTACTTTCTCTGTCAACATCTATAGAGTCCTTGCCCAAACGGTACTCTTCCTCTCTCTCTATTCTTGCTCTCTTTAGACAAAAGATTGTTTTTTTTTTTTAATTTACTGTAAAGATTGAACTTTTACTCTTGCTGGAGTCAATTGTACCATCGATGTAACAAGTAGTAGCTTTCCATCGTCCTCTTTTGAGGATTATACCCAGTGAGTAATAAACATTACAGAAGCTTTCGGATTTTACTTAAAAAAACACTTTAGGTGACTAGTGGGCCTAAAAGATCATTTTAACCGACCTTGCACAAGATCAGTCATTTTGCCTGAAAATGTGTTTTTTTTAGCACTTTCAACTAACATCCCTAGCGACCTTAGTTTTATAATGATAAGGGTCCCTAGGGACCCTGCGGTGTACACAAATTAGAACAATATAGGCGTGTTTCCTCGTGTTTTGTTGTCAACAAGTCTATCTTCCTTCACCACGTTCGTCTGCGCCCATTTCTTCCAACCCACATCCGTCTTTGGCAACCAGATCATGCATTTGTCTTTGGCAAGCGATTCAGAACCGTAAATAATTGAATCCACCTCTAGAGTTCTCTGCCCATTGTCTTCCAGAAAGGGCTAAAGCCATTTTTCGGGCATTTTTCTTGTTATCAAGGGTAATGCTACACAAGGAAGACAAAGAAACCCTTTTAGAGAGGCGATTCTCAAGTGGAGAGTAGATGTCTGCCACGAGGAAACATTAACCAAAGCAAAAGGTATGCAAACGTAATAAGGGCATAACCTAGACAATAATAACATCACAGACGACTCAGAAAAGGCCAAAGGGGAGTATCCAAAAACACATATTTTCAACAAAGAGGATGTGGGAGGGGACTACAGTTGGTAGGAGGGGACTACAGTTGGCTGGGCGCAGACAACTAGGCTTTTAAAGAAAGTATAAGCTGTTGACAACGAAACACGCCTATATTGTTCTAATTTGTATACACCGTTGAGTCGCTAGGGACCCTCAGCATTATAAAACTAAGGTCGCTAGGGACGCTAGTTGAAAGTATAAAAAAAAAAAAAAAAACCTTTTCAGGCAAAATTACTGATTTGGTGCAAGGTCGATTAAAATGATCTTTTAGGCTCACAAGTCACCTAAAGTGTTTTTTTTTTTTTTTTTTTTGTAAAATCCCCTATTATGTTCTGTCATTTTCTTTTATTAAAAATGCTTTCATGTTTAACCGTAATAAATGATGTATGATAAGTCTGAAATGAGAAGTAAAATAAGAATTAAAAGGGTTCCACGTGGGATCAATGATATAAATCTATTAGTGTCCTCTATTAATCTAAACAGCAGAGTCATTGTGTCCTTCAAAATATCTTTAGGCCAAATTTAACTCCTATGAGAATTATACCCAATTTAGAATGATCACAAGAAAAAGATTATGACAAAAAAAAAAAAAAAAAAGAGTCAAACCACATGATCTAAATGTCACTGATCAACATCTGGTTGACTTGATTGGAGCAAAATTCAGGCTCATGTATAATCAAGGTAAGACATTTATTTTAGTGGCTTTGATTCAAAGGTGGGCCCCATTTAAGAATTTTGTAGCACGATAGATGATAAAGACTTCAAAGGATTTGAGATGATACAAAATCCTAGGGCCCCTAGAAAATTATGTGCTATTTTTAACTCAAAAAGAATCCCAAGTGGGGGCCACCTAATCTTTGGGGAACCAAAAGTATAATGGATGGTTTTGATTGGAATGACCCCATATTAGTATGACCAAATGATCCTAACCATCAATATGAGGCCTACGAAATCAATTGTACAAATACATTGTGATGTAATCAAACTATAACAATATAAAGAAAAAATAAGTTAGGAATTATGCTAATAGGACGGGTGCCAAAGAGTGCGAAGCCATTGGATTGACAATAGGCTTTCCACATATGTGAAAATCTAAAAGGTTCAAACAAATTTATGATAAATAGTAAAAATTAGGTGGGTCTAATCAATCAAGTGAGTCATTCTACAATAATTAGTGTAAATTATGTTTAATTACATATGTCCATATTAGTTGATCAAATTCATCGAACTCGAACTACGAATCAGGTGAATCAAATAGTGAATTGAATGAACCTACCCTTACGAATTAGTGGATTTGACCTTTGACCGCGGATGGGGGTGGCCCACTAAGATATTCAAATTGGTGTAAAGATTGAGTTTTTGAGGTAATTTTCAATTGGAGTTTGGATGGATCCTTTGTGCAGTATGACAACGAGTTTGAGGAGAAGCTGACCTTCGTGATTTAAAACCACTCAAAACTAAGTTTTAAACCCCCAATATCAAATTGATCCATTTTATCAAAACATCATATTGATCCAAAGTAAACCACTTGATTAAGCACCAAAGCCAAAGTAGTGAATAAATCACCCTATTCTATTAGAAGATAAATTAGATTGGTATTGTAATTTATGGCACCACCCTCTGATGGCTTGATCTGATGATGCTTCTGATATTGCCATGATGTATACGACATAGATTCAAAGACTGAATTTGATTAGTGGAGCCTACTCTATTTGAATTTTGAACTGAACATTGAGAGGAGATATAACTAAAACGGATGACATTCATGTTATGGGATTAGTTGAGCCTACCATATTCACCTTTATGGGATTTTCCAATAAGAAAAATTAAGACAATTGTTATGGTGCTTACATCTAGAACCATGTCTTGGATTTGAGAAACTTGGAGTTACAACAATACTTCTTTCCATATGTATTCTTACTAGCAGCGCAGGCCCGTGCTTGTAGCCCGGGCCCAGAAATAAAGATATATTTAATTTGAGGTTAGCTTTTGAGATACTAAATGAGAAAAAATTAAATCTAAAACAAACAAATATATCATTTTTTTTTATTTTTTAAATTTTATAAGTCAAACTTGAGTTTACAAATTTTCAATATTTGATTTTTTATGTAGTTTTTAAGACTTTATATGAATATTATATTGTATGTCTCATTCGAGAATATTTTAAATTTAATTTTTATTAATTTTATAATGTTAATGTAATATGCCAAAACATGTCTTAAGGCTATTTAATTTATACATTTTTGATATATAAACAAAGCTATGCCTCTTTTGCTAGAATTGGTATGTTAAACTTTTTTTTATAATATTAATGGAACATTAATACATTTTGAAATATGCATTGTTAATAGGTAGGTGGCATGTTTTAATAATCCTTCATTATATTGGGTTCGGGGAAAAAACACTTCATGGATCGTATGATAAAAGGACACTAAGTTTAAAATAAATGAATACATTATTTACCATTCTTCAAACCCTATATATCAAAATACATTCAAGAGAGCACAAAAATTGTAAGAACTTACAGTAATGTCAAATCAAAATAAGTTTTTGCTAACTTTAATATTTTATCTAAATTTTTTTATAAAAAAGAAAAAAGTTACTACGATAAACTGATCTTGAAAACAATGATGGTCCATATCCAACGTACATGTGCCACATCTTGTGGATCATTCTGATATATGGGGTCACAATGTGCAGATAATGAGATAAACCCAACATTGTATTTGGTTAAATGATTGTCCCTAGCATATCTTTTCCAACCAAGGTTTGAAAATTTTAAAATAGGCATTATGCCCCACATATAGATGAGGTGAGACCCACCTATGATCACATCTCCCTTTAAAAATAATATATTAAGAATCCCAATTGAACATGTGTGGTCCAACACATAAGTGAATAAGGCTTTTGTTTAGGGGTGATAAAATCTGAATAGCAGACCCATAGAAATCACTTTGATCTTATATGTTCTAGCAAGAAAGGCCCATGCTAAGCCTGGGCACAAAAAATAAAAATATATTAAAATTTAAAAACATATATGATATTATTCTTATCTTGGATACTCTTTGTGGAATGATTAGCTAACAATTTGTATTATTGCATATATTATAAAACACTCATTTCATATTATTGCATATATTAGAAAATACTTTTTTCTATTTCATGTATATATATTAGAATAAAATTTATTTTAAATAAGCATTTTAATGTAAAATAAAATTCTAATAACCCTTTATTTTCCATCAAGAGTTGTGAAAATGAGTCATGTGCATAAAATTATATTAACCTTTATATAAATGTTGCTATTAATCATGTGCTCAATCTAAAAGTGTGGTCTATACTCATAGCTACCAAATAAGCTTGTCCAACCCATGATCATGGCAAAGATAAATAAATAAATAAATAAGTTAGATCATCAGTTTCACCAAATACTCAACTCATTTTTGTATTAAATCTGAATTGGTAATGTGTTTCTAATTGTATGATGTTTGTGTGATTTATAGAACAAAGGATTGTTAGGCATAACTCAAATTTTCTTAAATATGGCCCACCCATAAATGGTGTGCATTAATTGTCTAATACTTATATATATATTTATACATTTAATTCTAAAAATAATAAATTTTAGTGTATCTCACTATGCATGTGGCCCATTTCTGCTTCCATAGGATACCATGAGATTAGTATATTAAGGAATCAATTTTAGGTCTTAGGTGAGGAATCTCAGAGAAAAAAATTGTCACACATATGAAATTATATAAAATAAAACAAAACCTAAAAACCACCCACAATCCACTCCAATAAAATTTGTAGAAAGTATTTACAACAGCCATATAAAATCTATAAAAAAAAAACTCCCATTTTTCCATATTAGAAATGTGTGGGGCGCACATTCCAATTACATGACCATCAAAAGGGTTAGTCTGAGTTTTGGGACATAATCAAATACATAAATAATAATAATAATAAATTTGCAGAAAGAGGAGAAAAGAAAAAAATATTGTCACACGTATAAAGTTATATAAAACAAAATCAAACATAATAGCCACCCATAATCCAATCTAATAAAATTATAAAAAGCATTTACAACAGCCACATAAAATCTACAAAAAAATAAAATAAACAAACCTTCCATTTTTTTCATAATAGAAATGTGTGGGGCATACATATGGGACCATCAAAAGGGTTAGTCTGAATTTTTGGAGATAATCAAATACATAACTGATAATAAAAACAAATTACAGCAAAAGATGAAAAGAAACACCTTTTCCAAAACATCATCAGGTCATCAAGTCACCATTATATCTCCTCCATTCCTGTCCAAGTCAAACCGTCCCTTGCACCGTATATATCAAGGATGCATTGATAATGGTCCCCACCACATGATATTAAAAGAAACACTTTGCTCCATATTCTGCAAAGAGAGGTCGTCCCTCTCCACACACACAGTCCAGGCAGAACCCAGTTCTGAAATTGTGCTTGACGCCAGCAACAACTGGGACATTCGGATAGTGGGCCCTCTGATCAGGAGCACAAGATCAATCTCACCTCTAATATTGCCCAGCCTAATACAGCTAGATGCCCGGACCATATCTGTGGTCAGATAGTCCCGCAGGCCCTACAACCATCAAATGCCCAAACAATCCATCTTTCCCTCATTCACGTCTCCATCTGATCAAGTTACTGGATAATGGCCAGGGGTGTCCGCTGCCTATGGGACCAACTGCTCTAGGGTCGCCCTTGGGTCCCCCTTTGGATCAACGGATCAGATCCATCATCATATGGTCCACCCGGGCCCCATAATCCAAAACATGGGTACAGTTCTTAACGATACGATTCCAGTCACGGATCTGGTTCTTTTGCAGGTCGTAGAAGAAGAAGAAGATTGAGCAATCACATTATTTAAAAAAAAAAAAAAAAAACACTTCGAAACTGCAAATACCCATCAAGATCCCGGTTTTGGATTTTTAGTTGTCTGGATAGTGGGCCAAAACGGGACCCGCCTCAGATGGGTCCAGCACAGCAGTGGTCGACCAAGGAAGATGGAGCAATCACCGTATAAAAAAAAAAACTTGAAATCATGGCAAGGTCATTCGATTCGAAAGAGGAAAAGGCAAAGATCCATCAGATGAAGTAAAGAGAGGAAAAAAAAAAAAAAAAAAAAAGAACTGCAGATGCAGGTGACCGTGCAAGGAAAAGGGAAAGGACGGAGAGGCACCCTTACCTTAGATGAAGTTCGTCTCCTGCATGGAAGAAGCCTCTTCGCTGCCTAGATCGCTCTCTTTGCGTGAATGGTGCTCTGCCTTGATCCTCCACTTTGCTTCAATCATTCCTTGGTCTTATGATGAATGGCGGTGATGGTTTCTGTGTGCTTGGATCGTTCTCCTTGTGTGAATGGTGCTCTATGTTGATCCCCCACTCTGCTACGGTTGTTCCTTGGTCTTATGATGAATGGCTGTGATGGTTTCTATGTGTGAGGGTGGAGATGAGGGAGATGGAGATGGTTCTCTAGAAGAAGATGGGCGTGAGATGATAGAGGGATGTGGTAATGCAAATGAGAGATGATGGAGGGGTTTGGTAATGCAAATGAGAGATTTTTTTAGGAGATAAATCGTTGATTGATGGATCTCTTATCTCTTAATGAAGAGAGAGAGATTTTAGGAGATTGAGAAGGGCCCACATGAGAGTATCCAAACCTGAGAGCATTTACTGTCCATCAAATCACCAAAGTCAAACCATCTCACCGTTCATCAAAGCCAAACGATCTCATGTTTTCTTTTGTATTTCTTTGAAAGGAGAGATTTTTCAGGACTGAGGTGTCACCCCTCATATCCCACCTCTCCCTTTGCTTTAATATTTATAATGTGACATCAGTTCATAGATCATAATTCGTCATCTTTTTCTTTCTTTTCTGTGATGTGACTGGAACTCAAACCAGCTGGTTGTAACTATGATCACCTACAAATTGGTACTACGATTTTGGTAGCACCCTTTATTCTTCTTTCACTTCATTTGAATTAAGCAATATTAACGATATCATAAAAACACATTTCACAATTACATTGACCATGTTTAGATTAAAATATTACCAAGGGTATTTTTACAAATGCACTAATTAACTTATAGATTACAAGGTGACCTTTATTGAGTACTTTTTATAATTTCTAAATTATATGTTATGGGTTTTTGTATCATTATTCAACGATTATCTATGCATATTCACCTATATGTTTATAAACTTTAGAAATTTCTTTCTCTAAATTCCTAGAAATGTCATTTCATGCACCCAAACAAGCATTTAAAATTATAAAGAAAACAGGAAAATGATCCGTTTTTAGATATGGGTTCAGTTCAACTCCAAAAATTGGAAAAACATTGATTGGCTGAAATCAAATTATGAAGATTTGTCACATCTTGCGGATTATGTGTCTTTGGGCATCTTATCATATGTTGAAACATAAACAACTTATATTACATGTTTTTTCAATGAGTGTGGATTGCTAGATGTTTATATCATAAAATGCTTTTTTTATGATTTTTCTTTCCTTAATGACTTGCAGGATGAAACACTGAACTGGATAAAGAAAAAGTATATCGAAGAAGCTCTAAGGATCAAACTGAGGTATTTAATACTTTGTATGTGTTCATGTTGAATTATATGTTAGCATCACCAAAGAAGAACAACCAGCCTAAATAGAGTAAAAAGAAAGGAACAACCAAAATGTAATAATTATTGTTCATAAACTAAAAATGATGTAGGATGTAATGCCTTGCCAACCTAAAAAACTTAAGGAATTGGGTATTGGGTCTAACTGAAAGCCTGTGTGAATTAGAGACTCAAGCCTGATATTAGGTCCAATAATTTATATTTTGAAATTCTTTATTTAATATATTTTCTCTTTTAAAGAAGACCACATTTTCTTAAGCTATCTTAAAAAAGAAGCCTCGCTCGCGAAAAATATAAAAAATTTAAAGAACTATCTTGACATATGGACCGGGGCCTAAATTAAACAAATTTCAATCGCAGTTAGGGGTTTAGGTAGATAATTCCGCGTTAATTTTTTTTTATCTGACTTTTTTTCAGATATTTTCTAGAGTATTAGCATTTGATTATTTTTATGATATAAGTGATGTTATCAAGCCTTTTTATTGTAGTATGTAACTCATTGACACTATTATTCAAGCATCTTATCATATGTTTGTCGTACATTTCTAAGTACGAATCTCCAGCAATGGGTCCCTGTATAGAAAGGGATTTCATAAGTTTAATGACTCGATAAAAGAAAACATAAATAATTTAAAAAAAAAGACTATTCACCGAACATGAACATAAAAAGAAATAATGCCCATGACCCAAAAAAAAAAAAGAGAAACAAAATAGAAGGAGAAAAACCCAAATTATGTCAACCCAAAAAATGGAATAATAAAAAAAAGATATATTACACAATATTGTCAAAATGAACCTTAATAGCAGTACATGTATGTGAAACACACTCTTACAAAAAGGGCAATGATATAAAATAACTAAAAAATGTTTGAGAAATTTAAGAAATAACCCAAATATACAAACATCGTTTAACAAAATAAAACCCCGTGCTATCTAGTGAACAAAATAATTTTAAAGGATCAGTGGATAGAAATAGGTATGATTACTTATGCAATAAAAGCACAACCTGTCTATCCAGTCTAATAAAAGGTTTGAGATTATATATGTTCAGGATGGATACACTTCCAAGTGTAGAAGTTCGTCAAAAAGTAATCAAATATAAGATGGCTCGGTTGGCTACTATAAGACAATTTCTCATCTTACACAACCAAGAACATAATTCTCTTTGGTTTAGAAATCGACTCTTACAAATTCAAAAGGAAGCTCGACTATTAAGGTTATCAATTTTGCGTTGTACACGACCTCAGCATTTCGAGGGTAAGCAAGAAGCCACATATTCTCACAATGGCTACCATTTCATGCATATAATAATCGGTAAATATATACGTCTTCAACATCTACATAACTCGATATCATACCTTATTATATCTACAAAAATAATATACAGTTGCAACCACTCAAATTTAGGTGCAAATACACATAATGTGAGTCACATCAATCACTCGATCCAACACGAACAAGAGCAACAAGGGGATAGGACAAGAGTGATGCAAAGGGAGGCAAGACATTTAGATCCACAATCTTGCGTTTAAAACAACAACGTCATGGTCATTCCAATGGGAAGTCTGCCCACATAATGGCTTCAACATCAAGTAATTAATATTCTTTTTAACTATACACTATTATTAACCGATAACACTAAGATTTTTAAGGCTGACAAAATAAATTCATTTCAGGAAATAATATTATCTTATGCTCAAGAAGAAAAAATATCACCAAGCGTTGGAGCTTTGGTTCCAGAGTTGCAATATGCTCTCACTGTAGAGCTATTATATGGCTTGAAGAAAAAATCAGAGACAGCCCAATTTCAAGACCAAAGTTTAACCTATGCTGTCATGGAGGAAAGGTGATGCTACCACTACTACCAACCACAACTGAATTTCTACAGAATCAACACCTTCAATCTAGATTCAAGGAGAAAATAAGAACATACAATTCGATATTGTCATTCACGTCAATGGGTGAGAAAATTGATCACACTGTGCTCGATGGAATAAGTGGATCAAATTTTCACGGGATTGGTTCATTACTTCCTGCACCTGGACACATGCCTAAGTTTGATCAACTATTTATATATGACATGGAACATAAAACCTCCAATAGAGTAAGAGCTATTCAAGAAAGCGGAGACGCAAATAAGTTTGACTTAACTGTATTGGAAGGCTTACAGACAATGCTAAATGCTACTAACCCATATGTAAACTTGTTTCGTAATGCAAGAGATAGGTTGTCTGAAAATGCTACTCAAAATTTGCATGTCTGGATTCTACAGTCATGGGAAGGAAGACAGTACGTAAGACCAACAACAAATGAGGTTGCAGCCATCATTGTCAGAGATGAGTCTAAAACCACAGGAAATCACGACATCATGTTTCAAAAGTTAGATGGAAATCTCCAGAAGATTAACAAAACCCACCCTTCATGCATGCCACTCCAATACCCATTGCTTTTTCCATATGGGACTGATGGATGGAACAAGTGCATATAGTTCGCACTAGGGTCAAACTATATGCGTGAAGGTGTATCGATCAGAGAGTTCTATGCATTTAGACTGATGTCACGTCCCCCGGACCTGATTATATAATAAACCAGATCCGAGGAGTAAAATTTAGGGCTAATTAGAAATTTTTACCTTTAGGCCCAAGGATCGTAAGTCCGCCGTGACGATATCGCATTTCAAACCTCAAGTAATATAAAGTTGCGGAATTCATACAATTTGAGGCATATTAAATACCAAAACAATGAATAACAAATCTCATTTAATAATTTAAGGTTGCAAAGAAATAATTAAACTAAAAGAGAAGTTAATTTAATTAAAATGGCCATCCCAATAACTAAGGCCTTTAAACAAAATGAAGTCAATGAAAGAAAGGTTCAACGAGGAAATGATCCATAAAGAATAAATAAAATCTAAGAAAGTTCCCATGTGAATCACTCTCGTGCCGGAAGTGATGACGATACTCTACGTCATCGGTATGCCACTCTTGCTCCTCCTCAGAGGATCTCCTCACATGACTGCTCCTTATAATAGTACTCACCTGAGGTGTCTGCAGACTAAGGAACATAGTCAACGACATGTTAAGCAATAGATAAGCAAGATACAAATGAGCATAATATGCATCGAGTATCAGAATAATGACAGGTAATAATAATCATGAGAATACAAGGAATTGAAGTTAGGCATAAAGCATGAATAAATAACCATCATAACAATAACAAGAATCCTAGGTACACTAACAATCACCACTATCCATGCAATGCAATACAAGTATCAAGAATGAGACTCTGAGGATGTCTTAGCCACCTCCAGGGGTACCAGTAACAATCCAATCCCGACTAGTAATACCAAAGTCCAGCTGCAGGGGAATCCTAGCTCCCGGTCCTGGGAATAGTAGCACGGTCCAAGCCCGCTCCCAACTATTCAACGCCAAGGACGCCGTCCAAAGCCGACTGCCCACCCTGATGTCCAAGTAATTAGCCCATCAATAAAACCCCAAACTGCAGTTCGCCATGATATGCAAATAGTAATAAAATGCTATTGGCATGAAGGAAAACAAGGCAAGCAAGTCTAGCTAATTCAACAAACAAGACATGTTCTTAGGGATTATCTCTTTCAAGACAATACAAGACAAGTTAACCACATAATAATCCCTTACATGCTAGCCAATCATGTTTACCAATACATGACATAGAATCCTAAGGTACACTCTAAGTCAGGTCCAAATCTTAAATCTATAGAATTTATGTTTCATAATTAATTAGATGTATTATGTCAAGAGAGTATACAAGGAGCAATAACAATGAATACAATTTAACAAGTCAAGAAGGAATTACAATTCAATCCTAGGCAAGTGGTGTCATCCCTGTATTCTACATGTTCTAACGGAGTACGTGTGGAATTGGATCAATGATGCTTCTAAGGAAATACCTTGGTGTACAATCATGTCAAGCATCTGTTGATTCAGTCCGATACGCATTCGATTACCCCATGTTTAATACATGAATACCTCGACAGCCCATCGAAGCATACCAAGCCACGTGCTTCAATTCCAACTCCATTAATGGTCATGTGAGAGTAGATTCACGGTTTCCTACATCTAAGGACCAAACTTAGGTTACCGGTCTTATCTTAAATAAAACATGAGCTGGATCAGTAATCTCAGCATTTACATCACTTCTCGATCTCCGATCGCAACGAAACTTGCGCCATTGGAATCTACGTCTCAAGAGTTTTCCAACGATATATTACATGTAGAATTCCAACAGTCGGATTAAAAGTTACAAGTGTTTCAAAGCAATCATGTCCTGCAAACCTGCACCCTCCGATTGATCGGACAGAAGGTCCAATCGATCGGCACTGAACACCTCCCAGTTAGTGCACAGTGCGATTGATCAGACTGTGCATCCGATCGATCGGACTGTGACGATCCTCAGCTAATTGGGGTTGTTACCTGTCCATCGATCGCACAGTGCGACCGATCGATCAGACAACGAACAGTAACCCGAAATTGGGTTTTCTACTCTTTTCTTCTTCAAGCCATTCATTGGATAACCTGCAGAAAATCAAGCCACCATGCTCCCCATTCATCACATTCATCATTTCCATCCATTTTATCAAATTAAAAACATCTTAAGGCTACCAATTTAACCATTTAATCCAACCCAAATCCCCAAACCCAATCTAACATGGAAATCCCAAATCATAATAGAGTAAAACTTGGAATTAGGGTATTCTAACAAGAAACCATTGCAATCAATAGAAACATACATCACACGTTTAAATATAAAATGCATATCTACTTGCCTCAACCAATAAGAAGATTGAAATTGGGGAAAATTCAAGGAGAAGCTTTCTACCACGAAAAACCACGATCTACTCCACTCAAAAGCAATCTAACACAAAAAGGAGAAGGAATGGAAGAAAAAGATCAAGAACAACCTAAATCTAACCAAAAGAGAAGATAAGTGAAAAGATGAGGGTGAAGGAAATCTTACAAACCAGGATCAATGGAAAGAGGAGATTCTGAGGAAGAAGATGTGCGGTTCGGATCGCGGAGGTGATTTCTCCCGAGTAGAGTTCTGGGCTTGAGAAGATGAAGAAGAAGAAGGAGTTGTTGTAGCTTTCATTGCAGAGATTGAAAAGATAGAGATTAGGTCAAATCTCTGCTTAAGAAGAAGAGAAGGGGAAAAAGATAAGTTTGTCCTTAAGTGGGTCCAATGAAGGAATGGACCACTTGAAGGGTTTCTGATCATCGGATCTTAACAGGCCAAGAGACAAAAATAATCAGCGCGACGAGACCTTTCCAACGAACACAAAATCACGGCGATTGAAATTTTTCGGAAAAACACTCAATTTTCCTTAAATTGCAAACTACCCCCTGCTAGAGTCAAATTGACTCGAAATCGCACGAAACTTCGCCGACACTATTCTAATACTAAAAGAAACTTGCTCATGATCTAAACCCACCTAATTATCTAACAATACAATTAATTATAATAATAAAAGAATAAATGGGTCAGCGGGCCTGCAGTTGGACCTAACTGACCCAGTAAGGTCGCGGACCTTACAACTGATGTCTCGGGATGGTGAATGCACATCTTTGCTTCAGGGTGGCCGACTGTTCCAACAGTTTGTAGTTGATTGCTACACGGCAATAGAGCAGGAAAGGCTTACTTCCATCATGAACAATCAAAATGCTTTACGTCCAGATTTGTATAAGGGTTTACGAGATGTGGTCAACGCTGGTGATACGAATGCAACTACAGCTGGTATGCACTACATTATTCCTTCGTCATTCACTGGTGGTCTAAGGAACATGATTCAACATTATCAGGATGCTATGGCGATTTGTCGTACGATTGGATTCCCCGATCTATTTACAATGTTCACATGTAACCCAAGTTGGCCAAAGATTCAGCAACAACTATCACAATTCTCTGGTCAATGCACTGAGGATAGGCCAGATATAGTTGCAAGAGTATTTCATATTAGGCCAAATCAACTAATGGAGGACCTAAAAAAATAATTTTTTCAGCAAAGTAATTGGAGGTATACAAACTCAAGTCTTAGCATACTGTAACTTCAATATCTATTCTTAATTTTATAAATTGTACTACTGAGTCCAAGTGATTTTGAAACATTCTATTAATTACGAAAATCACCCCAATCTGAACAAATATTCATGTCATTGAGTTTCAACAGTGAGGATTATCGCATGCTCACATCATCCTCACTCTTACTGGTGAAGACAAACCATAGTTACCGAAAAAGATTGATGACATTATTTCAATGAAAATACCAAGTGAGGTTGAAGATCCATTGGCATTCGCAACTGTGACGAGATGCATGTTACACAGGCCATGTAGTTATCAAAATATTAGTACTCCATGTATGGTAAACGGAAAGTGCTCAAAACGTTATCCAAAATCATTTGTCAGTGCAGCAACAATAGCAGAGAATGGATTCGTAGTCTACAAACGTCGAAATAATAACATGACGTATTGAATCAACAGTTTTGATGAAGATAACCAATGTGTTATTCCATATAATCGTGATCTCATTTTAAGATATGATTCACACATAAATATTGAGCGGTGTGCCCACAGCAAGGTCATTAAATACTTATACAAGTACATTCATAAGGGTTCATATCGTGCAACGATTGTTATCGAGGATAATATTGTACAACCTAATAACAATGGAGAACGTATATACAGATGTGTGAATGAGATCAAGCAATTTCAAGACGGTCGATACATATCTTCGATTGAAGCATGCTAGAGAATATTGGAGTTCTACTTGCAAAATTAATATCCCTCGGTGCAAAGGTTGTATCATCTTCCAGGAGAACAGTTTGTTCTTTTTAGGGACACGGATAATGTTGAGTCCGTGATTAATTGGGTTGGCAATCATGACACAATGTTCACCAAATGATTTGAAGTAAATATAAACGACCCGGATGCCAATGAATTTACATACGTTGAGTTCCCAACAAAGTGGGGGGTCTGGAACGCAAAGCAAAAATAGTTAAAAGACCCCGACCCCTAATTTTCTCAATTAGTGTATTTTTAGTTGTGGGTTAGTTCCCTATGCGAGTTTTGAGCCTAATCGAGTTGGTTTGTGGTTTAGAATAGTTTCCAATAGCTTTGAGGAATTTTGAGAGATGTTGGACGACCCAGTCTGGCAGCTTAGGGATGCCTTGGGTTGCACGTGTAAGCATGGGAGGATGAGTCTGGATTTTTTTTTATTTATTTAAATTGTGACTTTTATTTCTTTTGAAAGATTTTATTATTTTTTATAACTTTTGTTTTTAGTCTGTCCTCAATTGAAGCCCAGAAACCTATGTTCTGGCCCAAAAGAATAAAATTGTCTTTTCACACCTAAATCTGGACCCAATTTTCGAAATCTCAAAAATAGGTCAAAAGTATACTTTTGGAAACTAGATTTTTCAAAGATCATTTTGTTATTCTTCATCGATTTCATCCAGGGCCCGTAAGCTGATGTTTTAACCATTTTAAGTTTTTGAAGCCAATGGGGCCCACAAAATCCATTTTGACTTAAGTCATCTCCTTCTCCCTCAACGTTCCAAACCTCTTGTTTTTGTTTTTCTTGTAACTAAGTTAAGAGAGAGAGAGAGAGCTAATGGAGAACCCATCTTCTTCTTGATTTCTTCTAGTTGCATGCCTTACTTCTAGGTTTCCAAATGAAAAATCTGAGAGTATCCACTGCTTCCTCTCAAGTCAAGGATTCCATTGCTAGTATTTTCTTGGAGATTCCAGCTAGATAGCTCCTTCATTTTCGTCTCTTCTCCTTGTTTGGTTAGCTACAAGTGAGGACTCTTCTTCTCCTCTTTAATGAAGTCTTTTGAGCCCATAAGGAATGTGTTTTTCAAACATGCAAACCCCATTTCGAAATGGCTTCTTGTTTTCAAATTTGTTGGGATTTTTGAAGGAACTTCTTGGGGTTTCTTGTAGATTTTGGTTCAGCCATAGGAGAGTACCTTGGAGGAGTCTTTGATTTGCATTTGGATTAGCTATTGGTTGAGGCAAGTGATCTTTTTAGCCTTCCCTAATGCATGTTGAGTATGGATGTTCTCTTGATTTTTAAATGATTGTTTTCCATTCCTAGTTTTCTCTTGTGTTATATTAACATCCTTGGGATTAATTGAAATGCATTTTTATGCTTTCATGCATGAGTTTTAGTATGGTTCATCATCTTGCATTTAGTCAAGTTTGATTTCTATTTTTAGTTGTAATTTACTTGTTTTGAATGGTTGGGTTTGTTGATGGGAGGAATGGAATGGATGTGGAGAGAGCAGGATGCTTTTTTTCTTGCAGGGATGGTCTTGGAGGAGAGGGGATTTGATTCCACAAGGTTGGGATTTGATTCCTTAAGGGTAGGACTCAAAAATGGGTCATTTTCTGCAATTCTGGGGCACTTGGCTCGAGCCAACCTTCAGTTCGCTCGAGCCAAGGAGCCTCTGGGAAGTTTGGCTCTAACGAACCTCAGTTCACTAGAGCTAAGGAGGTTCTGTGACCAGTTCGCTAGAGCCAACTTTTTTTTGCTCGAGCTAATTGCTCCGGGCTCGGGAGGACCATCTTCCGGAAGCCATAACTTTTGAACCGTTCGTCGGAATTTGGAGTTCTATATACTGTTAGAAAGCTCTTGAAGTGAGGAATCCAATGGTATACTATTCTTAATGACCAAAGGCTGGCACAGAAAGTGGATATTTGGATCAACGAAAAAATAGAATATGTTTAGGGGCTTTTGTCTTGATATTGTGTACTTGGAAATCTGAAATGTTGTTTACCTTCAAGGGCATCAATCCGCTTTTAATTCCAACATTTGGGTTTCAATTACACAAGAATCGAATGAAGGTTCTTAGCATGTACTTAAAAGTCTGTTTTGAAAAACTTAGCCTTGACACGAAGAATATCATTTTGTACTTGTTTTGAATTGCAAGCATTGGTTTTGTCTCGGTTCTCGTTTTGCACTTGTTTTGACTTACAAGCATTGGGTTTTGTTTCGGGTATCGTTTTGCACTTGTTTTGACTTACAAGTATCAGTTTTGTTTCGGGTATTAATTTACACTTCTTTTGACTTACAAGTATCAGCTTTGTTTCGAATTGTTTTAAGAACCCAAAAAGGGGACTACTTCTTGTGCTTTGACATGCTTATAGCTTATGCTACCTTGTCTTGTCTTGCGTGCACCGTCCACCTTGTGTGGTCGATGAGGGAAATGTGAGAACCTGGTCTTGGCGGCACCCTTAATCACGGGGCGTAGCGTGTCAACCACGGGCTCCAAACGGCGAGTCTCCATTAGTTTTGTGCATTCATGAATTCCGTTGAATACCACTGAGCTTAGACTGCCCCTTCAACCTGATCCACTGTCCGGGGGTCCTTAAACATGTGGACTATCTGCATATTAGTTGTGTATTATATTACACATCGTACGTGTTCCGGTTTCGAAGCCAGCCTCCCCGTCTACATTGTGTGGCGTGAGATCGTGTTTTGCGTGTTGTGCTTTGCGTGTCGTGCTTACTCTTGTCACCACGTGTGACGGAGAAAGGATGGGCTCATTGTGGATTTACGAATCATGATATATTCTTGAAATCATGCTAGTTTTGCCTTGCATATTATTAAGTTTTGTTTTGCATATTAATTAAGTTTTGCTTCGAATTCATTAAATCGTTTTAAGTTTTGTTTATTTCAGATTGCAAACGATTTATATATGTATCTAAATTGATCACCTGCCAGACCGTCGTGTCTGACCTTGTTTGTTTGGTGCCTTAGGTAGCAAGTTCTCGTCTTGAGCTAGTACGTGTGCAGATGGCTGTAGAGCCACGAGTTTTGTAGGTTGTTGTGTCGGTGATGTCATACAGACGTCGTGATTGACTCCGGAGATACGTTACACGCCCGAGTAGTATTTGTTCTTAGCCTGTTATTTTGTATGGCTTTTGTTAGCCTTTTCTCTCGGGATTGTAATTAATGCACTTGTTAAATTTTAACTTGAATATGCTTGGGTAATGATAAGCCTACTACTATCAGCTCTGTATATTTTGATATCATGTATTGCTTCAGTCTGAGTACGAGTATTGTTATAACAACTTTATGCTGACGGGTTGAGTGCGACATGGAATCCGATGACCACGGACTCCGGGTCGCAACGCCACATAAGCTTCCGCGAAATGTTCTTGATGTGTTTGGAATTCTTGTCTTCCTCACACACGCGGATCCTGAGGAGAAATATTAATTATCACTTACTTCCCAATCCGAGTCCGAGAGGTCGGACCGCTGCAGGGATCCGGTTTCGGGGGCGTGACAGACTGGTATCAGAGCGGGCAGGTTTCTAGGAAATAAAACGCTTTAGGAACCTTAAGACGTGTGGTGAGGACTCCTTAGAATCTTTGGATTTTGTTTTGGTTAGCCATCGTTTTTGTGAGTTCCGGTTTGTTTTTTTTTTTTCTAGTGGGGGATACTCCTTTTGCCTCGTCCTCCTGTCCTTGTTGTCAGGGAATTTGGAGGACCAAATTCTTTTCTAGTGGGGGAGAATTTAATATATCCTTACCTATATTTAGTATCTTTTGCTTGGTTTCATGCAAGAGAATCAAAGTTTTGTGGACTTAGCATGTGTTTCTCGACGGACTTTGGCAAAATCTTCAACTTTTCGGTGTTGCAGATGGAATCAGCAAGGGATTATGTGAGCAATTGTTAGTTAGCAAGGAATGTGAACGGCATATCGATTGATGATACGTGATATAATTCATCAAGTGCCCACTTCTGCATGATCAGGGGCCCGGGGTCCCTAAAAAGATGTTGTTATTTCTTTAATTGCTTTTCGGTTTCTATTTCATTCATTAGGCTGAATTAGCCAGACTCCTCAAGAAAGTGTTTTCAGTTGTTAGAGTATGTTTTCTCACGTTGGGTAGTTGTTGGAACTACTTCAAAGTGGAGCTAATTCTTAGGAACATGTAACTAATGCAATGAGTCCATTCCAGTCCTATATTTATGAGACAACCATTGAATAAAAGAATCATCTTGAATTATTAACACAAAAACCTCTTGGTTTTTAGGTGCGATCTCCCTTTTGAGATCATCTATCCTGTTTTCTTCTCCTTTCTTTTGAGCAGTGCTTAATCTTTTGAGCACCATAGCTCGAGGTTGTAGAAAGTTCGTATCAAATGGTATCAGAGCATGATCTTGAGGAGCATGTGTGCAACATAGTTGGAGGAGCAATTGTATGCCCTACAAAACTCCCAGGCAAAATTGAGGGAAACATCTGAACACCATGGCAAGTTGCTGATCAAGATATTATAATGCCTGGAGAATCTACAGACAACCCAGAGCTTGATGGGGAAGGCATCTCAAAGAGATCATGTTGCTGTCCGCATCGAATCAAAAGAAGAAGATGTCAACACCCTTTTATCATGGAAAGGAGACTGTAATAACCCAATCAATGTTGAGAAATACAAAGTCGACGTCACTTTTCAAGAAGCCTTATTTGCATCCATTTCCAAAGACCAAATAATCAATCTCTCAGAAACAGAAGAAGAAGGAAATGGAGACCCATCCCTCTCCCCATTTCACAAAACCCCTTCAAAAGTCTCCTCTGCAACTCCCAAGCCAAATTCAATCTCGGCCTCCAACGTTGTCTTCACCGACTATATCCTCCATCTAGTCACCTGCTACTTCGCAGAAGCCCTCCCCTTCTCCGACATAAAAAAACCTCATCCAATCCCAATCCCAGATATGAGTCCATTTCCAATCCCAATCCAAACTCCTCCACCCAAAATCCCATCAACAAAGAAAGAAAAAACCATGGGGCTTTTCCTGTGGCCTTCCCTTCCAATAAAACAAGAGAAAGGAGAATTGCGCAGTGCCTCGTTAAAAGAGGTTGCACGTGTCCTCCCTCCGACAAGTGCCAGAGCAAGCCATTCCTTGATCCAAGATTTGGGCCAACGTCAAGATACCTCAGGCCCATTAAAATCCAACCAGGGAGCCACTCAACAATTGCAGTGCGGTTAGCAAAGGATGCTACTACTAATAACCTTCTGATAAAACAAGCACTTATTGTGGCACAAGGGGGCATTACTTATTTATCAATGATTGCAGCTGAAGCAAGCATGTCTATTCATGTTATCTCATCGGATTCTTACACCATTCGTCGTGGCAATGGAGGGACCTTGGTATGGATAGTTGTCTGTCATATGGAACCTTGTGGACAAGGTTCTTTAAAGGGGGTTGGAATGATACGTGATATAATTCATCAAGTGCCCACTTCTGCATGATCAAGGGCCCAGGGTCCCTACAAAGATGTTGTTATTTCTTTAATTGCTTTTCGGTTGCTATTTCTTTCGTTAGGTTGAATAAGTCAGAGTCCTCAAGAAAGTGTTTTCATTTGTTAGCGTCTGTTTTCTCACGTTGGGTAGTTGTTGGAACTACTTCAAAGTGGAGCTAATTCTTAGGAACACGTAACTAATGCAATGAGTCCATTCCAGTCCTATATTTATGAGATAGCCATTGAATAAAAGAATCATCTTGAATTATTAACACAAAAACCTCTTGGTTTTTTAGGTGCGATCTCCCTTTTGAGATCATCTATCTTGTTTTCTTCTCCTTTCTCTTTTGAGCAGTGCTTAATCTTTTGAGCACCATAGCTCGAGGTTGTAGAAAGTTCGTATCAATTGATTAATCCACGCCCTTCTAACAAATTGACCTGAATCATATAATTTGCTACACTTCTGACTTTGTTTTTTGTGGCTTAGGTGACATTATTGTGTATGTTAGGATGGGTGGTTTTTTAGGATGGGTGGTTTTGCATTTTGTTGTGCTTTGGGCAGTCATATATACTTCCTGGACTCGCATTAAGTCATTATCATTAAAGATACTATCTGTTCTTTTCCAACTGCATTTGTGAGAAAATCTTCTATCTCACTAAAAAGGCAAGAGTGTAAGGCCTTCGGTCAATGTTAGACTGATGTCATGTGTCATTTTGACTGAATCACAACAAGAATGGAGTGCATAAAAAATGGCTATATTTTAATCTATGTTTAACTTACACACCCACTTACTAATCTTTAGCACTACAAAATGAGATAGAACCCTGGTTTTTTTATGGGCAAGGAGCATAAGAAAAGGAGTGGGTGGGTTGAAAATTCATCTAATGTGGTTAGGGACTTTGATTCATCTTATTCTGGTTTGAAAGGTTTCGATTATGTATTTTAGTTTTTTGAATTGTAGATTTCTGGTTTCAGATTTTTTTTTTTTTTTTATTCAGAATTTTGACTGTGGAGATTTCCTTTTGAAGTTATTTTTTTTATTCCTTTTGAATTTTAGATTGGGCACTCTAAATTTGGGCATTGGAATAAGGGATTGGGTTATCTTTAATTGGAGTTCGAGGAATTCCAATTAAATATTTATGAATATCTATTTATTAGGTTTTATTGAATATTACAAATGTGTTATGTATTCATGAAGTTCAATCAGTTGTCAATTAAGTTAATATGTAGGCGCTTATGATATGGAATGCTCCTCGTATATTTTGTCAAGTATCTAATCTATCTGATTGAATAAAAGTTTATTTTAAATAATTATTTAAGCTTCTAGATGCATGGGCTTTAATGCTAGTAAATATATAATCATCAATCATATTAAGTAGGGGTCATCATGCTTATATTGCCAATGGGACTCATTTCTTTCGCAAATGCATGGTCAAAAGAGTACTACCCACCCATTAGGTGGGTAACCAACACAACCCCATGACTGACTTGTGGTTATCCAAATGTCCGTCCACTATTCATGAAGAGATACCAAATGACAATTCTCTTTATGGAATGTGCGAGGGCTGAATCGGCCCTCAGTACTTTGGAACCCTAGATTTGCAAAAGTAATTATTCTTGAAGATGGATTCCAGTTCATTCATTGTGCAGTATCTCTTTTGAATTATTCATTTCTGCTAATGGTCCGTTACAATGATAATGGGTATATCCAGCGTCAGAGAATTATGTGATATACTTATATCTTTGGCTAATGGTATTCAATTCCTAATAAGTCCACAAACTTAGGTCTTAAGGTCATCATTTCATTGTATTTGTGGACTTAGTTAAGATTAATTGCATTGAATTAGACTAAATTTCATGATTTCATGCATTTGAGCTCATTTTTAGAAATTAGGTCAAATTAGGTCAAAATTCATTATATTTCATGACTTCTATGAAATTGGGGTTTTTCATCTCATTCACCACCCCCAAAAATTAGCTATTTGATTTCATCAGTGCATACTTGCTATTTGTGTCACCATGTGCTATTTTTGGAAAGTCGGTTATTTTGGGTACATCAAGTAGGCACATCCCATGGATGGTCTATTCAAATTCCTTATATAGAATTATTGTTGAATTCATTTATTTTAATTCATGTAGGAAACATTCAATGTTGGGGCTGCGCATTGATGGAATTAGTGAGAGATGAAGAAGGTCACAAGAGAAAGAAAGGAAAATTTCCATATATGCATGGGCGTCCCAAATATGAACCCCACTCTTTCTTTCTTTTTTTTTAAGATAAGTTAGTCTTTCATTAAAACTCAAAGAACACACTTTACAAAGAGATTCTCTTTAAAGAAGAAGAGAACTGCATGGGACATACCCCATTGGAAAACAAAAGAATAAAGACCCACAACCTGGGTATAAGCACATAAAATAAAGAATCAAAAGAAACCCACAGCCCGGCCCGCGTCAGGCAAAACGTCAAGTAACTATAGCCATAATCTCAGTAGAAGAGAGATAAGCAGGAATTAAGCTACCTCGACTAATTTGACCACCAAGAGCCAAAGCACGGGAAGAAATAGAGGAGAAACAATATCATGAGAATTTTTGTATAATTTTATGCAGCCCTCTAAACTCAAAGCGATACCGCCAGGAAGAAACCGGGGGGGTCTTGAAATTGCTTCAGTAAATCAGTCGGAAGCCCAAAATATATGTCCTCAATATGCATGGGCACTTGTTGAAAGAGATACAGAAGCCCCCGATGATATAGTCTTCTTATAGCCATAAATTCAGGTCTTACTTTTGGATTTTATAGGATCCCAATAAGAAAATTATGATAACGGAGAATAGAAAACTGCCGGCCCTTAAAAATCTCTAGTTTTAAGATACTAGAGTTTGATGGCTGAATAGGAGGAAAATGCCTCAGACTTGCAACATAGTCACGGAGCTCTATATTTGAGAATGTGATTCGACTAAAAATTTGATGAGTAATCTCATAGAAGACCTAGTTATGATTTTTGAGTTTTTGAGAAAAAAAAACTGGAACTTCTTTCCCGCCATATATATATGCCACACAAAGGCTGGAAAAATCAGTTTTGCTTTGTTTGGAGCCCTGTATGATCGTGGTGCACCCGGCCTACAATAGAATCTACCATTTCCCAAATACTTGAATAAGGAGTCTTTTCCAAGAGGAACTTTGAGATTAGCTTACCCCATATCCATTAAGAGTACGGACAATTAAGTAATATATGCTCCCAAGTGCAACTACAGGAAACACAGCAGGTGTAACGCCCCGTCCTTTAACCTTCTATTAATTATAATTAATTGCGTGATTAGTTAGTAAGAGTGTTTAGAGTCTTAGCGAGTCGGGTTTGACGTGTAGATCTCGCGGGGGAAGTCTTGCGCGAGTCCGAGTTCGTTTGGGTACAGTAAGGGCGTGGTTTGCAATTTTGGGAAGTTTTCAAGGATTTTTATGAGACTATGAGTTCTGTGAATTTTGGTGCATTGAGTAGGTCTTAATATTTCACAAACTTTAGTCTTCTGTCACGTTTCGATCTGACACGTCAAAGAGGCCCAAAGATCGACATTAGTGAACTAAATGACTAAACTGTAATTAACCCTTAAGTCTAACCTAATATATCATCCCTCACCCATCTCATTTCCCTCTTTCTCTTTTCACTATTCCATCTCCAAGCTCCAGCCCCTTCACTGCCTCCTCACTGCCGACGGCCACCGAAGCTCCGTCATCGCCGGTGAAGCTTCACTTCATCTTCCCCAAGCCTCTAAGAGTCCACCCATCTACTTTTCTAAGGTTTTCATCCACAACCCACTTCTAGAAAAGCTCCTAAAGCTTGTAAACTAACTCTTCTTCTTCCTTTTTGGTTAGAAATGGATTAGGGAGACTCACTTCTACCCTTGGCATACATTTGTAGGTTTATTTTGGGATTGAGAGTTGTTTTCTCCAAGTTAGAGCTCTAAGAGGATTTTTCCCTAATTTCTTCTTGGAGTTTTGGTTCAAGGTCTTCATCAAGGTAAGTAGATAAATATGTTTATGCATGATATGTTTGTCTTCCTTGATTTGTATGGAAATATGTTGGTTTAGAAGTCATTTTCTCATTTGATGATTTATAGGATTGAAAACATGATAATTAGGCTTAATTTCTTAATGAAATGGATTGAGAAGTTAATGACTTGATTAGATGGATTTGTGGGTTGAAGTTAGACTGCCTCTTTACTTGATATTGTTGCTTATTAGGTTAAGGGAGGGAAAAAATGGTTTCGGACCCATTTCACTGCAGAAACAGAACCTGGGTTCTGTTTCCGCAGTGTATGCGGTCGACCGGCCAAGGGTTCCAGTCGACCGGCGACACTGGGTCAGGTTCCCAAATCTTTGTTCACGCATTTTCAGTTACAACTGCCGGTCGACCAGCAATGGGCTCGGTCAACCGGGCACACAGGGAGGATGTCGACCAGCCAAGGTTCGATCGACCGGGCTCGCTGTGTATGGGGTCGACCGGCCAAGGGCTAGGTCGACCGGGCCAACTGTGAAGACCCCTTTTTCAGGGGTTCTATTTACCATATTTTAGGTGACTTTAGGTGGAGCTTGGGCTACCCTTTTTGGACTCATTTGATTATATGTGAGGATGTTTTGAGCTGATATTCTTCACGATTACTCCAGTTGCATTGGGTACCAATCTTATTCAATCTTGAACGGTTTGGGACAACGGGATACCCTCTTTTATATCTATGTATGAAGACTGTTCGTTCAGGTATCGCGAACCTTATTCCTTTCGTTGACTGAATAGGTTGTATGATGCTTCGGGTTTAATATTTGACATAGGTTTGGATTATTTATCGCTTCTAATTCCAAATCATACTGTCTGGTACTATCTACATGTAATGTCCATGTTCTTTAGCTTCGTTTACTTTGCTTTACATGGAGAACTTAGGTGATGGACTTAGGATCCCCTTTAATGTTCTGTTTGTTCTGAAATCTATATGAAGTGTTGAGACTAGGCGGCTTTAATTGTAAGGCTTGAAGAGAACTACTATTGAAGTCTGGAATCTGTTGGAAGTCTGATCTGATTAGAAGTACAACAGTTTCTCTATGGTTTAATGAATCTTGTTCGCACAAGAAAGCATAGTCCCTCACTAATGTCTGTTTAGGATTTTGTTTATCGGGCACCACTCAGCTGTTAACGTTCAACACAGCTGGGGCACCACCTGTGAAAGGACTTTGAATTTAGAACCTTAAGACAAGATTAGGCCAAAGCCCACAGGGATCGAGCCATATGAGTCAAGACAGGATTGGTGTAATGGACACCAAGGGTATGAGTTAAGCGGTGCCTCTAACTCATGACTAGATGCTAATGGGTATCACTCTGAACACTCTAAACACTCTGATTGATTGAGATATGATCCCATATATTAGCCTATGTGGACCTCCTACTTTGTTAGAAGTTTATGATAGTTGATTATTGATTCGAATGCTATGCATTTTTAGTAACTTTGTCTACTCGTTTACTCTATTTAGTTCTGCATATCTATAATGATTTATATATCTGTCTGCTTACCGACCGTTGTGTCTGATGATGCTATTCTTGGTGCATAGGTACCGAGCCTTACTATCTCGAAGAGGAGACGACGGAGGAGGTTCGGGCAGATCAGCCTGATGACTCCTAGACTATAGTACGGACGGCATTGTATAGCTATATCGACCCCGTGCCGAGAACCTACATGATTTATCTGGATTAGATTCACCTTTTGGTTCTTTTATCTTTTTATTAGGCCCAGTTTTTGTGTGGCCTTCTTATTGTAATTAATACTTTTGATAACTGTCTTAAACTTGAACTTTAGTTATGATAATTCAGTCTTTGCTCTTAACTATACAATTTTGAGATACCTCTTATTATTATGAAGTTTTCGCTAAATGTTGTTTTATTCAAGGAAATGTTTATCCCTCACAGCGGTCTTCGATCCAGTTGGTACACGATTAGGGCCAAGTTACATTTTATTCATGTTGGAAAATTTTTAATCGGCCCTAATCTCATGCATAACCCCTGTTTCATTTTTGGGGGCGTGACAGCAGGTATCACATTCTACTCCTCTTTGAGCAAGGAAGTCATTTGTCTTAAGACATCCTCTGAGAATCATCCAAGCACACATAGAGTGCTTACGAATGCAACCTTTAAACCATATCTTATCCACCCAAGGAAGAGGATTCACATCAAATCCACTGATCGCATTATAAGCAGATTTTAGAGAGAATTTACCATTTTCCTCTATAGTCCATATAATTTCATCTGGAAATCGAGAAACGGGATTCTTTTCATTGTTAATCAAATTCCAAGACCCCACTTTTTCTTGCACGTCTTAAAAGGAAGTCTCTCATATCATTTGAAATCTGAGGTTTTGCTAAGCCACATCCTCAAGAGCTTGGAAGATTTTTAGAGGAGCTGTGTTAGGAAAATCTTACACATCAAGAAACTACACTTGGAAAGAGATCCTTTGAAATCTACAATTATTGCCTAAGGAGCTTGATTGGAAGCTAAGCATAACTAAAAAGAGGAAAGAAGGTTTCAACAAAATTCCTAATTTCGTGCAAACTTGGTGGCGAAGGGAGGATTGTTTCCAAACAATGAAGATTTCAAGCAAGAAAAGAGGAACCAAAAGAAGAAACAAATGGAGGCCAAACTCTATTTAAAGAGCCATATGGGACGTCCAAGGGCTATGCTCGAGAATTGCTCACCACTCCCTCTAGAGCTTAGCATACCATCTCTCCCATTCTTATCCTTCCATCTTAATTCACCAAGGGGGTTCTTTCGAAAGGCCATACCACCACCCTTGTGGTTTCAACTAGAAAGAGGGATTGTCAACATCCTAGTATGTAGTTTAGTTGTTTTTTAATTCTCAATCTTGTGTACTCAATTGCATACTAGTATTAAAAAAATTGTTTCTTTTTAATTCTTGTCTTGATTTCTTTTGTTCTTGATATTGGTTTTGTGATCCATGCGATAGGGTTAGTTTTTATTTTATTTTTTTCTTTTGATTAAATAATTGGATTGATTTGGAATTATCACTAACAACCTAGCTCGGGCCTGTGTTACACCCCGTCCCAAATTAATCAAGATTAAATCTAGTTAATTAAGATTAATGCTAATTAATTGTGTTTAATTGAGTTAATGGTGGTTAATGACCCAAAAGAGACATATTAGTCTCAAATGATTGAATTGAACGTAGTGAATTGAATTTGAATGAGATTAAGCTAGTTGACTTGATTTTAGACTCAAACAAAGGAGAATGAGGACTTTTCCATAAATACGGATTTTTGCGTATTTCGTCGGATATGGTAACTCTTGACACCAACGCGTGTATCTCAAAGAGTACATTAACTTTCTTAATAGGCCTGAGTCCATTTGACTTGAAATGGATCGAATGAGCTTTCATTTAACTCAAAATGTAATTAGACTTAGTGAAGGAGGTTTTAGTGTAAAAGCTCTATTATATGAGAAAAGATGAACTCAAAATGAGCTCATTCACTCATTCCAGCATAGAGCATTTGAGGAAAAAAAAAAACCCTAGGCTTCTCTCTTCTTTCTTTCTTCCACTTTTTCTCCATCAATTGTCAAGGTTTAGAAGTGGTTTTCGAGGAGGAAGTACAAGACTTCATCTTCCTTATCTTCTCATTGGTTTTCTTTGGAGCTAGGGCTTTAGAAAGAACTCAAGATTTTTTCCTTTTGAAGTACAAGTAAGTGATCAAGTCCTTTACAGAACTTTCAAGTTCTGTTGAGTGGTTTTGAGTGATTTCTAGTACAAAGAATTCATTGAAATTCTGTTTTGGTTGTTTTGTTATAGGATTAAGGAAAAAGGGTTTGAAGTTAAGAAGTTTCCATCTCAAAGTCAAGCTACAAATAGGGATTTTTGTTTATAAGCTTCAAAAGAAGGCAAGTGTATGCATTTCCATTAATTTAAGATGCTTAAGATGTAGTTCGAACTCTTGGAGTTCAGAATTCATAATTCTGTAACAGAATTTCTGAAGCTCTTAGAGCTGTTAGAGGTGACCAAACTCACCTAAGTTCATTTTCATGGAAAAAATTCAACTTTTGGAAAGTGACCATGAGGTGACCGAGTTATGGCGGCTAGCCAAATTCTACAATTCGGCTAGCCGAAAAGGTAACTGAACTCAGGAGACAATTGTGACCAAAAGTAACCGAATTTAAATTTGGTTAGCCGAAAATTGAATTTCGGTCAGCCAAATAAGCAAATGAACTAGTGACCGAGTTAATTTAGGAAATTGTCAGGAGTAGTGTCAAACCCCGACCCAGGATTAGCGCGATTAGTGTTAACTAAGTGCGTGTTTAGTTGTAATGTGAGTTTAGTGTACGTGGGATTAGAAATTGGTCCAAGTTGGTCTAGAATTAGCTTTGGGGAATTTTGAGAGTGTTTTGTGTTATTTGGTCGCACTTAAGGGTGCCTTGAGTGAACGTGTAAGCTTGGGAGGAAATTCCAGTTCTCTGATTTTAATCGTGATTTCGATATCTTTTGAATGGTTTTATTTTATTGATAAACTTTTGTGTTCAGCTTGTCTGTGTTTTAGGCCCAGAAACCCAAGTTTTGGCCCAAAGGGGTAAATCAGTCTTTTCACACCAAATCTGGACTCAAATTTCGAAATCTCAAAACTATGCCAAATTTATACTTTTTGGAAACTAGATTTTTCGACGATCATTTTAGTCTTCTTCGTCGTTTTCATCCGGGGCCCCCAAGTCAGTGTTTTAACCATTGTAAGCTTTGAGCAATGGGGCCCACAAGAACCCATTGGAAACGAGCCTTCCCCTCCTTCATTGTTCACTTCGGTTCTTCCCTGCAACTTTCTTCAACTCAGCTGTGATTTCTTCTTCTTCTTCCCCTCCCTTCTTCTCTTTGCATGCCTAAGCTAGAAAGCTTCAAATCAAAAACCAATCATACCATCTTCTTCCTCTCAACTCAAGGAATCCATTGCTACCATTTTCTTGGAGATCCCAGCTGTGTTTCCACTCCATTTTCTTCTCCTCTTCTTGTTTAGCAAGCTTCAGGTAATGGATCTCTTTCTCCTCTTCAAGGTAGTCTTTTGAGTTCCTTAGGAGCCCATTTTTCAAGCATGCAACACCCATTTCGAAATGGGTCATTGTCTTCTCCTTTTTGGTGGATTTTTGAAGTTCTTTTTCATGGGTTTTCTTGTAGATTTCGTGGAGTACATTTGGTAGGATTTGTTTCTGAGATTGTTGGGCTAGGACTTTGGTAAAGGCAAGTGATCAACTTAGCTTCATGATGCATGCAATATTTGATTATGTTAGCTTTCGTGGTTTGATTTCTTTTCATGCTAATTTGGGCAATGTATGGTTTCAAGGATGTGTTATAGTCTGAAATCTTGTTTTAATTGAAATGCATATGCTAATGGTTTGTATTAATGGTTTTCATTCATTTGAAGTTGCTTTTATCTTGCCAAAATGTGTTATAAATGGATGCAAGGATGGAGGAAATGTTGTGAGGTGAGTGGAAGTGTGGATTGTTAGAAATTGAATGGAAAATTGCCCCTTGGAGAGCATGGAGGCTCAGGGGATATGCAGGGATTTGACAAAGGAATGAAATGGTGAAAAGAGGTGTAAAATCTGAATCAAACTGAAGCTGCCGCAGATCGGTGGTCAGCAGTCGGCTAGCCGACTGTTGACCCACGGCTAACCGCCCCTATGACGGTTAGAATAACAGTAACTCAGTTTCTGCACAGGGCGTGGTCGGCCCGCGGGCGGTCAGTAGGCGGCTAGCCGACCTGCGCAAGAAATCTGAAAGATAGTATTTCTCCTGATCAGTCGGTCAGCGGTCGGTCAGTTGGTCGGTCAGCCGACCAGCAACCGGCGGCCAGCTGCCAGGTAGCCGCGTGGTGACCGAGTGCACAGAAGGAGAATTTTGAAGGGGCTTCGATGGGAGAGAAAAACTAGAATATGTTAAGGGGTCTTTAGCTTGATGCTGTGCAGTTGAAACATGTAATGTTGTCTAGCTTCGGGGACACCAATTCATTTTTAAACCCCAACATTTGGGTTTCAACTTCACAAGAATCAAATAAAGAGTCTTAGCATATACTTGACATAATTGTTTCGAAATCTTGAATTGTTACACGAAGAATACCGTTTTGTACCTGTTTTAATTTACAAGCATGTGTTTAACGTTAGATTTGTTTCAAGAACTATAATGGGGACACTTTTTCAGCCTTGCTTGTTATAGCTTATGCTATTCTTGTTTAGTCTCGTCTTGCATTGTTTTGATAAGTGTTTTTACCCATTTCTCGCTAAGTTTTGTACAAGCATTGATATGTTTTATGCATACATGGATATCATAGAATGCCGCTGAGCTTGGACTGCCCTCTCAGTCTGATCCACTAGTTAGGGGGTCCTTAAACATAAGGGCAATCTGCAGATTAGTCGTGTATTTATACACATCTTTGTTTTGTCCGGTTCCGCGGCCGGTTTTCCGCCCACCTTGTGTGGCTCGGACTTTTGTTTCGTTTCGTCTCGTTTTGTTTCGTTTCGCTTGCTCTTGTCATTACGTATGACAGAGAAAGGATGAGCTCAATGTGGATCCGTGAATCATGTTATTTTATTGAAAAGCATATTAGTTTTGAATTACACCTTAAACATGTTTTGTTCAGAACTCATGCCATGTTTTAAGTGCTGATTACTTTCATATTAACTGACTTGTATCATGTCTAAACTGTTCACCTGCCAGACCGTCGTGTCTGACCCCTTTGTTTTGGTGTTTAGATGCAGGCGCCGTTGCTATTGCGGAGGAGCGCCCGGAGGAGGCTTTTGAGCCACCCCCAGCCCGTGAGTGGCAACCCGACGACGTCCTCTAGACGTTGGGCGGGGTCTTGAGTACGATACACATAGATGGGATTATTTTGTTATTTTGGAATGTATGGCCTTTGTTGGCCTTTTCACACTTTTGGGGTTATGTAACTTAACGCTTTTTGGTTACCTTGAAACTTGAACTGAATTTGGTAATGCTATGCTTACATTTTCTCCTCTGATTATTGTCTTAATGATGACTTAACTTATGCAATTCGGAATCATAAGGGTTATGTTATTAAATTGTGATGAGATTACTTGCACGCTTCCGCAAATCATTGCTAGTGTGAGAATTTTACATGTTTGAAGCTTTTTGGGAATCCTCACCGCGGAAACCTGTGGGTTAATCATAGTTGGATGGACACAACCGTCGCGGGGCCCGGACTTGGGGGAAACCTCGGTCCGGGGTCGCGACAAGTAGCAAGATTCTAGAAAGCTAACAATTCGGCTAGCCGCCTTCCAGAATTCGGTTAACCTACAGCAGGTAACCGAAATTGGGAAAATTTTCAGATTTGAAATCTGATTTTTCAGAATAAAAGCCTATCGAATTAGAGTGTTGTTTCAAGGTTATTAATGATATTTGTACCTCCATAGATGTTAATTACAGGGACTCTAATGTACAAATTATATACAATGTGATGTCTATCGAGAATAGCATGTACATTAGATAACCAATGGTTACACTTGAATTGTCAAGTCCTCCAAACCTGATTAGAGAATAAACCGAATCCGGGGAGTGAAATTTAGGGCTAATTAGAATTTTTGCCCTTTAGGCCCAAGGATCGTAAATCTGTTGTGAGGATATTATATTTCAAACCTCAAGTAATATAAAAACTGCAGAATTCATACAATTCGAGGCATATCTATAAATCAACAATGGATAATAATCTCATTATGAATTAAAGTTACTAAGAAACAATTAAAGCTATTCAAGAAGTTAAATTAATTACAATAGCCACCCCAATAATTAAGGCCATTAAATAAAATGAAGTCAATGAATGAAAGGTCCAACGGTGATAATCAATAAAAGAATAAATAAAATCTGAATCATGTCCCAAGTGTGTCACTCTCATGCCGGTAGTGATGACGCTACTCTACGTCATCGGCACTCCACTCTCGCGCCTCCTCTGCTGGTAGGAGATCCTTTGGGATCTCCTCACCTATCTGCTACTCATAGTAGTACTCACCTGAGGTGTCTGCACACAAAGGAACAGAGTCAACGACATTTTGAGCAATAGATAAGTAAGATATAAATAAACATGACATGCATCAAGTATCAAAATAATGATAGGTATAATAATCATGAGAATAGAAGGAATCAAAGCTAGGCATAAAGCATGAATAAATATCCATCAGAAACAATAATAGGAATCCTAGCAACACTAACAATCACCACTATCCATGCAATGCAATGCAAGTATCAAGAGGGAGACTCTGAGGATGTCCTAGCCACCTCACAAGGTATCAGTAACAATCCAATCCGGACTACTGATACCAAAGTCCGGCTCCAGGGGGATCCTAGCTCCCAATCCTAGAAATAGTAGTACAGTCTAAGCCTACTCCCAACTAGTCGACGCCATGGATGCCGTCTAAAGCCGACAGCCCACCCCGATGTCCGAGTAACCAGCCCATCAATAAAACCCCAAATTGCAGTTGGCCATGACATGCAAATGATAATGAAGTGGTGTTGACACGAGGAAAACAAGACAAGCAAGTCTGGCTAGCTTAATATACAAGACATGCTCATAGGGATTATCTCATTCAAGACAATACAAGACAAGTCAAACACACGATAATCCCTTACATGCTAGCCAGTCATGTTTATCAATACATGACACATGGTTCCTACGATACAATCTAAGTCAAATCCATATCCTAGTTCTACAAGAATTTATGTTTCATAGTTAATTAGGTGTATTATGCCAAGAAACTGTACAAGGAGTAATAACGACAGACACAATTCATAAGTCAATGAGGAATTACAAACAAAACCTAGGCAAGCTGTGTCATCCATGTATTGTATCAGTTCTAACGAAGTATGCGTGGAATTGGATCAATGATGATTCTAAGGAAATCCCTTAGTGTACAATCATGTTAAGCATCCATTGATTCAAGTTCCATACGCATTCGGTTACCCCATGCGTAATAAACGAATACCTAGACAACCAATCGAAGCACACTAAGTCACATGTTTCGATTTCAACCCCATTAATGGTCATGTGAGAGTAGGTTCAAGGTTTCCAACATCTAAGGCCCAGACCTAGGTCACCGGTCTCATTCCCAATAAACATGAGTCGAATCAATAATTAGAGTAATTACATCATTTCCTGATATCAGATTGTAGGGATACCAGAACCATTGGATTCTACATCTCCAAGGCTTTCCAAGGATGTATTATACGTGGAAATCCAACAGATGAATTATAAGTTATGAGGCCTCAAAGTAATCATGTCCAGCAATCCTGCACCTTCCGATCGATCGGACCGAACACCTCCCAGTTAGTGCACAGTGCGATCGATCAGACTGTGACGACCCTTAGCTAACTGGGGTTGTTCCCTGTCCGATCGATCGCACAGGGCAACCGATCGATCGAACAGCGAACAGTAACCCAAAATTGGGCTTTCTACTCTCTTCTTCTTCAAGCCATTTCGTGCCTAACCTGCAGAAAATTGAGCCACCATGCTCCCCATTCATCACATTCATCATTTCCATCCATTTTATCAAATTAATAACATCTTAAGGCTACCAATTTAACCATTTAATCCAACCCAAATCCCCAAACCTAATCTAACATGTGAACCCCAAATCAAACTAGAACAAAACTTGGAATTAGGGTATTCTAACAAGAAACCATTGCAATCAATAGAAACATACATCATATGTTTAAATAGAAAATGCATATCTAGTTGCCTCAACCAAGAAGAAGATTGAAATTGGGGAAAAACTTAGGGAAAAGCTTTCTACCACGAAATCCACGAATCTAATCCGATCAAGCACAACCTATAACACGAAGGAGAGCGAAGGGAAGAAGAAGAGCAAGAACAACGTAAATCTAACCAAAAGGGAAGATGAATGAAAAGATGAGGGTGAGGGAAATCTTACCAAACTAGGATCAATGGAAAGAGGAGATTACAAAGAAGAAGATGAGCGGTTCGGATCGAGGAGATGATCTCTCAGGGAATGAGTTTTGGAGCTTGAGCAACTAAGGAAGAAGAAAGGGGATGCTATAGCTTCGTTGCAGATAATGAAAAGATAGAGATTAGGGCAAATCTCTGCTTAAGAATAAGAGAAGGGGAAAAAGACAAGTTTGCCCTTAAGTGGGTCCGGTGAAGGAATTAACCACTTGAAGGGTTTCTGATCATCGGATCGCGACGAGCCAAGAGACAAAAATGATCAGCGCGCCGAGACCTTTCCAACGAACCCAAAATCACGGCGATTAGAATTTTTTGGAAAAACACTCAATTTTCCTTAAATTGCAAACTAGCCCCTGCTAGAGTCAAACGGACTCGAAATCGCATGAAACTTTGCATACACTATTCTAACGCTAAAAGAAACTCGTTCATAATCTAAATCCACCTAATTATCTAATAATACAATTAATTATAATAATAACAAAATAAACGGATCAGCGAGCCTGCAGTTGAGCCCAACTGACCCAGTAAGGTCGCGGACCTTACATGAATGGTTGGTAGGAACTAAGAAAGAAATAAGTAGAATTGTTTGTTATCTTGATTCTCTCATTGAATTGCATTCATATACTCAAGTCTAATGTTAGTCCTTTCAATTGTTTTGAATTGAACTATGGAATTGAATTGAATCCAGAATGGATTACATATTGAATTGTATTGACTCTTGAGTTTGGCACTAAATAGTAATTTTATTAAAGCTCATTATAGAGCTAAAATGAAGTAATGAATATTCCTACTGCAGTAAATGGATTGGGGGGGTTCCGAAGCTCCGTGGTGATGCCAATTGTCCCTGGCCCGGACACAGGTAGATCCCACACTAAATGATTATTAAATCAATAATTAAATGAATAAATGATTCCTTCCTTTCAGAAGATGGTAAAATGAATGATTCCTTCCTTTTGAAAGATGTGAAATGAAATGAAATGCTAATGTAGTTGCCAATTAGTCATGTTCATTATTAACTCTACATGCATGTAGATTGAGCTCATTATACAAATTGTTTAGGAATTGTTATTGAATGTGAGAATTGTTAGAATGATAAAATTGAACAGATTAAGATATTAAGATAGCATGTACTATCATGGATCTGTGTATACACTGTTGAATCATCGTATGCACTAGTGTTATTAATGGCATTAGAGGCCCGATTGCCAATGTCGGTACTACAAGGGCCCCAGCGATAGCGTAAGAAGTCGTTCCAGTTCATCCATGAGGATTAGCAGAATGAAATGGCTGAGATATCATCTGATATTGATATCTGAGAGCGAACAGGATATGAAACTCTTTTGAAATACTTTTTGAGAAATATAGTTGTCATCCTGTATTGTATTTGAACATGCAGTTGGTTGATAGAAATAGTGTAATGAGATGTCAATTGTGTATATAGAACTTTAAGTTTTATATAAAGGACTTGTACAAGTGTATTTGATATCGTTGAAAATATTTTTCGCAAGATTATTTATTTGACAGATGTGAAAGTATGTTTATCCCTTGTGGATTTCGTTTTAACTTCGGTTAATTCGGAGTTTACAAGAGTAAGTGTGGCCGCGGCTCGAGGATAATCAGATCTCAGGCCCAGGTCGTGACAGCCTGTTCAGTATCATATTGCTAGGTTGTTCTAGTGTTCCCACTGGACGAAAACTCAGAACGCGTGTTAGGATGCAACTCACAAGTCGTTTCCAAAAGAAATCTTGAGAAAGATCGTAGAAATATGGCTTGCTGACGCAAGATTTGAGGAACGAATGAGCAATCATTTTTTTAAAGAATGTCTCTACCTTACTACTATTTTTTTAGGCATTTTGAAACTTCCTTTTTTTTTCCTTATTTTTGGCTATATGTGGGATTCCATATTGGCACACACACACCCAATCATCCATTCATCTCTCTCTCATGTACATATACTAGTGCAAAAGACCCGCGCTATAAAAAACTTTTATAAAGATTTAAATGAGTTATAGATGAACATCATCATATAATTAATAGTATGATCACAATTAAAGTAGAACTTTAAAATACAAGTCCTAACCATCTTTATGTTGGGCCAACTTTCTTCTTTATTCATAATAATTTGCAAGAAAGCAATCAACAAGGCTTATTTTTTATTAGATAGATGATATGGTAAGCACTTAGTAGCTACGATGATTCAAATCAACGATCTAAATAGTTTTTCATTTCTGGTGCACGCGCCCAATGCAAGCCATAATTAAAAAATCATTAAAATTTTTAATTAAAAATATTTCTAAATATTTTAATAAATTATAAATGAATGTTAATATATAATTCATAATAAAGATGGAAAATCATTAGAGAAATTTTACGAAGCTGGAAATATTTAAGAAAAAATGAAGTAAATAGTAAAGATTTTAGGATCATGATTTGATTATATTTGTGCTTAACCATAAATTGAGTGCCATTTTAGAATTAAATGTGGATTTTGGAATTAATTGGCTTCCACAATGGGCCCCACAGATTAATTAATCCTACCAAATATCCAAAGAAAAATAAAGACAAAAATATCCATAATGGGTCCCATAGATTAATCTTACTAAATATTGAAATGAAAATAAAGAGAAAAAAGTAGCAGTATACAGCCTATGAAAGTGGCCCCCGCTCTGGTATCAAAAAAGCTCTTCATGTGTTGTTATAAATAAAAAAAAAAATGGCCCCCGTAAATAGTGAGTTTGGAAATAAAGAAGACTTGGATTTCATAATCGGACCATAGATTTATTTGGTTAAATTAGTAAATATAAATGATAATAAAAAAAAAATCATGATAAAGATGGAGAGACTCATTAGAGAAAATTTAATCCCCAAATTTCTGTAACTTGGATCTCACGTGAGGGTCCCACAAATTGATATTCAATAATATTTAATACAAATATGTTCATCGATCACCAAAATCATAGCCAAAGAGCCTTTATTATTATTATTTTTTTTTTTAGTTTAATAATACGTGGGGCCCATTGAACGTAGCTGAAGAGAAGTTATTATTGTATGCTATGTTTTAAGGAATGGATAAGTATCTTATTTCAAGAATATCTTAGATTTGCATTGAGATATTTTAGGTGGTGAGATTAGATTAGAAGCGTAATTCCGGAATGTAGCATTGCAAAAAGTTTGAAAATGCGCCACTTGTCACTCTGTCATGAAAAAGGCTGCCGTCTTTTATTATATAATTAGCGCTTCAGGGCCCGCACCCAACGCAAGCCTTTAATTCATGGAAGGAAAACTCAATTTAAATTGAAAATAGACACCTAGTAAACATACAAACTACATTTAATACAATTTTATAGAAAATTTAAGATTGGTCACCATCTTTTGGAAAGCCCCATATACGTTTATGCCTCCAATTCATGTGACGTGGATAATAGTAAACAATATGTTGACTTATCGCGGGCAAAAGTTTACAATATTAAAAATAGTAAATAACATAAAATAATTATTATTTTTGTCTTAACTACATAAAGATGATAAAAATTGCGACCAAATTCAATTACCTATAATATTAACAAAGAAAAAGAAAAAAAAATGTAGCTGGTTAATTTCAAAATAAGAGTACTTTATTTTGCTATTATCTTAAAACTGACGATTGACTTCGATGGTGATTTGATGGCCACGGTAAAATGATTCTAATGAAAGTAATGCCCAATAATAGATTGATCAATCAAAAGCGCATATAGTTAGTAAGACATGTATTTTATACAAAATCAATAATATAGTGGGCCCACTCTAATCATTGGAGAGAAAATCATGATGTCCTATATAGATGGGTATTTTTTTCTATTTCAAGCCCACTTGTTAAAAATCGTATCCAATATTATTAGAAATTAACCCAATTGGCTTTATCCAGAGTTCGGATCCTGTATGTGTCCCACTGAAGAGAATTTCTTGAGTTTCATCATGGGGCCCACTTAAAGAGGTCTGAATCATTTAAAATAAATGACATCCTCTTGTATGGTAGCTCAGATGATTTTATGTAAAATAGGAATTAGGCCCACCGTCAGGTTAAAAAAAATAGTATAAATTTTTCACACGTTTAATGGGGCTAGGCCCCGCGTCAGATTAAGAAAAAAATAGTGTAGAATATTTAACTGTTTTCATAGGCCTGTATGTTTTGTAGAATTTAAAAAAGTTCTAAGAAATCCAATATTGAAGAAAGGAAAGTGTGAAAAGGTATATGACTATCGGATAATCTCATTGGCTGATGGAACGTGAGCCATCACCCTAAAAAAGAAATCCTAGAAAGTGAGTTTTGGACAATGCAAGTTCTTTATATGGTATGTCCTGCAAAAGATGGAAACAATATTACAAAGTATGAGCCGTGCTTTGGAATATTGCTTAAAAGAGATGATAACTGTCAATTATTGAGTAATAGGGACATAGTACTCCCTAATTAAGAATGCCATTATGGGAAAGGGTGAGGAAATGACTTTGAATTACTTTACTCATGGGTTGATATTGATTTATAAGAGAATCCTACGTAAATATGAATGAGCCTCTAACAATCTAAAATCTCTATTTTGAGGATAATCATGAATGTATAAGATTTGAGGAGACTCGAACAATCTGAAATCTCTAAAATCTCTCTCCTGACTCGTATATTAAAACCCAAGCCTTAGGCATGGCCAAAAGCGGGTAGGGCTCAGGTTGGACTCGGGTTGGCCCGGTCCATTTGCTCCCCTTATAAGACCGCCCCATCTATCTTACTTTTATATATTCTTTTTGTTGTTTTTATTGTGTGAAATAAAACAGCGCAATTGGTAATAAAAAAAGGTTTTTTCCATGTTATTTTATAGGTTCGCTGTTCGTCTCCTGTATAATACAATAATACTATATTGAAACCATATATATAAATGGTATATAGCATTCAGCTTAAAGCAAATTTGAAGCAGCTTCCATATTGAGAAATACTTGATATCACAAATCCATATTACAAGCGAGGCTACAATGCAACTTGAGAATTGTATAGATAAACTCAAGTTCAAAAGGCAAATCTATTAGCAATGGTAGTATACATTGAAACTTATGGGCAACACAAAAATCAGATATACAAAAATTTGGTGGTCGAGAGAAAGTGAATTCAAATATAAACCAATCCTGAAAATAAATTTACATATATTGAAAGAGAATGTCTACGTTCGGATCTAATCATTAGTTCAGGCACAAAAGGTTAATTTACTTGAAAACAAATTATTGAAATAGGTATTAGAAGATATAAAAAAAAAAAAAAGATAAGAAGATTTGTGCCCCTTGTAAATGAAGGCTGGCCTTTTCTTTTCTCTGATTACAAAGGATATGAATTGAAGAAAATTCAAAAGTGCCCTGGATAAAGCTATATCCAATTGTGCGTTGTTTTTTTGGTATATAAATGTGAGGAAAAGAAATCTAAAACAAATCACTATATCATTTTTCAATTTTAAAATTCTATATGAAAAATTTATCTAAAAGGAGAAATATTTAGTAAAATTACATAAATTATAATTTAAATTCGAGATTATAAATTTTCTTTTTCTTTTTTTTTTTTTTTTGCTTGAAAAGGAGAGATCATGTATTGAATTTCTTATACAATTTTTAGGTAAAACAAAAGGATAAAAGACAATCTCCCAGTTAACCTTTGCCACTTTCTATTCTTATTCAAAACTTAAAAACACTTTCAATATTTTTTCTATAGTTTTCCTACTTCTATAATTGCTTTCACCATAACATGTCATGAAAAACATTTTACAAAACAAAATTTAAAATACCGGTGATATTTGCTACATGAGAATGTGCCCAAGGTTGTGCAAGAGCTACTTTTGGCATTGGACAACTTGAATAAGAGGCCAAATCTAAAAGCCAAAACCAAATCAGTTGAAATTCCAAGTAGAGCCTTACTGTTCTTCTTAAATTGGTGATGTCATAATGTGTTGTACTCTTTTTAACCTTTCGAAATTAGCTCAGCCCTATTTATATCTTGTATCCCACCATCACGAGGATGATATTTATTAATCAAATCAATATTGGTCTGTAAAATATCAAAACTCAACATGGGCTGGCTTTAACAACGTTAGAAAAGTTTTATGGTAATAAGATGACTACCATATATATATAAATAAAATATCTTTCTCTTATAAATTTTATATATATATATATATATTACATTGCTGACAGTAAGAGATCAAATCTCTTTTTTGTAGAAGAAAAAAAAATAAAAATAAAAAAAACACCTGCAATGCATTGAAAATGCTCTTCCACGATCTTCCTCACTTTCGGAATCCCTTTTCCATCTTTTTCCATTTGAAGAAATTAGTTCCGGCCTTAGAAAACTGTGAAGTTTGAAATGATAAGAAAAAAGATAGAAATAGATGGTTGGATTCTACAAAATATATCTTTCCTTGAATGTAGGTATTTTATATTACCTTTAATTGATGTGTCCTTTTGTTTTGGATAGGTTAATTGAAGAGAAATTTTAGGGTGAAGGAGAGATTTTAGTGAAAAATTTAGGATAATTATTGTTGATAATAGGGATCTCATTGAGAGATTTTAGGGAATGAAAGGGCAATTTCGGAATGAAGGGGTGCAAAAAGCCTGAGAACGCGCCACTTGACGCTCCCCCATGAATTCACCTGTTGCTTTACTATATATAATTAGTGTGAGAGGCCCGTGCTCATCACGGGACAAAAGATATATATTTTTCAATATAAAAGCAATACCTGTGCATGTCAAAGAAAATACTAAAAAAAATATATCAGAATATCAATAAAAAAGTTTGTAGAGAAAGCAAGATGAGGGAAGGAATAAGGGAAAGATAAAATTTGGATTGATTAGGTGGGCCCATAATTATATAGTGCTAGCCTAGTGGCCAGGAAAAAAAATTAACACCACTAAGCTATACAAATTTAGTTTAAGATATTACTCTAATTAAAGTCAAATTAATAATAGAGAACATACCGATCGTTACCAAAATTATTGTATTTAAAAATATAACATAATAACACAAAAACTATAACATAAAAATAAAATAGTATATTTAAATACAAAATCTAATGTTATTTTAATTTTAATTTTAACATCAATAGTAATGTTAAGTGAATATTAATTTGAAATATTAATATGTTAATATCAATAATAATTTATATTAGATCTTATATCATGTTTATTTCATGCTCTGCAGCCACGAATCATCAGTCGATTGCATGTCTGATTATTAATGAGTGGGCTTATATTGAGCAAGTGTATATTGCTCAATTCATGTTATGCAGCCATGGATCATCACTTGATTGCATGCCGGATCATAAATAAGGGAATGTGCCGAAAATATATTCGACCATGATATTTAGTGAAATTGATCTCAAATTTAAGAATGGCAAAAGCCGACCCCGCACGCTAACCCAACTATTTAATTGGTGATGAGAATATAAATCAAGGTTCATATCAAGTCTTTTTTTCTTTTCTTTTTCTTTTTTTGTCCTTTAAGAGATTGAGATTGATGTGTGCGTTTGGATATTTACCTTGAAGATTTCTTAAAAAATGAAAGAGGAGCCTTTATTCTTTTTTTTTTTTTTTTGTTAGTTTAATAATACGTGAAGCCCATTGAAGGTAGCTTAAAAGAAGTTATTATTGTATACTATGTTTTAAGGAAGGGATAAGTATCTTATTTCAAGAATATCTTAGATTTACATTGAGATATTTTAGGTGGTAAGATTATATTAGAATGGTAATTCCGGAATGTATGTCGCGACCCCGGACCGAGACCTGGGACCGCAACTACCGGTGTGTGATGATGTTAATTATCCCATAGGTTTTCATGGTAAGGATTCCCCAAAACAAACATGGAACTATCTCACACGAACAATGATTTGCGGAAGCGCGCAAGTAATCTCAATCACAACTTATCAATACAAATCAAAGGATTCCACGTTGCATAAGTTAAATAGTTCAATGGACATAACCTTCAGAGGGAGAAGCATAACATAGCATAACCATAATTTAAATTTCAAGTTTTACATGACCAAAGCAAGTTAAATTCAAGTTTACATTCCCTAATATAAGAAAAAAGGCCAACAAAGGCCATACATCCCAAAATAACAAAAATCATTCCCATCCAAGTGTGTCGCACTCAAGACCCCACCCGACGTCTAGAGGACATCATCAGGTTGCCACTCATGGGCTGGGGGTCGCTCAAAAGCCTCCTCTGGGCGCTCCTCCTCATTGACAACGACGCCTGCATCTGAACACCAAAGCAAAAGGATCAAACACGATGGTCCGGCAGGTGATCAATTTAGACATAATGTGAATCAATTGAAAATCTGAAATAATCAATACTTAAAACATGACATGAATTATGAACAAAACATGGATAGTGTACAAGGCAAAACTCGCATGATTACAAGAAAACATCATGATTCATGAATCCACAGAGAGCTCATCCTTTCTCCGTCATACGTGATGACAAGAGCAAGTAAGACAAAACGAAATGAAACGAAACGAAACGAAAGCCCAAGCCACACAAGGTGGGCGGGAAAACCGGCCATGGAACCGGACAAAATAAAGATGTGTATAAATACATGACTAATCTGCAAATTGTCCTTATGTTTAAGGACCCCCTAACTAGTGGATCAAACTAAAAGGGCAGTCCAAGCTCAGCGGTATTCAATGATATTCATGTATGCACAAAGCATAGCGATACTTGTACAAAACTTATCAAAAATAAGGGGATACACTTATCAAGACAAAGCAAAGCGAAACTAAACAAAAGTGGCATACGCCCTAACAAAATGAGGCTGAAAGGTGTTCCCCAATATAGTTCTTGAACAATTCAAAGCAAAACTTATACTTGTAAAACCAAACAAGTGCTAGAATGATATTCAGTGTATCAAATCACGATCCCAAAGTGACAGTTGTCAAGCATTAAGACCCTTTATTTGATCTTCGTGCGTTTGAGACCCAAATGTCTCAATGAAAAAGGGATTGGTGTTCCGAAAGTTAAAAGACATTTTAAGGCCTCAAGCACTCAAACTCAAGCTATTAAGTTCCTAATCATATTCAGGTTTTCATCCTCAAGAAAATCTCACAAAACAAGTCTAGTTTGAAAACTCGGTCAGCTCTCGGTCACTTGTCGGCTAGCCGCCAGCTGACCGACGGTTGACCGCCTAGTCTCATGTCAGGAAAAACATCATTCTGGAAATGGAACCGAGCTGAACTCGGTTGGTTGTCGGCTAACTGAAGTGAGGCAGGTCGGTTAGCCGCCAGCTAACCGAAAATCCTCTGTTGTAAAACAAGCTACTGGAAATGGAGCCGAACAAGTTTGGCTGGCTGTCGGCTAGCCGAAGTGGTGCAGGTCGGCTAGCCGCCAGCTGACCACCAGCTGACCGACTGTGCGCGGCAACCCTGTTCAAGTCAGATTTTTATTTCTTTCTTCCTCCATTCTTCTCCCATTCCATTTCCTTTCACTCTTTGTCAAATCCCAGCACATTCCTTGAGCCTTCATGCTCTCCAAGGGACCATTTCCATACAATTACAATAATCAATCTCACTCATGCATTTCACAATCATGCTCCTCAATTCTTTCATCCCTCCACAAAACATTTGAACAAGGTAAAAATCACTTAAATTGAATGGAAAACCATCAAACTAAAACCATTAACAGATGCATTTCAACTAAGACAAAACTTCAAACCATATCACATATTTAAAACCCATTGCTCAAACTAAAATGAGAGAAGAACCAAACCATCAAAGCTAAAATATTCAAATATTGCATGCATCAAGAAGAGCTAAAATGATCACTTGCCTTGACAATAGCTAAGCAAAAAAAATCTCTCAAAGTCCTACCCAAGAGTGAGCCACGAAATCTACACAAGAAGCCCCAAGAAATCCATTAAAAATCATCATTTTTGGTCAACAAAACCCCCATTTCGAAAATGAGTTTGCATGTTAGAGAAATGAGTTCCTTTGGAACTCAAAAGACTGCATTGGAGAGGAGAAGAAGATCCCTTACCTGAAGCTAGCTAAACAAGAAGCAAGAAGGGAAATGAAGGTTCTTTCCAACAAGAAACTTCAAGAAAATGGTAGCACCAGGAAGCTTGGGTTGAGAGGAAGGAGTGGGTATCTTCAGATTTCCATTTGGAGCTCCCTAGCCTTGGCATGCAAAGAGAGAAAGTGAAGGGAAAGAAGAGTTTTCCTCAGCTCAAAGTTCTGGAAAATTTTTGCAGGAGTAGTGAAATGGGTTCTAAAACGTTGGGGAAAAGGAAGACTTAAGTCAAATGGGTTTGTGGGCCCCATTGACTCCAAAATTTGTAACGAGCAAAACATCGACTTGTGGAACCTGGATGAAAACGACGAAGAAGACTAAAATGATCACCGAAAAATCTAGTGTCCAAAAAGTATAAATTTGACATAGTTTTAAAATTTTGAAATTTGGGTCCAAATTTGGTGTGAAATGATTGTTTTACCCCTATGGGCCAAAACTTGGGTTTCTGAGCCTCAATCACAACGGGCTAAAAGCAAAAGTTGAAAAATAAAATAAAACCATTCAAAATAGATCAAAATCACGATTAAAATCGGAAAACTATAATTTCCTCCCAAGCTTACACGTACACTCAGGGCCTCCCTGAGCGTCTCTGACCAATACAAAGCGCCCTCAAAATTCCCCAAAGCTAATTCCAAACTAAATCAAACCAATTTGTAACCCAACGAACACTAAACCCACATTATAACTAAACACGTATTTAATTGGTACTAATCGCGCTAATCCTAGGTCGGGGTTTAACAATGTAGCATTGCAAAAAGTTTGAGAATGCGCCACGTGTCTCTCTGTCATGAAAAGGGCTGCTAACTTTTATTATATAACTAGTGGAGCAGGACACATGCCATGACAAAATAAATAAATAATATTTTAATTAGAGATGTTTATATTTTTTAAATAAATTATAAATAAAAATTATTATATAATTCATAATACAAACACAATTAAAATTGAACTTCAAAAATCAAGGTTTAAAAGAAGAAAATAAGTAAAATGATCTAATTGAGTCATCTTTCATTAATCGTGATTGGACTAAAACTGTAACATTGAGTAATAGAAGTCGAATGAAAAATAAAGTGAAAGAAATTTGTGCATTGTCACAAAAATCCCAATGCAAAACGCAACTTCTTTTAAAAGAAGAATGCAATTTCACGTTAAAACATTTACTAAAAGGAATACAAAAGAAAAGAAGTACAATAACAAAAAAAAACCAAAAAAAAGGAAAATCGTACCTCTGCTACTTGAATCTTACCACAATAAAAGGAAGAAAATTAGGAAAAAAGAACCACAATAAAAAGATCTATAACAAAACACAAAAGAGAAGAAATCATACCTCTTCGTGGAAAAATCTCTTGTTTCGCAATGTGGAATAACATCCATGTGTCCCTGTGGTTTTTTTCAAGAACAAATTAAAGAGGACTCAATCTCTTGTAGATCAAGATCATTAAAATAAAAAATTCAAAAACCCATGAATCTATTAAAGAATTGTTTTTTCAAAGAAAACATAAAGTCCTTGTAGATGACATTGGTCTAGGTGATGGAGCATGTTCCGTTCAAAAAATTTGAAAATCTACCGTGATGATGATATGCATGGCTAAGAGGTGAAAGAGTGTTTGTAGAAGCTTCATTTCTCATTTCATCTTTCAAACATTACAAAAGGACATGGAGACAACTCAATTACAACAAAAAGTCATCCCCCACTTTTATTTTTACATGGGAAGTTCTTCACTGTTTCACCTTTTGAGTGCAGGTTGTTTACACATTTCTTTTTTTGTTTTTTTTTTTTTTTACAAACCCCTCATCAGGCTTAGGAGATTAAGATAAAGCTTAGATTGAAGGAAGAGAGGAGAAAGTTGTTGTCTTCAATGATTTGCTGGCGGCATGATCGGAGAAGTCTGCAATTAAGCTTCTTCAATCAATCTTTGTGATTCATCACCATTAATGGGAGATAAGGATTAAAACATATAGACCCGCTTCAAAATAACAGAGGTCATCCCTATCTTTCCTCCCTGGTGAGAAGAATAAAGGTCGACCTTCAGAGGCTATCGCCCAAGGCCCAGAAGAGGAGTGTCTATCACTGCTTGATTCTCACCTAATGGATGAAGGAGAGAGTTTTTGCTGTGATAGAGTTTCTAGACTTTAAGATCCTAGAGACAGTAGCCTTTTTGCGCCAAAGGTAAATTTTTGCTTACCCCTCCCTTGCCCTTTTGAGTCTTCATTTTATAGCCTCTATGGGGTCATAACTGCAGGAGATCATGGAGGAGCGAAGGTAGTTTTGAAACTGTTATTGATAGGCGTGTAACCGTTCCTCCTTTGCAGGTCCAGTGGCCATTGAAAGAAATAACCGACCATGAGTCGTGGGCGACGTGCATCCTCGGAAGAAGGAGCTCAGCGGCCAATGTTTGGAGTAGTGTAGCATTCAGCGGCCACTCTTGCATCGTTAGGCCTTGAACAAAAGTCAGCGGCCACTCCCTTGTGCTGGGTGATCTATATTTTGAAGACCGCAATTACCGATTAGATAATTCCCGTCGTAGCTGGTCAGATTCTAGCAGTCACCAAGTTGTCATCATATTTTTATGAAAAGAGTACATTTTGCCTTGGAAAATGTTATGCATGGGCAAGTAGATTTTTTATGTGCCAACAAAGCAACTAGAGATAGATTGATGGGCTCAGTTTGTGAGTTGCACAAATCGAGGGTTAGTTTCAATGGGTGGGTCAGTAGGTGGGTTGGATAAGTTCAAGGGTGGGTCAATAGTGGAAAGATTTTAGGAAAGATTTCTTTTAGGGTGGAATATTTAAGAGATTATGTTGTAATTAGAGAGAAGTTAGAGGAGACTTTAATTGAGGGATTTTATAACCCATTGATACCGTAAAGAACAAACTAACTGGGCCAACTACCTGCAGGATGTTGATCTTAGAAGTATTCTAATGGTAGAGTTCTAATGGTGCATCATGGTTGTAATTGATTAGATCATGAATGTGCATACATTTATCATAAAGAGATTATACAATTGAAACCCAGAAAGAGAAAAAAATCGAATACAAAGAGGGAGAGATGAGAGTGCATACCAAACGTTGATGGATGGAAGTATGAAGGACGCTGTAGCATTGTTTTAAGAGATTATACAATTGAAACCCAGAAAGAGAAAAAAATTGAATACAAAGAGGGAGAGATGAGAATGCATACCAAACATTGATGGATGGAAGTATGAAGGACGTTGTAGCGTTGTTGATAGTAGCTTTGTTAATTAAAGAAAGGTTTCAATGGGTGAGGAGAGAAACGGTTATAGTGGCATATGGATTTTGGGAATAGAGAGATTGGTGGGATTTGGAAAGATAAAGGGAGAGATTCCCATGCCAGGCATATGGATTTTGGGAATAGAGATATTGATGGGATTTGGCCAAACCCAGCCTTTTAGTTAAGAGTTAAGATTGGTGTGACCTTTTTTCACTTTTGGGATGGGCTAGGTGGTTGTTTATATGTAGGTCAAGTGGGCTCCACACATTTGCAGTTAATTAGCCATCATTTGGCTAGGTTTTGCCACCTTGGATGCATGCAAGGACTATGAAGGCCATCTTATTTGTTTTATTTTTGACAAAAAAAAAAAAAAAGGATAGATGGATCATACACTAATGTTGGTATGGGCTTAAGCAAGGTCCATAATGTCTTTACCTTTGGACTTGCCCTGACCTGCCGAATCTAAATGCGGACCCGGACAGGTCTTTCTGTTATTGGACCAAGTCTGTGGACCTGGGTCAACCCCCCACATATAGTCGTAAATAAAAATCAACAAAATTTAAAAAATTATGACTCTCCTATTTTTTCTCCTCTCCTAATTTTTCTCCCCTTATTTCTCTCCTCTCTACCAACGTCCACATCCCTAGTTTATCTCCTAAAGGGAGAGATTCTTATGCCGCCACATGTCGCTCTCCCAGAGAATCACCTGTTGCTTTAATATATATAATATATTATTATTAACACATCATGGGAATTTTGACGATATATATTAACACAACATGGGAATCTTGACAGTGTTGCTAGCATTGACTTCATTGTCCATAATGGTGGGTCCTCTCAAACTATAAATTTGTCATTAGTTAATTTATAAAAGGTGGACCCCAATTACCAAAATTCCAAAAGGCGGGTCCTCTATTCACAATCATATAAGGTGTGAGTCACAAGTTTCCAATAACAGATTGTGGGCTCACACTATAAATCCTATACGGCGGTCCACATTGTAAATCTTGTAAAGGTAAGCCCAATGTTTTAGTTCCAAAAGGTGGGCTTAAGTCTACGAGTTTAAAAGTGAGATCTGTGCAGCGATTCCTAAATTTTTTATAAGTCCCTTAGGTGGGCCCACGTTATAATACCTAGACGGTGGCCGATAAGAGTGGGTCCTTATAATTTTTTTAATATTTAAGATGAGTTTATGAATATTTATAATAGATCTAAATTCAACAATGTTATACTGTTACCAAATAAGTTTTGCACAGCATATTCTCAAGGGAACTATTTAACCAAATGCCACCAAATAAGTTTTCCACAGATTAGTCATAGCACAACCCGATCTTAGCACAAAATCAAGAACATAGAAACGATGCCAAACAGGGCCTTAGTATCCTTACAATATACCTTGTTTTCTACATATACAAGGTATTTTTGGAGGCAATACAAGGTGGATTTGAAGAGAATTGAACGGAAAAAGAATAGTGTCCAAATCTAAAAATTATTTATTAAAAAATGGAGCTTGTCAGTCTCAACTTGGATTGACAACCCAAGTTGAAGAATGGGACCCTAAGTTTGCACCTCTAATTTTCTTGAACCCACAATTGAGAGAAGAATTAAAAGAAGCAACTCACCACTTTTATATTTCAGTTTTTTTTTTTTTTAACCACCTTTGATTTATGCACATCACCTTTATTTTCCGCACTTCACTTTTAATTCCTGCACTTTTCACAATTATTTGTAGCACAATTTTGTTTGTTAACCGTTGAAAATTGCATAGTCATCATTCATGCACCATAAAGCAAGTTAGGAAACTTAGGTTCAGATTTGCATTCATATTTTTAGAAAGTCTTTCATGCATGTAAACTTAGATTTGATGCATTCATGGTTTAGTAAGCTGCATTGCTTAGCTCATAGGCATTGTTGAGTTTTAGAATTGTTTAACTTAGATAGTGTTGACACCAAAAATGTCACTTTGCCTCATCAACATCAAAAGCTATATAGAGTTGCATCCTACTACAAACAGGCAAAGTTCCTTCAAGCATCAGATCTTGGCAAAACCAAACAAAAACTACAAGATCTTTCAAAGTAGCCAAAAGAAGGGTACACATGAAGTTTCGGGCCATTTCGACATCATTTGGCCTAACTTCAATCCTCCAACAGCTGAGCCGGAGCTCCCGACGGCGACAGTGTCAAAAACATCAAATCTTCGATCAGAGCCTATAGATGGTCTCAAAATACCTCCAAAAGGCTCCATGTCGAATTTCAAGTCAAACCGATACCGTTTGACCCTCCATCAACTCTCGAACGGTGAAATCAAGCCTCCCGGCGGCGAGAACCTCTGATGCCGCCACTCATCAAACAAAACACATGAGTCGCTTTTGCATGCTTCCAAAGGGCTGCACGTCAAATTTCAGATCATTCCGACAACGTTTGACCAGGTTTTGATGCTCCGAAGCAAAATCAAGCCTACCGGCGGCGAAGCTCCCCGGGACCATGGCACCCAAATCGGAGCTATTGGATCATCTCAAAATGACTCCAATAGGCTCCCCGTCAAATTTCAGGTAAATCGGACATCGGATGACCGTACATCAAAGCTCGACATCTCCCGCACGGTGAAATCAAGTCAAGCATCGACGGGACCCCAAACGACTTCAAAACTCAAATAAAAGTCCATGGTTGGTCCTATATAATGCCCAAGAAGCTTCACCTCAAATTTCAGGTCATTCCGACATCGTTTGACCCAGCTTCAACTCTTGGCGGAAAATCGGCTACGGAGTCTTCGGCTTTTCCAAAAATAAGAAACTTTGTGCTCTGATTTGCACAGCCTTTCGATAGGTTTTCTTCAAAGGAATTAAGCCAATAAATGAGGAGAAATTTCAAAGAAAAATACAGGAGAAAATAGAAGCGAAAAAGCCCGAGAAACGACCAAGAAACGGCCACCGGAAGGCGACCGAAAAGTGGACCAAAGTCCAAGGTCGCTGGCGACCATGAGTGCATGGTCGCGGGCGACCCTACAAATCCGGGTTGCCGGACTTCCGCCAAAAGTGTCATTTTTTCCGTTCTTTTTCGCGTTTCGCGATGTTTGGCCCCTGTGATTTTCTTAAAATCTGATTTTTGAGGTATGATATCCGTCGATCTTCGTCAACATCACGGATCCGCCATCGAAATCATTTGATCATCATTGGATACTCCGAAACTACCAACTGGCCGACTAAGAAAGCACACTTTTTGCCCGACCAATCAAAAAATCGACTGGACAGATGTTGCCGGCCCATTGGTGCAACCAATGTCTGAATTTTCATCGTCATCCGACATCAAGCAACGTACGGATCCATCGATGATCATCGCAAGAAGAATTCCAAAAGACGCGGCGCGGCCCACGACTCTTCAAGCAACTCTGCAGCCAATTAATGAAGTTAAATGACCCTTTTATGGCAATTTATTAGGGTCATTAACTCATTATATTGAACGGCCCAATCAGAAGCCAAGAAATGGGAGTTACAAGTCCAATTAATCATGACAATTAACCATGTAACTCCTATCATTATAGAAATTAATCATGGTAATTAATCATGAAACTCCCATCATCATAGAGATTAAATGCCCATTATTCTCCATCGGCCAATCAAAATCCAAGAAAAACGAGTTACAATATAAAGAATTAAATCTTGTAACTCCTCCCATTATGGAGCATTAATACCATTAATGCCCATAAAAACCTTCCTAATGGCCACCAAAAGCCTATAAATAGATGGTCGTTCCAAGGAGAAAGGGTCCCAAAAAATTGTCTGAAAGGGTCCAGAAAAATTGTCTGAAGTGGTCCGAAGAAAAAATCATCTGAAGGATCCTAAAAAATCGTCTGAAAATTATCCTGAAGAATTCTCTGCAAAAAGAAGCTCTCTCACTTTGAAGAAACTCTGCTGCAAATTCTACAAGGTGATCGAAGTCCCTTGGGGGGCCACCCCCCCAAGATCTCCTCTCTTCTTCTATCCAACATGGCCTAGATGCGGCTTTTCAGCCCGTCTACTTGGTTTTTTATTGGATATAAGACCTTCCCTTGGTCTTTGTCCTCTAAAAATCTGAGGTCCAAGCCAAGCCAAGTGAATCAAAGCATCAAGTGTTCTCATCTGAAAGATGATGGCGGAGCCCATACATGACTCTCGACCGTCGATCTGAACGAGTCCCCACGATCTCTTGAGAAGTCAGATTCCTTTTCTTACTTTTCTGTTGTATTGTGTATTTTTCTAAAGAGATATAAAAATCACATTTCTTGTCTTTACATTTTGATGAGATTTGTAAACTGCCTTTTACGGCACAAAATCACCTTCTACGGCACAAAACTGCCTTTCACGGCAAATTAAACAAAATCGCCTCTCACGGCATTTTAAAACCTTGTCTCTTTCTTTAAAATATATGTGCAATGGAAAGTTAGAAAAAAGTTGATTTCCTTTTCTACTTGTGAAGGTGAATCTCCGGATCACCACTTCAAATTCCAAGTAGAATAGAAAATCTGGCATACCCGTACAAAAAAAATGTTGATGCTTGCTCTTTTTTTCTCTTCGCCCAGCCGCACCCCGGCGGACCCAGGACGGAGGAAGGCAAGAAAGAAAAGGATGGGTCCATCAAGTTGGCATACCCGGTGGGACTCGTTCAATTGAGAACACGATGCTTAGAATCCTTGGCTCCCTTCTAGTTGGTGGCCTATGTTGGATCTTGTATCTAAAATAAAACATGAGATGGGATTCTTTGGAAACTTCTTTCTTTGAACTTGTTTCCATTCTTTCTTCTCTCAATAAAAAAAAAAGGGGTTTTCTCTCTTTTGGACTCAAATTAGAGAAACTTTGGTTCTTTCCTTTCCGTAAAATGGCTCGCAGAAATGTTTGAGCCAACGTTCGGATTGGGAGGGGCCATTTTCCTCTCTTTGATGGGTCCATTGGAGATCTTTCAAAAAAAAAAAAAAAAAGTTCAAAAAAAAAAAAAAAAACTTTTCAAATTTCTCTCTTTTGGATTCAAATTAGAGAAACTTTTGTCTTATCCTTTTTGTGCAATGTCTCGCAGAAATGTTTGAGCCAACGTTCGGATTAGGAGGGGCCTTTTTCCTCTCTTTGATGGGTCCATTGGAGATCTTTCAAAAAAAAAAAAAGAAAAGTTAAAAAAAAAAAAAAAAAACTTTTCAAATTTCTCTCTTTTGGATTCAAATTAGAGAAACTTTTGTCTTTTCCTTTTCGTGCAATGGCTCGCAGAAATGTTTGAGCCAACGTTCGGATTGGGAGGGGCCATTTTCCTCTCTTTGATGGGTCCATTGGAGATCTTTAAAAAAAAGAAAGAAAAGTTCAAAAAAAAAAAAAACTTTTCAAATTTCTCTCTTTTGGATTCAAATTAGAGAAACTTTGGTTCTTTCCTTTTCGTGCAATGGCTCGCAGAAATGTTTGAGCCAACGTTCGGATTGGGATGGGCCATTTTCCTCTCTTTGATGAGTCCATCGGAGGTCTTTCAAAAAAAAAAGAGAGAGCATTAAGGTCGCACCAATTGCGTTCTTTGACCAAAGTGGATCTAAGAAAAGCCTTGTCCAGAGTGTGGAGGCAGCTAGACTGTTCGAGGTAAGGGACCTTCAAACGGGTTCATTAAGTAATCCTACCCTTACCTGGGGGCTAATCTATCCACTAAGGTTTCATAAGACCGAATTGGAAGACCTATGTGCACTCTCCAAAAAAAAAAATTAAAAAAAAAAAAAAAACTCCTGTCACTATTGTGTTCAAATTGGAGGAATTTTGGTTCTTTCCTTTTCGGATTTAGGCTCGCAGAAATGTTTGAACCTGTATTCGGATTAGAATACCATTTTCGCTCTTTTATGAATTCAATCTTGACTTTTCAAAAAAAAAAAAATCTCGCCACTATTGGATTCAAATATGAGAAATCCTGGTTCTTTCCTTTTCGGATTTAGGCTCGCATAAATGTTTGAACCTGTATTCGGATTGGAATACCATTTGCCCTCTTTTATGAATTCAATCTTGACTTTTCAAAAAAAAACTCTCGTCACTATTGGATTCAAATCTGAGAAATCCTGGTTCTTTCCTTTTTCAGATATAGGCTCGCAGAAATGTTTGAACCTGTATTCGAATTGGAATACCATTTGCTCTCTTTTGCGAATCCAATCTTGACATTTCAAAAAATCCCATCTCGTGTCCTTCAAGGATGCGATTTACAACATTTGTGTCTAGCGGTGCTAGTACGCCCTTTCGGGTCTACTGTATTCGCGACCGACACATTTGTATCTCTAACCTTATATCATTTTACCTCGAGTGAGCTTCGCTTCTCGGTAATTTGAATTAAGGTTTACAATTGCTTCTAGCGGTCCCTGGAACGCTCATTTCGAGTCGACCATACTTGCGTTTAGAACAATCGTACCATCTATGGCTTTTGGCCTTCTTCATTATGCTCAGAACGGGCCATGCCCCTGAGCGATTTGAAAAGACAAAACCATAGTATAGCCCATTTATGATCACCATAATCTTGTGATTACTAATGGATGTGGTCTTGTTTAAGAAAAAAGTTTTTCAAAACTAACAATGGCAGCTTCGTTGACCATCACCTTCGATGAGAACAAGTACCAAGTCATGCTTCAAGAGAAGCAAAGCAAGGGCACTTTCAAGCGCCCCGTCAACTGCCGAAGCATCACCTCCCTCGGCAACTCCCAAAACACCGGGTCGACCTCCACTCCCCGGACCATCGTCTTCGGGTCACTGGGACCATTCCCAATACCCGCAGAAGAGACGGTGCCTGCTAAGAAGCAAAAGACCGCCCCCCAACGTGTCGCTACCCCGACACCAAAGGCGGTCGCCAAGAAACCTGATGCTCGTGGCAATCCCATGAGGCCTCAACCTACAAAAAACCAAGTCTATCCCAAGACTTGGTCCTCGCGATCTTCACCAAAATAAAGAAGGTCCTGGACATCTGCAAAGCCAGCATACCTGGCTCCTCTCAAGGAGACCCGGTTTTATCCTCTTGCTTACATCAAAGGAGAGAAACCTGCCCTCCACCGAACAACAAAAACTACTCAGCACGAGCCGGCTTGCTCATACAAGCCCAAAATCAAGTCGTGCATCACAAGGCCTCGAAAAGAACTTGCTAGGGCCTGCTCTCCTGCAACTCGACCATTCATCTCAACAGGGGACGAGCTTGCAAAATTCAAAGCTTCGCTGTGACAGGCTAAGGACCGCGTCCAAATCCTGTCCATGCCAGTCTTCGAGGAAGACAAGCTCGGTTGCTGCGCACGAGGGACCACGTCCTTCATTGCTAGAGCACAGCCCGAGCTAATCGAAGCTCAAATTGCTCGTCGCATACGTCGCCCCGCGGCATATCGACAAAAGAGATTAGAGAAGCAAAGAACCCAGCATTCTGAGCTTCAAATCTCCCAAAAATGGGTCGAAAAAGAAAGACCCGACCAAGTTGCTGCTATCCACATGGTTGGCAAAACCAAAAGACGCCAGAAGTCTGGGACGAAAATATATGTCAGACGACCGGTGACTCGCAACGTCTCCCGGACGAGAAGACATCAAGAAGACTCTCCCACTCCTTCAAGCCAGGGACATCGGAGTGATCATTCCTCGGACTCTTCATCTAAAAGAATGAGCTCCAGCTCAGTCACTAAGACAGTATCCTCTTTCGACTCACGAAGGATGAATGTCTTGGTCACAAACTCTGAGCAACCTCCACCACATGACGACATGGCTCTACGCATTTAGCAGCTAAAGCAACGACAGCAGAGAATAGAGGTTCTGATGGAAAACCTCCTTCTCACTCTCTAACGTCCACCAAACAATGAGGAAGTTCCTCCACAAGATGAGGCAAACGGTGGAGAAAATGAGTCACGCGCCCTTACTAAAAAGGACGTGGACAATATCCTCACCAAAGCAAAAGAAGAGGATACACTGAATGAGCATGGGATCAAGCCACCATATCCCTTATGGATGGACTCGGTTCCGTTTCCCCCAAAGTTCAAACAACCTCTTCTCCAAACATATACGGGGAAAGGTTCGGCCAGACAGCATGTCATCCACTTCAAGATCCTGACAGGAATGATTGCAGATCAAGATGCTCTCAAGATCCGGCTCTTTGCAAGTACCCTAAAAGGTACGGCCTTTGATTGGTATTCCACTCTGCCAGAGGACTCCATTCAAAATTAGACCATGCTAAAGACACGTTTCCTGACCCACTTCAAAGGTGAGGATCATCCTGTTACTATGGCTCAACTCTGCAGCCTTAAACAGGGAGAGAATGAGTAGACATATGACTTTATTCACAAGTGGAAAGCAATGGCATACAAATGCTCAGATGTGCTACCACAAGCGTAGCTAGTCGACATTTGCCGAAACAACATGAGAGCAAGGATCCGCTCCATGATCATCGGCAACAAATAAAAAAACTTGGGAGAACTCCTAGAAGCGTCTATGGAGGCTGAAACGGTGATCAAAGACCTCAACAGTCAGAAGTCATCAAAGAAGGAGTAGACCGCCATTCCAACCTCCAAGTCAAAGAAAAAGGAGGTTCTCAATGTACAAACCAAGTCAGCTCCTCAGCCACCAAAGAAAGCTGAAAATAAAGCTGCAGGTAAGAGACCTGAACTCTCTGACGCCTTCAAAGAACCAGTAGAAAAGAAATACCCGTTCGATGAAGATGTTGAAGAAATATTTGGGGCTCTCTTGGCAAATGGCAAGCTCACCTTGCCTGACCCCAAAAGACTGGGAGATGTTAGCAAAACCAATGATCCCCGATATTGTCCATACCACCAAATGGTCTCGCATCCTCTCAACCAATGTTTCGTTGTGAGAGAGAAGATCAACGAGATGTGGAAAAACGGACTCATCGCCTTTGACAAAAACTATGGGTCTGCCTCCGTTAACATGGTGTCATATGGACAAACATCCAAATCATCAAAGGAAAAAGTCACTACTTCCTTCAAGGTGATAAAAATGACCCAAACGTCCCAAGAGCTGGTGCCTTACCCAACACCAGAAGGACAGCCCATATGGGTACATCCCGATCCCCTAGAAGATGAAAATTGGGAGATCGTCAAAACAAAGCCGACCGCTCAACAGCGAAGGCAAGCCAAGAGACAACTCCGCAAGCTCAAACAGCAAGAGAAGGCTCAAACAAAACAAGAGGTTCCTGAAAAAGCATAAACTTCCTCTACCGCTTCACTGGGGGCAACAGAGGGGTCTTTCCCCAAAGTTTCAAGAGTGATAAGAAAATTCACTCTCAGTGATTTCATGCCACCACGGCTCAGAGATGAGACTACGCAGGGGGCATCGTACTCTTATAACTCGGTAGTTGGATTCTCCATGAATAGATACGAGTCCAGTGACACTGCCAGTGACACCGATGAGTGGGAGGAATCCCTTGAAACCGGAGAATATCTCTCCGACAAAGAATGGATCCCGGAATCCCACCTTATGCCAGTAATCTGGTATAACCCCTTCCGGCCACAAGGATCCTGGTCTAATGATGATGAAGACTAAGAGGTTTCCCAAAATGCTGTTAACACAGCACAAACAAATGCTCTAGTGGATCCCAACCAGGTCAAACCACAAGGGGCAGATGAAGAAAAAGATTTGGCTCCTATGCCCGATCTTGAAGAATATGCGAGGATCTTGCAGCGTCTAGCCATAGAACAGGAGCAGGATTGCATCAACCGACTTCATCAAAATCCAAAACCGAAAGTCCCGGAAAATCCACAAGCATCTCCTCTAGTGACTCCAGAAAATGAAGAAAGTTGCTGGATTGATGATCCTCTTACATCGAAGGATGAGTCTGATTCCCAACGGTCCATTATGGAGGCATCTTCTATCGAAGCTGCCTGTGATAGTTCAGGATGATAGTGCCTCTGAAGCTCCATCTGCTGAGGCCACGGACTCTCAAAATGTATCCAGTAGCATATCTTCTGGAGCTACATATTCTCGGGTGACTTCCACTGAGATAGCACCTTCTCAGCCATCGTCTCCTGAAACGGTGACATCAGAATTCAAGCCTCTTCCGACTTATCACCATGAAGAAGCTCTAGCTGATGAAGTCTTCAAAGAAAACCCAGTCAATTGGTCCCAGGTACCCAACCTCATAGGAGATGTCTGGACCGATGAAATACTAGACAAAGAAGAAAAGTTGTTGGAAGCTGTTCAGGACTTGTTCCCGGAAAATGCTCCATGCAACGCAATAACTGAAGACGGTAATACTGTTGCAGAGGCGTTTTCAGCAAATGGGGAAGATCAGCCCCTTGAGCCCGAAGGGGGTCTTCCGAAAGAAGAACCACCTCTAGAAGCTTTTGAAGTTGGGAAAGGTACCCGCTCTGGCCGGGATTACCACAAAAACTACAACCAACCTTCTTCTTCTTCTTATGTAAATCCTTCAAGAAAACAAGATGTAAATGCCCCAAGCGGCAGTGATAATGAAAATGAAGGCCTAAAGGAGGCTTTCAAATATGACTTGATCGAGCACTTCAAACACATACCTGCACGAATGTCACCACAAACTCTTGATAGTCTCATTTCAGAACTGCAAAGGCTGAATCTGGATGTCGACAAACATGCCCCGCAAGTCCTGCAAATTGAAATGGACTATAGGGTCACAAAATCAAAAACCTCCTCAAAGGGAGAAAAGAAAGAAGCTGGAGGCCCTTGCACTAAATGCCTCTCGGTCCAAAAAGCCACAAGTGCTACCATCGCCTTCAATGAGAAAGACCTCCTGCTAGGCGAGACGAAGCACAACCGACCCTTGTACTTCACAGGGTACATCAAAGAGATGCCGATACACAGAGTCCAGATAGACCCGAGTTCTGCACTCAACCTCATCTCTACTTCGGCACTCAAAGAGCTGGGTATCCCGCCTAGCAAACTAAGCCACACATCTGTGTCCATCTTTGGATACGATGGGAGTGCTCAAAGGCCCATTGGCAAAATCCAGTTCAGGTTGCAAATCGGCGATCTTATTTCTGAGGTCACCGTATATGCAATAAAGACCCCTTCATGCTACAACATCGTTCTTGGACGCCCTTGGATACATGAGAACGGTGTCGTTCCTTCGACTCTACATCAGTGCATCAAGTTTGTTGGTGACGACGGCTTGATACATTGAGTGTTTGCAAACAAAAAGCCCTTCAAAGGCAAGGAAGTCCATTTTGCAGACTCTCAGATGTACAAGGATGAAAAAGAAGAAAAGGAGGAGAAAACAGCATCCTTTGCCGGTAATCTCCAAAAAGATAAAGGCAAGGCTCCTCAGCAATCATCGGAAGAAAACAAACCTTCCTGCAAACTCAAAGAGAGCAATCAGTCTCCCTTCGTCATCTCCTTCAAATCTTCTAAACCTTTGGTAATCACTACTAAAGCAAAGAAGACAAAGCAAAAGACAGGAGGCAAGTTTGCTGTCTCCTTCGTGTCAATCATACAAGACATGGATTCGGATTCAGAGACTGAAGACGATACATCGTCAAGCCAAGCTGATACTCAGCAAGTTCGGCCTGCTCTCACTCCATTGGAGACCCCTGCTGACGTAGAAGATCCTGCGTCTACTACCTTCGTCATTCCGGAAACGTCGGCAGAAGAGAAACCAATCTTCTTCCATAGATCGAATGCTTCTTCATCAAACTGCCTGCTTGAGCCTTTCCGAAATGAAGGTATGCCTCAACTATCCTTGTATAGTCCAATGGCACAAGCTATCATGAAAAAAATGGGCTATGACGCTCAAAATCCAATTGGTTTGGGAGGTGGTCGTGGTATTCTCACACCATTAGAACCCACCCTGACCAAAAGTCAGCTGGAAGATTGGAAACTCCACCGTTGTATAGACAAGTCTTCATACGGATTGGGGTATGATCCTGACACTCCGATGAGACAGCTGACACAAAGGCTGCAGAGTCGTTTTGCAGACCAAGCCTCAACATCTCATGTCCATGAAGACATCGATCTCCCTGGATATCTCTTTGGAGAGTTACCCGACAAGGACCCAGGAAGCTCATCAAATTGGTATGATTTCTCTGATGAAGAAGAGGAATTGTCCGATGACACAGACGCACGGTTCTCTGATTCAGAAGAGCCATTGTCTCCAAAAGAAGTGCCTTACTTCAACCCAGTTTCAGCTGGTGATTGGGATCATCTCATAGCAAGTCTTGAGAAAAATACCAATCAAGAAGATTTATGGACAGAAACAGAGCCTTGGTCTGAAAACGCCCTTGGAAATCCAGAAGGTCTTGTTGAGCCGGAAGCCTCCGAAAATATTGTGGAGGAACCACCTTCAAACCTTCTGACAGAAGATTCTATTCAAAAGATAGACTTGGGAACACCAGATAACCCACGTCCTGTATTCATAAGCAATAATATAAAGGATGAGGAGTTACCCAAGTATGTCTCTTTTCTTCATGAGTTTGTTGATTGTTTTGCATGGTCTTACGCTGAAATGCCTGGCTTAGATCCCAAAATAGCAGTTCACAAACTCAACCTGCAAGAAAATATCAAGCCTGTCAAACAAGGCCAAAGAAGATTCCGTCCTGATGTGATGGACAAAATTGAACAAGAAGTTCAGAAACTCAAAAGCGTTGGCTTCATCCGCGAGGAACAGCATCCTGAATGGTTGGCCAACATCGTCCCTGTGACAAAGAGAAATGGGCAAATCAGAGTCTGTATTGACTATAGAGACCTGAATAATGCATGCCCCAAAGATGAATTCCTGCTCCCCATACCGGAGGTAATGATTGACAACACCTGCGGGTTTGAGTGAATGACTTTCATGGACGGCTTCTCTAGCTACAACCAAATAAAGATGCATCCCGAAGATGAAAGGCATACATCCTTTCGGACCCCATTTGGTGTGTATTGCTACACTGTCATGCCATTTGGTCTGAAAAATGCTGGTGCAACATATCAAAGGGCTATGATGAAGATATTCCAAGATATGTAGCACAAGACGGTCGAATGTTATGTTGATGACCTTGCCGTCAAAAGCAAAAGGAAAGAAGACCATCTCTAAGATCTTCGAAAAGTCTTCCTCCGGCTTCGCAAACACAAACTGCGAATGAATCCCCTTAAATGCTTCGTCGGTGTTTCATCGGGTAAGTTCCTCGGATTCATAGTTCAGAAAGCTGGAATAGAACTTGACCCCATCAAAGTCAAGGCAATTCTAGAAATGCCATCTCCAAGGACCCTAAGAGAACTAAAAGGGCTTCAAGGAAGATTGGCATATATCCGACTGTTCATTTCCAATCTATCAGGAAAATGCCGTCCATTTTCTCGCTTGATGAAGAAAGGTGTAGACTTTGTTTGGGATGCTGAATGTGAAGCTGCATTTCAAGACATCAAGTCATACCTGACCAAGCCTCCGGTGTTGGCTGTTCCCACAACCGGAAAACCATTCATCTTGTACACAAGAGCTCTCGACTATTCTCTGGGCGCTCTACTTGCACAAGAAAATGATGGAGGAAAAGAAGCTGCTCTATACTACCTCAGTCTCATGTTGGTAGGTGCAGAGCATCGCTACTCTCCAGTCGAAAAAGAATGCTTGGCGGTGATGTTCGCCGTACGAAAGCTACGTCACTATTTGCTGTCAAACACAATATACCTAATATCGATGATCAATCTCTTAAAGGTCCTTATCACAAAAGCAGGTTCTCTCAATGCCCGGCTGGCAAAATGGTCCATCCTTCTGTCACAATTTGATATTAGGTATGTACCACAGAAAGCAATCAAAGGTCAAGCTCTGGCAGACTTTCTCGCAGTGCATCCACTGCCTAAGGATTCTCCGCTCAGGGATGATCTCCCAGACGAACCTGTCTACAACGTGAAGACTTTCTCACCAAATGCCTCCTGGAACATGTACTTCGATGGTGCAACCAGGACAAATGAAAAAGGAAAGCTGATATCGGGAATTGGCATTCTCTTTGTTAGCCCTGATAAATACATGATTCCACACGCATTTTTGCTACTGGAACCATGTACAAATAATGCAGCTGAGTACCAAGCTCTGATTATAGGATTGGAACTCGCCCTCGAATGTGGCATCACCATGCTGGAAGCATTTGGGGATTCTCAACTGATCGTCAACCAGATGAATCAGGAATATGAAATCAGGAAGCCTGATCGGTTGCCTTACTACAACAAGGCGCAATCACTTCGTCAAAACTTTGACATTTGTCACATCACCCACATCCGCAGAGGTGAAAACATCCGTGCAGATGCCCTGGCTGGACTTGCTGCATCCATGGCAACCCAAGAAGGGGAAAACATGCAAATTACAGTGTGTCAAAGAAGGATTCTCCCTCCTCTCAACACACACCAAGCAGTTGCTGAATGCCACCGAGTGGTCGGAGGTCGGATTTCCATCCTTAAACCTCCGATTGGCGACTGGAGGGATCCATTCATTGATTATATTATGTTCGGAATCCTACCTGAAGATCCAAAAGAGCGGGTAAGTATCCAAAGACGAGCCCCAAACTTTCATTTGGATATTCCCTCCAAAATGCTTTACAGAAAATCCTTCAATGGAGTACTTCTACGCTGCTTGTCACAACAAGAGGCGGAAGAAACTCTAAAAGAAGTTCATGCTGGTCTTTGTGGAGCCCATCAGGCTGGTCCCAAGCTCTACGATCAGATAAAAAGGATAGGTTATTATTGGCCTACCATGGTGGCTGACGCAATACAATTTGCTAAACGTTGCCAACAATGCCAAGTTCATGGAGATTATGTACACATGCCTCCAGAATGGCTACATCCTACAGCGATCTCATGGCCCTTTGAAGCCTGGGGTATGGACATCATAGGTCCTATCTCTCCCCCGTCAAGCAAAGGTCATCGCTTCATCTTCGCCGCTACGGATTATTTCTCCAAGTGGTCAGAAGCATTTGCGTTCAGTGAAATGAAGACCTCGTCAGTCCTTCAATTCTTACGAACCAACATCATTTGTCGCTTCGGCATACCTAAAAGATTCGTCCATGATAACGGACCACAATTCCGGGATCACAGATTCTACAGGTTCTGCGACAAATACAAAATCCAAAGGTGTCCTTCGACTCCGTATAACCCGGCAGCGAATGGACTAGCAGAAGCCTTCAACAAGACACTCTGCAAAATTCTCAAGAAAATGGTATTTACTCACAAAAGAGACTGGAGCGACAAACTGCCTGAAGCTTTATGGGCCTACCGGACTACCGTTCGAGGACCAACCCATAGCACACCATTCTCCTTGGTCTATGGATGCGAAGCAGTTGTCCCCCTAAAGGTACAAATTCCTTCTTTAAGGGTATCTCTACAAAATGAAATGACGCAAGAAAGCAACGTCAAATTGAGACTCCAAGAACTAGATAATCTCGATGAAAGACGACTCGAAGCTCTACAAAGCATTGAGCTTTACCAAGCACGCATGGCAGGATCTTTTGACAAAAGGGTCAGGCAACGCGCCCACAAAAAGGGTGACTTGGTTCTTGCGGTGAAAAAGCTAACGGTTTTTGCCCACAAATCCAAAGGCAAATTCGAACCAAAATGGGAGGGACCCTTCGTCATCGACAAAGTCTTCTCCAATGGCGCATATGCTCTTCTAAACATGGAAGGTGACAGATGTATGCTGCCCATTAATGGCAAGTTCATGAAGCGGTACTACCCTTGAAGACTTCCTACATCTAGTTAAAGTGATGCCTGCATGGCCAAAGCCTATTCCTAGGTACTTGCTCGTCAAACCCACCCCTTTTAGAGTTTTCATCCCCATATTGAAATTTCTAAAAAGCCAAAAAACAATGCTTACTTTCAATGTTTCATTGTTCAAAAAAATCAAACCCAAAATCCAAGTTTCGGAGCCTCTTCCCTAACTTGACCAAAACTTTCAATCCTTGAACCCAAAATTCATGGTTTGAAACAAAAATCAAGACTTAGGAATTTCCACCCTAGTCCACCCTGACTTTTACCACCAAAGATGGTTTTTAGTCAAAATTTACGACCCTCGTGTCTTTAAACAAAAAATGGTTTTTCAAAAAAACAAAAACCGTGGGGAAGCCACGTTTAGTCGATACTCATACAAAACCCAAAAATCGAAAGGATGCGAACCCCATTCGATACTTCCAAAACCTCAAAATCGCAAGAAAGCGACACCTCGTCGATACTTGCAAAATTTCAAAAAAATCGTGGAGACACAACGTTTCAGTTGATATCCACAACCCAAATTTCAAAACAAAAAACAAAGGTTCGAAAAAACCTCAAATTTCAAAAATCGTGGGGAGGCAACATTCCATCGATACCCACAAAACCAAATTTTTGAAAAAAAGAAGCAAGGAGGCGACATTCAGTCGATACTTGCAACCAAATCCGCGAGGAAGCAACATTCCATCGATACTCGCAACCGAATGAACAAGGAAGCGACATTCCATCGATACTTGCAATACCATTCAGCAGGGAGGCGACTCTTAGTCGATACTTGCATTTTTGAAAACCAAAAACCCGGCTTTCACGCCAAAACCCGGCTTTTATGCCAAAAACCTGGCTTTCATGCCAAAAACCAAAATCTGGCTTCCATGCCAACAAAACAAAAACCTGGCTTTCATGCCAAAAATCAAAAAATCTGGCTTCCATGCCAACAAAACAAAACTTGGTTTTCGAAAAACTTGGCTTCTATGCCACAAAATCTGGCTTTCACGCCAAACAAACAAAAATCGGCTTCCATGCCACAAAACAAAATTTGGCTCCCATGCCACAAAATCTTTGGCTTCCATGCCACAAAACCAAAAACTTGGCTTTCACGCCACAAAAATCGGCCCTCATGCCAAAAATCGGCTTCCATGCCACAAAACCAAAACTTGGCTTTCACGCCACAAAAATCGGTTTTCATGCCAAAAACTGGCTTTCATGCCAAACAAAATTTTGGCTTTCACGCCATCCAAAATTCGGCTTTCAAGCCATCAAAAAACCAGGCTTTTTGCCACAAAATCTGGCTTTCATGCCTAAAAACAACCATTTGACGAAAGATTTTCACAAAATGACAACCTTTTGATCAAATTTTCAAACAAACCATTCCCATTCAATTTTTGCTTATATTTCATCAAAAGTGAATTTAAGTGAAATAAATGGATACAAAAAAAAAAGTGCCAAAAATGTTTATACATGGAGGTACCAAAAGAAAAGAAGAAAAAGTTTGTAACAAATCAGGAGGCTAGTTCGACATGGTCTTCAGCCATAGGCTTAACTCCTCAAGCAAACACTTGGCCTTAGCCTCCAAAGCTTCCAGGCCGCGTTTCTTCAGAATCTTCCCATAAAAAGCAGTAGGCCGTCGCGATCCATCCTCGGCACGAAGAAGCTCTTCCCAGAGAATCTGCCATTGTTCATATTCTTGAGTCTTCCTCCGGAGATTGCTTTCGACCTCCTCAACTTGGCGAATGAGAGTCCTCTCTCTATCACGAGCTTTCAAAGTGGCAGTCCACTTGGCAGCGGCTTGTTCTTCCAATAGCTCAAGGCGCTGTCTGGCTTCGGTGACCTCCCTATCAAGGCAGTGGTGGTCCTGTGTCAGCTCAATAATAGCCAACCCGATGACATTCCTCTCCCGAACGAGCTGCTTCCGAGTCCGTGAGATCTCATTCAAATCAGATTTGACCTCGCTGGAAGGCTTCAAAAACATCTCGTTCAAGAAATCATTATTCGGAAAGCTCTTGGTCTCAGTCCACTTGTTGCTTAGAGCGATGACTTCATCAACAAAAGCCTTGGCATCTATAATGTCCAGACCGACTTCTTCGCTATCGGCAAGAATGTCCTGCACATGCTTCACCATGCCAAAACCAGCCTCCAAATGGCCAGAAGAAAGAGTCTCGACCCATGAGCTCAAGACTCTCTTCAACACCTTCCTCGCAAACTGACGGGATGGCTCAGATGAAGACTCGCCATGCTCCGTTGGTCGACTACCCGTGTCAGGCACCGTTGGAAGAGTAATCAAGAAGATCTTTCCAATCGAAGCCACTGGGGAAGGAATATTAGTAGGCGGACTCGCCTCTGCCTCATCAAAATTGGTGGAAGAAGCCCCTACTCCTGGATCGGTCACGGGTACCCCCTGCTCTGGTTCTGAAAAAGATAGAGGAACTTCTTCTATCACCTCACAACCTGCCAATGAAAAATGAAAAAGGTATGAATATGATCTTGTCAAAAATCAAAATATCAAAATTATCATTACAAAGTACCTTCTTTGACGACTGGTGGAATGCTTTCTGCCTCCATGAGCTCATCCGAAACATCATCAAAAGTTGTGTCCATGGATGGCTCAAAATCGTTGGAATCCTCTGGCAAGTCAGCTGGCAAAAAATATATATATATGTCAGCAAGTGGCGGTAAAAAAAAAAAAAACGAGAAAAAAAAATCATATCAAGAGGAGATCCTGGATCTACTTCAGAATCTCTGGGTTCTTCCTCAGATGCCACGATAGGATCCGTCACCGCCTCATCGGTCGGAACCTCGGGCATCATCAAACCATCATCTTCTGCCAAAAGAAAGAAAGCAGTAGATCAAAACAAAAGCTCTCATGAAAGAAAAGAAACGGAAAGAGAAAAGGGAAAAGCATACCATCATCAATGGTCTCTTCCCCTCGGCTTCTCTTCTCTGGAGGCTCGTCATCATCCCCTGATGCCTCCTCAACAATGGTGGAAGGAATTTTCAGATCAGGAGAACTTTCGTGCCGCCTTTGACTTCGGCGGTGTCCCCTTCTCCTCTTGCTCCTACGAGACGAACTGCTGGAAGCACCCTCCCCACCATCAAAATCAGGCCTCTTGTCAGAGTCCTCACTGGACGGTCTGCTCTTGCCAGTAGACTCCATGGAAGCCTTTGCTCGCTCGGCTTGTATCCAAGCAGCAACCTCAGCCTCCTCCTTAGCAAGCTGTTCCAAGACCTCACCAGGTATCTCTTGTGCAGCTCCCAGTCTAATGACACCCTTTTCCTCGTGAAAACCTGTTCTGTGCCTTTCTCCAGAAAGGAAAGCCAGAACTTCTTCTCGGCGGACACCGTCTGACTTCCCAAGGCCCTTCCCGGAAGACTGTTTTACATCAAGCTCTTTCTTGGAAAGCCCCCGGTATGCTGAAAAGCTCTCCACAAACCATTTTGTGAAGCCAGCCGTCCGGAAAGTAGGCAACTCGGGATAAGAAATCAGGACAGTAGTGTCTTCCGCGCTATAAAAGCCCCATGCATTTCTCCCGTCCTGCAGACCTCCAAAACGCTTCACCTTGCTCGAAGGTGCTCCAACAACGCCTTGAGAGAAGCCCAACTGCATGGCAAAACGCGAGGGAACATACGGCTGGATGTCGACGAAAAGATGTCTGCGGTACACCATCGTGCCAACACGTATGTTAAAAGGCCAACTCCTCTCTACATTTGTCAAAGAATAGTGTCTCCCAGACCCTGCCCTGGTCGAATCACGGGAGACACCGAAATCAAAAGCCTTCTTCCTCAAACCCGGAGAAAGCTTCACTGAAGACTGCCCCATCTCGACGTCCCAGAATCGTCGGATCCTCAAGCGAGCAGATAAAAGAGATTCGGAAACAGGCTTCCCTCTAGCCAACCGAATCATAAACGGGTCATCGTCCTGAGCAGTACCCAATCGGTGGAAACTGGGACAGCGGTATACATACCACGAATAGAAAATGTGGGCTGAAAATACACTGTTTATGGGAAGCCCAAGCCGAACCAGGAAAGCAGCAGCCTGCAGTTCGGAACACAAATAGGAGTAAAGAGCAGGCACCAAAGCAAGCCGCTCTCCAAACGCCATCTGACAAGCCGGAAAAATGCAATGCGGCCTGATGTGCTTTCCATCTCCTCCAACAAAAATAGCCTCACCCAGCCAATAAGTGAGGTAGACAGCGAGATCTCTCCGCAGCGCAATGTCAAGATGAATGGCGTCTGTGCTTGCGAAGAATACCCTCAAATTCTCTCGCATGACGGAGATCTTCTTCGAATCTGGGTTCTTAGCCCTGGTTTCCTGGGTCGTACTCTCAGAAGACTCCCCGCTGTCAAAGAAGTTGGAAGACAAAAGGCTACCACTCCTCCAACTGCTACACCGGACTTTCGAGCCCTCCTTCTCCTTCAAAAAATCATAGAAGGCGACGAGCCGAAAGTATAAAAGCCCGAACTCCTCAGACTGCTCTTCAAGGACGCTGTCAATAGGCATAAACTCCTCATTGAGACTGCCGAGGATAGGCAGCCCAGTGATGGCACTCAGTTCCTTTAAAGAAAAACCAATCTCACCATTCGTGACAACGAAGGTGTTGGTTTGTGGAAGGAACGACTCCAGCATAGCCATAAAGGCCTCATCGGAGAAAACCACGGTTTGCCGAAAAGCGCGAACCGCATCAAAAATCTCGTCCTCCTTCAGAATGGCACCGCCAACCTACAGGATGTGATCAGTCCATGACTCCCAGCTCGAGTCAGCACTGAAACGGCCACGAAGTCGAAAAGGCTTCACCCAATTGCTGCCATCGCCGCTGAAAATGCCAAGGCCCACCGGTCTAAAATCGACCGAAGAATGGTCTAAACCTTGGTAGCCGCTGGCCGGCATCAAAATGTCCATACGGGCAGGTGACTTCTCTGCAAAACCAGAAGGGCCGCCTACAAAAACCCCGGTCTTGATCACATTTTTCCTCTTCACCCAACTTGGAGGATCTTCCCTCTTCAAGCATGTGGAGGAAAGGCTCATGATCGAGATTGTCCGATCGAAGGACGACCGGGTAGAAACAGTTCTATTCTCACCATCAACTGTGAAAGAGAACTGAAAACATCTCCTTTGGTATGTTGAATCGTCGGGGACGGCATCACCAAAGAAGAAGGTAGGCTTGGGCACAATGCTCTGATCGTCCGTGACGGTTGCTTACCATAATCTTATAATACTCCTCATCCTTGAGGGCAATCAAACATTGCCTCATCTCATCTCGATTGAGCGAGTCACACTCTTCCAAGTTCCTTTCAACATACTGAACCTCCTCCCAGGCCTGCTGTACGGCCGCATTAGAGGATCTGGTAGAACGGCGAGGCGCATCACTGACCGGCTCCTTACCCTTGTTCGTTTTGGAGGAACTACCTGCAAAGGATGGAAAGAAAAAAAAATCAATCATCAAAATGACAGAATTTTGCTAAAAAAAAAAGATCTAGCGAAATTTTGGCATAATTCTGGGGCAATTCCGAAGAAAAGGAAAACACCCCGAAAGAAATAAGAGCTTGAAGATGGGCTCAACATCGCTGTAAGCCCATAATCATGGAAAATTCTCGAAGAAGGCTCGAACTCAAACATTGCAGCGAGATCAAGCCAAAGTTTCTCAAATATCCGCAAGATCGGAAAATGGCTCAATATTGCTGCGAGCTCCAGAATCCAAAACTTACAAAGCTCCTCAGAAAATCCCCACAAGACCAAGAAAGGGCTCAACATTGCTGCGAGCTCCAAATCCCAAGACTTGCGAAAAAATTTCCAGGTGTGCATTATCATACTTCCAAATTCCATTTTCTAAAAAAAAAATGCATAGAAGGAAAGTTGTCATGAATGCGCATCTCAGAATCCAAAAAAAAAAAAAAGAGAAAGAAGAAAAAAAAAATTGCCCACAGGCCATGTGGTCGTACGGTCTTGTCCGTACGTCCACAAAAAAAAGAGATAAAAAAAAAACACGGTAAAAAAAAAAACAAGAAACCGTGAGAAAAATAAAAAAAAAAAAGAAAGAAGAGCCACGGTAAAAAAAAACAGAGAGAGAGAAAACCGTGCAAAAAAAAAAAGGAAAAAGACGAAAAACGTGTAAAAAAAAAAAGAATACACGTGAAAAAAAAAAAAAGAAAAGAAAGAAAACCTTTTTCTATTCCTACATGGGGTTTCTTAAGGAAAAAAAGAATAAACTTACTTGAAGCCATTGATGGAGAAGAAGAAGAAAAGGCTTGAAGATCTTTGAAGAAGAAGAAGAATTCTTGATCTTGGAGCACTCTTGAAGGTTCTTGCAAAAAGAAAGCAATAGCAACAAGAGATCCAATCCCCTTGCTTTTATAGAAGAAAGCAAACTAAAAGAGGAAAGGAGAAAAGAAATGAGGTAAGTGCTACAAATTAGTAAACTTCCTAAAAGAAAGGAATTATGGGATATTCTTTCCCAATGAGGAGATCTTTTGAGAAATTCTCTCCAAAAAGAGAGGGATTATGAGAAACTTTCTCCCAAAGAAAGATACTTTGAGAAAATCTCTCCCAAAATCAAAGAAACTTGAGAGATTCTCTCCAAGTAAGAATATTTTTAGATATTCTCTACCAAAAGGAGATATTTTTAGATATTCTTAACAAAATGACACCACATGAGATCTAAGCCATCTTTAAAAGCTCAAGGTCCCATGGGTTAACCCACAAGAGCCAGGTTTGACCACCTAGGCACTAAAAGTGGCTTTTAGTCAAAATTCCTCCTACCAAGAGCATACAAAAATGGTTCCATGCCTCCTTTGAGTTGATTGGACCATACAAAAAATCCAAGCCTCATGAGTTTCCGAAAATCCAAACCATCCCACCTCATGAACCAAATTAAGCCAAAACCTTGAAATTGACATTCCACAAAAACCCAAACCACTCCAACGGACCCAAAGTTATCCCAAAGAGTGACCAAAATCCAAACCATGGTCTCCTAACTCGCCACATACAGCTTGTTGGGTCACAAGGCCAAAACCAAAACCAAATCCCGGTCCTCTAACTTGCCACATACAGCTTGTTAGGTCATAAGACCAAAATCAAAATTCAAAACCCGACCCCCCTAACCTGCCACATACAGCTTGTTAGGTCACAAGGTCAAAAACCAAAAACCTTCTTGACCGCCTGATGCGCAACACAAAGCCTTTAGGTTCACAAGGTCGAAAAGAAAATCCAAAACCCAAAAACCCAACCCAAATGTCATTTTCAAAATTTTGCCTTGAGATGGTACGTGATGTCTCTCACCGCCATAAAATTCCCTTGGAAACTCAAAAGGCTACACTATCAAGAGAAATGCTTAGAGACTCTTGGTCAAGTCAGAAGTTCTCCTTCAAAGTTTTCTTTGAGGCACATCGACTGCAAAGGCTATCCAATTCGTCGCTGTACCTCGAGGGGGCATTTGTTGATACCAAAAATGTCACTTTACCTCATCAACATCAAAAGCTATATGGAGCTGCATCCTACTACAAACAGGCAAAGCTGCTTCAAGCATCAGATCTTGGCAAAACCAAACAAAAACTATAAGATCTTTCAAAGTAGCCAAAAGAAGGGTACACATGAAGTTTCGAGCCATTTCGACACCATTTGGCCTAACTTCAATCCTCCAACAGCCGAGCCGGAGCTCCCGACGGCGACAATGTAAAAAAATCAAATCTTCGATCAGAGCCTATGAATGGTCTCAAAATACCTCCAAAAGCCTCCATGTCGAATTTCAAGTCAAACCGACACCGTTTGACCCTCTATCAACTCTCGAACGGCGAAATCAAGCCTCCAGGCGGCGAGAACCTCTGATGCCGCCACTCATCAAACAAAACACATGAGTAGCTTCTTCATGCTTCCAAAGGGCTGCACGTCAAATTTCAGGTCATTCCGACAACGTTTGACCCGGTTTTGATGCTCCGAAGCAAAATCAAGCCTACCGGCGGCGAAGCTCCCCGGGACCATGGAACCCAAATCGGAGCTATTGGATCATCTCAAAATGACTCCAATAGGCTCCCCGTCAAATTTCAGGTAAATCGGACATCGGATGACCGTACATCAAAGCTCGACATCTCCCGCATGGTGAAATCAAGTCAAGCATCGACGGGACCCCAAACGGCTTCAAAACTCAAATAAAAGTCCATGGTTGGTCCTATATAATGCCCAAGAAGCTTCACCTCAAATTTCAGGTCATTCCGACATCGTTTGACCCAGCTTCAACTCTTGGCGGAAAATCGGCTACGGAGTCTTTGGCTTTTCCAAAAATAAGAAACTTTGTGCTCTGATTTGCACAGCCTTTCGATAGGTTTTCTTCAAAGGAATTAAGCCAATAAATGAGGAGAAATGTCAAAGAAAAATACAGGAGAAAATAGAAGCGAAAAAGCCCTAGAAACGACCAAGAAACGGCGACCGGAAGGCGACCGAAAAGTGGACCAAAGTCCAAGGTCGCCGGCGACCATGGGTGCATGGTCGCCAGCGACCCTGGAAATCTGGGTCGCCGGATTTCAGCCAAAAGTGTCATTTTTTTCGTTCTTTTTCGCGTTTTGCGATGTTTGGCCCCTGTGATTTTCTTAAAATCTGAATTTTGAGGCATGATATCCGTCGATCTTCGTCAACATCACGGATCCGCCATCGAAATCATTTGATCATCATCGGACACTCCGAAACTGCCAACTGGCCGACCAAGAAAGCACACTTTCTGCCCGACAGATCAAGAAATCGACTGGACAGATGTTGCCGGCCCATTGGTGGCAACCAATGTCTGAATTTTCATCGTCATCCGACATCAAGCAACGTACGGATCCATCGATGATCATCGCAAGAAGAATTCCAAAAGACGCAACGCGGCCCACGACTCTTCAAGCGACTCGGCAGCCAATTAATGAAGTTAAATGACCCTTTTATGGCAATTTATTAAGGTCATTAACTCATTATTTTGAACAGCCCAATCAGAAGCCAAGAAATGGGAGTTACAAGTCCAATTAATCGTGACAATTAACCATGTAACTCCTATCATTATGGAGGTTAATCATGGTAATTAATCATGAAACTCCCATCATCATGGAGATTAAATGCCCATTATTCTCCATCGGCCAATCAAAATCCAAGAAAAAGGAGTTACAATATAAAGAATTAAATCTTGTAACTCCTCCCATCATGGAGCATTAATACCATTAATGCCCATAAAACCCTCCTAATGGCCACCAAAAGCCTATAAATAGACGGTCATTCCAAGGAGAAAGGGTCCCAAAAAATTGTCTGAAAGGGTCCAGAAAAATTGTCTGAAGTGGTCCGAAGAAAAAATCATCTGAAGGATCCTAAAAAATCGTCTGAAAATTATCCTGAAGAATTCTCTTCAAAAAGAAGCTCTCTCACTTTGAAGAAACTCTGCTGCAAATTCTACAAGGTAATCGAAGTCCCTTGGGGGGCCACCCCCCCAAGATCTCCTCTCTTCTTCTATCCAACATGGCCTAGATGCGGCTTTTCAACCCGTCTACTTGGTTTTTTATTGGATATAAGACCTTCCCTTGGTCTTTGTCCTCTAAAAATCTGAGGTCCAAGCCAAGCCAAGTGAATCAAAGCATCAAGTGTTCTCATCTGAAAGACGATGGCGGAGCCCATACATGACTCCCGACCGTCGATCTGAACGAGTCCCCACGATCTCTTGAGAAGTCAGATTCCTTTTCTTACTTTTCTGTTGTATTGTGTATTTTTCTAAAGAGATATAAAAATCACATTTCTTGTCTTTACATTTTGATGAGATTTGTAAACTGCCTTTTACGGCACAAAATCGCCTTCTACGGCACAAAACTGCCTTTTACGGCAAATTAAATAAAATCGCCTCTCACGGCATTTTAAAACCTTGTCTCTTTCTTTAAAATATATGTGCAATGGAAAGTTAGAAAAAAGTTGATTTCCTTTTCTACTTGTGAAGGTGAATCTCCGGATCACCACTTCAAATTCCAAGTAGAATAGAAAATCTGGCATACCCTTACAAAAAAAATGTTGATGCTTGCTCGTTCTTTTTTCTTCGCCCCGCCGCACCCTGGCGGACCCGGGATGGAGGAAGGCAAGAAATAAAAAGACGGGTCCATCAGATAGTTTTCCAATTTTTAGACCCTAACTTTCTAGCTTTCTAAAGATAAATAAATATGAAGATCTTTTGTTTTAGAAAGTGAATCTTTTAGGCTGTTAACCTAATCTAATATTTAACTTAGGTAAGTTAATTGTCTAACTTAGTTTCTAATGTGGTGTCGCGTCTTGGTTTAGGAAAGTTTCTAAATTTAGGATGTTTGATTTTTTTTCTAATTTAGATTGATTTGATTTCATTTTTTTATGATTGAATGTTTTTAACATAGTTGGTTTAGGTTTCCAATTTTAATGTTTACTTTTATTTAGTGAGATTTATTTTTAGTAAGTATCTAATTGGAAGTTCTAACTTGTTTTTTCTTTTTGCAGCAACTTAAGCATCTCTTTAGATTTAAGTTTCTAGTTTTAAAACAAAAAATTATTTCATTGTATTGTAATTAAATATATTTAATTAAAGTAAGAATAATTATAATTAATTTTTAATTAGGTTAGTTTTAAATTTTATCTAGGGCAGGTTATAAGGTATAAAATCCTATCTCAATTCCTTCGAATCTGATATCTCGAGCACTACCACTGTAATCGAGGCTCTGCACCGGGGGTTCACGATCAGTCCCCATGGATCGTAGGGGAGATTTCAAGGCCGTTCATTGGGTTTCTGAAAAATTGGTAGGCTATGTTCCGCGTGCTCTGATAGTTACTAAATTTAATGGTTGTATTAATGGGGGGTACAGTTACCGTACGGACTGCCTTAAAACTAATAATTACCCCAGAACAGTTGCAAAAAGTTTATTTACCACAGAACAGTCTGATCCGTAGGATATCGCAACTACAGAAGTAGGATATCCTACAGTCGAAAGAGGAAAATTTTGAACAGTTAGTTTTTTTATTTTTTTTCCTTGACTGTGAGACCACCAAACTACAATCCAAACCATTTGATAGCTGTATGAGTGTAAGAACTAATATCACACCAAATTTGAACCGTTGATCTATCACGGTTGTCTAAAAATTTGCACAAAAAAAAAAAACATGGCTTATAATTTGTTCTTATAATTTACAAAATAATGTGACTTTTTGCAAATTTCTAGATAACCGTGATAGATCAACCGTTCAAATTGGGTGCGATATTAACTTGGTCATGCTTGGTCTTGCACTTCTCATGCTTGGTCAAATTTGGCAAAAGGTAAATGTCTTATTCATTGCAAGGTTGAGCATTCCTCATTAATCATGAATTTCTCTCATCTACTCCTTTCCGAGGTAATGTATCGCCTAGTCTTTCAAATCAAATCATTCTCCTATCACGGTACATGTTGTTGATAATCCATATGACAGAACTCCTTTTAAATATTTTAATTGCTAGGCTTGATGTGATGGTTTTTCTGAAGCTGTGTATCAAGCATGGAATGTAGCCATTGAAGGTACTACTCTCTTTCAAGTAGTTTCAAAGCTTAAGTGTGTTAAAAATGCCCTAAAGTCTTGGAGAAAATCTCAAATGTCTATCAATGTTCAGATAAATGTAGCACGGGAAACTCTTGACGAGTCACAAAATGCTTTATTGCAAGATCCTACAAATCCAAATTTATAGCAAGTTGAAAGAAATGTCAAGGATAAATTTTCTTCTTTATTATCTTTGGAAGAGAGTATGCTCAAGCAAAAGTCAAGGGATAAGAATCTAAACCTTGGTGATGGGAATTATAGATATTTTCATGGCCTAATGAAGTGTAACCAAAATCAACATTTTATTGATGAGATTGCTGATAAATGAGTTCTTTCACTTCTTACCATGATATTGTTGTTGTTTTTATTTCACATTTCAAGAAGATTCTTAGCCCATCTCTTCCTTCTATTGATTCATACTTGAGTCATATTGAACCTTATGGAAGACTTTCAGTAGAAAGTTGTAAGTGCCAAAAACGACACCCACTTAATTAGGAGGAAGTAGAACATTGATCATGGGAAAGACCGAATGCCGGAGACTTGAAAGAGAAGGAGAGAAACTGGGGTCAGAGACTCTGGCTGCTGTTAGCCGAAGGCACTCAGATGCCTGAGTTAGTTCTGGAAACTAAGCAGGGGATGAGTGGAGAAAAGAAGTGAGATGGTGCATATATTTTGCGTTGAGTACCTTCATGGGGCTGATCCCATGTGTATTTGTAGACGGAATCCTCGTCATTCTCTTCGTGAGTGGGGATAGGTGGGGTAAGGTCCCATCAGGCCTTACCTTGACACCTAGTGGTAGGTAAAAAGGAAAAATCCCATCGGAAGTTCTCATTCCCCTTGGACAGCTGATGTGATGAAATGATAGAGCCAACTTTTTATCTCCATAATGCGCCACCCTATCTGTCAAAGCATGCTCGTGCTTCTTATAGGAGTGTAATGGCCCATTTCCGGCCTTCAGTACCTTTACTGAGACCAGGAATGGTCTTGCCGAGCTGACACTCTTGCCAAGCTGCCGAGCTGATACTCTTCTGCAGAGCTGGCACTCTTTACCGAGCTGTCGAACTACCGTGCTGCGTTTACCGAGATCAAGGCGGCCAACTGGTACTGTTACCGTGGTTTAGCTTAATCTCAGTATTATGGTATTTTACCCATACAGTTGCCCCCTAGGTTTTCACCTTTCAGAGTTCTTCAACTCTCGGAGGTTTGAAGCTAAGTGGTTCTGCCGAGCTGGTACCACTACCGAGCTGAAGATGGTTGCCGAGCAGAGGCTGTCGTGCTAGCATCGTTGCCAAAACACAGACAAAGGAGTACCGTGGTGGAGGAGCCCTTCTGAGCGATAAGTTCAGAGCGAAAGCTCTTCGTTATCCTAGTGACGGTTGCTGACGTCCGGTTCTTATCAAGAGGTACCCCTTCGTCTACCCAAGGCATTTAATAGCCTTCGGGGAATGCGCTGCTAGTGCCACGCGTCGTCTCCTCGGTTGCCGCCCAATCGCTTCGAGGTGGCATTAGGGTTGCTCGAGGTGACGCCTTGTACAGGCGTTCTTGAAAGTCGAAACGGTGCCTTTGGCCCTTATAAATCAGGGCGTTGTCTTCGTCTTGGTCTTCTTATTCTTCTTCTGCGTCAATTTGGAGAGAAATTTTTTTTGCTGCTTGAAGAGGACATCGCCATTTTCGAGTTTCTGCTTCATCCATAAGTCTTCTTCCTGTGCGCATTCCTCTCTCTAGGGTTTCTTTACTTTCTTTCTTTTCCTCCTTCTCTGAGTACTGAAGATGGGGATTTATAGGTACAGGCTAGAAAACCCACACGCCATAGTTGACTTTAGGGCTCAGTATAGGACCCCGGACAACATCCAGGTTAGGCTAGATAACCCTGAGGACATCCTTGACGGCCTTGCCTTCAACAACGGTTGGATGTCGTTTTGGCTAGTGACCGTGATAGAAGGTGGGGTCCAGTTCCCCCTTCATCCGCTCTTGAGGGACTGCCTCAGGGAGTGGAACCTCTGCCCTTGCCAGTTGATACCGAACGGCATCAAAATCATTATGGGGGTGGTAGAGTTGAATAGGATCTTAGGGATCGACCTCGGTGTCTCAGACATAGAGGACGTATATGATCTCTGCAAGTCCGGGGAAGAAAACGTCTACTACCTCCTGGTGAGGGCAAGACGGTTCGGCTTCATCACTGCATTGGAGGACTCCAACCGGTACGCAGGAGACGATCAAGTGTTCGTCTCGGGGGAATGGGAGTTCGGCGAGTCAGAGACGTCGAAACTAGTCTGAATCCCTCGTCACCTGGGGACCCCTCCAAGTAAAGACCGAGATCTTTCGACTTTGTTTTTCTTTTCTGCCTTTATATCTGCTGGGCTGGCCTTTTTGTTTGCTGTGCTGGTTTCTGTCAGAGAAGAGTGAAGGCCAAGAAAACTGGCTGGGTGAGAAACGACACCTGGCTCCGACAGGTGAAGAACTATCACAGGCATCATACTCGAGCTTCTTGGTCGCTGTTAGGGTACGAGAAGAGGTACCGTTCCTTCAACAAGAGGAAGGTGACCTAGATAGACTCCATACTGTTTGAAGATGGCATGAGCGCGGAGCAAGTGACTGTTGCAATTCCTGCAGGGCGTCTGATCGAGTCCGGTGACAGTGGTTCAGCGTCTCGCTCGGACTCGGGGCCTGCCGAGACCGCCGCAGCCGAAGCCGGGATCTCTCCGCAACCGAGGAGGCGAGTTGCAGATCTCTCCGCAACCGAGGAGGCGAGCTGCAGTACCCTCCAACTCGGAGGAAGAAGAGGAGGAGAGAATGTTGCGCCGACATCTTCAACGCTTCATGGTGGGGGACCTGGAGGCCTTGGCTTTCGGGGACGAGGCCTCGGATGCCCACCAGCATGCTGGTGATGCTCCAGCTTCGCCTCCTCTTGTTGCTGCTGCCGAGACCACCTCTGCCCCCACTTCTCCGGCCGCCATCGTCATCAGTGACTCGCCCCCTGAGTTTTCTCCAAGGGCAGGAGATCAGGAGAGCCCTGCTGAGGTCATGGAAAAGGGAGGACGGCCAGAGAAGAGGCCCAGGACTGAGGTCTCGTTCAGTCCTCTTGCATCGCCTCCACCCATTGAGGAAGCACCCCAGTCCCCTCCGCCGGACATATGGAGACCGGACGTTGAGGGTATGCTTAGTAGGCCACTATTCGTAACAGACCGCGCAGGCAGCAATCCCTTGGTGTTTGCTGCGCCAGGGCGAGCATGCGCCCCCCCTCTGGACATGGAAAGATGGGGGAGGATGGACAATGGGACGCTATTGCTTTCAACAATGCGGTCGGCGATCTCAGTAAATTTCTGACAAATCCTTCTAATTGTTTGATTTCGGCATTTTATCTTCTGACACTCGTTTTTCTTCCGCAGGTGTTTCAAAAATGCCAGCTCGGCATGGGGAGGCTAGCGGAAGCCGAAAACAAGGCAACCGAGTGGGAGGCGGAGAAGGAGGAGCTGCAGAAAGCTTTAGAGGCCAGGAATGAGCTGCTGGCGGAGGAGGCGCATAAGAATGCCGGTCTGGCTGCCGACCTTGAAAAGTCGCGGGCCGAGATGGAGCAGCTGGAGGAGGACATGCAGCATGAGAGGAGGGCAAATATTGACCTGGTTACCGAGAGGAATCAAGAGAGGGCCAAGTTTGAAGCTGCCCTGAACGAGAAGGCGGCCAAACTCGAGCCTGCTTTGGCGAAGCAGAAGGCCGAACTTGAAGAGCAATATGGGGCCGAGTTCGATGTTACTATGGAAGAGGGGATCCGGGAAGTGACTGCAAAATACAAAGCGCAGTTGCAGCAGATCCGAGAGAAAGCCTGGGAGCTTGAATGGATAACCGCCTTGAAGAAGGTTGGGGTTCCTGAGGATGATCCTGCTTTCAGGAATCCTCCCAAGTTTCCGAGCTCGGGCTCTGTCCCTTCTTCCAGTGCCGCCGCGCCTTCTGACCCTGAGGTGGCCTCTGAAGTTCCAACAACGGTGAACACTACGCCAAGCCTGCCCGGTCATCTCCGAAGCCACTCCAACCGATCCCGAATCTGGCCTGGCCAAATCTGACGTTCCCCAAGGGATTGACTGCAATGTTGAAGCCGCAGCCCTTGAATTCTTTCTCCATTTGTATCTTCTTCTGATTTGATGAAACAAAATTTTTATTTCAATGAAATATCTTTTTCCCATGTCTTGGCTGAAATCATTTCTCCCATGTTTGATGAAATGGTTATATGGTATGTCCATTTTTCTGCTTTAAGTAGTTGATCTCGGTAGCCGAACTCCCTGTATGCCTAAAATTGGACTTTAGTTTGAGTAACTGAGCTTCAGCAACCGGAATCCCAGAAACTTGCATCCATAACCATTGGGAAAGTGAGTTGGTCCAGACCTTTGTCTTGGCACAAGAAATCCACCTCAGTTCTCCAACCCAAGGTGTTCTTGGACGCCGAGGTCGAAGCTCTAAACACGATTTGACGTAAGAAATCCACCCTGGTTCTTCAACCTAAGGTGTTCTTGAACGCCAGGGTCGATGCCTTGGCACATTTTAAGCCTTTTCCCTTTCTGGTGGTAGTGTACCTGGTTCTGTAACCAAGTGTATCTCCGAGTGTTGGTTCTGCTGCCGCACTGCAGCTGGTGTTGTCACCGAGCTGAGGATGGCTAGTACTCTTACCGAGCTAGGGATGGTATTGTTACCGAGCCCGATGAAGCTGGCACTATTGCCAAGCTGTAGCTGGTGCTGTCACCGAGCTGAGAATGGCTCGTACTCTTACCGAGCCGGGGCTAGTACTGTTACCAAGCCCAATGAAGCCGGCATTATTGTCGAGCTGTAGCTGGTGCTATCACCGAGTTGAGGATGGTCGGTACTCTTACCGAGCCAAGGCTAGTACTCTTACCGAGCCCAATGAAGCTGGCACTATTGCCGAGCTGTAGCTGGTGCTGTCACCGTGCTAAATAACTTGAAGCATCTCTTTGAAAGAGACAGATCCATTCCAAAAGAATGTTTTTTCATTGATATCCAAATTTTGAATACATTTTCAGAAATAGTACTTCTTGAGGTGCATCGCATTCCATGGCCGTGGTAACTCTTTACCCTCCATGTCCTCTAGTCTGTACGCAGATCGTCCAACAACTGAGAGCACTTTGAATGGTCCGTGCCATTTAGGTGCCAACTTGCCTTCGTTCGGGTTTCTATCTCCAGGGAGTGTTTTCTTCAGGACCAATTCTCCAACCGAGAACCTCCTTTCTCTGACCTTCTGATTGTAGCATCTGGCCAACTGTTGCTAGTAGGCAGCTAGGTGGATAGCTACTGCTTCTCTTCGTTCCTCGGCGAGGTCCAGCTCTCGGGCCAGGTTTACATCATTCAGTCTTTGATCGCAGAGTTCAGATCTCAAGGTTGGGAGGCCGACCTCAAGAGGGATTGCTGCCTCCATTTCGTAGGCCAGGGAGAATGGTGTCACCGAGGTGGAGCGTCTAGGAGTAGTTTTGTATGCCCATAGAACACTTGGGAGCTCTTCCGCCCATCTTCCTTTAGCTCGGTCGAGTCTCTTCTTGAGCCCGTCGAGGACTACCTTGTTCGAGATTTCAGCCCGGCCGTTGCTTTGTGGGTATCCCGGGGTGGAGTAGACATTCCTAATGCCAAGCTCCTGGCAGACGTTTTTGAAGAAGTTTGAATCGAACTAAGTCCCGTAGTCCGATATGAGAGTTCGTGGGATCCCAAATCTTGTAATGATGTTCTTCCACACAAAGTTCCTTGTGTCCTGCTCGGTGATGGAGGACTGAGGTTCGGCTTTGATCCACTTGGTGAAATAATCGGTGGCTACTATTAGCCACCTCTTATTCCCTAGAGTTCGATGGAGTGGTCCCACGATATCCAAGCCCCACTGAGCGAAAGGCCACGGACTGAAGAGTGGGCTCAGATCCTACGCTGGCTGGTGGAGTGATGGACCCGGCTTTCTCTCTCACCTACCTCCGCCCCGGGTCCGTCGGGGTGCGGCGAGGCGAAAAAAAAGAAGAGCGAGCATCAACATTTTTTTATACGGGTATGCCAAATTTTCTATTCTACTTGGAATTTGAAGTGGTGATCCGGAGATTCACCTTCGCAAGTAGAAAGGAAATCAAGCTTTTTTTTCCAACTTTCCATTGCACATATATTTTAAAGAAAGAGACAAGATTTTTAATGCCGTGAAAGGCGATTTTGTTTAGTTTGCCGTGAAAGGCGGTTTTGTGCCGTAGAAGGCAATTTTGCCATGAAAAGCGATTTACAAATCTCATCAATGATGGAAGACAATAATTGTGATTTTTTTGTCTCTTTAAAAAATACAAAATACAATAGAAAAGAAAGAAAGAGGAATCTGACTTCTCAGGAGATTGTGGGGACTAATTCAGATCGACGGTCGCGAGTCATGTATGGGCTCCGCCATCGTCCTTCAAATGAGAACACTTGATGCTTTTGATTCACTTGGGTTGGCTTGGACCTCAGATTTTTAGAGGACAAAGACCAAGGGAAGGTCCTATATCCAATAAAAATCTGGGTAGACGGGCTGAAAAGACGCATCTCGGCCATGTTGAATAGAAGGAGGAGGGAAAACCTTGGGGGGTGGCCCCCCAAGGGACTTCAATCACCTTATAGTGTTTTCAGCAGAGTTTCTTCAAAGCAGGAGAGCTTCTTTGCGCAGAGATTTTCAAGACAATTTTTCAGGACCCTTTCAGATGATTTTTTCCAGGACCCTTTCTCCTTGGAATGACAGCCTATTTATAGGCTTTTGGTAGCCATTTAGGAGGGTTTATGGGCATTAATGGCATTGATGCTCCATGATGGGAGGAGTTACAAGTATTTAATTCTTGATTTTGTAACTCCTTTTTCTTGGATTCTGATTGGCCGATGGGCATTTAATTGCTTTTAATCTCCATGATGATGGGAGTTTCATAATTAATTACCATGATTAAACTCCATAATGATAGGAGTTACATAGTTAACTGTCATGATTAATTGGACTTGTAACTCATTTTTCTTGGCTTCTAATTGGGCCGTTCAAAATAATGAGTTAATGACCGTAATAAGTTGTCATAAACTGGTCAATTAACAGCATTAATTGGTCGCCAAGTCGCTTGAAGAGTAGTGGGCGCACTGCTCCTCTTGGAATTCTTCTGGCGATGATCATTGATGGATTTCCATGTTGATCGACATCGTATGACCATGAAATTTCAGCTATTGATTGGTACTAATGGGCCAGCAACATCTGTCCAGTCGATTTCACGATCGGTCGGGCAGAAAGTGTGCTTTCTTGGTCGACCGATTGGCGATTTCAGAGTGTCCGATGATGATCGAATGATTTCGACGGCGGATCCGTGATGTTGACGAAAATCAACGGATATCATGTCTCAAAAATCAGAATTTGAGAAAATCACATGGGCAAACATCGCGAAATGCGAAAAGGATCGGAAAAATGGTCGTTTCAGCGGAAATCCAGCGACCATGCACCCATGGACCCCGGCAAGCATGGGGCCGGCGATCTTAGGCCATGGTCGCCGGCGACCATGGGACTTTTGCCCCTTTTTCGGTCGTCGTTTCTCGGCCGTTTTTCAGGATTTTTTTATTCTTTTTTCTCCTATATTTTTCTTGACATTTCTCCTCATTTATTGGCTTGATTCTTCTGAAGAAAACCTGTCGAGAAGCCGTGCAAATCAGAGAACAAAGTCTCCTATTTTTGGAAAAGCCAAAGACTTTGTAGCCGATTTTCCGCCAAGAGTTGAAACTAGGCCAAACGATGTCAAAATGATATGAAATTTGAGGTGAAGCTTCCTGAGCATTAGATAGGACCAACCATGGCTTTTATTTGAGTTTTGAAGCCGTTTGGGGTCCCGTCGATGCTAGACTTGATTTCACTGCACGGAAGATGCCAAGCTTTGATGTGTGGTCAACCGATGTCCGATTGACTTGAAATTTACAAGGAGACTATTGAAGTCTTTTTGAGACAATCCATTAACTCCAATTCGGAAGTCATGGTCTCGGGGAACGCCGCTGCCGGTAGGCTTGATTTTGTTTCCGAGCGTCAAAGTTAGGTCAAACGTTGTCGGAATAACCTGAAATTTTGTGTATAGCCCTTTGGAAGATGTAGAAGCTACTCATGTGCTTTGTTTGATGAGTGGCGGCATTGGTGGTTCTCGCCGCCGAGGGGCTTGATTTCTCCATTCGAGAGTTGTTAGAGGGTCAAACAGTGTCGGTTTGACTTGAAATTTGACGTGGAGCCTTTTGGAGGTATTTTGAGATCATCCATAGGCTCTGATTGAAAATTTGATATCTTCGACACCATCGCTGCCAGGAACACCTACTTAGCTGTAGGAGTGAAGTTAGGCCAGACGGTGTTGAAATGGCCCGAAACTTTATGTGTACCTTTCTTTTGGCTATTTTAAAGGATCTTGTAGTTTTTGTTTGATTCTGACAAGATCTGGTGCTTGAAGCAGCTTTGCCTGTTTGTAGTAGGATGCGGCTCCATGTAACTTTTGATGTTGAGGAGGCAAAGTGACATTTTTGGTGTCAACAAATGCCCCCTCGAGGTACAGCGACGAATTGCATAGCTTTTGCAGTCGATATGCCTCGAGGAAAACTTTGAATGAGAACTTCTAACTTGACTAAGAGTCTCTGAGCATTTTTATTTTGATAAAATAGCCTTTTGAGTTTCCAAGGGGATTTTATGACAGTGACAGAGATCACGTACCATTTTAAGGTAAAATTTTGAAAATGACATTTGGGTTTGGTTTTTGGGTTTTGGATTTTTCTTTTTGACCTTGTGAGCCTAAAGGCTTTATATGGCGCATTAGGCGGTCAAGAAGGTTTTTGGTTTTTGACCTTGTGACCTAACAAGCTGTATGTGGCAGATTAGGGGGTCAAGTTTTGGATTTTGATTTTGGTCTTGTGACCTAACAAGCTGTATGTGGCAAGTTAGGAGACCGGGATCTGGTTTTTGGTTTTGGTCTTGTGACACAACAAGCTGTATATGGCAAGTTAGGGGACCATGGTTTGGTTTTTGGTCACTCGTTGGGACAATTTTGGGTCCATTAAAGTGGTTTGGGTTTTTGTGGAATGTTAATTTCAAGGTTTTGGCTCAATTTGGTTCATAAGGTGGGATGGTTTGGATTTTTGGAAACTCATGAGGGTTGGATTTTTTTTTTTTTTTTTTTTTTTTTTTTTTGGTATGGTCCAATCGACTCAAAAGAGGCTTGGAACCATTTTTGTATGCTCTTGGTAAAAGGAATTTTGACTAAAAGCCACTTTTAGTGCCTCGTTGGTCAAACCTGGCTCATGTAGTCTAACCCATGGGACCTTAAGCTTTAAAGATGGCTTAGATCTCATGTGGTGTCATTTTTGTGAAGAATATCTAAAAATATCTCTTTTTGGTAGAGAATATCTAAAAATATTCTTACTTAGAGAGAATCTGTCAAGTTTCCTTGATTTGGGAAGAGATTTTCTCAAAGTATCTCACATTCCCTCTCTTTTTGGAGAGAATTTCTCAAAGGATCTTCTCTTTAGGAGAGAATATCTCAAGTTCCTCTTTTTTTGGGAAGGTTGCTAATTTTTAGCACGTGCTCCTTTGTTTTCTCCTTCTTTCCTCTTTTGGTTTGCTCTCTCTTATAAAAGCAAGGAGGTTGGATCTCTTGTTGTTATTGCTCTCTTTTTGCAAAAATCTTCAAGAGTGCTCCAAGGTCAAGAACTTTTCTTCTTCTTCAAGGATCTTCAAGCTTTTTCTTCTTCTTCTCCATCAATGGCTTCAAGTAAGTTTCCTTCTTCTCTAAGAAACTCCATGTAGAAGTAGGAAAAAAAGTTTCTTTCTTTTCTTTTCCTTTCCTTTTCTTTCTTTTTCTTTCTTCTTCTTTTTTTTTTTTTTTTTTTCACTTGTTCTCTTCTTCTTTTTTTTTCACACATTTGTCTTTCTTCTTTTTTTTTCTTTCTTTTTTTTTCTCTCTTTTTTTTTTCTTTCTCTCTTTTTTTTCTTTCACGGTTTCCCCCTTTTTTTTCATTATGTTTTTTTTCTTTCTTTTTTTTTCTTTTTCTCTTTTTTTTTCTTTCTTTTTCTTGTGTATCTGTATGGACGGGACCGTATGGTCATAGCCATACGGCCGCATGGCCTGTGGGCAAATTTATTTTTTTTTTTTTAAAAAGAGATTCTCTTTTTCTCTTCTTTTCTCTTTCTTTCCCGGATTTCGAGATGCCCATTCATGATAACTTTCCTTCTACACATTTTTTTTGTAAATGAAATTGGAAGTATGATAGTGCACACCTGGGAATCTTTTGCAAGTCTTGGGATTTGGAGCTCGCAGCAATGTTGAGCCCTTTCTTAGTCTTGCGGGGATTCTTTAGGAGCTTTGTAAGTTTTGGATTCTGGCTGCGAGCCCTTTTCCAATCATGTGGATATTTGAGAAGATTTGGCTTTATCTCACAGCAATGTTTGAGTTCGAGCCTTCTTTGAGAATTCTATATTGATTATGAGCTCGCAGCAATGTTGAGCTCATTTTCAAACTTCCTATCTTTTTCAGGGTACTTTCCTTCTCTTTGGAATTGCCCCAGGACCATGCCAAAATTTTGCTAGGATTTTCTAGCAAAATTCTGTCACTTTAGTGATTGATTTCTTCTTTTCCATCCTTTGCAGGTAGTTCCTCAAGAACGAACAAGGGTAAGGAGCCTGTCACCGATGCACCTCGCCGTTCTACCAGATCTTCTAATGTGGTCGTACAGCTGGCCTGGGAGAAGGTCCAGTATGTTGAGAAGAACTTGGAAGAGTGTGATTCTCTCAACTGAGATGAGGCGAGACAGCAGTTGATCGCTCTCAAGGATGAAGAATTTTACAAGATTATGGTAAGCAACCGTCCTTGGGTCACGGACGATCAGAGCATTGTGCCCAAGCCTACCTTCTTCTTTGGTGATTTAGTCCCCGACGATTCAACATACCAAAGGAGATGCTTTTAGTTCTCTTACACAGCTAATGGTGAAGAGAGAACTGTTTCTACCCGGTCGACCTTTGATCGGACTATCTCGATCATGAGGCTTTCCTCCACATACTCGAAGAGGGAAGATCCTCCAAACTAGGTGAACAGGACTAATGTGATCAAGATTGGGGTTTTCGTTGGCGGCCCTTCTGGTTTCGCAAAGAAGTCGCCTGCACGAATAAACATTTTGATGCCGGCCAGCGACTACCAAGGTTCAGAACATCCTTCAGTCGATTTGAGACCGGTGGCCTTGGTATTTTCAAGGGTGATGGCAGCAATTGGGTGAAGCCTTTTCGACTTCGTGGTCGTTTCAGTGCTGACTCGAGCTGGGAGTCGTGCACTGATCACATCCTACAGGTCGCCATTGCCATTCTGAAGGAGGTCGAGATTTTTTATGTTGTTTGCGCTTTTCAGCAAACCGTGGTTTTCTCTGATGAGGCCTTCATGGCCATGCTAGAGTCGTTCCTTCCTCAAACCAACACCTTCGTCGTCACGAACAGTGAGATTGGTTTTTCTTTAAAGGAACTGAGCCCCATCACTGGGCTGCCTACCCTCGGCAAGCTCTATGAGAAGTTTATGCCTATTGACAGCGTCCTTAAGGAGCAGTCTGAGGAGTTCAGGCTCTTGTACTTTCAGCTCATCGCCTTCTATGGTTTCTTGAAGGAGAAGGAGGGAGTGAAAGTTCGGTGTAACAGTTGGAAAAGTGGTAGCTCTTTGTCTTCCAACTTTTTCGACAGCAGGAAGTCTTCTGAGAGTACGACCCAGGAAGCCAGGGCTAAGAACTCGAGTTCGAAGAAGATCTCCGCCATGCGAGAAAATTTGAAGGAACTCTTCGCAAACACAGACATCATTCATTCTGACATTGCGCTGCGGAGAGATCTCACTGTTTACCTCATCTATTGGCTAGGTGAGGCTGTTTTTATTGGAGGAGATGGAACGCACATCAGGCCGCACTGCATTTTTCAGGCTTGTCAGATGGCGTTTGGAGAGCGGCTTGCTTTTGTGCCTGCTCTTTACTCCTATTTGTGCACCAAACTGCAGGATGCTGCTTTCCTGGTTCGGCTTGGGCTTCCCATGAATAGGGTATTTTCAGCCCATATCCTTTATTCATGGTATGTGTACCACTGTCCTGGTTTCCACCGATTGGGTGCTACGCAAGATGATGACCCATTTTATGATTCGGTTGGCCAAAGGGAAGCCTGTTTCCGAATCTCTTTTATCTGCCCGTTTGAGGATCCGACGATTCAGGGACTTCGAGATGGGGCAATCTTCAATGAAGCTTTCTCTGGGCTTGCGGAAGAAAGCTTTTGATTTTGGTGTCTCCCGTGATTCAACCAGGGCTGGGTCAGGGAGACACTATTCTTTGACCAACGCAAAGAAAGCGTGGCTTGTCAACATACGTGTCAGCATGATGGTGTATCGTAGACATCTTTTCGTTGACATACAGCCGTATGATCCCTCGCATTTTGTCTTGCAGTTGGGCTTCTCCCAAGGCGTTGTTGGAGCGCCTTCGAGCAAGGTGAAGCGTTTTGGAGGTCTACAGGACGGGAGGAATGCATGGGCCTTTTATAGTGCAGAAGACACTACCGTCATGATTCCTTATCTTGAGTTGCCCACTTTCCGGACTGCCGGCATCACAAACTGGTTTGTGGAGAGCTTTTCAGCGTACCCCGGGTTTTCCAAAAAGGAGCTCGATGTAAAGCAGTCTTCTGGGAAAGGTCTTGGGAAATCAGATGGCATCCGCCGAGAGGAAGTTCTGGCTTTCCATTCGGTGAAAAGCACAAAATAGGCTTTCTCGATGATCGGGACGTCATCAGATCTGAAGCTGTACAAGAGATACCTATTGAGGTCTTGGAATAGCTCACAGAGGAGGAGGCTGAGGTCGCTGCTTGGATACAAGCAGAGCGAGCAAAGGCTTCCATGGAGTCTACCGGCAAGAGCAGACCATCCAGTGAGGACTCTAGCGAGAGGCCAGATTTTGATGGTGGGGCGGGTACTTCCAGCAAATCGGCCCATAGGAGCAAGAGGAGAAGAGGACAGCGCCGAAATAAAAGACGGCATGAAGACTTTCCTGATCTGGAAGTCCCTTCCACCATTGCTGAGGAAGAATCAGGGGATGACGATGAGCCTCAAGAGAAGAAGAGCCGAGGAGAAAAGATCAGTAGTGATGGTATGACCCTCCTTTTTCTCTTTTTCCGCTTCTTTCTTTTATGAGGTTTTGTTTTGATCTACAACTTTCTTTCTTTTGGCAGAAGATGATGATTTGATGATGCCTGAGGTTCCGGCCGATGAGGCGGTGACAGATCCAATCGTGGCATTTGAGGAAGAACCCAAAGACTCTGAAGTAGATCCAGAATCTCCATCTGGTATGATTTCTTTTTTCTTTTTGTTTTTTTTTTACCGCCACTTGCTGACATATTTTTTGTTTTCTTTCTAGCTGACTTGCCAGAGGATTCCGACAACTTCGAGCCATCCATGGATGCAACTTTTGATGATACTTCGGATGAGCTCATGGAGGCAGAAAGCATTCCGCCAGTCGTCGAAGAAGGTATATAGTAATAGTCTTGATATTTGATTTTTGATAAGATCATATTCATACCTTTTTCATCTTTCATTGGCAAGTTGTGAGGTGACAGGAGAAGTTCCTTTATCATTCTCAGAGCCAGAGCAGGGGGTGCCCGCAGCTAATCCAGGAGTAGGGCTTCTTCTACCAGTTTTGATTAGGCAGAGGCGAGTACACATGCTGATATTCCCTCTCCAGCGGCTCCGGTTGAAAAGAGCTTCTTGATTACTCTTCCAACGGTGCATGACATGGGCAGTCGACCAACGGAGCATGGCGAGTTTCCATCTGAGTCATCCCGTCAGTTTGCGACGAAGGTGTTGAAGAGAGTCTTGAGATCATAGGTCGACACTCTCTCTTCTGGCCATTTGGAAGCTGGTTGCAGCATGATTAAGCATGTGTAGGACATTATTGCTGATAGCGAAGAGGTCGGTCTGAACATTACAAATGTTGGAAATAGGTGGGCCTCTAAGATAGGTTTCAAAAACTTTTGACCAACTTGATGCAGTGATCATCTATTCAGAAGGCTACAAAACTCAATACAGGATCCATGTCCTCTTTCTCATAATCATGTACAGTAGAAAACTCTATTTAGAAGATAGAAATAGCAACATACAAGCAACCACGAAATCCACAGCATACAAGGAAGTAGATCATACATATGGAGCTCGGTTGTGCTCTAATGGAGGAGTTATTCCTTTATTTGATGATGAAACTCTTTCACGTATCAAATAGGAATCTCCAAGACCTTTTGATCTTCCACGCTATGACCCGTCTCAGATCTCTTTTCTCAAGGAAGATGGTGGGATCTCCAAGAGAAAAACCAACTAGAAACTCAAGGGAAATCGGAAGAGAAACTAGAAGAAGAAGGATAGAGAGACGATGTGCAACTCTTGCACTTCAATGGGCGGGGCGTGAATCCCTAGAAGGATTTAGTGCATGGACGTCCAAGGGCCTCCTCTCCTCTCCTATTTATAGCTTTAAGGAACTCCTCTTTGTTTATTATTAGAAGTCCAATTTCCATAATAATTAGTAACTCATTATTCCTACTATTACCACTATTAGATGTCTCACTCCAAATACAAATAGTAGTTTTCCTTTTTCGAATTCAAATAGAAGTAGTAATGATCCAATTTTGGGCTAGCGTGGGGATCACTAGAGATTCCTTAGAAAGCTGGCTCCAACTGGGACACCGCGACCCCACATCTCATGTGCAATCCGGGCCCACAGTTAATTGCAAATAACTCCACTAAATAAATGCAATTGAACTCTAGTCTTAGGAATAAATTACATGAAGACCTTAAACTTCCCTATGTCCACAAGTAGGCCCTTCCATCAATATCCATGGATCAATTGGACCTGTCTTCCAAACTTAGATCCATATCTTATTATCCTTGTGCCCCTAATTATAATGATCATTTGGTACCGATCCAATTAACTCTTAATTGGAATGGGTGCGCACTTACCAATGATAAATCCATTAATTGGCACAAGGGGATATTAAAGATAGATTCCATCTTGACCATCGAATGTTCGCACAGCTCTACTACCACGTACCCAAATCACCGAGGTGTTGACTTACAATTGGCCTCACTCATTGGTGACTCAAAGCAAATTAATAGATAGAAACTTGAGTTCATTAATGTCTCAGGATTGAGAGCCTATTGCTATGGAATTATGAGAACAGACCTTAAAGTAAAGACAGTGTTCATAAGGTGTTTCTCATGGTCCTTCAATACATCCAATGTACCAGCACTATGATATAGAATCTTACATTCTGATGATCGAGATAAATCACACTCGAGATAAATCACACTATCTCATAGTAATCAAAGTACTGCAACCTTGTCAGATGAGATGTCCAGTCTCATCACTAGTCGTGAAGATATTCAAGTATAAAATTTGCTATACATGTCTCCCGTATGTGGATTTCATCCATACACGTGTATTGCATTTAGTATACTTATGGTCTCCGGTTCATCTCATGAACCATCATGTCATTCGTATTAGTTATGTGTAAACAAATAATAAAATACCTTTCATCTCATAAAAGGAAAGCAAGAATATATTGATAAATAAAGAAATTAATCAATTTATTTCATCAATCTTAATGGATTGAGACCATAAAACTAACAATCTCCCACTTGGGCTCAATACCGTTCAAGGTTGCATCTCATGCTCATCCCGTTTACATACTGCTCAAAGACTTTGGTGGTCAAAGGCTTAGTAATGGGATCTCTCAGATTATCTGTAGAGTTTATCTGGGTGATCGCTATATCACCTTTCTGCACAATTTCTCTAACCATGTGTTATTTCCTCTGTATGTGTTTTTGGCTTTTGAGTTCCTTTGGACTTAGTAACCACCCTGCTGTTATCACAATAAACTGTGAGCAGTTGTCCTGCCAAAAGTACAACTCCAAGTTCCATAAGGAATCTTTTAAGCCAAACTGCTTCCTTAACTACTTCTCAAGAGGTTACAGCATAAACACATACCCAGTAGTTGATCTCTTGGGATCCTTATATGACAAGAAGTCAGTATCTGTGTTATCGACTGGAATCAACTCATCACTGCTGCAAATCAACATGTGATCTCTAGTCCTTCACAAGAATTAGAGAACACATCTTTCAGCAGTCCAATCGTTAGGACCTGACTTAGACTGATATCTGCTGACTAGGCCCACTGCGTGACTGATATCTGGTGTAGTACAAAGCATAGCTAACTGTACTAACACCTTATCTATATATGCATCATGTGATAAGCCTATCATCCTACTTTTTTCGTCTCAATGGTAATTGATTCCAAGCACGTAGCTGGCTTCTCTCAAGTCCTTTATATCAAAAGTCTTTGCCAGCTAAACTTTTACTGTTGACAACATCCCTATATCACTCCCTAGGAGAAGGATGTCGTCGACATAAATATCAGAAAAACTACCCTGCCTCCTGCAGTTTTCACGTACACTCATGACTCATCCAGATTTTGACAAAAATCAAATGACTTGATTGCCTAGTCAAAATGGATATTCTAGGTTCGGGATGCCTACTTCAGTCCATAAATGGACTTCTGCAACTTGCAAACTCTTTGCAATAAAATCGTCTGGCTGCATCATATAGATGTCTTCCTCAAGATGGCCGTTGAGAAAACACCGTCTTGACATCCATTTGCCAAATCTCGTAAACGAGATGAACCGCAATGGATAAGAGTATCCGGATAGACTTGAGCGTGGCTACCGGCGAAAAGGTTTCCTCATAATCGATATCTTCTTTCTGAGTGTATCCTTTCGTAATAAGCCTGACCTTTAAAGGTTTCAACTCTTCCATCCGGTCCTCTCTTTCTCTTGTAGACTCACTTGCACCCAATAAGTTTAATATTGGCAGGTAAGTCCACAAGTGTCCAAAGCTGATTGGAGTACATCGACTCCGTCTCAGCTTTCACAGCATCTAACCAACGTCCCGAAACTGTGTCATTGATTTCTTCATCATAGTTACAGGGATCTTGTTCCAGTTCTTCCGGGATTGCCTTGTAAGACTTTCCTAAAAATCGTGAACCTGTCAGGGGTCCTGACAATGCTCCCACTATGACAAGGCACTGGTGTAATTACTGGGTCAGGGATGGGTGAATTTTCTTCAAGTTCGGTTATATTTGGATTTGGAATCGATCTCTCTTTAAATTTCTTCCAAGATAACCTTTTCTAAAGATTTCCGGTCAATCATATAATCTTCCTCCAGAAAAACCGCATTAGTGCTGATAAGCACTTTCTGCTCTCTCTGGATTATAGAATAACCAACCTTTAGTTCCTTTAGGATATTCTATAAAAGTGTATACTTCCGACTTCAATTCCAAATTATCCGTCTTAACCTTCAACACGAGTGCCAGACAACCCTTATGTTGTAGACTAGGCTTTCGCCCAGACCACAACTCCCGAGGAATCTTAAGTACAGACTTAAATGGAACAAGGTTTAGTATATACTTTGCAGTTTCCAAAACATATGCCTATAGGTAACCCTGAGAAACTCAACATAGACCTAATCATATCTAAAAGAGTCTGGCTCCTTCTATTGTTACTCCGTTCTGTTGAGGCATACCAGGAGCAGACAACTGGGATAAAATCCCGTTTTTTGATAAGTATCCCATAAAATCAGCAGAAAGATATTCTCCTCCTCGATCTCATCAAAGAGTATTTATACTTTTACCTAATTGCTTTTCCGCTTCCGCTCGAAACTTTTTGAACTTTTCAAAAGTCTATGACTTGCGGTGCATAAGGTATATATAATAATATCTTGAGCAATCATCGGTGAAAGTGATGAAATACTCATATCCTTCTTTCGCTCTAAATTTATGGATCCATATATATCAGTGTACACTAACTCCAATAAATCTTTGGCCCTACTGCCTTTAAAGGAAAATGGTCTTTTAGTCATTATGCCTTCCAAACAAGACTCGCAGACAGGCATTGGTACTACCACTAATGAAGGTAAGATACCATCTTTCACTAGCCTATCAATCCTGTTTAGGTTTATATAACCTAGCCTCTAATGCCAAAGTTTTGTTGGATTAGATGAAGGTGACTACTTCTTTAAAGATGGTCTATTATTAATTTCAGTGTCATGTATCTCATACATTGTGGGAGTTAACAAATAAAAGTCATTGATTACCTTGTCATAATATATAAAAGTATCGTGTCTCTTTAAGACAATTTCAGTGCCAAAAGTAATAGAATAACTCTTATTCATCATAGTAGAAACTGAAATTCAAATTCCGTCTTAAAATGGTACATATAATGTATCTGACAAAATCAACTTAATATTTGAAAATAACAAAGTTGCTACTCTCATTATCATTGCATCTGCCTTGGCTTCAAATCCCAGGTTAGCAATGATTTCACCGCCACTAATCATTTTGGTTACCTGTAACTCCTGCAACGTATTACATATGTGATTAGTTGTACCAAAGTCTACACACCCGGATTCTGAAGTATCAGTTGCAAAACTAACTTCAGAAACAAGTGACTCAATCATACCTGAGGTCCTTTTTCTTAGACAAAAGATCTGGACAATTTCTTTTCCAATGTCCTTTCATAGCACAGTGGAAACACTTTCCCTTTACTCTCGTACCCTTAACCTTGGCGATACCACAAGTAGAACCATTCTCCACCTTAGGACCCTTGATGACTGATTTCTTCTTGTTATCTCGGTCTTTGCCTTTCGGCTTTGTCCTAGCAAATGACTTTTCTGTCATGAGGGGATTTTGCTCTTTCTTCATGATTTCCTCAGTCAGTATCAGCTGACAAGACAACTCAACTATAGTCATTTCCAATTTATTATAATTGATCTCGAAATGATTGAAAGAATCCGGTAGTGACTAAAGGATCATGTCAATCTACGATTTTGTATCAATCGTAACCCCTAGTACATCTAACTCATTCAGTGCGAAACTCATTTTTAATAAATGTTTTTGTACTGGGGTTCCCTCAGCCATCTTAGTGTTTATCAGCACCTTCATAATAGCTTGCCTAGCAGGTCTAACCTGGTCCGCAAACATCTCTTTTAAGTTCGATATAATATCGTATGCTGACTTATAGGATTGATGTTGGTGTTGTAAAACACTAGACTTGGATGCCTGTATAAAACATCTGGCCATCTCATTGTCTTTGGTCCACTTGGTGTAAAAGTCCTTCTCAACCTGTGCTGCATCAAACTCAGGCTCAGGAAGGGAGGGTATGGTAAGGACATATCTGTATCCTGAAGCTGTTAGGACAATGTCCAAGGTCCTTTTCCAGTCTATAAAGTTGGATTCCATCAACTTATTCTGGTTGAGGATGGTCGCAAGTGGAAGAATAGTATTTGAATTCATGCTAAATTAACTGTAGCACATAACCATACATTCAATTAAAGAATATTAATGACATTAGGGTTTAGTATTCTACCAAATTTATGTGAGAACCCTCATAACCGCTAAATTCAGAATACATCGGAATTCCAATCCCTGGGATATGCCTCCTTGGGGAGTGATAATACCAACTAGATTGGTGCGGATCAAAGTAAGTCAAAATTAGGATTAAGACTAACTATCCATGATCCCCTATCATTCATTATTATCTAGGTATCTCATACCAAATAATGTATGACTCCCGATTAGCTTTGGTTTCTAAAATACATAAGGCAAATCCTTAGGGATACTACATCACTATTTTAGTTAAGTGTGACCCACCAATTAGCATTGCGTGACAACCATTGTGGGCAGCTCCTCCTTGGGGAGTAAACCCCCACCCCGTCTCACCAACACTATCCTTTTACGAGATCCATATCTAGTAACCAGACAAATAAAAGCCCTCCATGGGGAACGGCCATTCTCAAGATGGCACGAGGCTAATACTTTCCTTACAATGGACCTATGGTGGAAAATCATGGGGATTTTCAATTTAAATGCCCCGCTCCCACTTAATATTTTAGAATTGAGGATTTTCCTTTTTTCCTTTTAAGGTATTAGCGCCCACATATATATATATGAACATCAAATCATCTCATGACATGATCAAAGATTGGTTCCAAGTCAGGTTATTTTAAGGAAAGTCCAGTTTCTTAAATTAGTGTTACCAATGTATCCATCTCATGGGTCATCAACACTAATTAGAGCTCTTTCGAAAAATTACCAATTTTAGTAACTTGCTATGTTTAGATCAAATTTGGAAACATTCTAATTTAAGCATTCATCCATAAATAGAAAATGCTAAAAATAGTAATTAGTCCTCTCCTCCACATGGCCCTAGTGGAATAGACTTCTTGGACTTCTAGACTTTCCAAAACTTTGGAATTCCTCAAACTCTTTTGGGCAACTCCAAAACACCTTTTAGTAATCCTCAAAGTCTTTGAATAGGAGTCCAACTTCACTTTCCTTCTTTTTCTCGGACATCACCAGAATTTATAAATTTTGAAAATTACATAAATTCCTATGTCTCTACAATGAGACTTACATGGTAATCAAAACATGGAAATAAAAGGGCTATAGGGAAACCACCATGCCTTGCCCTTTCACAGGAAACCAAGGAAACCATGATGCCCTTTACACATAGCCTCAAATAAACCAACAACCATATAAAGAAAGTAAAAGACTTGTGGGTCATATGGAGAAGACAAGATAACTTGCAAGTTAGTATCTCATTCAACCAAGTAACGCACAAAACCGGATTACCAAACAACAATGGAAAAACAAGATGCCAAAAGTTGTCAACCTTTTTTATATCATGCATTTCGCAAAGGGTGTCCGGGGGTGTCCCCCGGCGGGGTTCATGCCCAAAACTCTTCTGAAGTCTCCCAATGGCTTCCTGCCATCCTTCCATCATTGTTAAACCCTTTTATTACTATCCAAACATGAATCTACTAATAACCAAGCAAATTCATCAAAAATTGATCCAAACACAACCCATGCTCTATCTTCTTCGCATCTCATGCAAAGATCAAAACAAGCATACTGATCTAACATGATGAGAGATGAGGTATGGCTCTGATACCAATTGTTGGAAATAGGTGGGCCTCTAGGATAGGTTTCAAAAACTTTTGACCAACTTGATGCAGTGATCATCTATTCAGAAGGCTACAAAACTCAATACAGGATCCATGTCCTCTTTCTCACAATCATGTACAGTAGAAAACTCTATTTAAAAGATAGAAATAGTAGCATACAAGTAACCACAAAATCCACAGCATACAAGGAAGTCGATCATACCTATGGAGCTCGGTTGTCCTCTAATGGAGGAGTTGTTCCTTTCTTTGATGATGAAACTCTTTCACGTATCAAATAAGAATCTCCAAGACCTTTTGATCTTCCACGCTATGACCCGTCTCAGATCTCTTTTCTCAAGGAAGATGGTGGGATCTCCAAGAGAAAAACCAACTAGAAACTCAAGGGAAACCGGAAGAGAAACTAGAAGAAGAAGGATAGAGAGACGATGTGCAACTCTTGCACTTCAATGGGCCGGGCATGAATCCCTAGAAGGATTTAGTGCATGGACGTCCAAGGCCCTCCTCTCCTCTCCTATTTATAGCTTTAAGCAACTCCTCTTTGTTTATTATTAGAAGTCCAACTTCCATAATAATTAGTAACTCATTATTCCTACTATTGCCACTATTAGAAGTCTCACTTCAAATAGAAATAGTAGTTTTCCATTTTTGAGTTCAAATAGAATTCGTAATGATCCAATCTTAGGCTAGCGTGAGGACCGCTAGGGATTCTTTAGAAAGCTGGCTCCAACTGGGACACCGCGACCCCACATCTCATGTGCAATCCGGGCCCACAGTTAATTGCAAATAACTCCACTAAATAAATGCAATTGAACTCTAGTCTTAGGAATAAATTACATGAAGACCTTAAACTTCCCTATGTCCACAAGTAGGCCCTTCCATCAATATCCATGGATCAATTGGACCTGTCTTCCAAACTTAGATCCATATCTTATTATCCTCGTGCCCCAATTATAATGATCATTTGGTACCGATTCAATTAACTCTTAATTGGAATGGGTGCGCACTTACCAATGATAAATCCATTAATTGGCACAAGGGGATATTAAAGATAGATTCCATCTTGACCATCGAATGTTCGCACAGCTCTACTACCACGTACCCAAATCACTGAGGTGTTGACTTACAATTGGCTTCACTCATTGGTGACTCAAAGCAAATGAATAGATAAAAACTTGAGTTCATTAATGTCTCAGGATTGAGAGCATATTGCTATGGAATTATGAGAACAGACGTTTAAGTAGAGACAGTGTTCATAAGGTGTTTCTCATGGTCCTTCAATACATCCAATGTACCAGCACTATGATATAGAATCTTACATTCTGATGATCAAGACAAATCACACTATCTCATAGTATTCAAAGTACTACAACCTTGTCAGATGATATGTCCAGTCTCATCACTGGTTGTGAAGATATTCAAGTATAAGATTTGCTATACATGTCTCCCGTATGTGGATCTCATTCATACACATGTATTGCATTTAGTATACTTATGGTCTCCGGTTCATCTCATGAACCATCATGTCATTCATATTAGTTATGTGAAAACAAATAATAAAATACCATTCATCTCATAAAAGGAAAGCAAGAATATATTGATAAATAAAGAAATTAATCAATTTATTTCATCAATCTTAAAGGATTGAGACCATAAAACTAACAACAAATGCCAAGGCTTTTGTTGATGAAGTCATTGCTCTAGGCAACAAGTGGATTGAGACCAAGAGCTTTCCAAACGGTGACTTTTTTAACGAGATGTTTTTGAAGCCTTCTAGCGAGGTCAAATCTGAACTGAATGAGATCTCGCAGACTCGGAAGCAGTTCGTTCGGGAGAGGAACATCACCGAGCTGGTTATTATTGAGCTGACACAGGACCAACACCGTCTCGATAGGGAGGTCATTGAGGCCAGACAGCGCCTTGAGCTATTGGAGGAACAAGCCGCTGCTAAGTGAACTGCTATTTTGAAAGCTCGCGATAGAGAAAGGACTCTCATTCGCCAAGTTGAGGAGGCTGAAAGCAATCTCCAAAGGAAGACTCAGGAATATGAACAATGGCAAATTCTCTGGGAAGAGCTTCCTCGTGCTGAAGATAGGTCGCGATAGCCTACCGCATTTTATGGGGAAATTCTAAAGAAATGCGGCCTAGAAGCTTTAGAGGCTAAGGCCAAGAGTTTGCTTGAAGAGTTAAGTCTTTGGCTGAAGACCATGTCGGACTAGTCTCCTGATTTTGTAACAAACTTTTCTTCTTTTCTTCTGGTACCTCCATGTATAAACATTTTTTGGCACCTTTTTTTTTTTTATATTCCCTCGTTTCACTTAAATTCTTTTTTGATGAAAATAAGTAAAAGTTGGATGGGAATGTTTGTTTGAAAATTTGATCAAAAGGTTGTTATTTTGTAAAAATCTTTTGTCAAATGGTTATTTTGAGCATGAAAGCCAGGTTTTGTGGCAAAAAGCCTAGTTATTTGATGGCTTGAAAGCCGAGTTTTGAATGGCATGAAAGCCGAATTTCGGTGGCATAGGAGCCAAAATTTTGTGGCATGGGAGCCGAAGTTTTTTGTTTGTGGCATGAAAGTCGGTTTTTGGCGTAAAAACCAGTTTTTGTGGCGTGAGAGCCAAGTTTTGTTTGTGGCATGGAAGCCAAGTTTTGGTTGCATAGGAGCCAAAATTTTATTTTTTGGCATGAAAGCCAGATTTTGTATCATAAAAGTCTATTTTTTGATTGTTTGGCGTGAAAGCCAGATTTTGTGGCATAAAAGCCGAGTTTTTTTTTAAAACCAAGTTTTGTTTTGCTGGCATGGAAGCCAAATTTTTGGTTTTTGGCGTGAGAGCCGGGTTTTTTTGTTTTCAAAAATGCAAGTATCGACTAAGAGTCGCCTCCCTGTTGAATGGTATTGCAAGTATCGATGGAATGTCGCTTCCATGCTCATTCGGTTGCAAGTATCGATGGAATGTCGCCTCCTTTCGGGTTTTGGTGCAAGTATCGACTGAGTGTTGCTTCCTTGCTTCTTTTTTTTCAAAAATTTTGTTTTGTGGGTATCAATGGAATGTCGCCTCCCTACGATTTCTGAAATTTGAGGTTTTTTCGAACCTTTGTTTTTGTTTTGAAATTTGGGTTGTGGATATCAACTGAAACGCTGTGTCTCCACGATTTTTTTGAAATTTGGGTTGTGGATATCAACTAAAACGTTGCGTCTCCACTTTTTTTTTTTTTTTTGAAATTTTGCAAGTATTGATCTGGTGTCCCTTCCTTGCGATTTGAGGTTTTGGAAGTATTAAATGGCGTTCGCATCCTTCCGATTTTTGGGTTTTGTGTGAGTATCAACTAAACATTGCTTCCTCACGGTTTTCTAAAAAACCTTTTTTTTTTTTTTTTGTTTAAAGACACTAGGGTCGTAAATTTTGACTCAAAAACCATTTTTAGTGGTAAAAGTCGGGGTGGACTAGGGTGGAAATCCCCAAATCCTGATTTTTGTTTCAAACCATGAATTTTGGGTTCAAGGATCGAAAGTTTTGGTCAAGTTAAGAAAAAGGCTCCTAAACTTGAATTTTGTGCTGTTTTTTTTTTTTTTTTTTTCGACAATGAAACATTGAAAGTAAGCATTGTTTTGAGGTTTCTTTTAGGAACTTCAACGTAAAGAGGAAAATCCCAAAAGGAGTGGGTTTGACGAGTAAGTACCTAGGAATCGGCTTTGGCCATGCAGGCATCGCTCTGACCCGATGTAGGAAGTCTTCAAGGGTAGTATCACTTCAAGAACTTGCAATTGATGGGCAGCATACATCTGTCGCCCTCCATATTTAAAAGAGTGTATGCGCCGCTGGAAAAGACTTTGTCAATGACAAAGGGTCCCTCCTATTTTGGTCCGAATTTGCCTTTGGGTTTGTGGGCAAAAGCCATTGGCTTTTTGCTACAAGAACCAAGTCACCCTTTTGTGGGCACGTTGCCTGACCTTCTTGTCGAAAGATCCTGCCATACGTGCTTGGTAAAGCTCAACGCTTTATAGGGCTTCGAGCCGTCTTTCATCGAGATTATCCAGTTCTTGGAGTCTCAATTTGACATTGCTTTCTTGCGTCATTTCATTTTGTAGAGATACCCTTAAGGAAGGAATTTGTACCTCTAAAGGGACAACTACTTCACATCCATAAACCAAGGAGAATGGTGTGCTTTGGGTTGGTCCTCGAACGGTAGTCCGATAGGCCCATAAAGCTTCAAGCAGTTTATCGCTCCAATCTCTTTTATGACTAGAGACCATTTTCTTGATAGTTTTGCAGAGTGTCTTATTGAAAGCTTCTGCTAGTCCATTCACTGCCGGGTTATACGGAGTCGAAGGACAACTTTGGATTTTGTATTTGTCGCAGAACCTGTAGAATTTGTGATCCCGGAATTGTGGTTCGTTATCATGGACAAATCTTTTAGGTATGCCTAAGCGACAAATGATGTTGGTGTGCAAGAATTGAAGGACTGATGAGGCCTTCATTTCACTGAACGCGAATGCTTCTGACCACTTAGAGAAATAATCCGTAGCGGTGAAGATGAAGCGATGACCTTTGTTTGATGGGAGAGAGATAGGACCTATGATGTCCATACCCCAGGCTTCAAAAGGCCATGAAATTGCTGTAGGGTGTAGCCATTCTAGAGGCATGTGGACATAGTCTCCATGAACTTGGCATTGTTGGCAGTGCTTAGCAAATTGCATTGCGTCAGCTACCATAGTAGGCCAATAGTAACCTAACATTTTTATCTGATCGTAGAGCTTAAGACCAACCTGATGGGCTCCGCAAAGACCAGCATGAACTTCTTTTAGAGTTTCTTCAGCCTTTTGTTGTGACAAGCAGCGTAGAAGTACTCCGTTGAAGGATTTTCTATAAAGCATTTTTTAGGGAATATCCAAATGAAAGTGTGGGGCTCGTCTTTGAATGCTTACCCGCTCTTTTGGATCTTCTGGTAGGATTCCGAACATAATGTAATCAATGAATGGATCCCTCCGGTTGCCGATCGAAGGTTTAAGGATGGAAATCCGACTTCCGACCACTTGGTGGCATTCAGCAACTACTTGGTGTATGTTGAGAGGATGAAGAATCCTTCTTTGACGCACTGTAATTTTCATGTTTTCCCCTTCTTGGATTGCCATAGATGCAGTGAGTCCAGCCAAGGCATTTGCACGGATGTTTTCACCTCTACGGATGTGGGTGATGTGACAGACATCAAACTTTTGTCGAAGTGATTGCGCCTTGTTGTAGTAAGGCAACAGATTAGGCTTCCTGATTTCATATTTCTAATTCATCTGATTGGCGATCAGTTGAGAATCCCCAAATGCTTCCAGCATGGTGATGCCGGATTCGAGGGCGAGTTTCAATCCTACGATCAGGGCTTGGAACTCAGCTGCATTGTTTGAACACGGTTCCAGTAGCGAGAATGCGTGTGGAATTATGTATTTGTCGGGACTAACAAAGAGAATGCCAATTCCTGATATCGGCTTTCCTTTTTCAATTGTCCTAGTTACACCATCAAAGTACATGTCCCAGGAGGCATTTGATAAAGAGGTCTCCACGCTGTAGACAGGTTCGTCTGGGAGATCATCCCTGAGCGGAAAATCCTTAGGCAGTGGATGTGTCGCGCCCCCGAACCCGAATCCCTGCAGCGGTTCGACCTCGGGAACCCGAATTGGGAAGTAAGTGATAAATATATTTCTCCCCGGGATCCGCGTGTGTGAGGAAGGCAAAATTTCCAAACACATCAAGAACATTTCGCGGAAGCTTACGTGGCATTGCGACCCGGAGCCCGTGGCCATCGGGTTCCGTGTCGCACTCAACCCGTCAGCATAAAGCTGTCATAGCATAATCATACTCAGACTGGAACAAAACATGATACCAAAATATACAGAGCTGACAGTGACAGGCTTATCAATACCCAAGAATATTCAAGTTATAATTTAACAAGTGCATTAATTACAATCCCAAAAGAAAAGGCTAACAAAAGCCTTACAAAATAACAAGCTAAGAACAAATACTACCCAGGTGTATAATGTATCTCCGGAGTCAAGCACGACGTCTGTATGACATCACTGAAACAACAACCTACAAAACTCGTGGCTCTACAGCCATCCGCACACGTACTAGCTCAAGACGAGAACCTGCTACCTAAGGCACCAAACAAACAAGGTCAGACACGACGGTCTGGCAGGTGATCAATTTAAGCATGAATATGAATCATTTAAAATTTATAAGAAACCATATACTGAATTTAAAACTGTTTACAAATCTTGAAACGATGCTTGAACGATATACACTTCAAGAAAACAAAAGTCCACGAACGAGATATGAGGCAAAAGTAGCATGAGTACATGTGGTCTAGCGTTTAAAACCATTTAATAAATTTTCAAATAGTACATCAACAAAATGCAAGACAAAGCTAGCATGATTACGAGAAAACATCATGATTCGTAAATCCACATTGAGCTCATCCTTTCTCCGTCATACATGATGACAAGAGCAAGCAAAGACAAAGCAAGACAGGCAAAACGAAACGAAAGCCCGAGCCACACAAGGTGGGCGGGAAAACCGGCCGCGGAACCGGAACAAAACAAAAATGTGTATAAATACACGACTTATCTGCAAATAGTCCTTATATTTAAGGACCCCCTAACTAGTGGATCAGACTGAGAGGGCAGTCCAAGCTCAGTGGTATTCAACGGAATTCATGAATGCACAAAACTAATGGAGACTCGCCGTTTGAGGCCCGTGGTTGACACGCTACGCCCCGTGGTTAAGGGTGCCGCCCGGACCAAGTTCTCATATTTGAATGCTCAAAACTAATGGAGACTCGCCGTTTGAGGCCCGTGGTTGACACGCTACGCCCCGTGGTTAAGGGTGCCGCCCGGACCAAGGTCTCACATTTCCCTCATCGACCACACGGGGTGAACGGTGCACGTAAGACAAAACAAGTTAGCATAAGTTATAAGCATGTCGAAGCACAATAAGTAGTCCCCTTTTTGGGTTCTTAAAACAATTTGAAGCAAAGCTGATACTTGTAACTCAAAACAAGTGCAAAGCAATACCCAAAACAAAACTGTACTTGAAAGTCAAAACAAGTGCAAAACAATACCCGAACGAAACCAATGCTTGTAAGTCAAAGCAAGTACAAAACGAGATCCAAGACAAAACCAACGCTTGTAAGTCAAAACAAGTGCAAAGTAATATTCTTCATGTCAAGACTAAGTTTCTGAAAACAGACTTTCAAGTATACGCTAAGGCCCTTCATTCGATTCTTGTGTAATTGAAACCCAAATGTTGAAATTAAAAGCGGATTGGTGCCCCTGAAGGTAAACAACATTTCAGATTTCCAAGTACACAATATCAAGACAAAAGCCCCTCAACATATTCTAGTTTTTCGTTGATCAAAATATCCACTTTCTTTGTCAGCCTTTGATCATTAAGCATAGTATACCATTGGATTCCTTGCTTTGAGAGCTTTCCAACGGTATATAGAACTCCAATATCCATTAACAAATAACATCTAAGACTCAACACCAGTGAAAAATACAGAATTTCAAAAATTATAACCAAATAAAACAATTCTGGAAACAACATATCTCAAATCAGAATTTCAAGAAAACAATTTCAGATTTGAATGCAATTGCAGGAAACAACATATTTGAAACCAGAATTTTTTTTTTAAAACAGTTTCAGATTTGAATCCAATAGATCAATGCAGGAAACAACTAATTTCAGCAGTGCAGAATTCTGAATTTCAGCAGTGCAGAATTTTTCACATAACTGAAACATTAAATCAACTCCAGAAATCTGAGTCTAGCTGAAACATTAAAACAATTGCAGAGTTCTAAATCTAGCTGAAACATTAAAACATTGCAGAAATCTGCACATGAATAGAACACTAAAACCTGCAAAAATTTAAAATTTTAACACAGCTGAACCCATTAAAACATTGCAGAAATCTGCAAATGAATAGAACACTAAAACCTGCAGAAATTTAAATTTTTAACACAGCTGAACCCATTAAAACATTGCAGAAATCTGCACGTGAATAGAACACTAAAACCTGCAGAAATTTAAATTTTTAACACAGCTGAACCCATTAAAACATTGCAGAAATCTGCACATGAATAGAACATTAAAACCTGCAGAAATTTAAATTTTTAACACAGCTGAACCCATTAAAACATTGCAGAAATCTGCACATGAATAGAACACTAAAACCTGCGGAACTTTAAAATTTTAACACAGCTGAACCCATTAAAACATTGCAGAAATCTGCACATAATCTGAACACAAAAACCCTTAGGAAGTCCACCTTGCATAGCCAGAGAAAATGAATCAATGAAATAGAAATTTCACATCAAACTTTGAAAAAGAAACACGGGTTCAGTTGCATGCATATCCAAGATCAGTTTATTCACTTGCCTCAAGCTGAAATGGGTCTCAAGTTCACTCCAAACAACTCCTACACAGCCAGTTGAAATCCTACACCAAACCCATGGAAGAACCCATTTCAAAATCCACAAAACTTTAAAAAAAACAATGGAGTTCTTAAAAAGAATCCATGCATGTATGATAAGAGGCTCTACTTGGTCCAATAAAAACCAGATTTGAGAAGAGGTATCCATTGCTAACCTTGAGAAGCTCTATACAAGAAGAAGAGTTTGGAGAAGAGAGAAAGCCCAGCTGAAATCCCCCAAAAACAGTACCCTTTTGAAGCTTGAAAGATGGGGAGAAGGTTGGTGGAATTTGTTCTTCACTTTGAGCTTGGTTTCATTAACATGCAAGAGGAGAGAGAAGACAAGAAGAAGAAGAAGTCTTCTTTGGTTTCGTTGCAGCAGAGAAATGAAAATGAAGAAGAAGGTGAAAGGAGCCAACGTGGGTTCTTATATCAATGGGCAAGTTGTGGGCCCCATTGGCCCTTAAAGCTTCAAAGCTTTAAAACTCATGTTTGTCGGTCCCGGATGAAATCGACGAAGAAGAACAAAATGATCCTCATAAAAATCTATTTTTCAAAAAGTACATTTTTGATATGATTTTGAAATTTTGAAATTTGGGCTTAGATTTAAATGTAAAAAGACTGTTTTGCCCCTCGGGCTGAAAAACTGATTTTCTGAGTTTCGAATGGGGTAGGTCTAAACACAAAAGTTGTTGGATCTTATTTGACCTATCAAAAGAAACCAAAATTGTAATTTTTCAAAATCAAGAACAATCCCTAACGCTGACACATACAGCCCAAGGCATCCCCGGGCTGTCAGACCGGGTCCAACCGCTCTCGAAATTCCCCAAAGCTATGAAAAACTATTCTAAACCACAATCTAACTCAATTAGGCTCAAATCTTATTTAGAAAACTAAACCACAGCTAAAAACACACTAATCCCGAAAATTAGGGGTCGGGGTCTTACAGGATGCTCTGCAAGAAAATCTGCCAGAGCTGGGCCTTTAATTTCTTTCTGTGGTACATACCTAATACCAAATTGTGACAGAAGGATGGACCATTTTGCCAATCGAGCGTTGAGGGAACCTGCTTTTGTGACAAGGACCTTTAAGAGATTGATCCTTGAAATCAGGTATACTGTGTTGAACAGTAGGTAGTGACGTAGCTTTTGTACAACGTACATCACTGCAAGGCATTCTTTTTCGACTGGAGAGTAGCGACGCTCTGCACCAACCAACATGCAACTGAGGTAGTATAGAGCAGCTTCTTTTCCTCCGTCATTTTCTTGTGCAAGTAGAGCTCCCAAAGAATGGTCGAGGGCTCTTGTGTACAAGATAAAGGGTTTTCCAGTCGTGGGAGTAGCCAACACCGGAGGTTTGGTCAGGTATGACTTGATGTCTTGAAATGCAGCTTCACATTCTGCATCCCAAACAAAGTCTACACCTTTCTTCATTAGGCGAGAAAATGGACGGCACTTCCCTGATAGGTTGGAAATGAATCGTCGAATGTACGCCAACCTCCCTTGAAGTCCTTTTAGTTCTCTTAGAGTTCTTGGGGATGGCATTTCTAGGATAGCCTTGACTTTGATGGGGTCAAGTTCTATTCCGGCTTTCCGAACTATGAATCCAAGGAACTTACCCAATGAGACACCGAAAAAGCATTTGAGGGGATTCATTCGCAGTTTGTGTTTGCGAAGTCAGAGGAAGACTTCTCTAAGATCATTGAGATGGTCTTCTTTTCTTTTGCTTTTGACGGCGAGGTCATCAAAATAACATTCGACCGTCTTGTACTGCATATCTTGGAATATTTTCATCATAGCCCTCTGATATGTTGCACCGGCATTTTTTAGACCAAATGGCATGACAGTGTAGCAATACACGCCAAATGGGGTCCGAAATGATGTATGTCTCTCATCTTCGGGATGCATTTTTATCTGATTATAGCTAGAGAAGCCATCCATGAAAGTCATTTGCTCAAATCCGTAGGTGTTGTCAATCATTACCTCTGGTATGGGGAGCGAGAATTCATCTTTGGGGCATGCATTATTCAGGTCTTTATAGTCAATACAGACTCTGATTTGCCCATTTTTGTTTGTCACGGGGACGATGTTGGCCAGCTATTCAGGGTGTTGTTCCTCGCGGATGAAGCAACGCTTTTGAGTTTCTGAACTTCTTGTTCAATTTTATCCATCACATCAGAATGGAATCTTCTTTGGCCTTGTTTGACAGACTTTGTATTTTCTTGCAGATTGAGTTTGTGGACTGCTATTTTGGGGTCTAAACCAAGCATTTCAGCGTAAAACCATGCAAAACAATCAACGAACTCACGAAAAAAAGAGACATATTCGGGCAACTCATCATCCTTTATATTCTTACTTATGAATACAGGACGTGGGTTATCTGGTGTTCCCAAGTATATCTTTTGAACAGAATCTTCTGTTGGAAGGTTTAAAGGTGGTTCCTCCACAATATTTTTGAAGGCTTCCTGTCACGCCCCCAAACCCGGACCCCACAGCGGCCCGACCTCGGGGGGCGTGAACTTGGGATATAAGTAATAATTATATTTCTCCCAGGATCCGCGTGAGTGAGGATGACAATTCCAACTCATTCTGAATATTTTGCGGAAGCTTACGTGGCGTTGCGACCCGGATTCCGTGGCCATCGGATTCCGCATCGCACTCAACCGCTAGCATATAGCTATTGTATCAAGAATCATATCAGACTGGAACAAACCATCACATTAAAAGTACAGAGCTGACAGTAACAGGATATTTCATTCCCACATATGTTCAAGTTACAAATATCAATGTGCATTAATTAAAATCCCAGAGAACAGGCTAACAAAAGCCATATAAATAACAAGCTAAATAAACACTACCCCACATGTGACGTAACTCAGATGTCGAGCTAAATGTCTACATGACATAGTCGACGCTACAAATCTGCAACTCATGGCTCCACAGCCAACACGTGCACTCAGCTCGGAGCAAAGAAATCTGGACCTGAGTACCAAAAGAGTGGGTCAGACACGACGGTCTGGCAGGTGGATGAAAAGATATAAACGATAATCTAAATAATAAAACATGTGGTAAATCATGACATTCGATCAAGAGTTGCGTAGATTTAAAACCAGTGTGAACAAGTATATCTGACAAAACATGTATTCATTTTAAAGCATGTGTATAAGCATATATATCTGGTAAAACATGCATTCCTTTAAAACAACTGTAAAACATGTATTCCTTTAAAATGACTGTAAAACATGTATTCCTCACATTGCGAACCCAGTCCATAGGCGGACCCTGCAAATTGCCCTTCTTCAGGGGAGCCACAATCGTGGGGAACGGATTGGCAACCACACTAAAGCTAAATCCTCTCTATCACTAATGTGATGAGAGCAAGATCGGGCGTTGGTCTCTAACACGCGAAGTGACGAGAACCAACATTATACATATATATATATATACATATAGCTAGACAAGACCAGGGCCGCGGAACCGGGTAATCGGGACGGGATCCAAGCTGCAGCTGGCGGGAGCACGATGGGGGAGGCCCAAGTCAGTTGATCAGACTGACAAGGACGTCCAAGCTTAGTGGTGCCGACTCACGGTGACATGAGAAATCAAAACATGTACAAAACTATATCGGTATAAAACACTCGGGCAGGCGGGATACGGTGCTCGTAGGCACGTATTTCATATCACTATCTTTTCATGCATAAACGGGGCTGGCGGGACATATCAGGCGTATAAATCAGAATTCGAGATAAAACCAGTCGGATCGGGTAATTATACCTATAATCTGAGTAAAACAATGCAATGAATCCTTATGCCATTAGGGACTATATATTGGGGCATCCATATTCAAATGACATGTATAAGGATCTTGTATGTCTATATTACCCTTAGTATGGTACTCAAATGATAGAGGACATACTAAGTTTCCTTATGCACGTTGATGAATCCAAAAATCCCAATACATTTCCTAAATGGTGTTTCTTTCTAAGTCAATCTCCTTATGTCATCCCCTGGGTCTTTCCAAGGTGGTAGGGCATCAGAACAACCCATCCAAACCTTTAAATACCATATCTGAAACCAATAGAAAAGACTCAGGAATTCTGGGTAAACTCGGTCACCTGTCGGTCAGCTGGCGGTTAGCCGCCGAAGTGATCAGCGGTTAGCCGCTGGCTGACCGCAGAGCTGACCGCGGCTCACCCTGCTAGAATGTAGCATTCTGTGTTTCTAACCGCGCATTTCGGCTACCTGGCGGTCACTGGGTTTGGGGTTGGCGGTTAGCCGCGAGCTGACCGCGCGGCTGACCGCGGTTCACCTGTCAAAACGAAGCATTCTGTGTTTGTAACCGCATCTGGGTCGGCTAGCCGCCGGTCACCTGTCGGCTAGCCGCCAAGGTGACCGCCCGCTGACCGCCCAGCTGCGGAAACTCTGCATCAGGTGCAGATTTCAGCTCTTTCTTTCCCATCCCTTTTCACCTCAACTTCACCCATTTCCTAACATGAGATGGGTCTATTCTCTTCCATTTCTCATCTCATTCTTTCCTCCAATCACCATTCTATTAAGGCATTAATTCTCATTCCAAAACAAACTTCATTCAATGCAAGTACAATCTCATTCATGAAATCCATAATGGCAAAACAAGCTTTAGTAGATGAATGCATACATTCTCATGAAATTGGCTAGGAGAAAATCTTATCAATAAACATATTTCCAAAAGCATTATGAAGCATAGGAAACTAGAGGAGGATGAATAGTAAATCCACATTTTCAATAAAACCAAAAGCTCATTCAAGTCAAATCCATTCATTCACTTGCCTTGGGTTCCAAAGTAGCTAATCAAGCTCTAATCACCCTCTCAAGCCACAAATCTCCAATCTATACAAAAACCCCAAAATAAACCCATCTTAGAACCCTAAAATGGCAAACCAAAGAACAAGAAGAAGAGAGCTCCCAATAGAGAAGGTGGAGACTCTCTAGAGCTAGGAAAACACAAACCTAGGAGATTGAAGGAATTGCTTACTTGGAAGTGCTTCAAATGAAGAAGACTAGCTCGAGGAGAACCTCAATGTGGATGGATTTCTCTTCTAATGGCATCCATGGAGAGCTTGAGATGAGGGGAAGAAGGAGATGGGCACAAATCTCTCATTTTGGCAAGCTTGGAGGTGAGTCTTGTGAGAAAACAAGAAGAAGAAGAAGAAAGGGGAAAACCCTAGGCTGAGTTCCTCTCCTAACGCTGGGAACGAATGGGGAAGAAGAAGATGGCTGGCCTTTTTGTCAAAAGGGTGGGTGTGGGTCCCACCATCACTTAAACTTGTCGGGACTAAAACATCGGTTTCTGGGCCCCGGATGTAATCGACGAAGAAGAGAAAAATGTTCCTCATAAAATCTATTTTTCAAAAAGTATAATTTTGGCATGGTTTTGAGATCTCGGAATTTGGGTCCAGATTTTTGTGTAAAAAGACTGTTTTACCCCTATCAATGGCAAAGTAGGGTCTAAAGGTCTCGAACGGAAACGGAGCAAATACAAAGGTTGTCGGGAATAATAAAATACATTAAACGAAACAAATTACCAATATCCAGAATTATTGCACAAATCCCAAAACTAATCAAAACACAATAAACGAACCCCCAAAATCACACAACTCACAAGGGAAACCCCCAAAGGTTCCACTCAATCAAAAGAGTTCTCAAAATCATTCAAAGCTATAAAAAGCTATTCTAATCCAAATTTAACCAAATGCCACTAATCCCACTTTAGAAAACTAGTCCAAAATTAAGAAGACACTAATCCCAGAAATTAGGGGTCGGGTTCTCACACTTCCAACTCAACAATACCTTCTGAATTTCCAAGGGCATTTTCAGACCAAGGTTCCATCTATGTCCATAAATCTTGTTGATCGGTACTCTTCTCAAGACTTGCTATGAGATGATCCCAATCACCTGCTGAAACTGAGTTGAAGTAAGGCACTTCTTTTGGAGACAATGGTTCTTCTGGGTCAGAAAACCGTGCGTCTATGTCATCGGACAATTCCTCTTCATCATCAGAGAAATCATACCAATTTGATGAGCTTCCTGGGTCCTTGTCGGGTAACTCTTTAAAGAGATATTCAGGGAGATCAATGTCTTCATCATCACGAGATGTTGAGGCCTGGTCGGCAAAACGACTTTGCAGCCTTTGTGTCAACTGTCTCATCGAAGTGTCAGGATCATACCCCAACCCGTATGAAGACTTGTCTATGCGACGGTGAAATTTCCAATCTTCCAGCTGACTTTTGGTCAGGGTGGGTTCCAATGGTATAAGAATACCATGGCCACCTCCCAAACCAATTGGATTTTGAGCGTCATAGCCCATTTTCTTCATGATAGCTTGTGCCACTGGACTATACAAGGATAGTTGAGGCATACCTTCATTTTGAAAAGGTTTAAGCAAGGAATTTGATGAAGAAGCTTCCGATCTATGGAAGAAGATTGTTTTCTCTACTGCCGTTATTGCCGGAACAATGAAGGTAGCAGATGCAGGATCTTCTACGTCAGCAGGAGTCTCCAATGGAGTGAGGGCAGGCTAAACTTGCTGAGTATCAGCTTGGCTTGACGATGTATCGTCTTCGGGCTCTGAATCCGAATATGTGTCTTGTATGATAGACACGAAGGAAACAGCAAACTTGCCCCCGGTCTTTTGTTTTGTCTTTTTTGCTTTTGTAATAATTACCAAAGGTTTGGAAGATTTGAAGGAGACAACGAAGGGAGACGGATTGATCTCTTCAGATTTGCCGGAAGGTTTGTTTTCTTCCGATGATTGCTGAGGAGCCTTACCTTTATCTTTTTGGAGATTGCCGGCAAAGGATGTTACTTTCTCCCCCTTTTCTTCTTTTTCGTCCTTGTACATCTGAGAGTCTACGAAATGAACTTCTTTGCCTTTGAAGGGCTTTTTGTCTGCAAACACTCGATGTATCAAGCCGTCATCGCCAACAAACTTGATGCACTGATGTACAGTTGAAGGAACAACACCATTCTCATGTATCCAAGGGCGTCCGAGAAGGAGGTTGTAGCATGAAGGGGTCTTTATTGCATACACGGTGACTTCAGAGATAAGATCACCTATTTGCAACCTGAACCTGATTTTACCAATGGGCCTTTGAGTACTCCCATCATATCCAAAGATGGACACAGATGTGTGACTCAGCTTGCTAGGTGGGATACCCAACTCTTCGAGTGCTATAGTAGAGATGAGGTTGAGTGCAGAACCTGGGTCAATTTGGACTCCGTGTATCGGCATCTCTTTGATGTACCCTGTGAAGTACAAGGGTCGATTGTGCTTTGTCTCACCTAGCAGGAGGTCTTCCTTATTGAAGGCGATGGCAGCACTTGCTGCTTTTTTTACCAAGAGGCATTCAGTGCAAGGTCCTATATCCAATAAAAATCTGGGTAGACGGGCTAAAAAACCGCATCTAGGCCATGTTGAATAGAAGGAGGAGGGAAAACCTTAGGGGTGGCCCCCCAAGGGACTTCAATCACCCTGTAGTGTTTTCAGCAAAGTTTTTTCAAAGCATGGGAGCTTCTTTGCGTAGAGGTTTTCAAGACAATTTTTCAGAACCCTTTCCAATGATTTTTTCCATGACCCTTTCTCCTTGGAATGACCGCCTATTTATAAGCTTCTACTAGCCATTTAGGAGGGTTTATGGGCATTAATGGCATTGATGCTCCATGATGGGAGGAGTTACAAGTATTTAATTTTTGATTTTGTAACTCCTTTTTCTTGGATTTTGATTGGCCGATGGACATTTAATTGCTTTTAATCTCCATGATGATGGGAGTTTCATGATTAATTACCATGATTAAACTTCATAATGATAGGAGTTACATGGTTAATTGTCATGATTAATTGGACTTGTAACTCCTTTTTCTTGGCTTCTGATTGGGCCGTCCAAAATAATGAGTTAATGACCGTAATAAATTGTCATAAACGGGTCAATTAACAGCATTAATTGGTCGCCAAGTCGCTTGAAGAGTCGCAAGCCACGCTGCGCCTCTTGGAACTCTTCTTGCGATGATCATTAATGGATTTCCATGTTGATCAACATCGGATGACCATGAAATTTCAGATATTGATTGGTACTAATGGGCCAGCAACATCTGTCCAGTCGATTTCACGATCGGTCAGGCAGAAAGTGTGCTTTCTTGGTCGACCGGTTGGCGATTTCAGAGTGTCCGATGACGATCGAATGATTTCGATGGCGGATCCATGATGTTGACAAAGATCGACGGATATCATGCATCAAAAATCAAAATTTGAGAAAATCACAGGGGTCAAACATCTTGAAACCCGAAAAAGATCGGAAAAACGGTCATTTCGGCTGAAATCCGGCGACGCGAAAATCCGGGTCGCCGGCGACCATGGGACTTGTCTCTTTTTCGACCGCCGTTCGGTCGCCGTTTCTCGACCGTTTTTCGAGCTTTTTTGCTTCTTTTTTCTCCTATATTTTTCTTGACATTTCTCCTCATTTGTTGGCTTGATTCCTCTGAAGAAAACCTGTCGACAAGCCTTGCAAGTTAGAGCACAAAGTTCCCTATTTTTGGAAAAGCCGAAGACTTTGTAGCCGATTTTCCGCCAAGAGTTGAAACTAGGTCAAACGATGTCGGAATGACCTGAAATTTGAGGTGAAGCTTCCTAAGCATTAGATAGGACCAACCATGGGCTTTTATTTGAGTTTTGAAGCCGTTTGGGGTCCCATCGATGCTAGACTTTATTTCACTACGCGGAAGATGTCAAGCTTTGATGTGCAGTCAACCGATGTCCGATTGACCTGAAATTTACAGGGAGCCTATTGGAGTCTTTTTTAGATGATCCATTAACTCCAATTTGGATGTCATGGTCTCAGGGAGCGCCGCTACCGGTAGGCTTGATTTTGTTTCCGAGCGTCAAAGTTAGGTCAAACGTTGTCGGAATGACCTGAAATTTGATGTATAGCCCTTTGGAAGCATGTAGAAGCTACCCATGTGCTTTGTTTGATGAGTGGCGGCATTGGTGGTTCTCACCGCCAAGAGGCTTGATTTCGCCATTCGAGAGTTGCTGGATGGTCAAACGGTGTCGGTTTGACTTGAAATTTGACGTGGAGCCTTATAAAGGTATTTTGAGATCATCCATAGGCTCTGATCGAAGATTTGATATCTTCGACACCATCACTGCCAGGAACACCTGTTCAGCTGTTGGAGGAGTGAAGTTAGGCCAGACGGTGTTGAAATGGCCCGAAACTTCATGTGTACCCTTCTTTTGGCTATTTTGAAGGATATTGCAGTTTTTGTTTGATTCTGACAAGATTTGGTGCTTGAAGCATCTTTACTTGTTTGTAGTAGAATGCGGCTCCATGTAACTTTTGATGTTGAGGAGGCAAAATGACATTTTTGGTGTCAACAAGGAGGGAGTGTGAGAATTTCTGGTATTTCTCACATTTTCTGGCGTAGAGCTGGGCGTCCTTTTGCATGTAGGGCCACCAATAGCCTTGCCAGTGTGACTACCGCAGATTCCTTCGTGAATTTCATACAGGAAGTCTTCGACCTTGCTTGGATGGACGCACTGGAGGTAGGGTCCGGTGTATGACTTCTTGTAGAGCCTATCATCTGGGGATAGCCAGAACCGAGCTGCTTTCAGTCTGATCTTGTGAGCCTCGTTCTTGTCTTCAGGCAACTGGTCGTCTCTTAGGTAGGCATTGATTGAGTCCATCCAGCTTGGACCGAGATCAACACACATGAGCTGTCAAGGTGACTAGAGTTCTATGCTTGGCTTTTCGAGTGTCTCCACTTCGACAATTCTTCTGTTCCCAGCTTCAACAGCCGAGGCGAGGCTGGCGAGGGCATCAGCATGAGAATTGGACTCTCTGCCGATCTGCTGGACTTCGACTCTTTGAAACTGAGAGAGGAGCTCTTTCGCACAAGCCAAGTAGGCCGCCATCCTGTCGTCGCGAGCTTGGTAGTCCCCGCTAAGCTACCTCGTCACCAGCTGGGAGTCGCTGAAGACCACCAGTTGCCGAGCCTGCAGGATTTTGGCGCTGTTTTGCCCGGCGATGAGTACTTCGTACTCAGCTTCGTTATTGGACACCTTGAAGCCAAGTGTCAGAGCTTGTTTGATGACAAGGCCCTCCGAAAATTGGAGGACTATGCCAGCGCCACCCGTTTTGGATGTTGAGGATCCGTAGACGAAGACCTTCCAAGTTGAGTCAAGGAACTGTTTCCAGGACCGCTCTTGTTCCGTCTCGGTGACTGCGTCCATATCCTTATTGTCCCCCAGTTCGGTGTCAAGCAGTCTCAGTGCGCCGAACTCGGAGAGGTGAATTCTACAATGAAATCTGCCAAAACCTGGGCTTTGATGGTCGTTTTGGGTTGATACTTGATATCATATTGTCCCAGTTCAACAGTCCATTTGGAGATTCGACCGGAGAAGTCTGCCTTCCTGAAAAGCGTCTTGAGTGGATATTCTGTAACAACCACTATAGTGTATGTCTGGAAGTAGTGGGAGAGTTTGCAAAAGGCACTGACAAATGCTAATGCAAGTTTCTCCAGCTTTAAGTACCTGGTTTCGACATCGAGGAGGATCTTGCTCATATAATAAATAGGCCTTTGTTGCCTGTTTTCTTCTCTAATGAGTATCGAGCTCACTGCATGATCCGAGACCGCCAGGTACAAGTACAGGACTTTGCCTTGCATTGGTGTTGACAGCAGGGGTGGCGAAGATAGGTAATGCTTGAGTTGCTGTAGAGATTGGTCGCAGTCCGGCGTCCACTAGAACTTGGAGCTTTTCCGTAAAAGCTGAAAGAAGGGTCCGCACTTGTCGGAAGCTCGGCTGCTGAAGCGGTTGAGCGTGGCTGCCATGCCGGTCAGTCTCTGAACTTGCTTCTCCGAGGTCGAACTTTGCACCTCCTGAATCATCGTGATCTGGTCCGGATTTGCTTCAATCACTCTTCTTGTGACCAAGCTCCCCAAGAATTTGCCGGAGCCGACGTCGAATGCACATTTAGACGCATTCAACTTCAACTGGAACTACCGGATGATATCAAATATTTGACTGAGGTCTACCAAGTGGTCCCATGACCTTTTACACTTGACAACCATGTCGTCAATGTAAACCTCCACCGTTTTGCGGAGCTGGGCCTGAAACATCTTAGTGACCAGCTGCTGGTACATCGCTCCCACGTTTTTCAACCCAAAGGGCATGACTTTGTAACAGTAGATGCCTTGGGGCGTGATGAAGGCGGTTTTCTCCTAGTCAGGTTCGGACAGTGGGATCTGACGGTAACCTCGGTAAGCATCGATGAAACTCATCCGGTTGTGTCCGACGGTGGCGTCAATCAGCTGGTCGGTCTTTGGAAGGGGGAAGCTGTCCTTGGGGTAAGCTTTGTTAAGGTCGGTGAAGTCCACGCAAACCCTCCACTTCCCATTCTTTTTCCTAACCACCACTGTGTTGGCCAGCCATTCCGGGTAATGGACCTTCTTGATTGCCTAGGCTTCTAACAGCTCCTGAACCTCCTCGATCACGGCTTCAGTTTGTGGGATCCCCGTTCTGCATGCTTTTTGGATCATAGGTTTGTGTTTGGGGTCCACGTTTAGCTTATGGCACATGACCTCGGGACTGATGCCGGGCATCTCATAGGGAGTCCACGCAAAGACCTCCTTGTTCTGTAACAGGAGGTTGAGCAGCTCGGTCTTCTCGGGCTCGGGAAGCTGACTCCCTAACAGAAAAAATTTGTCAGGGTCATTAGGGTCGAGCCTAATCTCTGTGAGGTCTTCGATCCTCTTCTGCGCTAGGGCCTGGCCGACATCCCCGAGCTCGGCTTCTCTGTCCAGCTGGCCATGTGAACCTGTGATAACTCGGCTTCGCCAGGCAACACGGCCATCATGCACTGTTTGGCCATGTGCTGGTCGCCCCTGACCGTTACCACTTCTATTTGGCCGGACTGGCTTTCCAATGGAAATTTGAGCTTTTGGTGGCGGGTGGAGGGTACAGCTTCCATGCCGTGAAGCCAAGTCCTCCCTATTATCACATTGTATGGGGATGGTACGTCGACCACTAGGAAGTCAGCTTGTATGAGGCGCCTCCGACTTGGACTTTGAGGGAGATTCTGCCCTCGGGGTACACGGGCTTCGAGCTGAAACCCATTAAAGGGGTGTGGGCTGCCTGGAGATCCTCGTCTTTGAGACCCATCTTCTTGAAGCAATCATAGTAGAAGATCTCCGACGATTTCCAGGGATCCACCAGTACTCTCTGAACCAAGAAGTTCTTTAACTTCAAGGTGAGAACTAGAGGATCGTTGTGGGGGAGCTGGACGCCATCTAGGTCCCTATCTGAGAACCAGATTTTGGGCCCCTCTGTCCGCGCTTTTTTTGCAGCAGGTTCCAACTCGGCAGTCATCACCTGCTTCTGGTGGGAGGCTTTCCTGGCCTCGACATGGGCTTGAGAGCTCCCTTTGGTGGAGGGGCAAGGTGGATGACATTGATGATGCCCTCTGGTTCATCGCTGTCATAGCCGTTGTCATCTCGGTGGTGAGGTTGGCTATTGTCCCTGCTTTCTTCCTTGACGTAGTCCCATAAGTGCCCTTCCTCTACGAGATTTTTGAGGTGAGACTTAAAGGCTTTGCAGTCCTCGGTTTTGTGCCCATTCTATTTGTGGTAGGCATAGAAATTGTTCTGATCTCGGGAGGACGGGTCACCTTTCATTGGTTGCGGCCACTTGAAGAAGGGCTGAGCCTTGATCCTGCTGAGGAGCTTGTAGATCGGCTCCTTGAAGACCGTGTTTACAGCTTTGTAGGCAGTGGCTTCACGCTTGAACTTCTTGCCGCCCCCCGAGGTGGGGACCGAGGCCGCTGCCGAGGTGGACGAGGCCCTGTGCCGGTCCGACTCCTCCCTTCTGGAGGATCTCTTGTCCTTTTTGGACGGCTTGTCTTCCTGGTAGAGGCCAAAATTCTCCCAGCCTCGAGCCTCGTCTTCTTCTGCTCTAATGAATTGGTTTGCCCCAGCCATTAAAGCTTTCATTGTGACCACGGGGAACCTGACCAGGTCCATCCGCAGCTCGATGCCTGGCCGCAGAGCCTGCTGAAAAGATTTGACAGCCACCTCGTTAAAAGCACCTTCGATTTGGTTGTAGACCATCCAGAATCTTTTGGCGAACTGGGTGACGTTTTCGTTCTGACACATTCTAAGAGCCATAAGATCAGCGTCCGTCTTGGGGATGACCCTATGGGCCTGGAACTTCTCCAAGAAGGAATTCTGGAGCTGCTGCCAGCTTGAGATGGAGCCCTCGAGAAGCGAGCAGAACCATCTCAGGGGGAGGTCTCCCAAACTAGAGGAAAAGACTCAATAGTTCAGGTAATCCTCGTCACCCCATACCGACATCCTCTGGATGAAATGTCGGAGATGCGCTGTAGGGTCTGAGATTCTATTATAGAGGACGAACCTCGGGACGTTGAACTTCTCTGGAAGAGAGAACTTTCTGACCTCCTGAGAAAAGGGAGACGCGCCAAGATCCTCTAATTCGAAAGTGCTGTACGGATCTCAAGTGATGCCAGCGATCTCCATATTTTGCCGAATCGTCTGCTTGATCTGCTAGTCAAGCCATTCCTTCAAGTCGCCCTCATCCTCCGGCTTTTGGCGCAGCTTTTTGGACTCTTTGTTCAGATGGTTGCTGCTCGAGCCTTCATCATAAACTCGGTCACGCCTCTTGTTATTGAGGACATGCCTTAGATCCTGCTTGGCTGAAGGAGGAACCTGGCCGTGTCTGGGAGGTGGACTCGGGGCCTTCCTTCCCTACCGGAGCTGCTGTCGAAGCTAACGGATGAGCTCGTCCTTTTCCTAGATAACAAGGTTTTGGGCCCTGATATCTTCGAGGAGAGGGTCATCATTGTCGTCGGGGTTGGCTTGATGGTGGGATTGTGACTTGGCCAATACTGACGCTTCACCTTGCTTGGTGACTAACTTCTCACCTCGCTTGGTGTGTTCCTTGCTCTGGTGGGGTTGTTCTAGTGGCAGAACATCTTGACAGGAAGGTGCTGTCACCCCCCTTGACGATGAGCCTGACTGGACCGTGGCACTCACGGCGCCAGACCTTCCTCCTGACCTTCTTTGTCGAGGGGGCGGAGGTGGTAGTTTCTGTGACAGTATAGGTTGTAAGGACGGGGCCTTGGATGATCCTTCACCGTTTCTGGTCTTTGGAGGCATGGTGTTTGTAGATTTTGTTCAGTCATTCCCCACAGACGGCGCCAACTGTAAGTACAAAAAACGACACCCACTTAATTAGGAGGAAGTAAAACTTTGATCATGGGAAAGACTGAACGCCGGAGACCTAAAAGGGAAGGAGAGAAGCTGGGGTCAAAGGCCCTAGCTGCCGTCAGCCGAAGGCACTCCGATGCCTGAGTTAGTTCTGGAAACTAAGCAGGGGATGAGTGGAGAAGAAAAGTAAGATGGTGCATGTATTTTACGTTGCGTACCTTCATGGGGCTGATCCCATGTGTATTTGTAGATGGAATCCGCATCATTCTCTTGGTGAGTGGGGGTAGGTGGGGTAAGGTCCCATCAGGCCTTACCCGGACACCCAATGGTAGGTAAAAAGTGAACATCCCATCGGAAGTTCTCATTCCCCTTAGACAACTGACGTGATGGAATGATAGAGCCAACTTCTTATCTCTATAATGAGCCACCCTATCTGTCAGAGCATGCCCGTACTTCTCATAGGAGTACGATGGCCCACTTCCGCCCTTCAATACCTTTACCGAGACTAGGAATGGTCTTGCCAAGCTGACACTCTTGCCGAGCTGCCGAGCTAATACTCTTCTGCCGAGCTGGCACTCTTTACCAAGCTGCCGAACTGCCGAGCTGCGTTTACCGAGATCAAGGCGACCAACTGGTACTGTTACCGTGGTTTAGCTTAATCTCGGTATTATGGTATTTTACCCACACAAAAGTATTCAGGCTTTGCTTCAACCTGTTAATGATGAAGAAATAGAGTTTGCAATCAAAAAAGGCCTAGTCCCCACACAAGGCTCCAAGACCGGATGGGTTTAATGTTCACTTCTTCAAATTATACTAGCCAGTTGTGGGTTTGAATGTCTGCCGTGCCATGTAGGGCCATTTTCAGGTTTTTTTCGGATCTTTTAGAGTGGGCGATTTTGTATGTCTTCATCATTCTCAAGGTAGAGAGAGATTGAGGGAAATCTTCATCATTCTCCAAGTAGTGTGAGATTAAGGGAAAATGAGCACCTGCAGCCTGCGAGCAACTGCAAATGTAGTTCAGCATTAAGGTGTCAGCCCCTTAGGTAGTGTTTGGTTCGCTGTAATGAAGGTCAGAATGGAATGGTCATTCCAACGGAATAATCATTACTGCGTTTGGTTCGCAAAAAAGTATAGGAATGACCATTACCTCCGAAATGATCATTCCTTTATGTAGAGGAATGGTCATTTCACTGGAAAGGCAGAGGAATGGCCATTCCATTCCTATCTAACATTTGGTTGAGACGAAAATACCCTTTCACATTAGCTATGAAAAAACCCTTTCTCCTATCACGAAAAGGGATCGTCTCCTCTCGGTCTCCATCGCCCTCCTCTCCATTTTCAGTCCAACGAAGCCTCGCCAGTGTCTCGCCCGGAGCCCAGGTCCCAGCCACACATACCGGTGCCATGTACACAGTTTCTTCTTCTTCTTCCCCATTTTTTTTTAAAGCTACTGCAACTGGCCTCTGTTTTTCTACAGCTGCTGCAACAGATCGTCTCTGTTTTTCTCCCCTCATCGATGGACGAGTGGACCGACTCTCACCCAACAGAGCTGGTTCTGAAAGGCTTCATCAGCTCTCGGAGGTTCTTCTTCTCTCCCTGCACCACAAAATCGATCATGGAAGAAGCCCACATTCCACTAAAAGAAGAAAACAAAATGGGTCTTCAAGAAGCAGCAATGTCAACAAGGAGAGGTGTTTTCCTATTTCTCTTCCATTTCCTCTCTATCTGGAGCTATGAAGAAAACACAAAAGAGAGGAAAAACAGTGCTGTTTTTCTCTGTTACCCCATTTAAGTGGTAATCATTATTAGTCTTCTAATCAATGTTTAGATGGTTGTACCATTGATCCAAATTTAACTAATTTTCTCTATTACTTGTAAGCTCATGTGGCGGGATGACGTTTGTTATGGTGGTGGTAGATGTTTGCTTGACTGGTGGTGTTGTTTAGGAAGGGAAAATTGCAGAGAAACAGGAAGATGATGATGTCGTTGCCGTGCTTTTTGTGCAAAAGGAAAGGAATTTCCTTTCCTTGTTTTCTCTGCTGCAACAGAACAAGGCCCAAATGTTATGACCACCGTCAAATTCCCATATTGAGTTTCACTAAACAATTGGACACTCTCGTTTATGAAGGCTCTCCACTCTGGTTTTATGGTGCCACTGAAACAAGCCAACAATGGGGCGTTTATGACTAACAAGGTTGCAGTGAGACCAATATTTCATCCTAGTGGCGCCCATCATTCGGTCATTCAATGCTGCTCATTTGCTGGGACCTAGCACATTTCAACCCTAGAAATCAAATATAGATGATTTTATTAGATAATTGTGTGTTGTGTAAAAAATTCATACAAAGGTATGTTGGTCAGTTTTATGTAAATTTTATTCCATTCCAGGCATCATTCCAGCGTACCAAACACAAGAATAGGAATTCAGAATTCTATTATTGGGTTGATTCCTCAGCATACTAAACGCTGGAATGGAAATGACTATTCCTGCCTCATTCCATTCCAGACTCATTACCTTAGTCTTTCCATCCCATGAACAGGTTGATATCAAGTCCAATTTTACACTCACTGAACCTACACTCACTGTTGGATTAAATCTTAAGAAAACTTGCAGTTAAAATGACATTAAACTTTAAAACTGTTAAATCAATTACTAGTATAATCGGATGTGATTGGATCCCCCTTATCCATGACCAGACCTTTCATTGCCCTCCTCCCATCCCATTTGGTAAACTTATATCTCATAGGGCCCAACGAGTTACATTGCATAAAAGTTGTACAAGTTGTATGGGTTCTGCTCCTAAGAGAACATTTTCCCACGGTACAAAGAACCTTAGTGGCTCAAACATGTTTCACGGCCTAAAAAAAAAAAAAAATTTCTACACACTCATTGGGCTGACATAAAATCCAATTTTACACTCACTAAACCTACACTCACTGTTGGATTGAATCTTAAGAAAACTTACGGCTAAAATGACAATAAACTTTAAAACCGTTAAATCAATGACTAGTATAGTCAGATGTGGTTGGATCCCCCTTCTCCATGACCAGACCTTTCATCGCCCTCCCATTTGGTAAAACTTATATCTCATAGGGCCCAATGAGTTGGATTGCATAAAAATTGTATGGGTTCTGCTCCTAGGAGAACATTTCCCCACGGTACAAAGAACCTTACTCGCTCAAACATGTTTCACGGCCTAAAAACAAAGGGTTTCTACACACTCAACAGTAGAAACTAAAACTATCAAATACAAAAAATAATTATCACTGTAGAAATAAAATATCACGGAAAAGTCATCCTTCACAAAAATAACCTTATTAGTGCCAAAGTTGGTTTTAACCATACTTTGGTGGATTCTTCCACCCCCAATGATTACGATTTCAAGTTTACAATTCCCTCCACAATCTCATGACATTATGGTAAATCCCTAATTTCATGCTTTTAGGTGTCATAAATTGTATCATCCTACCAACCATTTATGGCAATGTGGCAAAACCATTTTGTTTTTGTTTTTTTGCTAATACATGACAATGTGACAAAACCAAACCCAATAAACAGCTTGCCAACTCAACTTGCGAGCTCAATTTTAGGACTCAATGCCACAACTAATGAAAATCTGAACCATTTAAAAATAAATGATTTCTCCTTGTATGGCGTGTCCCTAAATTTTACTCTAACAAGCATTTGTCCCACCAAACCATATGGCTGATCATAGAATTGCACAAACTCGCGCATCGTTAATCATATGCTCTCAATCTTACTATTGAATCAAATCTTATTGGAGTAAACTTTGAAAACATCCTATAAATGGGAGGGCATTCACTTTGCACCATTTCGTTTTTTTAATGGGCAAGCTCCACCATGGAGCCACTCCTACTCATATGAAGTGTCAGCATTTGCACTGAAGCCTTGAAGGCAAGCAGACCAGTGTAAATGAGAGCTAAGAAAACAATAGAAAGCAAGACATGGAAACTAATCAAGAAACTGAGACTGTTTTCAAAAGACCAAAACCATAAATCTCAAAAACTAGAGTGGGAACACACCCCCATAATCGTATCACCTACTTCCCAGTTTTAAAAAACATTACCAAAAAGAAAGAAAGATGATGGAATAAACGGATGAGCATTTGAGAAGCCAACTAGAAGAGAGAAGTCCCCTTTCCCTTCTTATCTCCGCCAATTTCGAAGTGCTTGCACCTCTGCAAAACCAGAACATTATTATCAGAGAAAGGGTCAGAGAAAGAAAAGTTTACATAGTTTCTGCATAAAGTTAAACCCTCCAGCTCATCATCATTGTCAAAATCCTCCTACACCATCTGGAATTCTATTTCTCCATTCTCATCAACGTTCAGTAATGTTCCAAAGCCAGATTGTCTACCTAATGCAAAGGCCTACAGGGAAGACAGATTTATAAACCACCTTTTCATACTATCAACGTGTGACACATACAAACTGCAGCATTAAGTGAGCCCCAATGTTAGATAGCCAAGGCAAGGAATGATCATGGCCCACCTTGCAAATGGATCAAACTTCCTTTTAGGGGCAGCTGATTCACAAATGGCTCATCTCATTATTTACGATGGACATTCATGTGGCATCTTTGCATGATGATATGGAAAGGAGATGCATGTAGAATTAGATATCCAATTCAGGGTAGCATCTGACAATGGACTGAATCAGGGGCATTTTCTGTCAAGACTACTATTCTAAACATATGGGATCACATTTCAGAGGCCAAGATTGTTCCTCAGATGGACCCTTATCATCTGAAGGATGAACCATATCCCCACAACAGAATAATCCCAACCACTGAACTTGGAACCAATTTTATTACATCGTTGGTTATGTTTTATGTTAGCCATTAATGTTAAGTGTAACTAAAGGGGCCACCAGATGAACAGTTCAGGCTTCTCGAAAGTGATCCCTATTCCCAGATCCTAGTGTCTTAACACTGGATGAGAAATGAATGTAGAAACATTAATATATATATACCCCTTTCTGAAACTAACCTTGATTGGATGTTGAGACACATGCTTGCAGCTCTGGCACTGCAGCCTCAGCACAATCTTTTTTGTCGTTTTAGCCTACAAAAGGAAAAATAAGGCTAAATCAGTGGTGGAAAATTAAACAAATTTAGCTAGTTAAAACTACAAAGGCCACAACATCAAAATTTTCAAGTTGGAAATTATTTGAAAGACAAAATGGGAGAATGGAGAGAGTTACCTTCTTATGGAAGACAGGTTTCGTCTGTCCTCCATAACCCGATTGCTTCCGGTCATAACGACGCTTCCCTTGAACAGCCAAACTGTCCTTACCTTTCTTGTACTGAGTAACCTTATGCAGGGTATGCTTCTTGCATTCCTTGTTTTTGCAATATGTCTTCTTTGTTTTTGGAACGTTAACCTGTTTTAATATACATGTTCTTTTAAGTCCTCTAAATGAAATTATAACAAAAAATATTAAAAAATTGATGCACCGTGAATATTCACTTTCTCAATCCATTTCAGGAACATGGAATGTAGGAGAAATTCGATAGCAGAACTAAATGCATATGCATGTATTACCTAATCATCCTTGCATCTTATTTTTTCCAGGGCGTAGGAAAGAACTCAGTCTGGTCTTGCGGTGCATTCACTCCCGTTACGAGAATGAAATGCCACCCCAGCTCGACTCAAGACCAAGACTCCTTACTTATCGCACCAATAGTGGAACTGAGCGGCCAGAGATTGATTGAAAAGCAGCCCAGCCAGCCCACCCCTTTAGTGATAGTGATAAAGAAAATTCTGGAAAATATTAACACTCAGATTGAACCCAAATGCCTAATAAATAAAAAAAACACAAATGAATGGAATAAAGATTGCCATTTATTGATGGTCCCTCTCGTTTAATGGTCCCTTATAATGGCCCCTTATTAATATATTCTCATCCCAAGGATGTGCTTCTCCTTTAATGGCCCCTTATATTGGCCCCTTCTTCAAACAAGAGATTGCATTTGACCGTCCTGTACCCCTTTTCATTACCATCCTATTGACCTGATTTTGCTCATTTCCCACCATGTGTCAAGCATTGGAATGTGCCAGACCCAATCCCATAAAAGAAAAAAATTGGTGTCAGACTATCAATAAGCTATAAGATAAATTCCCAAACCAATTTTAAATCTACTTTGGAAAAAGTAGCACTTGAAAAGCCCAGTTGGGGAAATGATGAAATAACTCGCAAGAGTAATATTTTGCACAGAAATCAGATGCCAAACAAAGAATGACCGAAAAGAAAACAATGAAGAACAGGACCCACCAGTTACATATGAAGCAAGAAGGAACAGCACAAAAGTCTTAAGAGTTTTTTTTCCTTTTCTGGTTTGACCCCAACTGTGTAGAAGGTGAAAGCCATGTGTGTGTGTAGAGAGAGAGAGAGAGAGAGAGAGAGAGAGAGAGAGAGAGAGACGGTCATGTTAGCTGTTACCTAGAAAAACCATTAAGGAACCCAAAATTGTCCAAGAGCCTTTTAGGTCTAGTTTCGTTCTCTTTATAAGTAGGGGCCCAAATGTATCACTCCAATATAGTTTTGGTTAACTTCAATTAGGAAAGAGAAGTCCTGGCTGAATGTGCATGCTTAGGAATTTTAAAAACCAATGTATGCTACGAATAAAAGAAAATCTCCATAAGATTGTTTGACCATGTCATGAACAATACAATATTGTGTTCTTGCATTTTTTATTTTTTTTTTTAAATATGTTCTTGCATTGTTTCCATATAATACAAGTAGTCTGACTCCTTATTGCCACCTCCCAATGCAACTCAATGAATGCAATACTATAGCAATGTAAAGACCAAAATGCAACTATGATGTGCCCCTGTTGTTGAAGAGAGTTATCTATGCATTAGTGTTTTCTTTCGGACTTGCATGTTCTGGACACTGGAACATTCGATTCCAGTAGAAAAATTGACACCCACCAAAATGGTACCAAAAGCTCTGTACTTAGCCTATAGATAGGGTAGTAACTAGATGCAACAATGAAATGCCTCTAACTAAGTACATTTCCCCTTTTTTTCCTTTCTATTTCTCTTCCTAAAGAAAAAGGTGGAAACATTGAAAAGAGTATCAGACAAGATAGAGACAGGATATGTATCAAATGGAGATTATAGCATCCAAGCACTTTCACTTTTTTCTTTTCCTCTGTAAATAAAGTACAATTATATGGAAAAAACAGGTTGCCAAGAGGAGCCCACCACACAAAACATATATTAACATAAAAAATGATAAAGAAAGGATGGAATATTATAAAATTCCAACAATACAACAACGAAAGAGCAAATCAGCATGTCTTGGTGCATCGTCGGATCAAGAACCCCCACTAGTTCACGCATTGCCCAAACACCATCCACTCATGATGTTATTGGGATTAAGGTGCAGTTTGCCAATCCAAAATAGCATGCAAGATTTCCTTGTCATGAAGATCATCTTACGGTAGATTTTACTCCTATCATTCTCATCTGAGTTATATTACTCCTATCACTCTATGTAAATCAAATTAGAGGGGCATTTGAATGTGGAAAATGCTAGTAGGAAATCATTTGCACTGGAGAATCCTCTTTGGCTGTTTGGTTGCTTATTTTCCTTTTTGGGGTTGGGGTCTTTCCATTTGCTAGTGAAAAGAAAAAAAAAAAAAAAAAAAAACCAAACAAGAGGAAAAGCAAACACTTCTTTCCAACTTCTAATCTTTGAATACTTTCCCACCCACATTATTCTCAAGATCTTAACAAACAAGTAATGTGGGGTTTTCTCCACGTCCAGGTTTCTCCCACAAGGAATCCAACCCTCTTCACTTTCTCCACTACCAAATCTTCACTAAGAATCAAGCTTGACTCCAGCGGTCTACATCAAAACAAGTGGGCAGCACATCATCATCAAAGCCTTATCCCAACTATGTTGGGTTCTTAGGTTGCGACAAATTTTTACGCCGGCTGTCAACCTACCTAACCCAACCCTCCTCCTTTCCCCGGCAGTAAAAAGTGGACAAGCACAAATGCAGCATATTAGCCCGAGATTGAAACTACTCAAATCACCCACAAAATCATAGCATTCTATGGAATCGGACGAAACTGCTCTTTCAAGATTTTCAAATTCAAAAATCGTATCTATACCCCAAAGGCATGTAACATGTATTTATGCCCAACAGATTCTTAGGGAGAAATGAGAAATATCAATAATTCTTCATCTTAACTTGCCATGATTACAATAACAAGCAAATGCTTCTCGTCCCAAAACATCCCAGAAGCAACAAAATTCACGGACTTCTTTCAATTGCAGATGATGAAAGAGAAAAAAAAAAAAAAAGCAATCTAGAGAAAGAGAGAAAGCTATGATCCATATAAGGAAAGAAAAATACTTTCTTCGTATTGGGTTGCAAACATGAGATCTTTAATCGATTCGATCGACATCAAAAACCAAAAACGTGAGATGAAAAGGTGAGGAATCGAACGAGAAAGTATGAGAATTCGAATTCGAGTGTGCTTACCATGGTTGCCGATTTGGGGGAGATGATTGGAATACGCTGCTCTATCTTCCGCTACAACCAGAGCACAAACCCTAATCAGCTTTGAGTAGGGTTTTATATTGTAGGTATACTATGAATGAGAGCGGTGAGTAGGGTTTTGGGTTTTCTTTAGAGCGTTAATGACTAAAATGCCCTTTTGTGATTTTCAGTAAAAGAAATGGTACAGACACCTAGATAATTGAGATTTTTTCTTAAAAAGGCACCTTATTGGTCCACTAGCCAAAAGAAGTACCCAAGAGTATATATGCAACAAAACAGGTATTTCCGTCATAATAGTTATTTTTTTTGCCTTTTTTTCAACAAGCGACGACGTCGTCACTAAATATCGAGAGTGAGCATCGGCGTCATCACTAATTCTGTATATATATATATATATATATACCATCACAACTGCCTTTTCTCCTACCTTTTTCATTTGCGACTAAAAATTGAATGAGCTAGAGCAGAATTCTCCCCCAGCATTGAAGGTTTGTTGTGGAGGTTGTTGATCTCCATTAAGAGGTAAGCATGGCACAATTTGACCTTCTTGCATGCGTTATGTACCATAGAGCCTGAGTTTCATGTTTATTTTTTTAGAAGAGTTCTTTAGGGTTTTTATATACAGTTTATTCTTTCCATTACCTTTCTTTAAAATTATTTTTGGGTGGCTAAATCTTCAAGGTAACAACTTTGTCTGTTCTAAGGTTGTTTATTGTCACAACCCCTAATTGAGAGCATATGAAGATGGAAAGGCACGTATTTGCATGTTAGGGTTTAGCCCTTTTAAGTAATATGAAGATGGGTACTCAAATACGTACACAAAAGGATGATGAATACACTTATTTACATGGCAGGATTGTTATATAAAGGTGGGATCAAACACGCAACAAATGATTTCATTTTTACTCCTCCTATGCCTGCCCTAGAGGAAAAACACTGTCATGGGAGTTAAATTCTCTTGTGATTTTTTTTCCTTTTCAATAGAAATAGAAATGGACAGTAGAACGCATACAATCATCTCTCTGTTAGCATTATTCCACATGATCATTGCAATACATTACCTATTTTACTACATTTACTAATACCACCAAATTTATATATGGTTTATTTGTGTCGGCAGAATGACTGAGTATGGGATCTCCATCATATTTCACTATGATGGAGAGTTTGTCTTTGACATTATACTTCCGGTCTACAATGGTGGAAGACAGAAAATGAAGTATCTCCCTAAGAGCATAAAATATGGTGTGTTGCTGAATGAAGCCATTGAATTGTCTAATTGGGATGCAAATATTGAGGATGTAGGTATGAAATACCTTTATCACAATGGACTCGTTTTTTCGTTGATGAGTTTGGAAGATGAAAATGATATTGTAGGAATGTTGATGGCGTCTAAAAGTGAGCAAGATGGGCTATACGTGTATGTCAACAGGAAAGTTCATGCTGTAAACAATCAACGAAAAGGCTCTAAGTACGTATCTATGTTCTATTTCTTTAATATTTATATAGTTGCATTTGTCGTGCCTAACTTAATTTCTTGCCTAAATCTTGTATTGAAAGGGTTAAGAAGGTTAGCGTTTCAAGTGTCGCGAAGAAAAGTCACAAAGGGATTTGCGAGATTATAAATCCCACGCCTGGCCTAGTATATCCCACCGTGGATATTCGTGAAGGTGTTGATATGCATTTCTCTTCCGCACGGGATTTTCATACAACAGATCATTCTACAAGAGCTGGTTTTTGATGTGGATGGAATAGATCCTGAACTGATGATGCAAATGATGTTGTCAGTGCTATTGTTGATATGTCAGAGGTTCGTGGAAGTCCCTCTTGGATGATGGCTAGTACTGAACAAGGAGCTGAAACCATTCATGTTGTGAATCATTCATTTCCTATGGAAGATGTCAATTTTGTTGACAAAATGGCCCCTCAAGATGTTATAGCCAAAACTGGTACGGACTCAACACGAGATATGTGGATAGGGCGTCAGTTTCCTGATCGTGAAAGCTGCAGAAGATCGATTGCGAAATTTGCAATTTATAACAATTTTACTCTACAACATGTGGGGACCAAAATGAAGAAAATCACAGCACGTTGCAAAGATGACTGTTGTCCCTTGCGTATACATGCTTCCATTGTTGATTCAGGCCCAGAGTTTAAAGTGTGGACTTATAACCCACGACATTGTTGCCCAAAACAAATGATAAGAAGGACACATCCCCAAGCATCCTCAAAACTAATGGAAGAGTTCATCGAGGACAGAGTCTGATGCAATAACCACTTGAAACCGAAAGAGATTATGAATGAATACCAAAAGGAGTTTGGCACCCATATCACTTACAGAAAAGCACACATTGCAAAAGAGATGGCGCTGCATGTAGTTCGCGGATCATATGAAGAATCTTTTAAGATTCTACCTCTTTATTGTAGAGAATTATACATGACCAACCCAGGTATTATGACTAATATCGACACGACAGTTGAAGACAGGTTTAGAAGATTCTTCTGGGCTTTTGGTCCTTACATCCGATCATTATGTTCATCGTTGAGGCCTATGATCGCTGTTGATGGGTCACATCTTTAAGGCTAGTATCCCGGTGTGTTGCTAGTAACTATCACCTATGATGGTAATCATTAGCTATTTCCTATAGCTTTCGCCTTCGCCAAGGCCGAACGTCGTGATAATTGGGAGTGGTTTCTTGCCAATCTATCTCTTGCATTGGGACATCCAACGAATTTAATTATTGTGTCTGATCGACAAAAGGGCCTTGTCCCGGCATTATCCAACATCATTCCAAGCGCGAGGCGCTGCTATTATTGCCATCACATTGAAGAAAACATTAAAGCGACCTTCTGTGCTCATGCCATTGTATTAAAATTATAGCGGGCTGCCAAGGCTTTTAGACCATGTGAGTATGAGGTCTATATGAATGACATCCTTGCTATAGACCAAGGGGTGCATACTTATATCAATGCCATTGAAAAACAACATTAGACAAATGCGTATGTTGAGGGTCGGCGCTATGACATGATAACCAGCAACGTTGCCGAGTGTACGAACGCGCTTTTGAAGGACATTAGAGTCCTTCCAATTACAAAGTAAGTCAAAGAAATATGTGCCAAGTTGATGGAGTTCTACCAGAAAAGACATCTTCATTCACTCAACTTCACGTCTCGATTAACACCCTATGCAGAGCAACTAATGAGCCAAGAGGCTGAAGACACGCCATGTGCACGTACGCATTACTAGGCTCGTTGAGTTTCAGGATCAATTGGCAGGATTTATAGATATTGTGGACCTTGAACAAAAGAAGTGTAGCTACCGTAGATGAGAAATAATGGGCATTCCATGCTGTCATGCACTAGCAGCAATGAAAGTTAGAAACCTGAATCCGTATGACTATGTTGAGGATTGTTACCTAACAAATACTTATCGTGCTTTGTACAGTGAGGTCATACATTCCACTCGTGATAGCAGACAATGGGAACATACATCGAATGAAATTGTCTGGCCTCCACGTGCTGCCAAACAACCAGGGCGTCCAAAGAAAAACGGAATCCGTGTTGAAGGCAGAAATCGACAGTGTATGATTGTTACTTGCTCTAATTGTAGACAGAGGGGACACAACCGAAAGAGTTGTCGCAATCCACCATCCAATCATGTTGCATAAATCCAACTTTAATGTGTAGATCCAACTATCTCATTTTTTTATGTGGATCATATTTTTGTGGGGTAGCTTTCTAGTATAGTTCCAACCAGTTGGTACTTTCAACATTCACATTTTCTGATGTGGATCATACTTTTGTGGGGTAGCTTTTTCTAGTATAATTCCAACCAATTTGTACTTTCAACTTTCACATTTTTTTATGTGGATCATACTTTTGTCATACAACTTTATATTACAGTTTCCATCATTTTGTCATCAAGTTTCAACCACCATGTCCAGTTTTGGTTTGATGTTTTAGTATCAGCGTGAAAAGAGCATCGAGCAGTTTTGAAGCGACGACGTCGTCAGATGTATGACGATGTCGTCATATATTTAAAGGTTAACTGTATTTGGCTTAGATTCTGTGAAGCATTGACTTCGTCACACATGTGACGACTTCGTCACACATGTGACGACATCGTCATATATACAGATTATTTATTGTGGGTTAGATTCTGTGAAGCACCGACGTTGTCCTTCCAATGATGACATCGTCATACTTTACCACTAATTCTTTATCCGAACTTGATTCTATGAAGCGACAACGTCGTCGTATATTCAATGGAACACTAATCGCATTATTCTGTGAAGCGATGACGTCGTCATATATTAAAACATTGTGTATCTGACTAGATTCTGTGAAGCACCGACGTCGTCATATTTCCAGCTAGTATCTTTATCCGCATTAGCATCTACGAAGCAATGACGATGCCATACCAATGATGACGTCGTCATACATTCAAATACATTTTTTTGAACTAGTTGCTGTGAAGCGACGACGTTATCACTGACCATTGCGAAGGTCAAATAATCTATTTGTATTTTTTGGATGTGTGAACACACTACAAGATCTGACTTGTCAATACAAAGTTCGATCACAGCAAAAAGAAGTCCATAAAAAGGCCATAACTTGGCAGCATTCACAAGTCCATAACAGAGAAGCATATACTATAATCCATAATATTTAGAATTTGCCTTAAAAAAATATGAAATAACAACCACTGGTGGCAAAAAAAATAAGTTCCTAATAACCATTAAAAAATAGGACTGTTGAGGATGGTAAAATCACCCTTTTTACAGCACAACAAGTCTCGTACTTAGCTTCCTTTCCCATCCAAAAAGGCCCTAAAAATTTTGGACCATTCATAGTAGCGCCATGTTAGAGTATTTACAACAAAACAGAAATGTCTAAACTGTCCCTAAATTTGCATCAATCTTCAGGCTTAATTGCATCAATTAGAATCTCATCAAGACTCAGTCGGCCTGCATTCAACTCCCAGCTGCGCTTAAAGATCTCAATGACTATTCGTTGCTGATATTACATCATGTTAGCTTGTGTAAAATTAATCGGATGACGAAATATACAATGCTCAGCGAACACAGTGGCGAAGACACCGCAGTCATAGTCATTACCCTACAGTGGGGTGTTCATTTTTATATTGATCGTCCATATGTACAGGTCTGCCCACTCATAATTGTTGTACTTCACTGTCAGCCACTCAACCTGTAAGACCATCAAACGAAATCGTAGTAATTCGGGTACAATGGACCATTTAAATCAGAGTTTGTTCAATTGGAAATAGATTGTATCTACTCACGAATCATTTACATGTCTTTAAAGCGTGACGATCACTGCTTAAACTGTTGTAGAATTCCCACTTGCTCTCATCTGTGTACCTAACAAGTAATGTGAAATGATTGACAAAATGAAGAACGAAAACGAGTGTTTTACATTTTCTAGTGTCGCACACTCGAGAACCTCTGGGACCAAATGTTGATTCTTCCATGGTTGGCGAACCATACTGCCACCAGCTCTGCAACCATTTGGAAGTGGCTTTTTTTAGTACAGATCGCGACAAAGTGATATTGCTTAATTGTGGAAACTATATACTTACAAAAATGCTCGGGTTTGCCATAAAGGTCGTTTGACATTTCTCCCTTAACACATCAAACCAATAATACAAAATATTGGTGTCGAACCAAATTCCCTCCTCTAGAGCAGAATGCAGCACTTCGCCTGCTACCAACGTGCGTACAATGTCTAGCTCTTCCTTCCTGCAAAATGCACTATACATGAGAGCAACTAATAGGTAGGTGTGGTAAAAAAAGGTTAACCTCTCATTAAAATATTGTTTGAAGCCCTTCAGTAGAAACCTGTCCCTTTTGGAGAGAGAATACTCCGATCCACCCATTGAGTGTAAGTAGTCATCAAATTTTTCTGGAATCTTCCTTGTACGGGGGCAATCGTTTTAACCTCCCAACTAAAGAATCAATGGACGCCCTCACTGGTGAAATTATAATTGCCTGCGAGGTTGTTACATGCTGTCGAGAGGTGGAGAAGATATCAACCACGTCTGGCTCATTGAAATTATCGGCCGGTGTAGAGGTATGTCTCTCTACAGAGTCTGGTTCCATTGGAAAATCCCCTTTGGCCACATCAGGGGCCTCTTCAGTGGTGGGGTCTTCAGAGTGGGGGGGGGGGGGGGGGGGGTTGGCAATGCTCTCATCTTCTGGACTAGAACTGTTGCTCTCATCTTCTGGACTAGAACTGTTGTACTTCATACTCTTGTGCTTTTTTCTTGTCTTTTTCCCTAGACTTTTAACTGCAGCCTTTTTAACCCTCTGTCCCTCAGTGTTGTCTTTATCCTATCATTTTCTTTTGCAATTTTTTTTTTGGTCAAAGCATTCTGACCTTGCTTATAATGAAAAATGTATAAGTAAAAGTAAAATTGAATAACTATAAGATGAGAATGAGAATTGCGGCTTACATCTTCTGATGTTGAATTGTATAGGTAATCATCTTTAAATTTGACAAATTTTGTATTCAACCTAGCTCTGAATTTGAAGATCTTCCTCATCCAGGAATCCCGGAAATGCTCAATTGAGGTTTTCTTCCGCACAGGCTAGTCGACTAACCTCTGCATATGAAGTGATAGTTCATTTACCTGCGGACATGTAAAAGCATCAGCCATTAGGCATGTGAATACAACAATAAAATACTGAAGAAATTGTCTAATCTCTTACGTGCTTCTATTCACAGCAACCCTCATGTTCATCACGTTTGGTCTTTGTTGTATTCATCTCCTCACTTTTGTAGCCCTGACCGATATACATAATCGCGTTGGCCCGATACCAAGTCATATACTCGTCAGTATGGGCCGATGAAGATAATTTATTTGCTTTCAAAACGCACCCATATCTATTGTCTGAAAGAGCATAACTAAGTACCCTTCCACTTGCACAGTAGTCGTGCACTATCATTTCTACTCTCAACTCTTGCAAAAGACATGCTGAAAGGTGGAGGCACTTCTTGATTCAGACCAAACTATTTCATAACACGACCCACATTATGTCGCTCTACTACCGAATAAAAAGCGAGGACTGTTGAGGATGCGAATAGATCACTATTGGCATTAGAAACATTATGCCGAAATTTCTTTCCGAGCTTGCTGTACGGTTGCCATTTGAACTACAGAAAATAAGTAAAAAAACATTGTTAAAATGTAATAATAATTGCATCAATTAAACTGTATACCGAAGGCCGTTTGAACTTACACTGTCTCCTGCCATTTTGTTCAGCTCTTGCCGGGTCTCTTTCAATGTGGTTAACCCTCTCAATGAATTTAACCTAACTGCCCAGGTTTTCATCAATGGAAACTGAATGTCACTTTTCCAACTTTTATTTGGTGGTGGACAACGTCCAATTTGCATTCTTGTGTATGTCCATAACTGCGGAAAAAAAATCATCACTACTTAACAACTATTGTAAGAGTTGTATGAAAAGTATAATTATGTTCAAATAAAATGCGTTACCTGGAGAAGTTGCAGAGATCCACTCAAGGTTCTGAACTTCCTCGAACCGAAATAGTTGTTCGACGATTTGCATTCATCTCCCTCTTGATGTCCATCTTCTGCCTTATCCTTAACGCATTTCACCGCCTTTGCTATTATCCAATAAACATTGGCAAGACAGGCGAGAGCCCATGCATATGGCTTAAATTCCTTGAACAACTCAAGAAGGTATGCCGGCCTCCTTCCACCCGATGTATTAGACATAATTTGGCTGGAAACTAAGAAGAAAGGGTATACCCTAGTGTTGTAGATTTCATCGGCTTTTGAAAGTTTCTTCTTCTTCTTCTCTATTGGAACCAATGCGAAATTGGCCTCCAACCATGTGAATTTAATATTTAACCCGTTTACATTGGCACCCTGAATGGGGGCCTTCCCAACTAGTTCAAGACAAACTTCACACACCAATGAATTCAGGAAAGTTCTCCCGGTAACAATTGGGCCATCAATAGGTAGCCCGAAGAGATAGGCAACGTCTTTAAGAGCGACAGTCGCCTCATCTGATGGGAAGTGGAAGGTGTTAGTTTCAGGACGCCGTCTTTCTATTAAGGCTGTAATGAAGGCATGATCTATCCTAATATGTTCCATTTCCGCCAAATTATGCAACCCTGATTGCCTGGCATAGTCTTTTTTGTGTTTCATTTAACACCCGTGTTTCTTTGTCTGGGTTCATTGGTATGTATCTACAAGTGTCGAATTCCTGCCAAACATTTTCAAGTGATTATAGTTAAGAAAAGATCAACTCAATAATATATGTATAGATTAAAGGGTGGCTAAGAATATACATTTCCCTGGTTTATGGCTTCTTAAATATGAGTGGCTTGATCGTATAGAAGCATATTTCCTTCTCCCTTACTTCCAATCATCCCTAAATACAAGTAGAAAGAGAGATGTAAACCTAACTACTAAGGAAATTAAAAGCAGTGAAATGCATAGCATAAGAAAACCTAGAGTTTTAGTCCTCAAATTCTTGCTTCCTTTTTAGCAGTAAAGAAATTCAGGAACCTTTCCCACTTCCACAATGAATAGATAGTTTAAGGTATGTTTGGTTACAAGCATTTGGGGACATCTTGTCTAGATGATTTAGAGAATTCCAAATGTGCTTATCACACCCCAAATTCCTGAAGTGTAAGATTAAATGTGTATCCTAGTTCTTGCTCCCCAACGATAGGATTGTTCCATCAGGACAACTATGGAGGAGCAGTTCATTCACAGTGGAAGGAGGATTTCTTCAACAATACCAAAAATCAACCAAAACACAATGCATGAGAGTTAATGCAATTGAGGATCGAAGCAATAGAACTAGACATTTTTCCCTTTCTTTATCAGGTTTAGGGAGTTGGGATACTCATACAGACCTAAAAAACAGCCCCTTTACAGAGTCTGAGTTTTTTTTTTCTTTTTTTTTTTTTATGCTCTGCATTTTCTTAGTGTTAGAATTGAACAATGCTGTCAAATCTTGGCTTTAACTTTTTATTGTTTATGCTCTGCCTTTCCTTGGGTGATGAAAATGAGCATAATTGATGAGTTCTAGCTCCCATCAAGTGAATTAGAAGTTAGATCTATGTTATAATCTCCATGCTTCTCATATTTTTGGTACAATCACATGTTATATTTGGATTACCTTTTCACTAACATAGAAATGGACAACTGAATGTACAAAACTGGGAAATGCAACTTTTGTGAGTTAATAAAATACACTCAAAAATTAGTGGCACTGCTCTTCAAAGAAGTAGGAAGTAGATTTAGAAACCTGTCAAACAGATTCTAATAAAACACAATAAATGACAACCTTAATACAAAAACATGTGGAAATTAATAGAAAATAAAATTTAGTGTTTAAAATGATATTAAAGCTGTAGAAACTATATCAGACTAGCTCCAACATTCATCTAGTGACATCAAGCTTTGAGCTTGTAACAGTGAACCAACAACACACCCCTCAAGACTAGTCATCTGACAAGCCCGAAATGGCGGACCACACCCACAAATTCCCAACGTGGACGATCGAATCCATCCAATCCTCGGCCCTTTACCAATGAATGTAGATCTTAGTCCTTGCTACCCTACTAATCAAAGAGTCCGGATTGTCCCATCAGAACAACTTTGTGGACATAGTCTATCAACAGGGGAACCAATCATATCAAATGGTTTTCCAGAAAAACCGAAAGCCCCGAATACATTACACACATCTTAAGGCTGAGAATCCCACAAATCCCAACTAAACCTCTGATCATTAAATCATCCATGAGGCTCTGATCATTTTAGGATGTGAAAGAAGATGAAGAAACCGCAGTAAATCATCATTTGGTAATACAAAAAAAGAAGATGACAAGAACAATATCTCCATCTGATAAACCACTCGAATCTTGATACTACAATCCAATAGGTTGGGAAACGACCTTTGGGACCACCTCAATGCCTTCTGAGGAAGGAGGAAAGGAAACTACCAAGAGAAAGGGGGAAAACGACGGATGGGAAGAAGGGAAAAATGGGAAGTGGGGTTTCGGGGGGCCTTTATGGGGTTGAATGTGACGACGACGTTGTCATATGTTTCAATATGTAATAAAAAAAAAACGGAGACGATGTCGTCACATGTTTCAATCTACAATAAAAAAAAAAAAAAAAAAAACAGAAGTGGTCCCAAGGGACCATTTCCGTGCCATATTCACGAGTGGCCCATTTTTCGGTTAGTGGCCATCTAAGGTCCTTCTTTGGGTAGTTTTTTCTAGATAATAATGCGAATCAGTGAGGCCTCTAGGGCCCATGAGTTGATCGTTACAAGCTAGGGGTCATCTGATCACAGTCATTTACATATGTAAATGATTTCAGGTGCATAATGGATATGCGTAATCACATTTATTTGGGCTCTTTTACATGTGTCTGATCATCTAAACATATAGATAAAAGGGAGGTGGTGTTCAGTTTGCGCTTTGTGAGAATGAAATGTAAATAAGGTCATTTGGAGACAAAAAATTATGCACCTAAAATGCTAATAAAATCATTTACACACGTTTCACAAATGGCCTCTATGCCATAACTTTCTCTCTTGTGGCCCCAGTTAAAGACCTTTGTTTTTTCATTTCTATGGGCCTCATATTTGTAATCTAATTCGTTCAACTTGTTTACTAAACTAATAAAATGCAAGAACTTAAAGCTGATAATCCTAAATCTTTTTAGATTTTGAATAATTAGTGGAAACTTTCCAACCTATAAATCTAACTTTTTAGACTTCTATGGGCCTCCAAATTAGGATCTAAATTGTTCAATATTCTTGTATTAATGGAGCACATCAAGGTGTATAGTTTCATATCTGAATTCCTCATGAATTTTGAGTGAAAAACATCCAAAAGTTCAAATACATCTACATCCATTTGATCTACTCTTTTACTCATGTGAGAAATAATGATTTTGACAAATATGATAATGTGTTTCACAAGTGTGAGACATGTAAAATTGTTTTTCTATCGAGCCCAGCAACCCCCCACCCCCGCCCCCCCCCTCCCTCTCTGTTGAGCACACTTTCTTACAGGGCCCACTACATATGGGAAAGTGGTCAAGTTGGGTGGGTAAAGTTGGATTGGCTAATCGAATGAGGAATTGTCGCTTTGGTAGGTTGCTTTTTTCTATTTGTTTTTTGGTAGGGGCGTCAAAAGGCCACTTTTGTTGGAGCTGAAATTCTAAAACACCCTTTTTTACGTCCATTTTAGATCCTTTTGTAAGCAAAGAATTGAAAAATGGCATGTGATAAGTTTAGATCTCTCTCTCTAAGAAATCTCACACACCCGCCCACAGTCACCCAAGTCTCTCACCCGACTAAAGATTGTTCACTGGTTGATTATATGGAAAGGAGGTGCCTCACTAGGGATAACAATAGGTTAGGCATAAACGAGGAATTTCTCTGACCTGCTCCTATTAGGGGAGGGTTTGGTAGTGGTTTTTTTTTTTTTTTCTTTTTTGTTTTTTTTTTTTGTTGTGTAGGGTGGGTTTGGTTCCTGCCCCAAATATATAATATATGCATACTTATTACTAAAGTGATAGATGTCACAACCCCATTCAACTTAGCATAACATTGTTTGCTTTGGCCCACATGCACGGGCGAAGACTTCTTGGGCGCCCGAGCACACTTTATTCCGAAGTTCTTATGGGATTCGAGGCCACATGACTTTAAAACGTGCCATGTTGAGTTAACACGAGATTTGCTTTTTAAGCCTAAGGTCAGGACTTGAATATTTCCGGTATGGAACTTGCGAAGACTTTCCATTTGAAATTCGTGGTTAACAGGCTACGCCCCATAGTTAAGGGTGCCACTCGTACCGAGTTCTCACAATAGACAAACTCATGTAGTGTAGGTGGTTTTGGGCCTTAATTTAAACCATGCGAGAAGAAAATGTGATATGTTCAATCTCTACCACACTCATTCTCATGCATTTTTTTACATATTTTAAAAAAATTTAAGATTTAAATTCAACCTAACCCAACCAAAGGTGTGGATTTGGTATCACATCCCAGTGACCCACCACGGGGCGAGTCGGATTTGGATGAGGTAATTTCAAGATGTGGCAAGTGTAGGTTTACCCCGCCCTGTTGCCATCTTTATGCCTCACCATTGACCTACCACCGGTGGATTGAAAATGTCCTTTCAACCTTCACTTGCAAACTAGAGAAATAAGAAAATAACATCTGCTTGGCTTGTGAAGTGAATTGATCCTATTGTTTTTATACGGAAAACCTTTTTTTTTTTCATGCGTTTGGTACAACACTTTTATGTATAAATGCTTTTTTTTTTTTTCACATCACCATTTTCCTTAAATAATTTGGAAATAGAGTTCCTATGGGGGTATGGGAAGTCCATTTCCGTAGAAAAATTCTCTCCTTTTTATTACTTTATTTCCTCACACCCCTATTTAATACTAGTTTACAATAAGGAATTTGTAGCTACACCAAACAACATTAACACTAATTCATCAAGGAATTCTTTTTTTGCATCAAACATGAATTTTTAACTTTCGTGAAAAATCTTTTTCAAGGTATTTAAAAACAGTAGATTTTGTTGATGTGGTAATTTCATATTTTCATAAAAATTGCACGAATACAAAAGATTTTTTTTTACACGAAAAACTGGTTTTTCATGCATTTGGTGCGACAATTTTATGCGAAAAAGCTTTTTCGTTACATCATCATTTCCCTTAAATAGCTTGGAAAGGGTATGAGAAGTCTATTTCGGCAAAAAAACTTCTCCTCTCTTTATTACTTCATTTCCTCAATTCCCACTTTAATACTAGTTTTCAATAAAAAAATCCGCAGCTGCACTAAAAAACATTAGCACAAATTCATCAAAGAAAAAAATTTGCTTTAAATATGAATTTCTAACTTCTGTGAAAAACCTTTTCCAAAATATTTAAACCATATATTTTGCTAATGCAGCGATTTTATCTTTCTATGGAATTTTCCTATACATAGAAGGAAGGAAGGACGGAAGAGGAGGAGAATAAAAAGGAAAAAAAAAAAGGTAAAAAAAAAAGTTAAAAGAGAGAACTCCAGTGGGTTCCATGTAACGCGCAGGAAACCGCCACACATGTAAAAATCCCTATGGCCCTGAGCCCTCGCCATCTCTCTCCAGTAGCTCGCCATCTCTCTCCAGTAGCTTGCAGAAGCTCTCTGCTGTAAGCAGGGAGAGAAAAAACGAGAAAAAAAAAAAAAAAAATCCCCGAGCTCTACTGACGGACGATTCTTCGCGGATTACAGTATTCAGAAAAGCAAATCCCTTTCTCCATTTCCCTTTGTCATCCCGCATTTCTTCCTTCTTGTCGTTTTAACAACAGCGTTTTTTTCTTTCTTTCTTTCTTTCTTTCTGATCTTCCCAGTTTGATCGGGGGATTGCAGAGACTATGGTGCATCTCATTTTGAGGCCTTGCGGAGCGATCACAGGGGAAATGCAACCACAAGGACAAACTGATATGTAGGATGTGAGCTCTCTTTCATTTCTTTTATTATTTTCCTTCAGTTGAATCACCTGTATGCCAGTTTCTTTAATAAGAATAGTGCATGCATGTGTGTCGAAGTGTGAGTGTGATATGTCTTACTTATATGGATGAGGAACTGGAAAGCTTTAAAATTGCAGTAAAAGATAATCAGGTTTTTTCATTTTTTTTTTGTTTTTCAGTGATCTTTCAATTGGGTCCTTTCTGGGTGACTCCTCTCCTCCAAATTTTCAAAATGAATAAAATTCCCTTATCCCCAAACCCCCATTTTTTTCCATTTTCCCCTTTCTTCTGCCATTTCGCTTTCTTCTTCCTTACTCTTTCTCCCTCTCAGGCAACTACTGGCGACCACTGGACTAGGTCCTAAACTCCAAAAGCAAAACCACCCAGTCCTCTTTGTCGTTTGTGTATGAGATAAAAAACACCATTCCTGCTAGCTCCAACACACCCTCTCGGATAGAACTTTTTTCAGATTGCTATTTGTCTCCATCAAAAACATGATGGTCAGCTGGTCCCCACGCGGGGATGCTGGGATATCCATGCCACTCATCAACTTCACCCGAAACTGTTCACCCCTAACAAAAAGGTGAAGATTGTGGATTTGCTATGAAAGAAAAAGAAGGAGACGATGAAGAGTGGCCCACCTGATCACTGAAGGCCAAGTTGTTGGACCTCGCCACCTGGGTGGCTCCTTTGTCGGATTAGTTTGGGTTGTTGGACTGTTGATTGGTCCTACCTAAGCTAATTGCAAAAGCTGAGCAAAATTACGTTCTTCTAACAAAAGCACTGGACATTTCGTCACTGGAAGTCGCATCCATTTGCAATCTATTATCTACCTAAATACTAAACTTATCTAAAATTCATTTGTGCAGTGGTTCTTTCCGCTTTTTTATCCTAAAGGATAGATGATGATGAGGACTGGGTGGGCTTGTTGTGGAATTTAGGACCCAGTCCAGTGGTCGCTAATGAAGGAGAAGAGGTGAGGAAGAAGGGGAGGGAAGGAGAAAGGGGAAAATGAAAGAAAGAAGGAATAATTCCAGTTTAGTCATTTTGAAAATTTGGGGGAGAGGAGTTGGTGGTGGTGGGTAGATTTCGCTTGAAAGGACCCAATTTAAAGATCCATTAGAAACTTTAGAACCTATTTTGAAAAAATATAAATTGTTTCTGTCCTTTTTTGAAAACTAAGAAAAGCATAGGGATTTTTTCTGAAATTTCTCCTTTATTTAACTTTTTAATTTTTTAAGGGTTTGTTTGGACCAGTGATTGAGGATTGTGTACCAGCCTTTTCGATGGAGGGTAGGGCAGAATAGTTGTTCTGACCCTTCCCTTCAAGGAGAATTCCACCGGATTGCTAAAAGGTAAAAGGCTACATCAACAACATTTATTTACATCTACAATTCTCAGCAATGCTCCAAATGGTGTGTGCCAGAAAATGACCCCTTGGGCAATGTTTGCCAATTGGTGTTGAATTATTTTAATGGTTTTATGATACCAGTCCTTCTCCCCCTCCCCTAAGAAAAAGTGCAATAAAGAGGTGAAGATTGGAGGGTTTGAGGTGTTAAGGGGGTTTGTCGAAAAGCAATAAAGAGGTGAAGTCTGAGGGCTTGATCTTGGAGCAATAGGTGGATCGTCACTTTCTTGAGGGGTGTTGATGGGTGGGGTCAGTTGGGCCAAAGCTTATCCAAGCCCAATCAATTTTGTTTCCAGTTGTAATATTCAGTCCTAGATCCAATCCAACCCATGGTTCGAAATTAAAGTCCAGATGCAGCCCATTTATACAACATACATATGCCCTTAATGTTAAATATCTCGGGCCGGACTGAGCATTCATGGATATAATAAGCACAGGCTCAACCCATTTAATAATTGGGCCAGAAAATTATGCCCATTACAGCTCATGAACTATAAGAGAGTCCAGTTCCTGCCCAATGTGGACCAAGCTTTGGTTTACTCAGCCTGGTTTGGTCCATAAGCACACCTACTTTCCTAAGATATAATTTACTATGGTGATTGTTTAGTAAGTTAGATTAGGTCTAGAATAAAAAACTTATAATTTTTAAGTTCTAGTTACACTTAGTATGCTTTAGTCTGTTTGGTAAAATTATAAAGAGAAGCTCTTATTTCATAGTAGAATGTTTGGTAAAACATAAAAATAAGAGCTTATATAGAGAGTGGTAACTACACAAGAAAGATACAAACTTCATACAATTGTTTTTCATGGAAATGGAGGGATAGGAATGTGGAAAAATTTAAATGTTGCAGAAAAAGCACGAAGCATTACAAAAAAGCACAGAGCAATTCGACAGTCTCTTTTGTTCTAGATGTTATATTACAAACCCATCTCTCTCACCTACTTCGTTGTATGAATCCTATGACCACAGATTCAGCCCTTTAGGGGTTGTTTGGCATTTATGCATGGGATGCATTAATGCAATTTACATATGTAAATGTTGAGTATGTAAACTTTACACATGCGTCTTTATTTACAATGTTTGGCAACTAGCCCCACTTTCACATGATTTACATATGTGAATCATTTACATGTTTGTTTTAAAGACATGCGTAAATGCATAAAAAAATATTATTGGTGTTTATAATTAAAATTTGGAACAACTAAATATATATATAAAACATTTTGCACCTAATCTAGCCGGTGGGGCCCACTTTGGGGTTGAGACTACTGGCAATAAATTGGTGAAAGTTTAAATAGGAGAGGTGAATCCTTTAAATCAAATGAGTCCATCATGATCTGATGTAATGGTGGGCATAGTCTATAAATTACTTGTGTTGCATATATGGTAACCAACGTTTTAAAAATCATTGTTAAAAGTCCATAAAATACTTTATTTTATTTTATTTTAATTTTTGTTGCATATATGAGCCCAAGGACTTGAGCCCATATACAAGCACCATCTCAAACAAGATTGCAAGGCCAACCCATTTGGAGTACCCATCTCAACTTGCCAGATGGTTGTCAATATCTGTCGAGCGATGGATGGCCCACCAGATTTGCTGCTGGGAATGTTTGACCTATCAACTCATTCTTGCATAGACCATGGTTAGAATACCTGTGGAATGCATAGACCATACACATGCCACCCAAATGAAATTTCCATTAATTTAATAGCATGGGATGGAGGCAATAACTAAAATTATAGAGGCTGTTCTTTCTTTTTTTTTTTTTAATGGTAAAACTAAGAAGCTTTCTTATTCATAGAAATCCTAATTCAAAAATAATATGAGTCCAAATATTGATTTCTTCCTTAGTTTTGCAAAAATTTCAACATAACATTTTTTTTGGGGTAAATGTGAGGTGTTCCATCACATCTGGGATTTGGAATCAAGAGAGCTAGCAGAGTTCCTCTGTATTGGGCAATCCTCTAAAACTCAAGGAGCATGCAACAAGAGATAGATTATGAGAAAGAGAGAGATATTGAGAAAGAGAAAGAAATTAATGTCTTGATATAGAGAGAGAGATGAGAATAGATAGAATGGGGGGGGGGGGGGGGGGGAACCAGAAGAGGGGTCGATGCCCGAGAGAGAGAGAGATTAAAGAAGGGGCAGAGGCTGAGCCAGGTTCTTTATTTATTTATTTATTTTTGTTGGGGGGGGGGGGGGGGGGGGGGGGGGGGTGGTTTAGAGAGATTTGAGGGTGATTGAGAGAAACGGGAGGGAGAAGAAAGAAGAAACGGAAATAGGGGAGATGGGTTTCAAACCCACGTACCTTCTTGATGGAAATCTCACCCGACGCACCATCCGCTTTTTCTATATGATTTCAATTCATGCGTGAAACGCATGTGATTCCGTTTACTATCCCCTAAGGAGTGTAAAATTGAGTGTGAAATTGAGCTCAGTTGCACACCGTTTTCACATATAATTTACACACGTGATGCGTAAATACTTGCAAACAAACATAATGCTGTGTAATAGTTACGTATGTGAGTCATGTAAATGACCTCAACCAAACAACCCCTTAAGGGATGTTGGAAATGACTATAGTGACAATAGGGACCACAAACACTAATGGTCCCACGTGTCTTCTGTGCAATTGTCAACATTACTAACACAGGAAAATTCATTTGTTATAATTAGGCTGATTAATTAGATATTCTGTAATTAGGCTAATTGCCGATTTCCTGCTAAACAGAAGGATATTATGAATTAGTTTTCAGAAATATATATTATGGAGTGTATGCCTCTTCTATTTGTATGAGTTTTTGATATGTTGCATTATCCGTCGCTTCTATATTTAATGTCTATTGTTTTTTGAATAAAAATTTATGGTTATCCATGAAAGAACCATGTGATGGAACTAAGAGCTAGATAATATTGACTAGCACTGAGGGTTGTTGTGAACTTTACAGAAAAATGGGAGTACGATGTTATACCATTGGCATACGAAGTGCCAGAAAGGTCAGTAGGGCTCCCAAACTTGAACCCACTCTTTAACTTTGTTACACTGTTAGCTGGTTTATATTGGTTCCAGTTGATTTTCAGGAGTGAAACATGCTATCAAATTAATCAGTCATTGTAAGAAATCTTTTTTCCCCCATTTCAAAAGAGTATTTTTTGTTTATTTTTTATTTTTTGGAGGTTGAATATAGCAGAATGTAGCTATTAAGTACATGCAACTGTTATTTGATAGATAAGTATATTTTCTCCTTAGTTAATTCCCCTTTGGAGAGATAATCACTTTGGACCTTGAGTGTGACGGCATGGTTTCTTGATCTGATGAAAGATCTGGGAAACCCATCTAAAGGATAACCATAGATAAGTATATTTTCTTCTCAGTTAACGCCCCCTTTGGAGACAGAATCACTTTGAACCTTGAGTGTGATGCCATGGTTTCTTGATATTATGAATGATCTGGGAAATCCATGTAAGGAATAATTTATACCTTAAACATCACCCATATGAAAATTCTACCCTTTCTATCAACACATAAATTTTGAATTAAAAACAGAGAAAGAGAACTCAGCAATTGTCCAATGTCAGTGTATAAACGTCTAAATATTTATCCTCTTTATCTTCGAAATTGAAGATCTTGTCTACCTCACGTGGAGTCCATCAGCCAAATGGGTTGGCCCAACCAATTGTGGGCTGTAGATGTGCAAACTCAAGCCCAATAGGTCCATGATTTGATTAATTGTGAGCAACATCGCCCTCATGGATTGTATTAAGGAAGGGAGTTGTGATGCAGCAGCACCAATACCTGACGTGAGATATATTGTGGGCCATATGTGGGACCCATGAGATCCTAATTATTATTAGTTTTAGCAAAGATTGTATTTATGATTAGTTTCTAATTTGAATAGGATTCTTATTTTCGTTTCCTAGTTTGATTAGGACTGTTTCTTAGAGCTTAAGTTTCTTGTATTACAAATATAGCATTGTAGAGATCAATGATCTCAAAGAGTTTGATTAATGAAAATTGGGTATTACCTATTAAGGTGTGTCCTCATTTATTGCCTCTGCGGAGATTTATTGTGTCTTCGGACACGTGCTTCGGCACCCATTGTGCTTTTAGCACTTTCCACGCAAACCCTAACCCTAGGGTTTGCATCAATTGGTATCAGAACCGTTAGATCATCACGATTGTCGGCGTGATTACCCCTATCTGTCCATCACCGCCCATCCCATCCGTCCTCGTTTATCGTCTCTGTGGAGATGTATTGTGTCTTCGGACACGTGCTTCGGCACCCATTGTGCTTTTAGCACTTCCCACGCAAACCCTAACCCTAGGGTCTGCATCAAGTTGTTAGATACAATTATTGAATATAGTTTTCAAAGTGCAAGATTAGCTACAAGTTATCCTGTAAAGGATCAAGAAATCTAGAGAAATAGAAAGACTTTTCTGTCGGGCACTTGGACTACCTTATTCAAGGGTGAACTTAGATCCAAATTGAAGTGTCTTTAGCTTTCATTATGCTTTTATTTTATTTTATTTTTTTGGTTTTTTCTTTCTTTTCTTTATTGCTGCTAGCATTATAAGTTTAGATACTCTACTTCTCTCCTTCACTTTGATTTGAGCTTGCTAAGGATTGATTCTTTGTTGAAGGTGTTGTTGGGAGACCTATAGTGGTGGCTTTCTATCTTATGAGCCACTTAAAACTCCTGGAGTGGATCAGGTGTGTAGTTCTTGTTTGTGTTTGTTTGATGTTGGGTTTCCTAGGTGACAAATAATTAAGTCCTAGTGGTTGTAAAAGCAGAACACGGAAAGATTTAACGTGGTTCAGCTCTTGCCTACATCCACGGTTTGAATTCACCCACACTTCTAACTGTGGGTTTGTCTCTTATAATGATTGTGCTTACAAGGAAGGAATCCCAAAGATTCTCGGTGCAAGCTGTAAATGAGAAATACAATGGTTTTGCCTCGGTATGAGTTGAGATAATATTGGATCTCAGATCTTTGATTGATACAATAGATGAGGATGAGAGCAGAGAGGTTTGTGGAGTAGAGGTGAAGAGAGATTTGTGGAAAAGATCAGATCAGATCCGTGAGATGTATTCTCCAATACCCCCGTCAAGATGAAGGTCGTTGAAGGACCTTAGGCTCGGATGTTAGTGTAGAATGCCTTTGAGATGAGAAACCCTTAGCGAAAATATCTGCAATCTGGTCCACAGTAGATAGGTATTTTACTTGAAGTGATTTGTGAGCTATAAGTTCTGTGACCAAAATGAAAGTCAATTGCCATATGCTTCATGTGTGAGGGGAAGACTGGATTTGTTGTGAGATAGATTGCACTCAAATTGTCACACCACAAGGTTGGAGCACTCGTTACTTTGCTACTTAGTTCATGTAAAAGAGAGAAAACCCAAAGGACTTCTCCAGCGACATTAGCCAACCCTTTGTATTCAGCCTGCGTGCTGGATTTTGCAACTTTAGATTGTTTCTTTAAACTCCAAGAAATGAGATTTGGGCCAAGGTAGACTCCATATCCTGAAGTTGATCGATGGTCATCAATGCATCCTGCCCAATTTGCATCAGTAAAAGTATGAAGAGTTGCCCTAGTAAATGGTTGGATTAGTATCCCAGATTGAATTGTATGCTTGAGACAACGGAGAATCCTTTTTACAGCTACCCAATGATCTGTTGTGGGGTAGTGTATAAATTGACATACTTTGTTTACTGCAAAGGGGATGTTAGGCCTTGTTAAAGATACATATTGGAGAGCACCAACTATGCTTCTATATTCGGAGCCATCAGAAAAGGGGTGTTCCAGAATGTCATGACAGTGCATTCTTGCTTACAATAGGTGTGCGACTGGGCTTGGCACCATCCATTTTGGATTTTTTCAATAAGTCCCAGACATATTTTGATTGTGAAAGATGTAAGTTGGGCCCAATTTTTGTGTCCTCAACTCTTAGAAAGTAGTGTCATGGGCCAAGATCTTTGAAGGCAAAATCTTGGTGAAGAGACGACATTAGACATTCAATATCTTCCTGGTGGGACCCTGCAAGGATGGTATCATCCGCAGAAATCAATATGAGAAGAGTATGTAGCTCATGATGCTAAATGAACAATGATGAGTCATTTTTGGACCCAGTGAAGCCTAAGTCTAATAGATGGTTGCTTTGGCGTGTGAACCGATTACCGAGCTCTTGGGGCTTTTTTAAGCCCATACAAAGATTTTTGTAGCTTGCAAACATGTGATGGAACAGTTGGACCCTAGAATCCCATGGGTTGGGTCATGTAAAGATCTTCATTTAGAAATCCATGCAGGAAAGCATTCAGAACATCGAGCTACTTGAGTATCCATTTGTTCACAAGGGCAAGAGAAAGAACAATTCTAATTGTGGTTGGTTTAACCATTGGATTAATTCTAATTGTGGTGGGTTTAACCATTAGACTGAACGCCTCATCATAATCCAAACCTTCTTGTTGGTGAAAGCCTTTGGCGACCAATCGTGCTTTGAAGCGGTCAATAGTGTTATCTGCCATTCTTTTTATGTGAAAAACCCATCCTTCAATGTTCATGTAGGGATGTTTTAGGACAAGAGTCCATGTGCCATTTTGGATGAGAACCTTGTATTCTTCTGACATTGCATGACCCCATTCTGCGTATTCTGCGTGCTTAAGCAAGTTGGTTCAACAGGTTCATTACAAGCAATGAGAGCTATTGGTAATGGATGCTTAGTTGCTAGGAAAGTGGGAGGTTTAGTAATTCTAGATTTAACTGGGTTTGCATTTGATGAGTGTTGGAAGGATTAGGTGGTTTATAAATTCCTGATCGTTCATTACTGGTTGATACTGGGTGTGGTCATTCATCACTGGTTGATACGGGGTAAGGTGTAGTAGTGGGGTCGGTGGGATTGGAATTGGAGTTGGAGGGGATAGGTTCGGTAGAGGTTGCGATGGTGAGATTTGAGTTGGAGGGATCAGGTTCCATGGAGCTTACTTGTGAGGAGCTGAGTTCTGTTGGATTGGAGGTTAAGCGGTTCGTTTCAATTGGGTTGGGAAATAATGATGGTCTTGGTTCAGTTGGATTGGAACTTGATGGGCCAGGTTTGGAGATTGATGGGTTGTGTTCATTTGGGCTGGACTAAGAAATGATTGGTTCCAAGGATGAAAATAGCGGTAGCGGCGGGCGTAGCGGCCCGCAGCTAGCGGTGCGATTTGAAAAAATCGCCTAAAAAATCTGAAAAAATTCCAAAAAATCCAGAAAATTGTAAAATGAAAGACAATGTGGTTCTTTTGCAAAAGTAAGTAAAAAAAGGGGGCGTAGCGGTGCTCTCATTATGAGGTCCTGTATCGCTGTCTGAATAGAAAATAGTAGTAATGATTTTTTTTCCAAATATATTCGTGTTTGTAATCAAACAATGTCATCAGAATATTATCACCATTGTTGCTTAGAATATCACATTTCTGAGTTCTATTTTGAAATGTATATATATATAGTTTAAAATTTTCTGTTAAAGAAAAATTTGATTAGGGCCTTAGGTTGAGCCACTATTTCCTATTAGAGAGTAATTTGGTTAGGGTCCTATTTCCTATTAAAAGGAGATTATTTGGTTGAGCCCTATTTCCTATTAGAGTAGAATTTTGCTAGAGCCTTTCTTCAATTAGTGTGAAATTTGTTTAGACTTTATTTTCAATTAGTGTGAAAGTTGGCTATGTCTCTATTTCCGGTTAGAGTAAAATTTGATTGTGCTCTATTTCTAATTAGAGTAAAATTTGGCTAAGCCCCTAATTTTTATTAATTTGGCTAAACAATGATTTTTTCTATTTTAATACCTGAGAGGCCCCTTTGATTTTTGTCAATAACTTTCATAAGGTGGGCCACTGCGGGGCCCATTTAATCTTTATTTCTATCTTTCATAAGGTGAGCCCAATGTGGGGCCCATAGTTACCCTACTTTAGTAAATATTGGAGGGACCAAAAGAGGGGCTTTTAATGCCCTAATTCTTTTCCCAAAACAGCAGGCTCAAGAGTCCTAGGGAAAAAGAAAAAACAGGGCTCGAGAAAGATAGAAGAGGGGAAGGAAAAGAGGAAGAAAGAAAAGAAATTGAAGAAGAAAAGAAGAAGAAGAAGAGGAGACACTGATGCTATCGTTGGTGCTGCTGCATGGTGCTCCTGTTGCTGCTTCCAAGTATGTTTCTACAGCTGCTGTCCTTTTTGTTTTTTGTTTTTTGTTTTCCTTATTCCTCTTCCTCTACAGCAACTGTCCCTTCTTTTTTTTTTTTTTTTCCTTATTCCTCCTCTTCATCTCCCTGAGCCAATGGAGGTGCTTTTTTTTATTTATTTATTTATTATATATTAACATTTCATTGTTTGTAGCGGCCGATACGTAACGTATCGGTGCGTATCGGCTGCTACAGGTAAATAGCGCCCGCTACAGGCCGATACATGTGCAACGGCCGATAAATCGACCGTAGCGTGGTGGTGGTCACCGCTACGGCCGCTGTAGCGTAGCGGCCGATATTTTCATCTATGATTGGTTCTTCTGGGTTTGGCGATGGAATGGGAGTTGAGTTTAATGGGTCATTGGGAGGTGGGCCATTTGAAGAAAATGAGCCTACTATCTGTAAATGGGAGGGGTGAGGGATAGACTGTGTAGTTGAGGGTTCATGATTTGTAGGATTAGGTGGTGTTGCAAAAGGAAATATACACCCATAAAAAATAACATGTCTGGATATTAATATGCGCCCACTTTGCAAGTTTAAGCATCTATATCCATGTTGTGATGTACTATAACCTATAAAAACTCATCTTGCAGACTTGTACTGCAACTTGTGTTTGTTGTAAGGTCTCATAAAGGATAACATAAACACCCAAAAGATTTTAGAATAGTGTAATCTGGAAAAAGATTTTAAAATTTGAAATGGGCTCTTATTATGTGTGTTAGGTGATGGCAGCTTGTTTATATGAAAACAGCAGTTTGGAAGGCCTCATCCCCAATAAGGTGATGACATGGAGGCATGGGCCATAAGTGTGAGGCCTGTTTCAACGAAATGGCGATGTTTTTGCTCTGTAGTTCCATTTTGTTCGCTTGTACAGGGGCACGAAACCTGATGGACAATACCATTAGTCTCCAAGATAGGCTTTGAAAGGAAAATATTCTGTACCACCATCAGTTTGGGGATTTTTAATCTTTGAATCAAAGAGATTTTCAACTTGAAGTTTAGACTTCAAAAAAGCATTGCAAGCGTCAGATTTTTGAACTAGTGGATAAAGCCATGAAAACTTGCTAAAATCATTGATGAAGTGAATATAAAAGCGATGTCCATGAGAAGATGTGACCGGGGCTGGTCCCTATAAATCAGAGTGCACAAGTTCTAAAGGCGCTGATGAAATAAAAGTAGACAATCTAAATGGAAATTTATAGCTTTTGCCTAACTGACATGAAAAACAAATAGAATTAGTCTTATTTTGTTGCACTACAAGCAACTTATTCTTGGCAATGATAGAACGCGCGATCCGCTCAGACGGGTGTCCTAGCCATGTATGCCACTGTTCAAAGGATGCTTGCTTTTGACCATGTAGTAGAGTTTGCCCTGTGGCTCGTTCCTTGAAAAAAAAATCTTTGGCATGAAGTTCATCGTAAACATCATTATCCTTGGTTAGCTGAGAGATAGACAAAAGATTTTTTGTGATGCGAGGCACATGTAGAATATCATGTAATTTTAAAGGAGATGAAGAAGTATGAATAATGGAGGAACCAATGTGAGCAATGCGCAAACATGTTCTATTTCCTACTAGAAGTTGGTCGTCACCTTGATATTCAGAATGCAGAGACACCAAAGTTTGGGTACCGGGCAGGATCGAATGGAGCAACTTGATTTGACCCATGAGATGCAGGAAAGGCTTGGGCGGTCAGATCACTTTGAATACCATAATCAAACCTACTATAGCATGTCATGGCCGTGTGATTTTTGTGGCCACAAATCTGGCAAGCAACCCGATAGTATGAAGAGGGAGGCCGTGGGTCCCTGGCTGTTTTGATTGGGCTTGGCCAGCACCAGGACTTGCAGGGTTTGGCTGGTTTGTTGGCTGATTACCCCGGCCCCGGCCTCGGTTTGGACCATGACCACGGCCACGTTGGGCCATGTTTGCTACTGGTAGTGGAGCTTCGAGTTGATGCGCATGGGTGTGTTCAATGCGCAGATCGTGGCTGAAAAGGAAGCCATGGAGCTCATCCAAATCTGTTGGTTCACTGTGGGTGGTGATGGAGGTGACCAAAGCATCATAATCAGGGCCTAAACCACCCAACATGTAGAGCATAATTTCCTCATCTGGAACCATATAACCAGTAGCATCAAGGTGATCAGTGACCACTTTGATGTTTTGAAGATATTCACTGATTGAGAGTGCGCCCTTTTTTATTGTCCGAAGTTGTAGTAATTGTTTTGACCAAGCTTGGTGGTGAGAAAATGTGGACATTTGGTAATGGAGAGGAAGAGGAAGCGGATGATGTAAGGGCAGCCATGGAGGATCTTTAGACGTGAGTCTTGTTTGGGTTCTGATACCATAAAAAAAGAACATGGAAAGATTTAATGTGGTTTGGCTCTTGCCTACATCCACGGTTTGAATTCACCCACGCGTCCAACTGTGGGTTTGTCTCTTATAATAATTGTGCCTACAAGAAGGAATCTCAATGATTCTTGGTACAGGCTGTAAATGAGAAATACAATGCTTTTGCCTCAGTTTGAGTTGAGATAATATTGGATCTCAGATCTTTGATTGATACAATGGATAACAGTGAGAGATTTGTGGAGTTGACCCATGAGGTGAAGAGAGATTTGTGGAAAAGATCAGATCCATGAGATGTATTCTCCAATAAGTTGGATTAGGGACGAAAATGGGTCCCCAAATACATGAATTGACAGATAAAAAGAGAATTTGGATCCTCAGGTACTGATTTGAAAATGGGTTCCCTGAAAAGTTTGTATGTTTGTGTATATCCTTGTAGAACTTTTTATGTCATTTATTTGGATGGTGATGTCCATTTTTCAATCTCCTTTAATGCACATCTGAGTCTTTAGTGTTACAGGCAAGATGTCATCATCATGCAATACTCGAGCTCAAAATGTGCTCCAAAATGCGCATTTGGGTTTATTCGATTATTCATATTCCATATGATTTGAAAAACTTCTTTAAAGTCTATTCTCGGTAGAATATTTTGGAAATGTCCAAACTAGAAGGCAATTGTGTGTACATTGAATTTTTATGTGTAACTACAATTGTGTAAATTGATTTAAAAACATATACTTAAATGTCCAGCTTCACTATGATGAAAATGTCTCTAAGAAGAAAAATGACGAGACATGCTTATTTGGAAGGATTAAGTGTTGATTGTGGATATTTCTGTAGTAGAAATTGATAGAGCCACTCCTTTAGCATCAGGGAAAAACGAGGAGATCCATAACACAACCCCAGTCTGTAAAGCCCGGTCTAGGGCCACGACGGAGTGAATCTGGGTTAATCGCAAGCGCGACTGACTCTCGTCTACACTGGGTGAGTAAACTAAGATTGATTAGGTGGATTCTATTACTCCAATAATTCAACTTTGAGATTTGGGACAAGAAAGGTTCTGAAAACTGTGTAGCTGACCACCTATCCCGGATCTTGGTAGAGGCTAGGATGACACCTTACCCTTGCATGACTCATTTCCTGATGAGCAGTTGTTCGCGGTGTCGCAAACCCACCCTCCCTGGTATGCGTACATTGTGAATTACCTAGCAGTGGGGAAGATTCCCTCAAATTGGTCCAAGCAAGACAAGGATCGTTTATTCTCCCAGGTAAAGATGTATTTTTGGGAGGATCCCGAACTTTTCAAGTTTTGCCCAAACCAAGTAATCAGGCGATGTGTGCCCGAGAGTGTATATCAAAGTATACTCACATGCTGTCACTCTATTGAATGTGGAGGGCAATTCAGTGGAAAGAAGACTGCTGCGAAAGTCTTGTAGAGTGGCTTCTATTGGCCCACTCTTTTTAGAGATGCCCATGAGTTTTGTAACACTTGTTTTCGCCGTCAGCAGACAGGGAACATATCTAGGAGGGACATGATGCCCCTACAATCAATTTTGATTGTAGAAATATTTGATGTGTGGGGCATCGATTTCATGGCACCGTTTCCGCTGTCTTTTGGTTTTGAATACATTCTAGTGGCGGTTGATTACGTGTCCAAGTGGGTGGAAGCGGCTGCCACAGACAAATGACCACAAAGTTGTGGTCAAATTCTTGCAAAGCAACATTTTCAGTCGCTTTCGCTGTGTGCGAGCAATAATCAGTGACGAGGGCACCCACTTCGTGAATAAACACTTTGAGGTGCTGGTAAAGAAGTACTCGATCACACACAAGGTGGCCGCACCTTATCATCCTCAAACCAGCGGCCAAGTCGAGTATCCAATAGGGAGGTGAAGCGTATTTTGGAAAAAAAGGGTGAGGCCCGACCGTGAAGATTGGTCTTTACGGTTAAACGATGCTTTATGGGCATACTGTACTGCATATAAGACTCCTATTGGTATGTCGCCCTATTGGTTAGTGTTTGGCAATGCTTATCACTTGCCTATTGAACTCGAACACCGGGCCATGTGGGCCATCAAACAATTCAATTTTGATATGGCCGCTGCCAGTTCTACTCAAAAACTCCAACTCAATGAGTTAGAGGAGTTTCGGAACGAAGCCTACATAAGTGACAAAATTTACAAGGCTTGGACTAAAGCTTTCCATGACAAACATATCTTGCGAAAGTCCTTTGAGCCGAATCAAAAGGTATGGCTTTTCATTTCCAAGTTGTGACTCTTTCCGGGTAAATTGCGGTCTAGATGGGATGGACCATTTGTGGTGATCGAGGTTTTTTTATCACGGTGCAGTTGAAATTCTCAACCCCAACATTGGGGGTTTTCCTAAGGTAAATGGTCAACGGTTGAAACCCCATGTAGAGGGTATTACTGTGGGTGAAGTTGTGGAGTTCATCGCTCTGATGGACCTGTCCTTTCTCATGGATTGAAGGTACTCGATGTCTGCCTGACGATGTAAAACCAAGCTCTTCCGGGAGGAAACTCGAGTGTAGCGAGTGTCGCAGCGTAGCATTTTGTCTTTGAAGTTAAGTCTATTTTGAGTCGTCCATGTTGCCGAGTGGATACCTTTGGTGGTTAGGTCATAGCTTTTGGGGAAAGGAAAACAAAAAAAAAAAAAAAACAGTGTTTTGCCGCTCGGACTATTCTGTCTGGAGGAGGTTCTGCCTTCGGATGCCCGGAACTGACGCCGTGAATTTTTTCATCAGTTGAGGTTTTGTGACAGACGCCCAAATTTCTTTCATCTGTTGGAGGTACTGCCTCCGGGTGTCCGGACGCCCCATAATTGTTATTAGACGGAGGCTACTGCCTCCGGGTGTCCATTTAAAAAAAAAAAGGTGAAACGTGGGTTTAGCAGCCCTTCCTCTCTCACACTTACAACTCCCTCTTTCTCTCCAAGCCCTCTTTCTTCCCTTCCACCCCCAACTCAACTCCCTCTTCCAACTACATCATCACCACCACCCTCCTCTCCTTTTCTCCACCACCATTCTCTTCCTCTCCTTCCCCTCTTCTTTTTTCTCTCCCTCTACACTAGGACAAGTGCCACCAGAGTCCACATTGTCTCCGGCGAACTCTAAGCTTCCCGGTTAGATCTACTAGCGCTTGCACCTCTCCAGCCCTTAGAAGCTCTTGGGTTCTCTCCCCCACGAGCTCCTCTACGTGCCGGTGGTGCCTGTTTGTCGCCGGCCAACTTTTCTGGTGATCTTCTCTGGCGACTTCACTGGAGCTCCGGCGACCAATTTTGGGCAATTTTCTTTTTATTTTTATTATTATTATTTATTGTTATTTTTTTTCTTTATCTTTTGCAATTGTCATAGTTTTCTTGTTGCTTTGTTTTTCTTTATTTTTTCTATTATTATCAAATTGTCACCTAAACCAAAAAAAAAAAAAAAAGAAAAATGATGAGAAGGGGGAGAACTAAATCAGAAACCCCTGCGGATGAGGGCTCTTCTAATCCGTAGCCCCTAAAACGTACTGTATCCACTTCTAGCCATTAACAACTAGATGAGGATATGGCACATTGAACATTAGACAAGCAAACTGTCTTTGACCTACATTTTTTTGAAACTGAACAAACCGCTCGGTGGGCGGTTCAACAAATTCGTGGGCTTCAATTGATGACATTATGTGGCCCTCTTCCTCCGGCGTACTCCCATTTGGTACGCCTCTTCTACCAAAAATTTGAAATTAGGGGGTGCTATGAAGATGTCCTGTCATCCAGCATTGATGGCCATGGTGTTTCTATGGTTGTGGGGGATATTGCTCATGCCTTAGGCTGTCACCCCAATGCGGGTAACTTTCCCCGTTGTCGATACACCCCCATGTGGCTAGTATCACAAATGAGATGTGTGGGGGTCATTTTAGCAAGGATAACTACACGAGTACTCATCGTAGTTACCTACCTCAAAGTCTTTGGCTCATTAATCAAGTGCTGCGTGCTAATGCATTTCCTACGCATCACAAGGATGAGAGGAGGGGGGACTTCCTCGAGACTTGGTATGCTATCCACTCCGGATACGCAATATCTCTTCCACAGATGATTTTCCAAGAGATGTGTAAAGTCTATAGGCTATTTAAATAGTCCAAGAAAGACCCGAAGAAGAAGAGGCCTTTGCCTTTTCCTCATTTGTTGACCATGATATTTCAGTATCCTTCGGGTATTACAGATGCCCCCCCTCCCATTCCATCTGATGAGGAATTAGTCCTGTGCTCTAACATGTACGGTGAGTAGCAATGGACACAGAGTGTCCAATCCATCCTTCGCAATATGCAGGAATGCTCACCCTGCTATGATGCCGGGAGTAGACATACTTGTGGTTGAGCCACCTTTACCACCTCAAGCCCCTCCAGTTGTCCACCCTCCTGCGGGGCACGCTGACCCATTTTACATGTCATATGCCCAATATGAGTCAATCATACGTGGTCAGTAGGCCCTCCATTCTCGTCAGGTGGCTTTTGAGTCCCGCTTTGAGGACTTTGCCACTCTTACCACCGACTCTCTCTTTGAAACGCGATCTCTAATGAGAGGTCTAAGTGGACTTTCCCCTCCCCGTACAGGTGATCACATGGATGATGGAGATGGGGGGCTGGCCACGACGGGGGTGGGGAGGAGGATTGAGGCCGTTTTCCTTAGGTGGCCACTTGATGTTAGTGTATATATATAGTGTCTTTCTTTCTTTCTTTTTCTTTTTTTTTTTCTCATAGATTTGTTTCCTATGTTTGTGTTCTGTAAGTTCTTTCGTGCAAGTTGGGGGTTCTACCCAACTTTTCTTTTTTGTGCACCTTCTGTTGAGAGGTACCTAGGTGATATCCTTCCTTTTACTTTACTTTCCATGTCCTTTATATTTTATTTTGATGATTCACATTGTGGGCAATGTTGGGTTTAAGTTGGGGGGTGGGGTATTATCTATTGAGTTGGTCTAAGTAGTAACTTTTCTTTCGTTAAAAAAAAAAGAGAAAAATTTTCTCCTTTTGTTAGTTTTTAAGGGGATTTCTACAAGGATTTTTATGAAACGAAGATACCTTGAATTTTGTAACTTTTATTCTGAAAGAAAAAGGAGAAAAATGATTGACTTTTTAGGCAAGTTTTTGAGAAATTGTTGAATTATTGATCCCTCACTTGACACATATTATATAGAAAATTTAAAATGTGAAGCTATGACTTTCGTGCTTGTGATAGCTTTAGAACAAATATGATGGAAAACCGACCTCAGTCATACAGTGTCTTGGTTCAACTGAGTGTATTTATCCACAAATCGGTGAACTAATTCGGGCATATGGACAGGGCTGCCTGATGTTGGGGACCGTATTGAAAAAAAAAAAACACTAAAATAGTGTTGTCTTGAGAGGAAACTGTTCATCTTTATAGGTTATGGAAAGGCTGCGTATTGTTGGGGACCGTATTATAAAAAAAAAATAAAAAAATACTAAAATAGTGTTGTCACAGCCTCTGAAAAAACAATAGTGTGAAAGCCACCATAATTGCCTTGAGAGGAATCCCGTTCCCCTTCACTGAGGTTAGGTGGCCCAAAATTTTGAAAGAAGACAAAAAAAAAAAAAAAAAAAGAAAAAGCAATGTTTTTTCACGGAAAGTTTTAGTGGATCGTTTGATGCTCTCATGCTTCTATATATACACCTTTTTCACCGTGCACGATCAATTCAGCATGATTTCGAGGATTTCTGACCAACAAATAGGATTTGTGAACTGAATTTGAGATGTGTGTGAAAACTCCGTAATCAAGAATATCCGGTGTTTGTAAATATTATTTTGGAAAAGACTCCCTTTTGTGTGTTTTCTTGAGTTTTAGAAATTTTGTTGGTACATTCACTGCAAACCCTCACGAGACTATAACTCGTCCTCTAGGGGGAACTTAGAGGTTTAAAGGCTGCACATGCTAAGTGCAGCCGTGCTCCCCACGAAAGTGGCCTCAGTTAGTCTTTCCTTTTGTTTTAGCTTTGCTCGAAGTCTAGCAAAGTGTAAGTTGGGGGGGGTGTGATGAGAACCTAAATCCACCATTTAGGCCCCTCAATGAGGACTTGTTATACCTTCTGATGATATTAATTGGCATTAATTGTGAGAATTTAATGTTTGCAGGTGCCTTAGGTGAAAAGAGTAGAATTCAAAGCTAAATTGGAGAAAAATGGCAAAAACCAATGAACCGAAGCATTCTGGCTCCGGGCGTTCTGACGCCAGCACCTACGCTCAATAGTCCAAGCTACTGCTTGCTGGCGTCCGGACGCTAAACACGAGTGGAGTCCGCCTCCCTCCGTGTTTTGAGGAGTTTTTGAGGAAAATCTATAAAAGAAAGCCCATAACTCATTTTAAGGCATTCAAGTCTTGAAAGAAGAATTGGAGGCTGGTTTTGGAGGATTGGAAAGAGCACTCGTGTAGTTATCCTTGCTAAAACGATCCCCACACATCTCATTTGTGATACTAGCCACAGTGGGGGTGTCTGGAAAACGAGGAAAGTTACTTGCATTGGGGTGACAGCCTAAGGCATGAGCTAATATCCCCCATAGTCACATAAACGTCATGGCCATCAGTGCTGGATGACAGAACATCTTCATAGCGCCCCCTAATTTTCAAATTTTGGTAGAAGAGGCGTACCAAACGGGGGTACGCCGGGGGAAAAGGGCCACGTAATGCTGTCAATTGACGCCCACGAATTTGTTGAACCGCCCACGGAGTGGTTTGTTCGGTTTCAATAAAATGTAGGTCAAAGACGGTTTGCTTGTCTAATGTTCGATGTTCCCTATCCACATCTGGTTGTTCACTGTTAGAAGTGGATGCAATACGTTTACGGGGCTGCGGATTAAAAGAGCTCTCATCCGCTGGTGCTTTTGGTTTACTTCTCCCCCTTCTCATCAAGGTTTTTTTTTTTTTTTTTTGGGGCTTAGGCGACAATTTGGCAATAATAGAAAAAATAAAGAAAAACAAATCTACAACCACACTATGACAATTGCAAAAGATAAAGAAAAAAAAAAAAACAGTAAATAATAAAAAAGAAAAAGAAAATTACCAAAAATTGCTCCTCATCGGAGCTCCGGTGAAGTCACCGGAGAAGATCACCAGAAAAGGTGGCCGACGACAAAGGAGCACCACCGGCACGTAGAGGAGCTCATGGGGGGACAGAACCCAAGAGCTTCTAAGAGCTGGAGAGGTGCGAGCCCCGGCAGATCTAATTGGGAAGCTTGGAGTTTGCCGGAGACAATGTGGACTCCGGTGGCACTTGTCCTAGTGTAGAGGGAGAGAAAAAGGAAGAGGGGAAGGAGAGGAAGAGAATGGTGGTGGAGAAAAGGAGAGGAGAGTGGTGGTGGTGATGTAGTTGGAAGAGGGAGTTAGTGGGTGGTGGAAGGGAAAGAAAGAGGGCTTGGAGAGAAAGCAGGAGTAGTGAGTCGGAGAGAGGAAGAGGGCAACCCCTTAAACCCAAGTTTTTCACTTTTTTTTTTTTCAAATGGGGTGTCCAGACGCCAGCTCCGGGCGTCCGGACGCCTGGAGGCATTAGCCTCCATTTGATAACAATTGTGGGGCGTCCGAACGCCCGGAGTTAGTACCTCTAGCGGATGAAAGAAATCTAGGCGTCCAGACACGCCTAATTCCGTGCGTCCGGACGCCTAGTCATAGAACCTCAACTGATGAAAAAATTTGGGGTGTCCGGACGCCCGGATCTCTAGCGGATGAAAGAAATCTAGGCGTCCAGACACGCCCAATTCCGGGCGTCCGGATGCCTAGTCATAGAACGTCAACCTATGAAAAAATTCGGGGCGTCTAGACGCCCGGAGGCAGAACCTCCTCATGACAGAATAGTCCGGGCGGCAGAACACTGTAGATTTATTTATTTATTTATTTTCCCCAAAGCTATGACCTAACCACCCAAAGGTATCCACTCGGTGGCATGGATGACTCAAAATAGACTTGACTTCGACGACAAAATGCTATGCTACGACACTATTCGTCCCATGGTTTTACGTCGTCAGCTAGACGTTGAGTACCTTCAGTCTCCATCAGAACGATGGACTCAACAACTTCACCCGTAGTAATACCCTCCACATCCACATAGGGTTTCAACTGTTGACCATTTACCTTAAGAAAACCCCCGGTGTTGGGGTTGCGAATTTCGAAGAATCATGAGTAACACCTTCTAATGTTGTTGAAGAACTTACCGTTCATCCTTCCACTGCTAGTTTGTCTCTTGCTTTGTAGTATCACTAGGGTGCTCCACCTTAGCTGGTGTTGCAAACACATTCCGAGGTATACTATTCAAATCCCAACGAGTCTCTCTTGTATGATGATACCTCCCACAGCGGGTATAGTATAGCTTGTCATTGTCAATGTTACCACGGCTGCGACTGCCAACACTTCCACCGTGATTACTTCCACGACCATGGCCTCTACCTCCACTGAACCCTGGATTAGCCACTATATTGCCTACATTACTGCTTCCAAGTGCTGACCGATCAGGTACTACATCTTGTTTTACATTCATAACAACATCAAGTACTACATCTTGTTTTGCATTCTTAACAACCCCATGACTTTCTTCTCCTTGCAACAAGGCAAATACTGTGCCTATATGTGGTAAGGGATCCTAGCTTGTTATGTCCACTTATAGTTTGAAATTCTGGATTGCCATCTCCCAATAATTCAAATAAAGTGTTGATCTTCTATCAATTTTACCTCCTTGGCACAACACGATATCTTGGCACAACAAAGGCTTGGAGTTTGGACTATACAACTTCAGTTCTTTCCATAGAGCCCTAAACTGAGAATAATAGTCAGCCATCAATAGACTACCTTGTCTAAATGTAGCAATTTAATTGCCCCTTCCAAATATTTAAAGCCTTTTGTAATTGCCCCTTCCATTGAATTCAAGATCCAATTCATAACTAACATATTTTCTGAGACCCATTCTGAGTATTATGGATCATCTTTCTCGGGTTCTTTAATACTCCCCTCAATTTATACTAGTCTCCTTGATCCTCAAATGGTCATCTTAGCGAAGTAAGCCCAATCTTTATAGATGGTGCCATTGAAGAGATCTGGTATTGTCTTAACATTCAGACTTTTGCAACGTTGGGAATTTGTTGAGTAGATGTAACAAAATTTGTTGAGTAGACACAACAGAGGTACCACTTTTGGACTCCATTGCAGCCTTAAAAGACTCAAAACACAAGTTAGACAAAAAGCCAACAAGAGAGAATAAATATCAAACCTGTTTTGCAGCAAATCGAATGAAGCCGACACCTATTTGTGACTTACTTGTCACATAAGACAATCTCAACTTCACAGGATTGTCAGGAGCTCCACCAAAGCCCGGAGACTGCACTCAATCGATTGCACAGAACAAGCCACAGGTTCACTGTCAACACACTGTAGACTAAAAAAAAAAAAACACTTCTAACGATCAACGATCAACTCCAGATCAGATTTTGCTGCAGACATCAGGCCTTACACGACTTTACTCCATCAAGAAACAATTGGTCCAGAAACACATTCCAAATGATAATGAGGCCCAGCCAAACCTCAGCATTGGTTTGGCTAGGGTGAAACCATTCCAAACTCCTGTTTTATGTCAAATCTGCTCCAATAGGCTTCTCGACCTTGGTGTCTTCTGCCTAGTGGAGAGCTCTGATACCAAGTTGCAAACCTAGAATGATCTTCTCTGATCTAAGGTTTTATTCTAAAATCTAGAATGTCCCAAAAACGTAAAAAGAGATAAAGAAAAAGAAAAGAACGACAAGGAGAAAGAAAGAGAGGAAGAAAATGAAGAGTCGAATAACGTATTAGGTTAGACGACCCTGGTTATGCTATTATTGAGAGCTGCTAATGCCACAGTCAAAATTTCTCCTTCCACATCCCTTCTCTTTCCAAAATTTCTGTGTACACACCCTTGTTTTTCCCAAAATACGCTTCTTCCCCCTCTCCTTATCTCTACACACCCCTTCTTCCCTCCTCTCCCTCCATTGCCTGCCGCCCTCTCCCCATTTCCCTCTCCTTCTCCCTGTCAGTCTCCCTCTCCCTTCTTTCTCTCTCCTATCCCTCCCTCTCTCTCCCTCTCTCTCTCCCTCTCCCTCCCTTTCTTTCCCTTTCCCTACCACTGCCCTCCGCCCTCTCTCCCTATCCCTCTCCTTCTCCCTGTCTCTCTCCCTCCCCCTTTCTCCCTCTCCCACTCTCCCTCCCTCTCTCTCTCTCCCTGCTGCCGCCCTCCACCCGCTGCCCTGCCCGCAACCCTCTCTCCCTCCCCCTCCCCCTGTCCCTCTCCTCCTCCTCCTCCTCCTGCAGTGTTGTCAGAGGGTGAGTGTAGAAAGAAGTTGGGGAGGGAGAGATTTTGATAGATATCCTTTTAGGTAATTTTACACGGATATTTTGGTCATGAAAAAAAGGGATGTGGAAGGAGGAGCTTTGGCTGTGGCATTAGCAACTCTCCTATTATTTCACTATTTTGAAAAATTACAAAAAAGCCCCTCAAGTTTCTAGTATTTACATAAAAGTCCCTGATACACTACAAATTATAAATAAGTCCTATTTTCTGACTCACAACATTGAGCAAAATTAATAACCATCTAATTCTGTTTTTCTTTCTTTTCTTTCGTAATTGTATCTTCAGCTGTTTCTTGACATCTTTTGTATCTTACCTTTTGAGTGGCTCAAGTTGTGTTACAGATTCCAGAAAAAGAAAAGAAAAGAAAGGAAAGTGGCTTGAATCGCCACTAACAAGGCCTCTGTTGCTTGCTATTTATTTGTTTCACTGGAAATGTAAAATCTTGCAAGCTGGATATGGTTTTTGCCTCATCCGAAGCTCTCTTTATGTATTTCATTGCTTCTTTTTATTTCCTATAACATTACTGATTGTGAGGGAGAAAAAAGTGCCATGTTCACTTGGTGAAAGATACATTTAGAAAATCTTAATTTTTTAGTCTTCTTTTTTTTGTTACACCTTCCTTATATGAGTGTTATTCTAAATAATCTTGTGCCCATTGGAGGCTCTCTTTGATGGATTTCTTTGCTTTTTTTTTTTTCAAATGCATCATTGGATTCAGGGAAAATTAACCTGTCATGTCCACTTTGTCTGCTGCCTGTAGAAAAACTTAATAAGTTATTTTTATTTTCTTTAACGTTATTTATATAATTAAATGCTATTTTACATCTCTGATACTTTGTTTAGTCAAATTCCATGTTCATTTTTGATACCTTGTCGTTCGAGTTGCATGGATATTGATATAACATTTATGTAGGTGCCATGCGCGTCTGGGTTCGGGAGCTACTAATTGCCATATTTAGTATTACATTTTATGTGTAGGTGCTATGCTCATTTGCATCTGGGAGCTACGAATTGCCAGATAAAGAAAGGTGGCCATAGCAGCTAGGTTCATTTTTCCAATCGCTTTTACTGGATTTGGGCTTGAGCTCAACAATCTGAGGTCCTGTTCGGATTTCTCTGCTGTGTGGATGTGGCAAGGTACTGCTGTTCTAGTAATCTAGTCTCAGTTGGGAACTGGCTGAGTGTATCTCATCTGAAAAAGAGGGAACTCCTTTTATCACAAAAAAAAAAAAAAAAAAAAAAGAAAAATGAAAAAGAAAAGGGCAAACCTAAACATGCATGTGCTTTTCATTAACCCACGAGCATAAGTTTTGTCACCCTATTTTTGTTTTGTATGATTGGAGTAACCTAATATCAACCAATACTCACTCACCCTACTGCTTTCTGTGTGCGCAGTTTAAAAGCCTAATTCAATCACCAGACATCTCAATTTTATTCTGTACAATGAGACCCAAATATGATTAATCAATACCCTTACTGCCAAAAGAAAAAAGAAAAAAGAAAAAAGAAGACACTCACCCCGGTTTGTGCGTGAGAGAGCCCACTTTTATTCTATAATATGAGGCCCAACTGATCAAGACATGCCCCATGACCAAACGAATTGGGGCACCCCAGAGTACCAGCTGCCTTGGTGAGTGATCGTCCCAAAATAGGGCTTGTAAATATAATTTATACCTAACTATTATCTCTACTCGTTAGATTACGAGTAGAGATGTTAACCGAGTGTCGTATCCACTGGGACAAAAAGGCTAAGTAGTGTTGGTTCCCAAACTCCTAAACTAATTCTACTAGAAAACGAAGTATTGATTTGATGGGTTTGATTCCTAAATAATCAAATTAAAAACAATGTTTGATTCAATCGAAGAAAATATCTTATGGTACGAATCCACGCTACCCTCGTAGAATGGCGAGTATAGACCTAGGGTTTCACTATGAACGCTTTAAAGACTCGTTTTGGTTACAAACTTTCACAGAGTCAACAAATAAGTTACGTGGGTTTAGATCTGGGCATAACCTATCTCTATGGCATATATTATCTTGGATCTAACAACACATTCATTCAAGTATCATTATATGATTGGTATTCAAATCTACAAGAGTAAAATACCAAAAAGAGATATTGCATTAATAAAGAAAATTCAATCAATGGATAATATTCATGTCATATAACCAATGCGTTCAAAGTAAAACCCTACAATCTATACATCACCAAAATATAAGAGTAGGGCTTCATTGCAACCCTAAGGTGGAGAGTTAGTTACTCATGGAGAGACGAATGAAGAATCTTTGACGAAATCCCCATTGGCGCTCTTCCCAATCCTCCAAAACGGCGGCCTCTAGTTCTTCTGCCAAGACTTGAATGCCCTAAAAACGAGTATGGCTTGATTTTATAGCTTTTGGATCAATTTTCTCTTCAAATCGCGCAAGGAGAGGGACTCCACCCACTGGCGTCTGGACGCTAGGAGGCAGTAGCTACGGATGTTTGGTGCAGGAACTGGCGTCCGGACGCCCGGAGGCAGAATGCTTTGGTTCGTTTGCAATGGCTCTAGCTTTCTCCAATTAGCTCTGAATTACTTCTTTTTACCGAAAACACTTGAAAACATTAAAATAACACAAACAAGGTCATATATACCATCCCAAGGTGTAACCAAGTCATCATTTAGGGGCCTTAAATGTACATTTTAGGCTCTCATCACACCCCCCAACTTCCACTTTGCTAGACCTCAAGCAAAGCTAAAGCAAAAGGAAAGACTAAATTAAGGCCACTTTCGTAGGGAGCACGGCTAGACTTAGTATGTGCAGCAAGCCTTTCAACCTCTAGGTTTCCCTACAGGACGGGTTATAGTCTCGTGAGGGTTTGCACTGAATGTACCCACAAAATTCCTACAACTCAAGAAAACACAAAAGCAAGGGAGTCTTTTCCAAAATAATATTAACGAACACCGGATATTCTTGATTATGGAGTTTTCAAGATACATCTCAAATTCGGTTCACACATCTTATCCGTTGGTCAGAAATCCTCGAAATCATGTTGAATTGATTGTGCACAGTGAAAAATGTGTATATAGAAGCATGAGAGCATCAAATGATCTAAAAATTTTCGTGAAAATACATCTTCTTCTTCTTCTTTCAAAATTCCGGGCCACCTAACCTTAGTAAAAAAGAACAGGCTTTCTCTCACGGCAATGGCGGCTTTCACACTATTGTTTTTTCAAAAGCCGCAACAACACTATTGTTAGTGTTTTTCTCTTTCTTTTTTTTTCTTTTTTTTTTTTTAAATACGGTCCCCAACAATATGCAGCCCTTTCTACAGCCAGTAAAGATGAACAGTTTCCTCTCAAGGAAACTATGGTGGCTTTCACACTACTATTTTTTCAAAGGCAGTTACAATACTATTTTAGTGATTTTTTTTTCAATACGGTCTCCAACAATAGGCAGCCCTTTCCATATGCCCGAATTAATTTGCCGATTTGCGGATAAATTCACTTAGTTGAACCGGGACACTGCATGACTAAGGGTCGGCTTTCCATCATATTTGTTCTGAAGTTATCACAAGCACGGAAATCATAGCTTCACATTTTAAATTTTCTATATAATATGTGTCAAGTGAGGGATCAATAATTCAACAACTTCTCAAAAACTCTTTCCTAAAACAAAATAGTGAACCCTTTTTCTCTTTTTGCTCTCAGAATAAAAGTTCCAAAAATTAAGGTATCTTCGTTTTATAAAAATCCTTTTAGAAATCCCCCTAAAAACTAACAAAAAGGTGGAATTAAAACTAAAGGAAACGAACTAAAACTACTAGGACCAACCCAATAGTTAATACCCCACCCCTAACTTAACATAACATTGTCCACAATGTGAAGCGTAAAAATGAGATAAAAGGACAAGGAAAGTAAAGGAAAAGGAGAGATATCACCTGGGTACCGCTTAACATAAGGTGGAATGGAGGAAAACGGGGAGGATGCCCGCCAACTCGCATCAAAGTACCTGCAAAATGTTAGCTGCGAGCAAGAAAAACAATAATAAAGAAAACCTATGAAGCACAATCCTAACCTGTAAAAAGACATGACTCTGCGCTTCCTTCATGTCCACCCCTATCATGTTAGGAATTAAATGCCCCTGCATTCCCCGAGAATGTTGAGAATCATCTTTGCAATGAATGCGGCGTATGTAGATGGAGGGATCAATACCTTGCAAATCGGCAATTGACCAGTTGATTGCACTTTTGTGCTTTTTCAATACATCCAGGATTTGACCTTCTTGATCCTTAGACAGATCAAGTGCAATGATAACCGGCAAGGTATCCTTAGGTTGAAGAGCTTTTACCATGAGCTCATCAACAACATCGACTGCAAAGCAGTCGTCCTTGTCTAGAGGTTGATGAGAGGCCCTAGAAGCATTCAACCCCACTTTCATATTACCGAAAGAAAGATCCATAACTCCGGTGTGACAATTAATGTTCGCATTGGTCATGGTCAAAAAGGGCCGGCCAAGAATAACATGAGTTTGTTTCCTTGAGTTTTGCACTGGTGCAATGTCAAGTACGATGAAATCGACAGGAAAAAAAAAAACTTATCGACCTTGACCAGAACATCCTCAATTATGCCCCGGGGCACCCTGACAGATCTATCAGCAAGTTGCAAGGCAACCTGAGTGGGCTTCAATTCCCTCAGTCCAATCTGCTCATACACCGAGTAAGGCAAGAGATTGCTCCAAGATCCAACAATGCATGATCAATGACGTGACTCCCAATCGTCATCAATTGCCTCAGTCCAATCTACTCATCACCAAAATACAAGATTAGGGTTTCATCGCAACCCTAAGGTGAAGAGTTAGTTACTCATGGAGAGAGAGGAACGAAGAATCCTTGACAAAATCCCCATTGGCCCTTTTCCAATCCTCCAAAATCGGCCTCCAGTTCTTCTGCCAGGACTTGAATGCCCTAAAAACGAGTTTGGCTCGCTTTTTATAGCTTTTGGATCAATTTTCTCTTCAAATCGCGCGAGGAGACGGACTCTGCCCGTTGGCATCCGGACGCTGGGAGGCAGTGGCTAAGGATGTTTGGCGTAGGAACTGGTGTCCGGACGCCCAAACGCTGAATGCTCCGGTTCATCTGCGATGGCTCTAGCTTTCTCCAATTAACTCTAAATTACTTCTCTTTACCTAAAACACCTGAAAATATTAAAATAACACAAACAAGGTCATATATACCATCCCAAGGTGTAACAAAGTCATCATTGAGGGGCCTTAAAATGTACATTTTAGGCTCTCATCAGCGAGCTTTGGTACCTTGGGCTGGGTGCGCTCATACCTTCACCACCAAAATGAGTTGGTAGGTGATACTCACCCAATGTGTCTGTGAGAGATGGCATGTGGTCTCGACGTGATAAGTGTAAACATGTGCATGCATGCATGTGTCTGTGTAAGGAGCTTCTGGAAAGGCTCCTTCCCTCTGTGACCGGAGAACGTTGCGATCCAATGTTTCTTCATTCAATTGGGAAACATCTGAGTGCATGTGCTCATATTCAGGCTCCATATCTCACATTAAGTGTCTTCCTGAAATCCATACACCACCCCCATCATCTCCTGTCTGAAATGTGTCACCAAATCCAATGTTTTCATCTGCAGCTGAGGCTCTTAAGAAGAAGAGCAAGTGAGCTCTGCTCAAGTCATGCTGCAATGCAGACCACTGCATTGGTCAGATTTTGTATGGCTTTTGTTTTGATTTTATTCCTGGAAACTTGATACAGGCATGCTTGTTTACATTACTCGTACAGTAATGGCGAAGTAAAGTAATGTCACATCAATGAAAAGAGTGAGCTAAAGTAATGGTGAGATTAAAGTTTCTAGTGAAGTAATGCTTGTGTTTGACAAAGTGGTAGGTAACTGCTTATTTGTATTTGTGCCGGAGGATTACTTTTCCACTTGTTTTTGCCAACCAAACATGGTCGTGGTAAAGGGTCTGGTGGCTAGCACTGCTTTCCCACTCGATTGTACTTTACTACATGTGAAACAAGCATATGCCCTTATGGAGAAAGTGAATGTTGCTTATTTTTTCTTCTATTTTAATTACAAAAAACCTGTATTGCTTGGATTTCTCTGGAGTTCCAGTTATTTTCTTTCTTGATCTGCCTCCAAATCGCAGTATAGACATGTCATGAAGAAATGACTTGGGAACATAAACTGGTAGCTTTCTCTAAGCATATGCCGTCAATTTTGCTTACATTTTCTTCATTATAATTACTAAGAGGATGTCTATGGTTAATGACCTGCTTTAGATTAGCCCTTTAGGAGACTTGGAAGTAGGTGAAGTGTGAATGATATGAGGTGATGGGTGAAAGATATAAGGTAGTAATGTGGATGAGATCTTGACTTTCTTAGGATTTGAACTACTGCTAGGGTGATGGCTGGGTATTCATTTCCCATCTTCCCTAGGTTCACCTTCCAGTAGAGGGGAGTCTATCTGATTTTTCTTTTTGTATTTTCACCTTGGATCTTCATTTTTAACTAGTTAATGGCATGCATTCCTATGTATTCCATTCCTATATACTCAATTCAAACAAACATATCCAAGGAGAGACACTCAAGACAACCCCATGGCAAGGGTGTCTTATATCACACAACTGCCTAGAGATTGATCCTTAGGCAGCTTGGGCAAGTAGGTTGTATTATAAGTTATATATCACTCCCCCTTCTAGCAAACTAAAAAAAAAAAAAAAAAGAAAAAAAAGGAAAAAAAGAAAAAGAAAGGAAAGGACAAAAAAAAAGATCCAACGGTGGTAAAGCAGTAGATTTGCAAAAGTAGACAAACATGGAACACAATGTTTTTTCGCCACTTATATAGTGCAATAGTTAGAATAGTAGAATCATAATTATAAAAGAAAAAGACTTCAAATAAGTTTAGGACTCTTGGCTTATTTTCAAAGAAAGTAAAACTAAAATTGAATATTTCATGGTATAAATGCTTTTCGTAGTTCTTGTAGTTTCTCTCCAATCACCACGCAGCTGTTTTAATTCATGGTGTTTACAATTTACGATTGTGATTTGGAATAATTGATGGTAGTAACAATGGTTGGTTGTTGTTATTTGTTTGGCTCAATTGAATAAATAATAAATAAATCGGGCCCCTGTATTGCCCATGTTCTACTGTGATTAGAAGTAAGTCATTATCATAGGTCTACTGTAAGTCATTATCATAGGTCTACTGTGATTAGAAGTAATGTTTGGGTGTAACTGGGTATTGGACTGATATTATAAATAGAGACTAAGGGTCTCTATGATGTACAACCCTCTTCTGATTGCATAGTGAATTCTCCCGTCTTCCCCGTGGACGTAGGCCAAAAGCCGAACCACGTAAATCTCTGTGTTCTTGTGTGTGCTTGATCTCTTCTCATAGGCCCTAGATCACAACAAACTGGTATCAGAGCCTTGAGCGTGATCGGAAGAGATTCGACAGATCGGATCTCAGAGGGTTGGAGTTGTGGCTGCGTGATCGACGGATTAGATCTCAAGATTGAGATAGCGTTTTCCAGATCGTGCAGAGAGGGAGATCATTTGATCTCGAAGTGGGCCACGGATTGAAGAAGAAGAGAGACAACAGTTCCTTGTCTCTGTTATAGATCGGAGAAGATTACGGGATCGCTGCCGGTCTTGTGCTGCCTTTGCTGCTTCACCGGAAGAGAGGAGAGGACCGAAGCCTCTAGTGCTGACACCGGAGAAGAGAAAAGCAGAGAATCTATTTGCACCCACTGCTGAAACAGAGGTTCAGCAGACGCCGAACGGGGAACAACACACGCCGGATTTCTGCGCCCATCGCCGGAGTCTTCGCCGACGCCGCTGGGTGTCGCCGGAGGAGAGAGGGTCGCTGCCGCTGTGTGTCGCCGGAGTGGAAGAAGAAGAAGACCGGAAGAGGGGAACCGGGCCCCTGTATTCTGTTGCAGAGCAGAACTGTTGAAGAAGAAGTGAAGAACCCATTTTTTGGGTTCAATCACAGGTTGGGCCAAGTCAGGTCAAACCTGACCCGCTTCAGAAGCCCGTTAGCCAGTCCAGGTTGGGCCAGTGCAGGTTGACCTGACCCCCTCTGCAGAAGCCCAGAAGCAAAGTAAAAGGCGCTGACGTCAGCAGATTCGTCCGGTCAAAGGCTGTTTGACCAAATCAAAGGCTGAATTTGTTTTCGCGATATCTTGACGATCCGGAGTCCAATCTGAGATCCGTTTGAACCTACGGACTCGTTGCAAGCAGATCTACGCTGTTGTGGAAGAAGATTGGCTATTCAATAGTCAACGAAGGAGATTGACTGATCGGAGCGCATAAACTTATTTTTGCGATATCTTAGCCGTCCAGAGTCAGATTTCAGATCCGTTTCTTCCAGCGTACTCGTGGTGACCAGATCTACACAGTTCTAGTGAAAGATTCGCGGAATGGCTATGAAGTTTGACATTGAGAAATTCGATGGAAATAATGACTTCGGTCTTTGGCGTCTGAAGATGCATGCTTTGTTGGTACAGAATGGGTTGCATAAAGCTTTGAGGGGAAAGAATGCTCTATCTGAAAAATTGTCGGATGAAGAGAAAGATGAGTTGCTGGAAAAGGCGTATGGTCAGATTCTGCTGTTTTTGAGCAATGGTGTACTGCGAAAGGTTGTTCAGGAGAAAACTGCTGCTGGCATATGACAAAAGTTGGAGAACTTGTACATCACGAAATCTCTCACGAATCGCTTGTATTTGAAGAAGCGATTGTTCACATTACAAATGCAGGAAGGTACGTCTGTTTCAACTTACCTTGATTCTTTCACAAAAGCTATTATGGATTTGGAAAATATCAATGTTGAAATTGATGATGAGGACCAAGCTATTATGTTGTGCTCGTTACCACCCTCATATGAGCATTTTGTTGATACCATGATGTATGGTAGAGATACTCTCTCCAAACAGGATGTAGAGGCAGCCTTGAACTCGAAAGAGTTAAAGAAAAAGGTTGCAGCTGACAATGATAGTTCGGGTGAGGGTTTGGTAGTACGAGGAAGAACAAGAGACTCCAGTAATAAGGGCAAATATAGATCCAACAGGAAAAACATTGAATGTTATTATTGCCATAAGAAAGGGCACACCAGAAAAAACTGTCCCGAAAGGCAGAGGAAAGGGAAAGAAATAATAGAAGATTCGTCATCTGATGATGATTCAGTCAGTGTTGCAGATGGAAGATCAGATTATGTTTCCGACAATGCACTTTCTGTGATTGAAAATGGTATTCGTCCTAAGGATGAATGGATTCTTGATTCTGGTTGTTCTTACCATATGTGTCCCAATAGGGACTGGTTTACCACTGATAGAGAAATCAACAGTGGTAGTGTCTTGATGGGTAACAATGTTGCATGTAAGACGGTTGGAATTGGAACAGTTAAAATCAAGATGTATGATGGAATCGTCAGAACGATGGCAGAAGTTCGGCATGTTCCTGATCTGAAAAAGAATCTTGTTTCTCTTGGTGCCTTAGACTCCGATGGTTGTAAGTTCTCAGCTGAAGGTGGAGTCAAGAAGGTTGTGAAGGGTGCTCTGGTTCTTATGAGAGGTAATAGAGTTGGAAACTTATATGTTTTGTCTGGAAATACAGTTACAGGTGAAGCTGTAGTGTCTTCCTCGGATGACCATGAATCTGTCTCAACACGCTTATGGCACTTGCGCCTAGGTCACATGAGTGAGAAGGGATTGACAATACTGAACAATCGGAATTTGCTATGTGGCACGAAGACGGCCAAGTTGGATTTCTGTGAGAGATGCGTCTTCGGGAAGCATCGAAAGGTCAGTTTCAAGACTGGTATTCATCGCACGAAAGGTATCCTTGATTATGTTCATTCAGATGTATGAGGGCCTTCTAAGGTTTATTCCAAGGGCGGGTCCCGATTTATGCTGACTTTTATTGATGATTATTCAAGGAAAGTCTGGGTTTATACTCTGAAGACGAAGGATCAGACCTTTGTTACATTCAAGCGATGGAAAGAAATGGTTGAGAAACAGACTGGCAAAAAGGTGAAGAAGTTGAAGACAGGTAATGGCAAGGAGTACAGATCGACAGAGTTTGAGAACTATTGCACGGATCATAGCATAGTTCGGCATTACACCACTACAGAAACTCCGCAGCAGAATGGAGTTGCAAAGAGGATGAACAGAACGATCTTGGAAAGAGCTCGTTGTATGTTATTTACTGTAGGATTGTCCAAGGACTTTTGGGCTGAGACAGTAAATGCTGCCGGCTACTTGATAAATAGGTCTCCACACACAAAGATTGGTTGCAAAACACCGGAAGAAATGTGGTCAGGTAATCCAGCTGATTATTCTAACTTGAGGATCTTCGGTTGTCCGGCTTATGTGAAAACCGATAAGTTAGAACCAAGGGCGGTTAAGTGCATCTTGGTGGGATATGCTTCTGGGGTGAAAGGATACAGGTTGTGGTGTACTGATCAAGATTCATCCAGATTTATCATCAGCAGGGATGTTACATTTCATGAGGATGCTTTACTCGAATTGAGAAAGCAGGTGGAGAGGACAGAAGTAGGTAGCAGTAGTGACACCGTTCAGGTGGAGTCCGACATCCTAATGAGGAAGGAGAGTACATCCGACTCCTCCCGGGATACAGGGGATCGTCAGACTGTGCAGCAGATACAGCAGACAGAGTCGCAGATGCCGCAGACGGGTAGATTCGGTTTCGAGGATATGACGACGTACGCGTCGACATCAGATAGTGGCTGTGATGATATGGTTGCATACGCATTGACGACCGAGTCTCTTGAATTAATGGAAGGGCTGGAAAGTAGTCAACAGGCAGCAACTATAACTGAAGAGATGGACTCTCTTGATGAGGAAAATCAGGCCATCGGATGCAAGCGGTTCTACGAGGAAGATGAAGGAGCTTCCAGTGCAGGTAGAGTACAGTTTAAGGTTCCTGATCATGTATGCAGTTTAAAGAAATCATTGTACGGGTCGAAGCAAGCTTCTGGACAATGGTACAAGCAATTTGGTGCACTCATGAAGGAATGGTTTAAATTCAAGTTCAAGCATTGCTTGGACTTGATTGGCGTGCTCAATACCTGAGTGCCCTAAAGGGCAGGTGGAGACGGTGAGACGTGTTTAGTGTATGAGGATCAGCTTCAATGTTCGCCAAGGTGGAGATTTGTTGTTTGTTTGGCTCAATTGAATAAATAATAAATAAACCGGGCCCCTGTATTGCCCATGTTCTACTGTGATTAGAAGTAAGTCATTATCATAGGTCTATTGTGATTAGAAGTAGTGTTTGGGTGTAACTGGGTATTGGGCTGATATTATAAATAGAGACTAAGGGTCTCTATGATGTACAACCCTCTTCTGATTGCATAGTGAATTCTCCCTTCTTCCCCGTGGATGTAGGCCAAAGCCGAACCATGTAAATCTCCGTGTTCTTGTGTGTGCTTGATCTCTTCTCATAGGCCCTAGATCACAACAGTTGTTATGGGTTGTGAGGTAAGTTGGTTGTCCTTTATCCAATCCAAATATCACCAGGCAAAAAATAAGAATATTTGTTTATAAAAGCAATGATCCATAGAGAAATAAATGTGATTGGATGTTGGTGGGGGCAACATGGCATTTTAGCTGTTTTGCGATTGGAGAGAAATCTCAAATTGTTATGATTGCCAATTTTTAGATTGATAATTGGTTGGACTACAATATGAAATCAGGAGAAAATACCCTATTGTCTGTGTGAATACTTCCATCGAAGTTTTAATGGCTCAGACCTGGCAGTTCCACCTTTGTCGTGTCAAATCCTTAATAGCAAACCTGAAATTTGGAACATTGCTCTTTCCATGAGAAAAAAACACACACACACACACAGACACACAAAAATAGCTAGATGGATAGCAACTCCGCGTTGTAGAATGATATGGGACTTTGTGATCAGTGATGTGATCCATAAATTTTTGCATAACTTCATTTTGGAAATGTATTGACTGCTTTAAGGTGTACACTTGGTTCTCAAACTGCAACTTCATAATGTAATTTTGGAAGGGGATGCACTTCTAATTCAGTGGCCTATGTGCAAATAAGTTATTCACTTGGGATCTGATGTCAACTTGGAAGCAGATTACCTCTTCCCTGAAACATATAAATCATTGGTTTTCACAGTACTGCAGCCAAAATGCCAACTAACTTGCTGATGCACTTGCAAAATTGGGGCCACCTCTCTTTACTGTATTCAGAGGTACCTTACCTGCTTACATTCATGTTATCTACATGCAGGACAAACACAGAATCAGGGGCTCGTTGCATGTCGGGGGCTGATTGAAGAGGCACAGGTTACAGATGTATGGGCTGACTGATGTTACAGACCTGGAAGTTGCACTAGATAGGAGATAGTTTTAGAGTCACTGTTTTTCAACATTTTGTTGTACTTTTTTTGTTTTCTGTTCTTGTTTATGTTAAGCTTGTACCAGGCTTATGATTATCTAATACAACATTATGCAGCGGGAGAGAGAGAGAGAGCTCTTCTTGTGACTCTTAGCCACTCACTGTTCTATAAATTGCAAACAGAAAAGGCCGATCTCTTTTAGGCATTTGTGTTTGATCTAGGTCATTATTATGATAGTCCTACAATTGATGCCTTGTGCCTAAATTTTTTTACTAATGGGAATAAAAATAACCCCTCAATCAGTACAATGTTATAATATGCTTTCCCCCACTCTTTTTCTGGGTATTGGGCTTTATATTTCCCTTGTAATGCTAAGCTTTCTATTTTAAAGAAAGTAACCTCGAAAAAAAAAATTCTATAAGTAGAAAGTGGTTATATGATTAGTACTCACCTTCCTAAAACCCAAGTCTATTACAAGATCCAATCTTCCTTGTTTGACAAGCCCAACTTAACTGACGTTAAGCTTGCTGTTAGATTGATTATGTATTTTCAGGCCATGAACTCTGTTTCTAAAAGGTTGGAGAAAATTGAGATGTAATTTAGTCAGAGCAGTCAAAGGGCTAGTCGCATGCCGAGTTCAATGAAATTGTGGTCGGTGTTCTTTGGGAGGTTATAGTTTGGAAGATCTTTAGAGTCTAGAGAGGTGCTGGGAACTGCTTTTTATTACGATGCAGTGCCAGTTTACTGATGAGCCTGATGGTTGAAGCTTAGAACTTGTTGATAAAAAGTAATTACTGAAACTTCTTTGATATCATATGTAAGCAGGAAAAACCCCATATTTGAAGTCAAGAATGTTATAAGTTGCTAAGGGGAAGAACTTGTTGGGGGAATTACTTACGAAGAATGTGCAATTGAGAAATGAATGAATAATTAGAATAAATTATTAGTGAATAAAAGTGAGTATGAGGAATTAAATAAGAAAGCAATAAAAAATAGCAAGGCACATCAATTAAGACGCTTTCTTAAAGACAACAATTTCGCACATGCAGGTGATTGTGATGGCATTATGTCCACAGGATATAATACCCAATTTTGAAATGAAGTTCGCACACTAGAATAAAAAAGTGGAGTTGCCCGTTAAATCAAAGTAGAAATAAAAGAGAAGAAATTCTCTTAGACTATGTGCTTATGAAAATACAGCATTTTGCTTATGAGCAAAACTCGAATTGGGCCTAGTTGGAAAGCATTACTTAGAATTGGGTCACATCCACTCAAATGGGCCAAAGAGACATATTAATGAAAAGGAACAAAGCACTTTAAATTTTTTAAAAACACATGAAAATCTGCAAGTATTTTCAAAAGACACACTCAAGTCTCTCTGGGAACTTATTTTTAATTATGGGATTGTAGAAAATATCCAACAATCTCCCACTATTGTCTAAAAATACCTTTAAAAAGTAATTAATAGTAATAAGAAAATATCTAAAAACTACATAATGCGTCCCTCACAAGTACGGATGTCCCTTGAACCTAATGGTAGAATATGTATGATAAAACTTTGGTAACTAATTGACCTAAGTGAAGTTTATGATACATGCATATTCTATATGCAACACTATTTCATCGGCCATGTGCCAGTCCTAGTCTTAACGAATGCTCTGGAGTCTTACGGACAAGAACCATGAGAAGTGGTCATGACCTTTACATCCGCGAAGGCAAACCCTTCAGGAATGCTTTTGCTCACTCCGCACAAAGCTGTGAGTTTTTTAAGGTCTAAAAGTCTAGCCTAATATAGGCAAAAGCTAAATAGTGTTCGATCATCAGATATGAGAAAATTTGGAACACATCAATTCCCCCACTAGATCCAAATAAATGTGCACTATAAGGAATATTTCAATCTATCCTTTGGTGGACAGTACATTTTGCCAAATTTCAATTGAACTCTAACTTAGAAGTTAAGAGTAGTCTATGGTTAGGACCATCCCTTCATGTTAGTAAACCCATCTCCCTCAAGGTTTAGAGTCGCACTCTCAGTAATGTAATATCAAGACGAGAAATTAGGGGGTTACTCGCCATAATTTGTACTTCATTTACCTCAATTTTACCTGTGTTTGTTGGTATTTATTGATAGATGAATTACCTTGATTTATTGTATGATACTTTCTTTTATTCATATCCGCGTTTTGTGTTTAGACCCAATGGATGATGATGCAATATCCTTGATCTATGATCTGATCCACGTTGTAATGTGCGCGAGCTATGATCTGATCTAATGGATGATGTTGATGATGCACTATCCACAATGCAAAAATTTCATCCAATCATAGATACCTACTCTGCATCATTTAAAAAGAAAAAAACATAGGAAAAACATAATTATCTCAGTATCCAATTGATAACTCATCATGTAGGTTAGCCATAATTTGTACATAAAAACATATAATTGATGATGCATGATAGTTTATATAAACCAATATATAATTCATAAATCACACATTAATTTACAATATGTCAATTGGCTAATCCGAAAGTGATGATGATGATCTCACCAATGGATCAAATAAATCAAGTATAAATTATATTAAAAATCAGATATCGGGTAAGGTTTGTTCATAAGCGTAAATGCTAATCTCAAACATGAAATATTAATTAATGAGCTTAGGCACTCGATTATACCTTTAGGTTAGATTTAACAACTTGGGCGTAGGCCATTACATAATAAAACTCTTGGGCAGTTGGTATACCCCATTTAAATAGGATGAATAAGCCACTACATGGGCTTTAGAAAGAAACCAAATACAGTATTACTAGAAGTGGGAGAGCATCAAAGAATTGTGGATTAGATATGAACTTGTTCATCATAGATTCATTAACTTTTGTAGTTAAGAATCCAATAATGGACCTCTTGGCTCTCTGTAACGCCCCAATTCCGAATGCCAAGGTTATTGTTAAGGTACCTGATATTAGCGAGCTACTTTCCGGAAAATCCGAGAACTTCTAAGATCATAGTCCGTAGTGAGGTCCAATTTAAAACTTTTAAGACAATATAATGATCAACGGTTAATTGCGGAAGCATAAGAAAGATAGTGTAAGCAATATCAAATAATAGCGGAAGTAATAAGAGGTATCATGTCATAAAGCAAATGTAGCAAGGCTGAAGTCCAGACTAAGTCTCAAAGTATGAATAAAAGGTACATATCAATCTATCTCCCTGCTTACAACAAAAACACTTAATCGCCAATATAGATGCACTCAATCCCCTTGCGCAGGCACTCCATTCTCTAGCTCGATCTCTTGGTTAGCCGGTTCCCATTTGTAGTCTCCAGCTATGGGCGCCTCGACGATTGAGTCGTCCTCGGGATCGGGGTCAATACCAAAGCACCAAATGATGGGTTAGATCCAAGGATCTGGCAATGCACAGTATACAAGTAACGTATGATGTATGCATCAAAGATAATAGAGACGATCATATTATCATCAGATTAGCAATGGTACAAATGCTAGGCAAATGAGCAAGATATAGCAAATCAAATAAGAATGAAAGTAAAGTATCTATTCTAGCCATACATCATTGTGGCACTTTCACACGAGCTAGACACCGCAGGATATTATGCTGCGGCCCTCCCATACTGTAAACAGTTATGGCGGGGAAATAAAGTAACAATGCAAGGGATGATGAGCCCCACCAATAATAACAACATCAATATCAACACCTTCACACTCAATAGATCGGAACCAGAATCACACCGTTCGTCTAGCCATTGCTCATCATGATAGCTCTCAATCATAACCAATATAGCTCTCACTAGTGATGATCAGTCTAAATGACTGCTAAGCTTATAACAATTGAGTGAATGTTAATAACCACTCAAGGAAATAAGTAAAGGTTTGTGTCTGTCTAGGCTTGCCTTGTGTGAGTAAGCTTCTATCAAGTCCATAAGAGGTCCAATGTATAGGTCCAATCTATAAATACAGTTCCAGTCCAAGTCCATCATCGAATCCATGCTAAGGCCCGCAAATGCCGTGGCCTTAGTCCAAAACAGTACAAGTATAACATCCAAGTTCAGTTCCATAGTATTCAGTTCATCCCCATTCATAAATGAGTCACAAGTTCACAATATCCAACCTCTTCATTCTAAGGTATCACAACCGTCCATTCTTAAGCCATATGATTGTCCGCCTAGCCACAGACATGGGTCATTAATTACCAATCCATAACATTGGATCACCACTAGATAATCCTAGGTTCAGGTCATCTAATTTTCATTTAATTGACATGTATTAACAATAGAAAGGATGCAAGAGTAATAACAGTGAATTAAGCATATTAAATCCCCATAATCAAGCCAATCAATGGGAATAATCGAAGGTCCAACCTAAGTAATAGCCCCCTTTTCAGGTCTAGGTCCATGTCAGGCAATTTTATTCCAACATAAAGTTTCAGATGCCAAGGATATTAGATTTTGGTGGTCCAGAAGCTACGAGCATCTTCGACAATATTTAAGAATCGAATCGAAATCCAATCAATACACTAGACCCTACTTTAGTGGCCCCCATTAGTCAAGGTTGAGCCACACCATTGACTCATGCTCATTACATCAATAGAAGTCCATTTGGATAGTCAACAGGCCCCACAACAGATCAAAATGTCAAAAACTCGAAAACTGGAAAACCTCAGTCTGTAGTGTATCCAGTCGACATCCCCAAGGGCCGGTTGATCGGGTACACTGGGGAGGTCCGGATGTTGACTCCCAGGTCAACATCCGTTGCAGTATATTCGGTCGACATCATGGCCAGGATGTTGACCGGGTACACATGAAATTTGGGACATTCACCTAGTGGGCAATACCCTGTTTCCTGAAATTCCACAGTGTGTCCGGTCAACCTCCTGGCCTAGATGTTGACCGGGTACATTGGATTTTTGAGACACAGAGTCAATCTAGTCCTCAGTTGAATCCATGAAATCCTTTGTATCCGGTGGACACCCAGCATGGGCTGGTCGATCGAGTACACCATATTTTTGGGACTGTGAGAGAATTCAACTCCAAGTTAAATCTCTGGAATCCTTTTGTATTCGGTCAGGGCCGGTCGACCAGGTACACTACAAGTCCAGATTTCTAGAATTTTGGAACTTCATCCATCTAAGCCAATTTCCATCAAAATCACATCCAATCTCGACCATTCATCATAGAAACATACAAGAACACCAAATACACTTCAATCCTCATCAAACCATCCACAATTGGGCCATTGATCTTCCAAATGAGAATTCTCATCCATCAATGACCAAAAACCATGAAAACAAGCTCAAAAGGTAGATCCAAGAAATCAATCATCAATTGAATTCAAATTACAGAATCATAAGAAGGGAAACATGCATTCTATGCTAAATAGGTATATTGCATTTGCCTCTAATCTAATAGCAAAGAAGATGATCTGAAGAAGAGAAAAATCAAGCTCAAGAGCAAATCCAAGCTTCTAGAGTCTTCCAGTCACTCAATCAATCCCAAAATCCAGATCTAAAGAGATCTCTAACACCTAATCCCAAACCCATAAGAGAATTGCAATAAGGAAAGGAGTCTAGAGAGAGAAAGAGAGATTCCTAGGGAAATTGAACTAGAAGAAGAGAAATACCTTTGTTCGTAGAGAGGTGAGAGATCTATAAGATAGAAGATCTCCTTAGAAGAGATGGTAGTTGAAACTTGTAGATAATCTCCTTCTTCGTGCTAAGAGTCTAGATCTAGGGTTTCTAGAAAAAGAAAGGGAGGGAAATGAGAGAATTGGAGGAAAAATGAGGGAGAAGAGAGAGAGAGAGGGAGATGAGAGATGAAAGCCTAGGGCTCGTTTGGCATGAGGGAGGGTAGTTTTATAGTTTGTGTTGGGAAACCAATTACTAAAATGTCCTTCCTAGTTTAATAGAAAATGAAGATAAGTACATGGGTATTTGGGCCATTTTTAGGAAAATTAGAATATTCTCAAGTGGAAGCCCCTCTATTTGGCATGGTAGTGGGATGCAAGCAGAGTCGTCAATTCTGTTTCGGTCGCCATTTCAGCTTGACCTTGCAGTAGAATGTTTCGGCATTCCGGTCAATTCTGATATTTTGTTCCTAAAGAGACGCCATTGAAAAATGAAAAAAATTATATAAAAAATACCTAAAATTGAATTAAATATTTGAAAGCTAAAATAATATTAAAAATGCATACTTAGATCTCTAATATTAAATTACACATCACAACTGACCATTTTCTAGTTTTCACTCCATATGAATGAAAGTATGAAACCTTTCCCGGAATGGGGTGGAGTTAATCTGGAATCAGGATCGGGATTGTGACCGAAACAACTGGAATGGATTGGAATTGGGACCGAAAAGTTTTAGGGGGGTCATTCGCCGGAACACGAATTGACAACTATGGTTGCAAGTCATTACGAGTAGTAGAAATGCTTCATACAAGGAACACATAGATCAAGTGGGATGTAGGACTGAACATGCATGCAGAACATACGTGAGTCATGATAATTGTAACAATACTAATGTCGAGTAATGATCCAGGTGACTAACAAAATAACACATATTTATGAATATAAACAATCATAAGCATATGAATGATATAGAGGCACCTTCTATCTGTGGCAAAAAGTTGATTTTCAGTTACCTACAACTGCTCACTTATCTTGAAAAGGACCACACTTACTTATGAGTGTGCATTTCTTCTTAATAAAGGAAGAAGAAGGTCCTCTTTAGGTAGTTTATTTTTGGATCTCAGTTTCTGGTTTCTATTTTCTGTATATCCAAAACTCAAATTGGGCCTCAATATAAAGACTTTAAATACAACCCAATTATTGGGGTCACATCTATTCGGTCACAACTATTGAAGCCAACAGTCAAAACTACCCAACAACTAAAAAAAACCACCACATTCAAATTTGAATTTTGAAAAACATAAAGAGACTTTTTTTTTTTTTTTTTGTGGGGCGCGGGGTCTCATGCCAAAGGAGTTCATAAGGATTTAGAAAATAAACAACAAAACTAAATAAATAAGGATCTTGTTTATTTCTCAGCTCAAAATTATTATCAATAAGTGATGCTTTTAAAAATCTACAGATTAGACATCAGAGTGAAGTAGGAGAAGACATGAGACACAAGGAAGTAGTCATTGGTTTTGAAGGCAGCTTATATCCAGCTACACGAGGGTCCACCGTAAGAAAAAATACATCTAAAACATGTTTTTATAGCATATTTTATATTTAAAAAAAAATGTGTTTGAGTGATACAAAATTATGGTGCTTTGTTGGGTTATAGCTAATTATCTGTCCAACCACAGAGGAACGTGTGATTCTGACATGTATTAAACGAGTTATGGATCGTTAAAATGATAGGGGGTTTAGATTGATTCCTAATCTAGTAGTTTTAATTACTCTTAATGTTAAGAGTCCATATGCCAAGTCTCTATTGATTGGAGAGTCCAATGTGATTGAGAAAGTTGCAAGTGAGTTTTATATACGAATCACGTTCAATTTTAACGAAACAGTTAGGGGTTGTTTCTCTACACTGATTTATGTGAGTAAATGGTTTACATGTGTAATGGTTACACATCATGACGTTTGTTTGTGCTCAGTTTGGCATGTGATGCACAAATAAGGTGTGAAAATGGTGTACAAATAAGGTGATTTTCAAACTTAAAGAGGTGTGAACTCTCTTTTATGTCTCACTTGCAAAAGGGCTCTGATACACACTTTACATGCAATTGCATCTTGATTATTCAATTGCTAACGGGATCAAATCTAATAAATCACTGTTATTTTTCCATTCATGTAGATGTATGCATAAAAATAAAACTAGTGCAGATGAAAAAGAAGAAATGTGTGTGCATATGGCAATTCTATTTCAACAACCAAAGACCCCGGGCTTTACACTAAGCTTCTGGTTTGTCCATTTCTCGGACTGCCAGTACCCCTGCTACAGAGATATTACAGATGATGATCGTTCTCCTAAGAGAGGAAAGGGAAGCCAACCGAGGTTTTACTCGTGTCTTCTCTTCCTCCTCCAGATGAGATTTTCTATGTGATTCTCCTCTCCTTTCCACACTCGCCTCTCTCCTGGGATTAGCATCCTTTCTTTTTATAGGCCGTCTCATATGTGTCAGGCCTGCTTTCGTTCCTCTTGCCTCCGTCCCTCTGCCTTTGTCGATTGGCGAAGGTAGGTACCGTAGAGGCTGGAGACCTACCTGATCCCTTCGGATGGTCTATTCCTCTTCCTTCATCATGGTTCCCCATGGTTCGGACCCAGTGCCAGTCCTTTGTCTTTTTGACGTGTCTATAGTAGACCCATATTTGTAATCCTAACCACTCAATTTGTTTATTGAACTAATAAATCCCAAGACTTTTAAGTTGATTATCTTAAATCTTCATAGATTTCAAGTAATTTGTGAAAAATATAAAAATTTTCAATCTATACATCTAATTTTTTCGAATTTTTGTGGGCCCCCAATTCATGATCCAAACCATTGAATATTCTCATTTTAATGATGAGCATTAAGACTTTGTTTCATATCTTAGGTCTTTATTTTTTCTAGAGATTTTTGAGAAGCATAAAATGCACCCAAACACATAAACCAATGGATGTACTCATTTACTTATGTGAAAAAGGTGATTTTGACAAATATGGTACTGTATTTCACATGCAGAACATTTACATATGTTAAAAACCATTTTCCTATATCATGTGTAAAAGGCAAATGAACCCTAAGGGTATTATTTATTTATTTATTAAATACATAGGGTTTGATTACATTGTATTCATTCCACAAGTAGTTAAAACTGAAGATCAAAAGTGAATTTTCAAAAAATGAGTGTCAAATAACCTTTCCTTCTAGGGAAATAGGATGAAATGAAATAGAACCACTCCAGTAGTTTAGTTTTCACTTACTTTTGATTTTATTTCCCTAAAAGGAAATGTTATTTGATGCTCATATCTTTAATTCACTTATGTGTTAGGGCCATAGTCATATATGCCTACCATTTGACTGTCAATTCCATGTCAAGTAGTTCAAGACCCTGCCTCTTAGTGTCTCTCTAGGAAGATCATGTTCAAAGGCATAGTTTCAAGTCTTGGAAGGCGACTCATCAAGGAAGAACTCCATGTGTGTGCCAACCTACTTTGGTAAATGGGACCCCAAACCAACCAAGAAATGACCCCCCCTAAGACCCTTAGACTAAATGGTAAATTCAACAGGGTTTAACTTGCAATCTTGAGCGTTATATATGGCTCAATTCGGTGCAGGGGGTTGGCTAACCGCAAGGTTTTTCGGCCAGCTCGCGGTTGCGTTTCCAAAAGCTAAACTCCTGTAATTTTCCCTATTTTTTGTTAGCTTACGGTTAGCTCACGACTAGTCGTAAGTACCCTACGGCTAGCCGTGAGCTTGCTATAGAACAAAATGCCAGTTGTGACCAAAAGCCAAACTAGCAGTTTTTCTATCCATCGGGGGTTGTGGTTAACCTGAAAATGATGTAGGCTAACCCCCAGCTAGCCGTTGGAGAGCCTTCTATATATACTCAAGCTCATTCCAATGGCAACATTTGGATTTTTTAGACCTCTTTCCCACACATTGTGCTGTCATAGTCAAACCATCTTAGAGCTCTCAAAAGCCAATTCCACACACCTAAGCTCTAATTAGGCATACTTAAGAGTATTTAAAGCTCTATTAAAGTGAGTTCAATGGAATCACTATTCTAGGGACCTTAAGCCTTCAAATTAAACATCTTCTTCCTTAGACTTTTGGCTAGCTTGGCAACTCTTATTGGTGTTAAGTAGATCTTAATGAACGAGATCTATTTCAAATGGGTCCTGTTTGAAATAGATGTTCTTGAAACAGTGTGTTTGGTAACACAATATAACTGATTGAAATAGATTTTTTAAATCCAACCATAAATGATTTTTCTTTAATTTCTCCATATCCACAAGGAATATGAGGCTAATTTTTTATCCCATGGATGACCAAAGTATTATAAAGAGAACGGACAATTCGGATTATGAAATAGGAGCCCACAAATTTCAAAATAATTAACTAAACAGTCCACGCTTTTTTGTAAGTTTCTCGAGATCCGTGATAGATCAACGGTTGAGAAGGGAAGAAGTTCCCAAAATTTGGTTTTTGTTGTGAGACAAGGGCTCACACTCCCTATTTATAGACATTTACAGACTTAATTATATTTAAAATACATTTGAAATCGGCATAGGATTCCACTTCATTAAAGTATTTACAGAGACTGGATAAGCTATACACGTCATTGGTACTTGATCATTTGATGATATAATTGGTATTACTGTATCTGCTGCATGCGCATTTGCTGTAGCTGTATTATTTACATTACTATAGCCGCAATTGTTGACTTCTGCATTGTCCGGAGGCATTATATTGTTGCATGTGCATAAGCATGTGGAGCACCATATGGTGAAGGACCACTATAGCCTCCAAATGTGGACTTTTGAGTCACCTTTATAATGTTATGGATGTGTGATTTCTCATACGTATGAGATGGAGAATATAATATGCAGAGTTTGACATAGATATGTCATCATTTAATGCACTTTGAACACAAAATTCATTTTTAATGGTTTTAAGCCATTATTGATGTTGATGTGAGCACTTCTTTATTCATGGCATGATAATTCTTCGGTGATGGTTGTTGATGCTAATAGATGGATTTATTGCGGGACACATGTCGCCATGGGGAAAATCTTGTTGATTGCGGGGCTGCATGGAGAACTATGGTATTCTGCATTTGAGAAACCTGTATAGATACCTATATGGAGGAAATAATTCTGCATTGGAATGTGAGCGAGCTACATTGAAATTTGCATGAGATGCATCTGGCAGCGATGGATGTTGGAAAATTTGATTATAATGGATGCATGGGTTGGATTTAATCATTGATGAGATATTGATCTGGCTCCTGAGGACTAACGGTCCATACATCATAATCAATTTCTCTTTGAAATAGCTTGATGAGCTGTCTCTTTGTTCTTTCCGTTATATCAAGAGATGATGCATCTTGGAAAATTTTGAGGACTTCACGAAGAATTGTATGGCCTGATCTAAAGGGATCATAATATACGAAAGTGTCGCTGGCAAGATCTTCATCAATACATATAACACGACGACCATTGTCCCAGAGTCCCTTAAAAGTATGGGCAATTTCGAGATGTCTTTTTAGATTGATGAACCTTTGATTTTGATCCGCTTGAAAATTGTAGAATTGTAGACGCTACAAGCTGTAGCCAAGGGTTGTAGCGTCTGAAGATTCAATCATTTCTCGATTCCAGTTTCTGTCTGGAAGATGCTCACAGTCATTGATAGGAGTGCTGTATTTTTTACAGAAAGAATCTCTGTCTTTATAATTCATAAGCGTCCATAATTGATATGGCTGATAAAATCTGAATTCATCTCTTTTTCCAAGGGTAGAAGAGATTGTTATGAGAATATTTCGCTTGGTGATGCCGAGGCAACTAAGAGCATATTTGACAATTGCAGGCAATTGTCAATGAATTGCAAGATTATCTTTGTCGAGAATAGATCGATGAACTAGGCCTTATTCAATATAAAAATATCGAACTCTTCCACTGGTAAGAACATTTTTGGAAAACCAATGGGCCAGTTGAGATAGCATGCTTGATTAATTAATCGTTCCATTATCTGACAAGATAGAGTTTCATCTCTAATTCTTGCAGCTAAATCATCCGGAAGAAGGGTATTAACCTTTTCTAGGAGTTGTGTTCGGTATTCAATTGGAGAGATAGATGACTGTGCACATTGTTGTTCTAACATTTGAATTTTTGCTACCAAATATTTGATATGATTGGCTAGATCAGAGAGGTGCTATCGCATAAGGGAATTGCATTGGCCAGAAAGACATGCACTCCAAATATTGTCAATAAGAATTTGAGATGCAGTAGAGGAGGCACGATAGAAGGATGGGAAAGGAATCGGAAAAGAAGGTTCTTCATGAGCAAGGGCAGATACTTTATTGGGCTCTATCGGCCATTTGCCTTTGTTTGTAGACATGGATGTTTCCCAATGGGAATGGAAATTAAAATAGTTATTAAAAAGTTTTATTGATGCAATAAAATGGATTTTGAAAATATGAATATGTAAGCAATTAAAAATTTATTCCATTGATTCTTCCAAGCCGTGGGCTTTCTATGAATTCAAAATTTATTGATTTATTATCAATTAATGCATGAATTCCTTTTGTGTTGACGGGAAATGGACGAATTTTTAATAAAAAGGGGGTTCCTAGGATGACATCATTAGTTTGGAATTTTGCTACGACAAATGAAATTTGGATGCATTTTCCATTATTGCAAACATGTGCATTTGAAATTTTATAATTGACTATTATATTTTTACCATTTGAAGAGCCAATTGTGTAATTTTTTTATTTTTTCAAAATACTTTGTTGGAATTAATCCTTCTTGTATGCAATTTACATTGGCTCCACTGCCAATTAAACAATCAATAGAGAGATGAAATTCTTTGATTTTTAGAGTAATAGTTGTATACCATTTGTGATAATGATATTTAGTGATGGAATTTGTACAAATTCTTGAATTTCTTCATCAAATTCTTTCTCGAGATTTGTGTCTTCTTGATTGTTTATACTTATTTCTTTTCCTAATTCAAGGATTTCAATTCTTGTTCTTAATTTAGCAATTTCATGTTTTGTTTCATTTAATTCATTTTGAAGGTCTTGAATGGTTAAAGGTTTTGAAGAGCTTGTTTTTTGAGAAAGAATATCTTTCATTGAAATTGGTTTAAAATCTTGATTTTTCTTAGAAGGTTTTTCTGAGGATTTATCTTCAAGAACTTTTGATAATATTTTCTTTTTTCTTTTTCAGATGAATTTTTTTCTATTAATTCTAGAAGTAATTCATCTTGAGCATTTAATACATTTATTGAGAAATATGAGGATGAGGAATCATAGGAATTTTCGTCGCTTTCACAACATGCACATATGTCTTTATCATCTTCTGAATTATGAGAATCATATTCTAATTGGTATTCGACTTCATTTATTTTCTTTTTTGAATCTTTAGTAGAACAATTATTTGCAAAATGTCTCTCTTTTCCACATTATAACATGTATAATCAGATTTATGGATTTTATTTTTGGAAGAAGAGCTTGATTTTCTTTTCTTATAATCAGTACTTTCATTTTTTCGTTTCTTATAGTATTTTTTATGTGATTTAGATGGCTTGTCCTGATAAAAATACCGTTTGGTTTTTGAGGGATGAAATTTTTTATGAGGGCGATTAGATGGATTTTGGAGGGGTTCATAGCCAAATTCAAAAATCCCCTAATTTTTGTTTTCCAATTTTCTTTTGTTCATGCAAATTTGCTTGAATCTTCATATCACTGCATAAAGACATACCAACACGAGAAATTCTTTGAATTAAATCTCCATATGTATAGTTGGCATAATTTAATCTTCCATTATTTTGTTCTCTTAGAGCATTTTTTACCTTTTCTGCAAAATGAGTTGGAAAACTTGAAATAAATTTTTCTTTCCAAAATTCCTCATTAGAATTAAATAATTGAAAGACAAGAGAGAGAAAAACATCTTATACCATTTGAAATCTGATAAAGTTCGACAACGTAGATTGATTAATTGTTCCCTGTATTTTTCTATTTGATCACTGACATTACCAGAGAAGTTGATAAGAATATTATGAACTAATGTTTCAACTGCATTAGATATAGTTTGACCATGGGCATTAAGAAGAGGTTTTCCTTCTTCATTTACTTTGACTGAATTTAGTATACTAGTTTTTTGGATTGGTGTAATATAATATTCCAACCAGCCATGAAGTTGACCTGTAAAGCCTATAGTGATTGGTGTTATCATTTCAGCTTGTGTGTTGCCATAAAGCATTCCTGCATTAGTATAGATAATCATATTCCTTAGGACATTAAGAATTCCATATTCGGTGAGTCCATCAATATTCCATTCTACTAATGAACTACCATCATATTTACAATTTACTATATCTGGGATTTCTTTAAATTGTATATTCATTGGAAATGGTCAATTATAATATGTCACGACTCCGGACCGGGACCCCGTACTAATCCGGCGTCGTGGCACGGCGGGCCAAAAAATTCCGCCCCGCACGTGCTAATTTGTTTCCCACAAGTTTTCGCGGTGAGGATCCCGCACGAATCACACACTTTCAACACATTTGCAGAAGCGTGTAGCAAACACTTTAACAAGTCACTTCCAATAAGGGAAAGTATAAACACAATCAACGACTTATGTCAGGGAGAGAAAACATTACTAGCATACCCATAGTTAAGTTCAGGTTTCCATCACATCCAAAACAAAGTTAAGTTTTACAAGTTTTTCCCAAAAGAAGATAAGCCAACGTTGGCTAATGCAGAGTCCCAAAATAAAAGTTGCTAATATCCCAAAATGTTTCGCCTCTTGCCCCCACGCGATGTCTACATGACATCGTTGGGTTGCCACTCTTGCCCAATGGGCTGCACACCTACAATCTCCTCGCATTCCTCCTTGGGGGCAACGATCCCTGTATCTGAACACCAAAATGAAGGGTCAGACACAACGGTCTGACAGGTAATTGAATCAAATACAACCATGCTATAAATCATAAATTTATAATAGATAAAACAAGTACAGTGAAAAGAATCGAATAAAGTAAATAGCTCAAGACAACATTCTTTATGAAATCAATAATAAATCACGATGCACAGTTGAAGTAAAACTTGGCAGCCACACGAAGCTACATTCTCTGTCACACGAGGTAACAAGAGCACTCACGATAGAAATTCTCCGTCACACGAGGTGAAAGGGAGCACGAAAACATGGGCATCACTCACGAATCCCGCCGCGGAACGGGCTAAATAACACACACGATAATCCAAACTGCAGTTGGCACTAAATATTTAAGGACCCAAGGTGGTTGATCAAACAGACAAGGTCGTCTAAGCTGAGTGATGCCGACAAGAAAACAAATACACACTACTTTCGAAATCATGTTTGCTAAGTTTAAATTCGAGAACTAATCACACTATTTTAAGAACACACGCTATTTCACACGAATTCACTAATAGTAGTCTTGACATGATGTGTATAAAACACAGTACATGCACTAAATCACAAAACGAGATTTTTAGAAATCGAACGTTTATTTCACAACACTCAATCAATTCCTTGGAACCATAACCATTAAATTAGTATACACTTTGAGGTCCCATGTCGTTCATTCGTTTAGATGGTGCCCAATATTTAACGACATTCAAGCTACAATGTGTATGCATCAACTAGGAAGAGTCCAAAAGGAATTGGAATTGAAAACCTTACCGTTCTCTTCATTTCAGAAAAATGGGTACAGTCGGTCACCTATCGGTTGGTTGTCGGCTAGCCGACACTGAACAAGTCGGTTAGCTGAGTGCTGACCGAGAGCTGACCGTCCCATCAGGTCAGGAAAACAACATTCTAGATCTGGAGTCGAGGATGTTCGGTCACCTGTCAGTCGACCGAGACCCCCAAATTCTGTCAAGTACAGCATTCTGGAAACGGAATCGAGATGGCTCGGTCACCTATCGGTCGACCTGTCAGCTAGCCGACCCATGACCGACAGCTGACAGACCAGCTGCGGGATGGCATTTCTGAAGCCATTTCAGTCCTTTCTTTTCCACATCAGTTCTCCTTATAACCCCTCCTTTCCTGCACAAAATTTGAGCCTACATGCTCCTCCCATTCCATCAAACAACCATCCATTTCAACCACTTCCACATCCATAAATCAACCTCACACAATTCTTAGCAAATGTACTATAGAAATCCCAATTTCAATGAAACAACTCTAAAACATAAATCCATGCAATAATTCTCAGCATATGAACAATAGAAACATGTATTTGTGAACTTGAACATTGAAACAAAAATGGAAACTAAACCAATGGAGATTTAAAGTAAGAAATCATGCTCATAATCCATAAAACATGGCATGCACCATCACATTTCATTCAACTACTTGCCTTGGGTGGAAAAGCACTCAAGGGAGGTCTCCTAACACAACTCTCTCAGCTGGACTCCAATCTACAAGAAGATCCCAAGAGAAACCACTCAAAACCCTACAAAAATCGAAATCAAGGGAGTCCTCAAAGAAAACCTTTTGCATGCACGAAATAAATCTTCCTAAGGGTTCAATAAAACCATGGTTGAAGGAAGTAAGCCATTGCTTACCTTTAGAAGCTCTAACAATGGAGAAAGGTTTGGAGAAGAAGATGGTTTTAGCTAGAATCTCTTAGAAATGGTATCAAAAGATAGCCAAGAGGAAGGAGAAGGGATTTGTGTGATCAAAGCTCCATTTTCCACCAAGAAAGAGAGACATGCAAGAAGAGAGAGAGTGGCTGGAAGAGAGGAGAGGAAGAGCTGGTTTTTCAAGCTTCAGCTGGTGTTGAACGAGTGAAGAGGAAGAAGAGAATACACGTGGGTTTTGAGTCCTAACTCAAGTGGGTTGTGGGTCCCACAGTCCCTAATACTTTGAGAGCTTAAAACTCCCTCTTATGGGTCTCGGGTGAGATCTACGAAAGAGGGAAAAATGATCGTCGAAATGTCTAGTTTCCAAAAAGTATAATTTTGGCACACTTTTGGGATTTTGAAATTCATGCACAGATTTTGAGGTGAAAAGACTGTTTTGCCCTTTTTGCTGAAAAACATGGTTTCGTGGTTCAAATACACACGGAGAAATTTCCAAGGTTTTGAAAATAAAAAATACAAATACAAAAGATAAAAATCAATATTTTTCAAAATCAACAATCTGAATTCCCACACGAGTACGCGATGCACTGGCCACCTCGGGCCCGGCCAAACCTAACTCAACGTCTTTAAAATTTTCCAAAGCTATTTACAATGCTAATCTAGCTAGAAATCTAAGTTAATCGTCCTCTAATCCCACTTACTAACTAAACACAACTAAAACCATGATTAACCATAATAAACCTAGGTCGGGGTCTGACATAATAATTCTTTGTCGTCGAAGTATGAGTTTTAGGATAGAATATTTTATTGATTTGAGAAATATCAGGAATGGATTGATTATCAGATTCGTCATTAGATTCATCTGTATTTGATTCGGAGGAATTATGAATTATTGGTCCTTCAACAACCATATTTATTGATTTTCTTTTATCAAGTTTGTCAAATTTGTCAGTTCTTAGGGGTGTTTCATTTTTAAGATCAGCAGGGAATTTTAAAGGTTTTTTTAGTCTAATGTTAATTTTGAGATGAATTCTTAGCATAGTGCTGGAACTTCTCTTGTTACTTTGAATTGAGCTGATGAACTTGATTCTTGTTGAGAAATTAGACTTTCGATCCTTTGAGTTTGTGATACAATGGTTTGAAAATAAAGATTTGTAAAACTGATTTGGTCTACTATATGAGATAAATTTTCAACTGTGATGAGTTTAGAATTTGGAGTCAGTGAAACATTTTTTAATGGAGTATCATTTATGTCTTTATATTTTATTGTAGAGAAAGGAGGATATCCTGATTCAATTCTACCATTTTATTTTTCCCATGATTGTGTGGATTTATTTATTGTCATAAGAATTCCTTTTTTATTTATTTTTGAAGAAAGCCAATCAAAGAAAGGAATATTTCTTCGTTCTTGATTTATTTGTTCATACTATAAGTCTTTGACTTGTGATCTTTCAAATTTAGAAAATTTTGTAAAAAACCATTTTGTCTTTGGATGTTTTAATAGATCTTGTTGAAGGTATTGTTTATCTATTACGAAATCATTGACTTTTTCATTAGTTTTATGAATTAATGAGATTGTATTTATTGCGGCATCAAAATTAGACGCAGGTAATCTGACTGATTGTATATCTTCATTATTTGTTTCTGAATAAATAGGAAAGACTATTCCTGATGGATGAATAGAGGGTAATTTTGGGATAGATTTATGGAAACAGGAAGTGGTTGATCTGTATGATCCAGCTTCCGAAGGAATTGATCGTTTAGTGGATGAAAAGTATGATCTTGGTGTATTGGAAAAATTTATTGTTACTTTTGTATTTGGATGTTCTGTAATTGACTCAACATCATCTTGAAGACGAGGGGTTTTTGGTTGAGCTTCTTCGAGCTCCCATCTGCCAGAAAGATTCACATCTTCCTAGCCTATGGATTTAGGTATAGTGACTTTATTTTTGAAATTGGTATGGAATAACATAGTTACTCCTTTGATTTGTGCTCAATAGGCAATTTAAAGGACAATTGTATTCGTTATTTTATAATAAATTCTATACACGTTTGCAACATATTGTAATTGAGGCTTCATATTGAATCCTTTTGTGTGAATGCTTAGAGTGATGGCTTCATAGGCACCTGGATCATGAAGTGATACTGTGAAATTAGGAAAGCAATTGAAAAGGGTAGGGTCATCATGAAGACTAGCTTCTACCACCCCTATGAGGGAATCTCTAAATGATTCATGTCTTTTATCCCGAACATAAGTGAGACAAGATGTGTTCAAACCAACTCTGGTTAAGGGCTTTATTGCAACTTGAATAAGTCCTATATGTATGTATTTATATTTTGATTTATTTCTTCATTTTGCTGTATTGAGAGGGTTTCTTCTACCGTCTTGATTACATAATCTGATTCTATTTTGAATGTTCCTTCTTTATAGATTTCTCTTAAAGAAACTTTAGGAATTGTCCAATCTTGGATTGATTTTTCTGTATCATCAAAACTTATTTCTTCTAAATTTCTAATTGAAATTTTATTTATTCTTGGCATGATGGATGATGATGCGGAAGAAGAAGTTGAAACTGTGTTAGAAGATGAATTTCTTTTTAATGATCTAAAAAGCCTAGACATTGTTAATTATAATAATTATCAGTATGTAGAGTGATTGGTGGTCTGTCAATGGTTTACTCCACAAAAGCCCTAAACGCTCTCCTGGATAACGGGCAACAAAGGCTACACGACAAGAGGCCTTGGACCCAAACCACTCCTTTTAGCAACAACAATTAATTAACTCAATCGAGTCTGAAGACTGGTGTGGCTCTGATATCAATTTCGTTTGGCACAAATTTTGGAATAAATTGATTTGTAAATCCTTTTAACTGACGTATCTTTTAAGGTTCAAGGCAAATCATGTTTAGTAAATCTGTCTCGGATCACCGATGTTTATCAAGAGAAAGATACTTCGATCAATCTTTTACTATCTGCCCCTTTTTTTCCTATCACATCTTTGTGTGTGGGTAATTTCCACGCTTCGCCATTTGTGGAGTAGTAGACAAGAAGGCGTACTTAGATGAATAAGAAATCTGAAGTTATCTAATTCAGAGATATTAAAAGAGATCCTGCTGAAAGGAAACTTAAAAATCTTGGACTCTTTAAATATGCCCTTTTGAAAGAAATTAGAGTCAAATTCAATTGCTTAATTGGAGCCGATTTTTCAATTAATTGAAAATGGTGAGTTCCAATTACAAAAGAAAAAACTATCCCTTTCATATATATATATATATAATCAAATGATACAAGTTATCAATAGGTTTCAATATCGCAACCTATGTGACCATTTTAACTTTGTTGAAACCTCTTTGTCCACTTCATCCCATTTTACCCCTCACGAAATTCTACCTTTACTTGTTTATAACGGGTGCAACTGTTTTCTTTTCCTTTTTTTAATATGTTTTTTCTTGTTTTCCCTTTATTTTACCATTCTCATTTTCCATGCAGACGTTGTCAAAAGAGAAGAGAGCTTTATTGTGAGTCCTTAGAGTTCTACCCAACATTTTGGACACCTATTTGAGCATGCAATCTTCAACTTCTAATAGCTTCTTTCTCCTCTTCAACCTCAGTCAGTTGTTTTACAAAGTATCCATTCACCTAAAGATAAGATCGTAAAGTCAAGATAGTCATTTGATAATGTAGAAGTGTCCATAGACCATAGACCTCCTCTTTGAATATAGAAAAGGGAAGAGCTTAGAAAGAAATAGGAAGATTTCGAAATGAGGGTCCATTTCATAATTCGAGCTGACGATCAGAGAAGAAATTGATTAAAAGGGTTTATATGAAGTCAAACAGTTTGTGATATCACCACCGTGTCACGATATTGCGATTGGAGGACTTTCGTGGTTGAAAATACTAGGCTCTTTACACAAAGAACTATTTGTTAAAACTTTAAGTATCTATCACTTACCAATAGTTATTATGTTTATTTTTTAATTTTGGTAATTTTTGTTGAGGTAGGATAACCCTTAGGTAGGGAAGGCGGCTGCCCAGGTTTGAACCCCAGGGCAGCCGGGGTAACAGCGGCCGCCCCTTACAACTGGGGTAAAAGGCCTTTTTTTAATTATTATATTTTTAGATCTTTTTGTTTGGAAAAAAAAATCCCAATAAGCGATTACAAGCATCCTTGTTGTGGTTTTTTAAGAAAATTTAGAGGCGAACACCCGCATTCCAATCCAAATGGTCACCTTGATAGTACTCCATTGGACCCCTCCGTTTACTTTTCTGAGTTTTGTTTGGATTTAAACTCAAGCTAAAAATGAAACGTTTATAAGAGTGAATCTCTTTTAAATAGTGAGTTTGATGCAGAAATTTCAAAAAGCAACTATTTTAGAAGAATGCAGATATCCTCTTATCTTGGCAATGTGTTGTTCTTTTATGAAAATGTTTTTTGGATCCAATTCCCCCTATAGATGGAAGAGGAATTTAAAATATCTCTTTAAACAATTTATGAGAAGATCGGATTTTGAGGAATTCCGTATTCTATGGACATTAATCTTGTTTTGCTTACTTTGAGTTCTCAAAGTTTTTTAAAATTCAATGCATGGCCTTAAAATTTTTTTATGAAACTTGGTTAAATCCATGGCCTTTCACTTACATTTGATGACATTCTTTGAAGTTGGGGAGCTTGCATGGTGTTTGGCCCTTCTAAGGAGAGGAGATCAATTCTTTGGCATCCCCTCCAGAAGCGGTTTTAAAGTTCAATGTGGATGGTGCTTCAAGGGGGAAGCCGGGTCAAACAAGGATTGGAGGTGTGTTGCGCAATAGCAAGGGCGACGTGTTACTTATATTTTTCAAGCATGTTAGTGTGTGTGACTCCAATGAAGTAGAGGTGCTAGATATTCTGGAAGGTTCTAGGTTGTTCTCTAGAAGATATGGTGGTGCACTTCTTATGAAAAGTGATTCATCTGATGCGATTGCTTGGGTGTCTAACAAGAAAGCTAATCCATGAAAATCTCAATTTCATTTTAACTAAATTAGGGAGTTATCGACCGACATAAATGTTTCCTTCTGTCATTTGTTTAGATCCACTAATTCCATGGCGAATGTGTTAGCAAAGCAAGGGGTTGATAGGTTGATTCCTTGGGTGGGTCATGGGTGTGTTATTGTAATTGAGGTTGGGCTGGTGCATCTCTCTTGCACATTCCCTTTCCTTTGTTCCTTTGTTTTGATATTCTTTGTCTCTCCTTTTTTTTTTTAATGAGATCTTGTTACCGCTTGAAAAAAAAAAGTTGGTTAAATCCATTGAACGGCCATTCATAAAATGGGGAACTTGTTGTTTAATGATCATTGACATTTGAATCAAACTCCAACAATAATTGTTTCTTGTGAAATCTAAGATTAATCAAGGATAGTTGAAATATTTACTCTGAAGGGGGATTGAGGTCATTGATTTAGATCAAACATCTTATTACATCTAATAAGGTTGATTACTTTGTTGGTACCTAAACCACATCCTCCTTTTATCAAGTTAATCGTACATCTATCATAAAATACATGAGAATTTTTATGCTTGTTATCTTTAATCCTTTAAATGTCTTCAAGGATGGATTTTTTTAGCCGATAGATTTTACTAAAGTGAAACTCAAGTTTTAAATTGTTAAATTAGTATAAAAAAACAGAGAGAGAGAGAGACAGAGAGAAAGCAAATTGTCATCAAGTTGTTTCTTGAAATATTTATCTGCAAAATTGTAAGCAAATTGAAGGGTTCAAAAGTTCTGCAGGAGCACCAAATCGAGATTTGATGTTCTGCTCCACAATGCCTGATGCACATTAGATGAGAGCAAACATATTCAAGATCAACTTCATTTATTTAACAATGTATGACATGTAGGCAATGGACGGACACTTTGACCATAAAGCACAAGCAGTAGATAAGCCATCAGGGATAGAGGCTCCTACAGAATACATGACATCGTATGTGGATACATCAGCTCATTTCTCTTTGTAAAATACTTTGAATTATGTAGTTACAAGATACCTTCTAACATCATTTTCAATATAGTTTGTGAAGAAGTGCCAGTTTGTTTACATAAAATACTTAGGGACTTGATGGACCCGGCTTTTCTCTCTTGCCTCCCTCCGCCCTGGGTCCGCCGGGGTGCGGCGGGGCGAAAAGAAAGAAAAAGCGAGCATCAACATTTTTTGTACGGGTATGCCAGATTTTCTATTCTACTTGGAATTTGTAATGGTGATCCGAAGATTCACTTTCACAAGTAGAAAGGAAATCAAACCTTTTTTTCTAACTTCCTATTGCACATATATTTTAAGAAAAGAGACAGATTTAGAATGCCGTGAGAGGCGGTTTTCTTTAGTTTGCCGTGAAAGGCGGTTTTGTGCCGTAGAAGGCAATTTTGCCATGAAAGGCGATTTACAAATCTTATCAATAACGAAAGACAAGAATTGTGATTTTTTTTGTCTCTTTAAAAAATACAGAATACAATAGAAAAGAAAGAAAGAGGGATCTGACTTCTCAGGAGATTGTGGGGACTCGTTCAGATCGACGGTCGTGAGTCATGTGTGGGCTCCGCCATCGTCCTTCAGATGAGAACACTTGATACTTTAATTCATTTGGCTTGGCTTGGACCTCGGATTTTTAGAGGACAAAGACCAAGGGAAGGTTCTATATCTAATAAAAAATCGGGTAGACGGGCTGAAAAGCCACATCTAGGCCATGTTGGATAGAAGAAGAGAGGAAACCTTGGGGGGGGGGGGGTGTGGGCCCCCAAGGGACTTCGATCACCTTGTAGTGTTTGTAGCAGAGCTTTTTCAGAGCAAGAGAGCTTCTTTGTGGAGAGACTTTCAAGGCCATTTTCCAGAACTCTTCGGATGATTTTTTTAGACCCTTTCCCCTTGGAATGACCGCCTATTTATAGGCTTTTGGTAGCCATTTAGGAGGGTTTATGGGCATTTATGGCATTGATCCTCCATGATGGGAGGAGTTACAAGTATTTAATTCTTGATTTTGTAACTCCTTTTTCCTGGATTCTGATTGGCCAATGGAGAATAATGGGCATTCAATCTCCATGATGATGAGGGTTTCATGATTAATTACCATGATTAAACTCCATAATGATAGAAGTTACATGGTTAATTGCCATGATTAATTGGACTTGTAACTCCCATTTGCTTGCTTTTGATTGGGCCGTCTAAAATAATGAGTTAATGGCCGCATTAACTTGTCATAAACGGGTCAATTAATAGCATTAATTGGTTGCCAAGTCGCTTGAAGAGTCGCGGGCCGCGCCGCGTCTTTTGGAATTCTTTTGGCGATGATCATCGATGGATCTGCATGTTGTTTGATGTCAGATGGCGATGCAATTTCAGATATTGGTTGACACCAATGGGCCAGCGACATCTGTCCAGTCAATTTCGCGATTGGTCGGGCAGAAAGCGTGCTTTCTTGGTCGGTTGGTTGGCGATTTTGGAGTGTCCGATGATGATAAAATGATTTCGATGGCGGATCCGTGATGTTGACGAAGATCAACGGATATCATGCCTCAAAATCAGAATTTAAGAAAATCACAGGAGCCAAACATCGCGAAACACGGAAAGAATTGGGAAAACGGTCGTTCTGGTGGAAATCCGGCGACCCGGACTTCCATGGTCGCCGGCGACCATGGGACTTTGGTCCCTTTTTTGGTTGCCGTTCGGTCGCTGTTTCTCAGCCGTTTTTCGGGCTTTTTTGCTTCTTTTTTGTTCTGTATTTTTCATGACATTTCTCCTCATTTATTGGCTTGATTCCTTTGAAGAAAACCTGTCAAGAAGCCTTGCAAATCAGAGCACAAAGTTTCCCATTTTTGGAAAAGCCGAAGACTTTGTAGCCAATTTTCCGCCAAGAGTTGAAACTAGGTCAAACAACGTTGGAATGACCTGAAATTTGAGATGAAGCTTCCTGAACAATAGATAGGACCAACCATGGGCTTTTATTTGGGTTTTGAAGCCGTTTGGGGTCCCATCGATGCTAGACTTGATTTTATCGCGCGGAAGATGTCAAGCTTTGATGTGCGGTCAATCGATGTCTGATTGACCTAAAATTTGATAGGGAGCCTATTGAAGTCATTTTGAGACGATCCATTAGCTCCGATTTGGGTGCCATGGTCCCGAAGAGCTTCGTCGCCAGTAGGCTTGATTTTGCTTCCGAGCGTCAAAGACGGGTCAAACGTTGTCGGAATGACCTGAAATTTGACGTACAACCCTTTGGAAGCATGTAGAATCTACCCATGTGCTTTGTTTGATGAGTGGCGGCATCGGTGGTTCTCGCCGCCGAGAGGCTTGGTTTCACCGTTCGAAAGTTGATGGAGGGTCAAACGGTGTCGGTTTGACTTAAAATTCGACGTGGAGCCTTTTGGAGGCATTTTGAGACCATCCATAGGCTCTGATCTAAGATTTGATGTCTTTGACACTGTCGCCGCCGGGAGCTCCTGCTCAGCCGTTGGATGAGTGAAGTTAGGCCAGACAGTGTTCAAAATGGCCCGAAACTTCATGTGTACCTTTCTTTTGGCTATTTTGTAGGATCTTGCAGTTTTTGTTTGATTATAACAAGATCTGATGCTTGAAGCAGCTTTGCCTGTTTGTAGTAGGATACGGCTCCATGTACCTTTTGATGTTGCGGAGGCAAAATGACATTTTTGGTGTCAACAAATGCCCCCTCGAGGTACAGCGACGAATTGCATAGCTTTTGCAGTCGATGTGCCTCGAAGAAAAATTTGAAAGAGAGCTTCTGACTTGACCAAGAGTCTCTGAGCATTTTTCTTTTGATAGAGTAGCCTTTTGAGTTTCCAAGGGGATTTTATGGTAGTAAGAGAGATCACGTACCATCTTAGGGCAAAATTTTGAAAATGACATTGGATTGGGTTTTTGGGTTTTGGATTTTTCTTTTTGACCTTGTGAACCTAAAGGCTTTATGTGGCGCATCAAGCGGTCAAGAAGGGTTTTTTGGTTTTTGACCTTGTGACGTAACAAGCTGTATGTGGTAGGTTAGGAGGTCGGATTTTGGATTTTTATTTTGGTCTTATGACCTAACAAGCTGTATGTGGTAAGTTAGGGGACCAAGATTTGGTTTTTGGTTACTCGTTGGACATTTTTGGGTCCATTGGAGTGGTTTGGGTTTTTGTGGAATGTCAATTTCAAGGTTTTGGCTTAATTTGGTTCATGAGGTGGGATGGTTTGGATTTTTGGAAACTCATGAGGCTTGGATTTTTCTTTGTATTGGTCCAATCGACTCAAAAGAGGCATGAAACCATTTTTGTATGCTCTTGGTGTTGACACCAAAAATGTCACTTAGCCTCCTCAACATCAAAAGCTACATGGAGCCGCATCCTACTGCAAACAGGCAAAGCTGCTTCAGGCTTTAGATCTTGTAGAAATCAAACAAAAGTGCAAGATCCTTCAAAATTGCCAAAAAGGAGGTACACATAAAGTTTCTGGCCATTTCGACACTATTTGGCCTAACTTTAATCCTCCAACAACTAAGCAGGAGCTCCCGGCGGCGACAGTGACGAAGACATCAAATATTCGATCAGGGCCTATGGATGGTCTCAAAATACCTCCAAAAGGCTCCATGTCGAATTTCAAGTCAAACCGACACCGTTTGACCCGCCATAAACTCTCGAACGGCGAAATCAAGCCTCTCGGCGACGAGAACCTCTGATGCCCCCACTCGTCAAACAAAGCACATGAGTAGCTTCTACATGCTTCCAAAAGGCTGCACGTCAAATTTCAGGTCATTCCTACGATGTTTGACCCGGCTTTGACGCTCCGAAGCAAAATCAAGCCTACCGGCGACGGAGCTTCCCAGGACCATGGCATCCAAATCGAAGCTAATGGATCATCTCAAAATGACTCCAATAGGCTCCCTATCAAATTTCAAGTCAATCGGACATCGGTTGACCGTACATTAAAGCTCGACCGCTTCCGCACGGTGAAATCAAGTCTAGCATCGACGGGACCCCAAATGGCTTCAAAAATAAAATAAAAGCCATGGTTGGTTCTATCTAATGCTCAGGAAGCTTCACCTCAAATTTCAGGTCATTCCGACATCGTTTGACCTAGTTTCAATTCTTGGTGGAAAATCGACTACAAAGTCTTCGGCTTTTCCAAAAATAAGAAACTTTGTGCCCTGATTTGCACGACTTCTTGACAGGTTTTATTCAATGGAATCAAGCTAATAAATGAGGAGAAATGTCAAGAAAAATACAAGAGAAAAAAGAAGCAAAAAAGTCCGAAAAACGGCTGAGAAACGGCGACCGGAAAAGGGGCAAAACCCCCCTGGTTGCCGGCGACCATGGCCCAAGGTCGCCGGTGACCTTGGCCCATGGTTGCCAGAGACCATGGCCCAAGGTCGCTGGCGACCATGGGTGCATGGTCGCCGGCGACCCTGGAAGTCCGGGTCGCCGGAATTTCGCCTACAGTGCCGTTTTTCCGATTCTTTTCGCGTTTCGCAATGTTTGGTCCCTCTGATTTTCTTAAAATCTGATTTTTGAGGCATGACATCCATCGATCTTCGTCAACATCACAGATCTGCCATTGAAATCATTCGATCATCATTGGACACTCCAAAATCGCCAACCGGCCGACCAAGAAAGCACACTTTCTGCCCGACCGATCGTGAAATCGATTGGATAGATGTTGCTGGCCCATTGGTACCAACCAATTTCTGAATTTGCATCGTCATCCGACATCAAACAACATGCAGATCCATCGATGATCATCTCAAGAAGAATTCCAAAAGACGCGGCGCTGCCCGCAACTCTTCAAGCGACTCGGCGACCAATTAATGAAGTTAAATGACCTTTTTATGACAACTTATTTAGGTCATTAACTCATTATTTTAGACGGCCCAATCAGAAGCAATCAAATGTGAGTTACAAGTCCAATTAATCATGACAATTAACCATGTAACTCCTATCATTATGGAGATTACTCATGGTAATTAATCATGAAACCTCCATCATCATGGAGATTAAATGCCCATTATTCTCCATCGACCAATCAGATTCAAAGAAAAAGGAGTTACAAAATTATGAAATTAAATCTTGTAACTCCTCCCATCATGAGCATTAATGCCATTAACGCCTATAAACCTTCCTAATGGCTACCAAAAGCCTATAAATAGGCGGTCATTCCAAAGGGAAAGGGTCCTAAAAATTATCCTGAAGAATTCTCTGCACAAAGAAGCTCTCCTGCCCTGAAGAAACTCTGCTGCAAACACTATAAGGTGACTGAAGTCCCTTAGGGGGCCACCCCCCCAGGGTTTCCCCTCTTATTCTATCCAACATGGCCTAGATGCAGCTTTTCAGCCCGTCTACTTGGTTTTTTATTGGATATAGGACCTTCCCTTGGTCTTTGTCCTCTAAAAATCTGAGGTCCAAGCCAAGCCAAGTGAATCAAAAGCATCAAAGTGTTCTCATCTGAAGGACGATGGCGGAGTCCATAGTTGACTCGCGACCGTCGATTTAAATGAGTCCCCACAATCTCCTGAGAAGTCAGATCCCTTTTCTTCCTCTTTTATTGTATTTTGTATTTTTGAAGAGACAAAAAAAATCACAACTCTTGTCTTTCACTATTGATAAGATTTGTAAATCGCCTTTCATGGAAAAATTGCCTTCTACGGCACAAAACTGCCTTTCATGGCAAACTAAACAGAATCGTCTTTCATGGCATTAAAAATCTTGTCTCCTTCTTTAAAATATATGTGCAATGGAAAGTTAGAAAAAAAGTTTTGATTTCCTTTCTACTTGTAAAGGTGAATCTCTGGATCACTATTTCAAATTTCAAGGAGAACAGAAAATCTGGGATACCCGTACAAAATGTTGATGCTTGCTTTCTTCTTCGCCCCGCCGCACTCTGACGGACCCGGGATGGAGGAAGGCAAGAGAGAAAGCCGGGACCATCAAGTTCGCACACCTGGTGGGACTCGTTCATTTGAGAACATGATGCTTAGAATCCTTGGCTCCTTCCTAGTTGGTGGCCTATGTTGGATCTTGTATTTAAAAAAAAAAAACATGAGATGGGATTCTATGGAAACTTCTTTCTTTGAACTTGTTTCCATTCTTTCTTTTCTCAACCAAAAAAAAAAAAAGTTTTTTTTTCCATTGTGTTCAAATTTGAGAAATCTTGGTTTCTTCCCTTTTGGACTTAGGGCTCGCGGAAATCGCTGAGCCTTTGTTCGGATTGGAACACCATTTCTTCTCTTTTGAGAATCCAATCTTAACTTAAAAAAAAAAAAAAAAAAAAGAGTTTTAGATTTCTCTCTTTTGGATTCAAATTGGAGAAACTTTGGTTCTTTCCTTTTCGTACAATGGCTCGCAGAAATGTTTGAGCCAACGTTCGGATTGGGAGGGGCCATTTCCCTCTCTTTGATGGGTCCATTGGTGATCTTTCAAAAAAAAAAAAAATTAAATAAAAAAAAAGTTTTCAAATTTCTTTCTTTTGGATTCAAATTGGAGAAATTTGGTTATTTCCTTTTCGTACAATGGCTCGCAGAAATGTTTGAACCAATGTTCGAATTGGGAGGGGCCATTTTCCTCTCTTTGATGGGTCCATTGGAGATCTTTTAAAAAAAACACACATTAAGGTTGCGCCAATTGCGTTCTTTAATCAAAGTGAATCTAAGAAAAGCCTTATCCAGAGTGTGGAGGCAGCTAGACTGTTCGAGGTAAGGGTCCTTCAAATGGGTTCATTAAGTAATCCTACCCTTACCTGGGGGCTAATCTATCTACTGAGGTTTCATAAGACCGAATTGGAAGACCTATGGGCACTCTTAACAAAAAAATCTTCAAAAAAAAAAAAAAAAATCTTAAAAAAAAAAAAAAAACTTCTGTCATTATTGTGTTCAAATTCGAGAAATTATGGTTCATTCCTTTTTGGATTTAGTGCTCGCAGAAATGTTTGACCCTTTTGTTTGGATTGGAATACCATTTGCCCTCTTTTATGAATTCAATCTCGACCTTTCAAAAAAAAAAAAAAAGAAAACTCCTCTCATTATTGGATTCAAATATGAGAAATCTTGGTTCCTTCCTCTTCGGACTTAGGGCTCGCAGAAATCACTGAGCCTTTGTTTGGATTGGAATACCATTTGCTCTCTTTTGCGAATTCGATCTTGACCTTTAAAAAAAAATCCCATCTCGTGTCCTTTTCAAGGATGCGATTTACAACATTTGTGCCTAGTGGTGCTAGTACGCCCTTTCGGGTCTACTATATTCGCGACCGACACATTTGTATCTCCAACCTTATATCATTTTACCTCGAGTGAGCTTCGCTTCTCGATAACCTGAATTAAGGTTTACAATTGCTTCTAGCAGTCATTGGAACGCTCATTTCGAGCCAACTATACTTGCGTTCAGAACAATTGTACCCTCCATGGCTTTTTGCCTTCTTCATTATGCTCAGAATGGGCCATGCCCGCTGAGCGATTTGAAAAGACAAAACCATAGTATTTTCTATTTATGATCATTATATTCTTGTGATTACTAATGGATATGGTCTTGTTTCAGAAGTTTTCCAAAACTAACAATGGTAGCCTCGTTGACCATCACCTTCTATAAAAACAAGTACCAAGTCATGCTTCAAGAGAAGCAAAGCAAGCGCACTTACAAGCGCCCTGTTAGCTACTGAAGCATCACCTCCCTCGGCAACTCCCAAAACACCGGGTCGACCTCTACTCCCCAGACCATCGTCTTCGGGTCGCCGGGACCATTCCCACTACCCGTAGAAGAGACGGCGCCTGCTAAGAAGCAGAAGATTGCCCCTGAATGTGTCGCTGCCCCTACATCAAAGGCGGTCACCAGGAAACTTGAGGCTCATGGCAATCCTGCGAAGCCTCAACCTGCAAAAAACCAGGTCTACCCCAAGACTTGGTCCCCGCGATCTTCACCAAAACAAAGAAGGTCCCGGACATCTGCAAAGCCAGCATACTTGGCTCCTCTCAAGGAGAACCGGTTCTATCCTCTCGCTTACATCAAAGGGGAGAAACCTACCCTCCACCGAACTACAAAACCAACCCAGCACGAGCCGACTTGCTTATACAAGCCCAAGATCAAGTCGTGCATCACAAGGCCTTGACAAGAACCTGCCAGGACCTGCTCTCCTGCAACTCGACCCTTCATCTCAATAGGGGCCGAGCTTGCAAAATTTAAAGCTTCGCTACAACGGGCTAAGGACCACGTCCAGATCCTGTCCATGCCAGTCTTCAAGGAAGACAAGCTCGGTTGCTGCGCACGAGGGACCACGTCCTTCATTGCCAGAGCACAGCCCGAGCTAGCCGAAGCTCAAATTGCTCGTCATATACGTCGCCACACGGCATATCGACAAAAGAGATTAGAGAAGCAAAGAACCCAGCATTCTGAGCTTCAAATCTCCCAAAAATGGGTAGAAAAAGAAAGACCCGACCAAGTTGCTGCTGTCCACATGGTTGGCAAAACCAAGAGACGCCAGAAATCAACAACAAAAATACATGTCAGATGGTTGGTGACTCGCAGCGTCTCCCGGACGAGAAGACATTAGGAAGACTCTCCCACTCCTTTAAGCTAAGGACATCGGAGTGATCATTCCTTAGACTCTTCATCCAGAAGAATGAGCTCCAGCTTAGTCACTAAGACAATATCCTCTTTCGACTCACGAAGAGTGAATGTCCTAGTCACAAACTCTGAGCAACCTCCGCCGGACGATAACATGGCTTTACGCATTCAGCAGCTAAAGCAAGGACAACAGAGAATAGAGGTTTTGATGGAAAACCTCCTTCTCACTCTCCAACGTCCACCAAACAATGATGAAGTTCCTCCACAAGATGAGGCAAACGATGGAGAAGATGAGTCACTGCCCTTACTAAAAAGGACGTTGACAATATCCTCGCCAAAGCAAAAGAAAATGATACATTGAAGGAACATGGAATCAAGCCACCATATCCCTTATGGATGGACTCGGTTCCGTTTCCCCTAAAGTTCAAACAACCTATTCTCTAAACATATATGGGGAAAGGTTCAACTAGACAGCACGTCATCCACTTCAAGATCTTGACGGGAGCTATTGCGGATCAAGATGCTCTCAAGATCCGTCTCTTTGCAAGTACCCTAAAAGGTACGGCCTTTAATTGGTAGTCCACTTTACCAGAGGATTTCATTCAAAACCGGACCATGCTAGAGACTCGCTTCCGACCCACTTCAAAGGTGAGGATCATCCTGTTACTATGGCTCAGCTTTGCAGCCTTAATAAGGGAGAGAATGAGTCGACATACAACTTCATTCACAAGTGGAAAGCAATGGCATACAAATGCACAGATGTACTGCCACAAGCGTCGCTGGTCGACATCTGCCGAAACAACATGAGAGAATGGATCCGCTCCATGATCATCGGCAACAAATCGAAGAATCTGGGAGAACTCCTGGAAACGTCTATGGAGGCTGAAACGGTGATCAAAGACCTCAACAGTCAGAAGTCATCAAAGAAGGAGCCGACTGCCATTCCGACCTCCAAGCCAAAGAAAAAGGAGGTTCTCAATGTGCAAACCAAGTCAACTCCTCAGCCGCCAAAGAAAGCTGAAAACAAAGCTCCAGGTAAGAGACCTAAACTCTCTGATGCCTTCAAAGAACGAGTAGAGAAGAAATACCCGTTCGATGAAGATGTTGAAGAAATATTTGGGGCTCTCTTGGCAAATGGGAAACTCACCTTGCCTGACCCCAAATGACCGAGAGATGTTGGCAAAACCAATGATCCCCGATATTGTCTATACCACCAAATGGTCTCGCATCATCTCAACCAATGTTTCGTTGTGAGAGAGAAGATCAACGAGATGTGGAAAAATGGAGTCATTACCTTTGACAAAAACTATGGGTCTGCCTCCGTTAACATGGTGTCATATGGACAAACATTCAAATCACCAAAGGAAAAAATCACTACTTCGTTCAAGGTGATAAAAATGATCCAGACGTCCGAAGAGCTGGTGCCTTACCCAACACCAGAAGGACAGCCCATATGGGTGCATCCCGATCTCCTAGAAGATGAAAATTGGGAGATCGTCAAAACAAAGCCGACCGCTCAATAGCGAAGGCAAGCCAAGAGACAACTCTGCAAGCTCAAACAGCAGGAGAAGGCGCAAACCAAGCAAGAGGTCCCTGAAAAGGCAGAAACCTCCTCTACCGCTTCACAAGGGGCAACAGAAGAGTCTTTTCCTAAGGCCTCAAGAGTGGCAAAAAAATTCACCATTGGTGATTTCATGCCACCACGACTCAGAGATGAGACTACGCAGGGGGCATCATACTCTTGTAACTCGGTAGTTGGATTCTCCATGAATGGATACGAGTCCAGTGACACTACCAGTGACACAGATGAATGGGAGGAATCCCTTGAAACCGTATAATATCTCTCCGATGAAGAATTGATCCCCGAATCCCACCTTATGCCAGTAATCTGGTATAACCCTTTCCAGCCACAAGGATCCTGGTCTGATCATGATGAAGACCAAGAGGCTATTCAAGAAAATGCTGTCAATCTAGCACTGGCCAATGCTCTAGTGGATCCCAATGAGGTTGAACCACAAGGAGTAGATGACTATGCCAGATCTTGAAGAATATGCAAGGATCTTGCACCGTCTTGCCATAGAATAAGAGCAGGATCGCATCAATCAACTTCATCAAAATCCAGAATCGGAAGTCCCGGAGAATCTACAAGCATCTCCTCCAGTGACTCCGGAAAACGAAGAAAGTTGCTAGATTGATGTTCCTCTTACATCGGAAGATGAGTCTGATTCCCAACAGTCCATTATGGAGGCATCTTCTATTGAAGTTGCCTGCAATGTGATAGTTCAGGATGATAGTGCCTCTGAAGCTTCATCTGCTAAGGCCACAGACTTTTAGAATGCATCCGGTAGCATATCTTCTGGAGCTACGTCTTCTCTGGTGACTTCCACTGAGATAGCATCTTCTCAGCCGTCGTCTCCTGAAACGGTGACATCAGAATTCAAGCCTCTTCTGACTAATCATCATGAGGAGGCTCTGGCTGATGAAGTCTTCAAAGAAAACCCGGTCAATTGGTCTCAGATGCCCAACCTCATAGGAGATGTCTGGACCGATGAAATATTGGACAAAGAAGAAAAGTTGTTGGAAGCTGTTCAGGACTTGTTCCCGGAAAATGCTCCATGCAACGCAATAACTGAAGGCGGCAATGCTGCTGTAAAAGCATTTTCAGCAAATCAGGAGGATCAGCCCCGTGAGCCCGAAGGGGGTCTTCCGAAAGAAGAACCACCTTTAGAAGCTTTTGAAGTTGGAAAAGGTACCTGCTCTAGTCGGGATTACCACAAAAACTACAACCAACCTTCTTATTCTTCTTATGTAAATCCTTCGGGAAAACAAGCTGTAAATGCCTCAAGCGACAATGATAATGAAAATGCAGGCCCTAAGGAGGCTTTCAAGTATGACCTGATCGAGCACTTCAAACATATACCTGCACGACTGCACATCTTAGACTTATTACGAATGTCACCACAAACTCGTGATAGTCTCATTTCGGAACTACAAATGCTAAATCTAGATCTCGACAAACATGCCCCACAAGTCCTGCAAATTGAAATGGACTATAGGGTCAAAAAATAAAAAACCTCCTCAAAGGGAGAAAAGAAAGAAGCTGGAGGAACTTTCACTGAATGCCTCTCGGTCCAAAAAGCCGTAAGTGCTACCATCGCCTTTAATAAGGAAGACCTCCTGCTAGGCGAGACAAAGCACAACCGACCCCTGTACTTCACAGGGTACATCAAAGAGATGCTGATACACAGAGTCCAGATCGACCCGGGTTCTGCACTTAACCTTATCTCTACTACGGCACTCGAAGAGCTGGGTATCCCACCTAGCAAACTGAGCCACACATCTGTGTCCATCTTTGGATATGATGGGAGTGCTCAAAGGCCCATTGGCAAAATCAGGTTCAGGTTGCAAATCGGCGATCTTATCTCTGAGGTCATCGTGTATGCAATAAAAACCCCTTCATGCTACAACATCCTTCTTGGGCGCCCTTGGATACACGAGAACGACGTCGTTCCTTCGACTATACATCAGTGCATCAAGTTTGTTGGTGACGACGGCTTGATACATTGAGTGTTTGCAGACAAAAAGCCCTTTAAAGGCAAAGAAGTTCATTTCACAGACTCTTAGATGTACAGGGACGAAAAATAAGAAAAGGAAGAGAAAATAACATCCTTTGCCAGCAATCTCCAAAAAGATAAAGGCAAGGCTCCTCAGCAATCATCGGAAGAAAACAAACCTTCCAGCAAATCCAAAGAGAGCAATCCGTCTCCCTTCGTTGTCTCCTTCAAATCTCCCAAACCTTTGGTAATCACTACTAAAGCAAAGAAGACAAAGCAAAAGATTGGGGGCAAGTTTGCTGTCTCCTTTGTGTCTATCATACAGGACACGGATTCGGATTCAGAGACAGAAGACGATACAACGTCAAGCCAAGCTGATGTTCAACAAGTTCGGCCTGCCCTTACTCCATTGGAGACTCTTGTTAACATAGAAAATCCTGCGTCTGCTACCTTCATCATTCCGGCAACAACGGTAGAAGAGAAACCGATCTTCTTCCATAGATCGGATGCTTCTTCATCAAACTCCTTGTTCGAACCTTTCCAAAATGAAGGTATGCCTCAACTATCCTTGTATAGTCTAATGGCACAAGGTATCATGAAGAAAATGGGCTACGACGCTCAAAATCTAATTGGTTTGGGAGGTGGCCGTGGTATTCTCACACCATTGGAATCCACCCTGACCAAAAGACAGTGGAAGATTGGAAACTCCACCGTCGCATAGACAAGTCTTCATACGGGTTGGGGTATGATCCTGACACCCCAATGAGACAGTTTTGCACAAAGGCTGCAGAGTCGTTTTACTGACCAGGCCTCAACATCTCGTGTCGATGAAGACATCGATCTCCCTGGATATCTCTTTGAAGTTTTACCCGACAAGGACCCAGGAAGCTCATCAAATTGGTATGGTTTCTCTGATGATGAAGAGGAATTGTCTGATGATACAGATGCACGGTTCTCTGATTCAGAGGAGCCATCGTCTCTAAAAGAAGTGCCTTACTTCGACCCAGTTTCAGCAGGTGATTGGGATCATCTCATAGCAAGTCTTGAGAAGAGTACCGATCAAGAAGATTTATGGACAGAAGCGGAGCCATGGTCTGAAAATGCCCTTGGAAATCTAGAAGGTCTTGTTGAGTTGAAAGCCTCCGAAAATATTGTGGAGGAACCACCTTTAAACCTTCCAACAGAAGATTCTGTTCAAAAGATTGACTTGGGAACACCTGATAACCCACGTCCTGTATTCATAAGTAAGAATATAAAGGATAATGAGTTACTCGAGTATGTCTTGTTTTTTCGTGAGTTTGTTGATTGTTTTGCCTGGTCTTAGGCTAAAATGCCTTGCTTAGATCCCAAAATAGCAGTTCACAAACTCAACCTGAAAGAAAATATCAAGCCTGTCAAACAAGGCCAAAGAAGATTCCGTCCTGATGTGATGGACAAAATTGAACAAGAAGTTCAGAAACTCAAAAACGTTAGCTTCATCCGCGAGGAACATCACCCTGAATGGTTGGCCAACATTGTCCCCGTGACAAAGAAAAATGGGCAAATCAGAGTCTGTATTGACTATAGAGACCTGAATAATGCATGCCCCAAAGATGAATTCCCGCTCCCCATATCGGAGGTAATGATTGACAACACCTGTGGGTTTGAGCGAATGACTTTCATGAATGGCTTCTCTGGCTACAACCAGATAAAGATGCATCCAGAAGATGAAAGGCATACATCATTTCGAACCCCATTTGGCGTGTATTGCTACACTGTCATGCCATTTGGTCTGAAAAATGCCGGTGTAACATATTAGAGGGCTATGATGAAGATATTTCAAGATATGCAGCACAAGACGGTTGAATGTTATGTTGATGACCTCGTCGTCAAAAGCAAAAGAAAATAAGACCATCTCAAAGACTTCGAGAAGTCTTCCTCCGGCTTCGCAAACACAAACTGTGAATGAATCCCCTCAAATGCTTCTTCGGTGTCTCATCGGGTAAGTTCCTTGGATTCATAGTTCGGAAAGCTGGAATAGAGCTTGACCCCATCAAAGTCAAGGCTATCCTAGAAATGCCATCTCCAAGAACCTTGGGAGAACTGAAAGGGCTTCAAGGAAGGTTGGCGTACATCTGACGGTTCATTTCCAACCTATCAGGGAAGTGCCATCCATTTTCTTGCCTAATGAAAAAAGGTGTAGACTTTGTCTGGGATGCAGAATGTGAAGCTGCATTTCAAGACATCAAGTTGTACCTTACCAAACCTCTGGTGTTGGCTGCTCTTACAACCGGAAAACCATTCATCTTGTACACAAGAGCTCTCAACTATTCTTTGGGTGCTCTACTTGCACAAGAAAATGATGGAGGAAAAGAAGCTGCTCTAGACTACCTCAGTCGCATGTTGGTAGGTGCAGAGCATCGCTACTCTCCAGTCGAAAAAGAATGCCTGGCATTGATGTTCGCCATACAAAAGCTACGTCACTATTTACTGTCAAACATAGTATACCTGATTACGAGGATCAATCTCTTAAAGGTCCTTGTCACAGAAGCAGGTTCTCTCAATGCTCGGCTGGCAAAATGGTCCATCCTTCTGTCACAATTTGATATTAGGTATGTACCACAAAAAGCAGTCAAAGGCCAAGCTTTGGCAGATTTTCTTGCAGAGCATCCACTGCCTAAGGATTTTCCGCTCAGGGATGATCTCCCAGACGAACTTGTCTACAACGTGGAGACTTTCTCACCAAATGCCTCCTGGAACATGTACTTCAATGGTGCAACCAGGACAAATGAAAAAGGAAAGCCGATATCGGGAATTGGCATTCTCTTTGTTAGTCCCGACAAATACATGATTCCACACACATTCTCGCTACTGGAACCATGTTCAAACAATGCAGCTGAGTACCAAGCTCTGATCATAGGATTGGAACTCGCCCTTGAATCCGGCATCACCATGTTGGAAGCATTTGGTGATTCTCAACTGATCGTCAATCAGATGAATCATAAATATGAAATCAGGAAACCTGATCTGTTGCCTTATTACAACAAGGCGCAATCACTTCGTCAAAGGTTTGACATTTGTTACATCACCGACATCCGCAGAGGTGAAAACATCCAAGAAGGGGAAAACATGAAAATTACAGTGTGTCAAAGAGGATTCTCCCTCTTCTCAACATACACCAAGCAGTCGCTGAATGTCACCGAGTGGTTGGAAGTCGGATTTCCATCCTTAAACCTCCAATTGGCGACTGGAGGGATCCATTCATTGATTACATTATGTTCAGAATCCTACCTGAAGATCCAAAAGAGCGGGTAAGCATTCAAAGACGAGCCCCAAACTTTCATTTGGATATTCCCTCCAAAATGCTTTACAGAAAATCCTTCAATGGAGTACTCCTATGTTGCTTGTCACAACAAGAGGCGGAAAAGACTCTAAAAGAAGTTCATGCTGGTCTTTGTGGAGCCCATCAGGCTGGTCCTAAGCTCTATGATCAGATAAAAAGGTTAGGTTACTATTGGCCTACTATGGTAGCTGACGTGACGCAATTTGCTAAACGTTGCCAACAATGCCAAGTTCATGGAGATTATGTCCACAAGCCTCTAGAATGGCTACATCCTATAACGATCTCATGGCCCTTCAAAACCTGGGGTAAGGACATCATAGGTTCTATTTCTCCCCCGTCAAGCAAAGGTCATCGCTTCATCTTCGCCGCTACGGATTATTTATCCAAGTGGTCAAAAGCATTTGCGTTCGGTGAAATGAAGACCTCATCAGTCCTTCAATTCTTGCTAACCAACATCATTTGTCACTTCGACATACTTAAAAGATTCGTCCATGATAACGGACCACAATTCCGGGATCACAGATTCTACAGGTTCTGCAACAAATACAAAATCCAAAGTTGTCCTGCGACTCCGTATAACCCGGCAGCGAATGGACTAGCAGAAGCCTCAACAAGACACTCTGCAAAATTCTTAAGAAAATAGTTTCTAGTTACAAAAGGGACTGGAGCGACAAACTGCCTGAAGCTTTATGGGCCTACCGATCTACCGTTCGAGGACAAACCCATAGCACACCATTCTCCTTGGTCTATGGATGTGAAGCAGTTGTCCCTCTACAGGTACAAATTCCTTCTTTAAGGGTATCTCTACAAAATGAAATGACGCAAGAAAGCAACGTCAAATTGAGACTCCAAGAACTAGATAATCTCGATGAAAGACGGCTCGAAGCTCTGCAAAGCGTTGAGCTTACCAAGCACGCATGGCAGGATCTTTCAACAAGAAGGTCAGGCAACGCGCCAACAAAAAGGGCGACTTGGTTCTTGTGGTGAAAAGGCCAATGGTTTTCGCCCACAAATCCAAAGGCAAATTCGAACCAAAATGGGAGGGACCCTTCGTCATCGACAGAGTCTTCTCCCACTGGCGCATATGCTCTTCTAAACATGGAGGGTGACAGATGTATGCTGCCCATCAATGGCAAGTTCTTGAAGCGGTACTACCCTTGAAGACTTCCTACAACGGGTCAGAGCAATGCCTGCGTGGCCAAACCCTATTCCTAGGTACTTGCTCGTCAAACCCACCCCTTTTAGAGTTTTCATCCCTATGTTGAAATTTCTAAAAAAACAATGTTTACTTTCAATGTTTCATTGTTAAAAAAAAAAGGTCAAACCCAAAATCCAAGTTTAGGAGCCTCTTCCCTAACTTGACCAAAACTTTCGATCCTTGAATCCAAAATTCATGGTTTGAAACAAAAATCAGGACTCAGGGATTTCCACCCTAGTCCACCCCGACTTTTACCATAAAAAATGGTTTTGAGTCAAAATTTATGACCCTCCTGTCTTTAAACAAAAATGATTTTTCAGAAAAAGAAAAATCGTGGGGAAGCGACGTTTAGTCGATACTCACACAAAACCCAAAAATCGGAAGGATGCGAACCCCATTCGATACTTCCAAAATCTCAAATCGGAAGGAAGTGACACCTCGCCAATACTTGCAAGATTTCAAAAATCGTGGAGACACAATGTTTCAGTTGATATCCACAACGCAAATTTCAAAACAAAAACCAAGGTTCGAAAAAAGCTTAAATCTCAAAAATCGTGGGGAGGCGACATTCTAACGATACGCACAAAACAAAATTTTTGAGAAAAAAGCAGGGAAGCGACATTCACTCAATACTTGTACCAAAATCCGCGAGGAGGCGACATTCCATCGATACTTGCAACCGAATGAGCAAGGAAGCGACATTCCATCGATACTTGCAATACCATTCAGCAGGGAGGCGACTCTTAGTCGATACTTGCAATTTGAAACAAAAAAAAAAAAGACCGGCTTTTATGCCAAAAACCCGTCTTTCATGCAAAAAACCCGGCTTTCACGCCAAAACCCGGCTTTCATGCCAAAAACCTGGCTTTCATGCCAAAATAAAAAATCTGGCTTACATGCCGACAAAACAAAACTTGGTTTTCAAAAACTCGGCTCCCATGCCACAAACAAAATTTGGCTCTGATGCCACAAACAAAATCTGGCTCCCATGCCACAAAATTTTGGCGCTCATGCCACAAAACCAAAACTTGGCTTTCACGCCACAAAAATCGGCTCTCATGCCAAAAACCGGCTTCCATGCCACAAACAAAATTTTGGCTTTCATGCCACCAAAATTCGGCTTTCATGCCATCTCAAAAATCAGGCTTTTTGCCACAAAATCTGGTTTTCATGCCCAAAACAACCATTTGACAAAACATTTTCACAAAATGACAACCTTTTGATCAAATTTTCGAAGAAACATTTCCATCCAACTTTTACTTACTTTCATCAAAAAGAATTTAAGTGAAACGAGGGAATACAAAAAAAGAAGGTGCCAAAAAAAATGTTTATACATGGAGGTACCAGAACAAAAGGGGAAAAATTTGTTACAAAGTCAGGAGACTAGTCCGACATGGTCTTCAGCCAAAGGCTTAACTCCTCAAACAAACTCTTGGCCTTAGCCTCCAAAGCTTCCAGGCCACGTTTCTTCAGGATTTTCCCATAAAAAGCAGTATGCCGTCGTGACCCATCTTCAGCACAAGGAAGCTCTTCCCAGAGAATCTGTCATTGTTCATATTCTTGAGTCTTCCTCTGGAGATTGCTTTCAACCTCCTCAACTTGGCGAATGAAAGTCCTCTCTCTATCGCGAGCTTTCAAAGTAGCAGCCCACTTGGCAGCGGCCTGTTCTTTCAATAGCTCAAGGCGCTGTCTGGCCTCAATGACCCCCCTATTGAGACGGTGCTGGTCCGTGTCAGCTCAATAATAGCCAACTCAGTGACGTTCCTCTCCCAAACGAGCTGCTTCAGAGTTCGCTAGATCTCATTTAGTTTAGATTTGACCTCGCTGGAAGGCTTAAAAAATATCTCATTGAAGAAGTCATCATTTGGAAAGCTCTTGGTCTCATTCCACTTGTTGCCTAGAGTGATGACTTCATCAACAAAAGCCTTGGCATCTGTAATGTCCAGACCGACTTCTTCGCTATCAGCAAGAATGTCCTGCACATGCTTAACCATGCCGAAACTAGCCTCCAAATGGCCAGAAGAAAGAGTCTCGATCCATGAGCTCAAGACTCTCTTCAACACCATCCTCCCAAACTGACGGGATGACTCAGATGAAGACTCGCCATGCTCCGTTGGTCAACTGCCCATGTTAGGCACCGTCGGAAGAGTAATCAAGAAACTCTTCCCAATCGGAGCTGCTGGGGAAGGAATATCAGCATGCGGACTCGCCTCTGCCTCATCAAAACTGGTAGAAGAAACCCTTACTCCTGGATCAGTCACAAGCATCCCCTGCTATGGATTGGAGAAATATAGAGGAACTTCTTCTGTCACCTCACAACCTGCCAATGAAAGATGAAAAAGGTATGAATATGATATTGTCAAAAATCAAAATATCAAGATTAGCACTACAAAGTACCTTCTTCGACGACTGGCGGAATGCTTTTTGCCTCCATGAGCTCATCCGAAGCATCATCAAAAGTTGCATCCATGGATGGCTCAAAGTCGTCGGAATCTTCTAGTAAGTCAGCTGGCAAGAAACAAAAAAAATATATGTTAACAAGTGGCGGTAAAGAAAAACAAAAAGAAAAAAGAAGTCATACCAGGTAGAGACGCTGGATCTACTTCAGAATTTCTGGGTTCTTCCTCAGATGCCACAATCGGATCCGTCACCACCTCACCAGCCGGAACCTCATGCATCACCAAACCATCATCTTCTGCCAAAAGAAAGAAAAGCAGTAGATAAAAAACAAAAGCCTCATAAAAAGAAAAAAGTGGAAAAAGAAAAAAGAATGGTCATACCATCACTACCGATCTTTTCTCCCCAGTTTCTCTTCTCTGGAGGCTCATCATCATCCCTTGATGCCTCCTTAACAATGGTGGAAGGAATTTCCAGATCAGGAGAGTTCTCGTGCCATCTCTGACTTCGGCGCTGTCCTTTTCTCCTTTTGCTCTTATGGGACGAATTGCTGGAAGTACCCGCCCCACCATCGAAATCGGGCCTCTCGCTAGAGTCCTCATTGGATGGTCTGCTCTTGCCGGTAGACTCCATGGAAGCCTTTTCTCGCTCGGCTTGTATCCAAGCAGCAACCTCAGCCTCCTCCTCTGCGAGTGTTCCAAGACTTCACAGGTATCTCTTGTGCAGCTCCCGATCTGATGATGTTCTGGTCCTCGAGAAAGCCTGTTTTGTGCTTTTCTCCAGAAAGAAAAGCCAGAACTTCTTCTCGGCGGACGCCATCTGACTTCCCAAGACTTTTCTAGGAAGACTGCTTTACATCGAGCTCCTTCTTGGAAAGTCCCCGATACACTAAAAGGCACTCCACGAACCATTTCATGAAGCCAGCAGTCCGGAAAGTGGGCAACTTAGGATAAAAAATCATGGCAGTAGTGTCTTCCGCACTATAAAAGGCCTATGCATTCCTCCCGTCATGCAGACCTCCAAAATGCTTCACCTTGCTCGAAGGCACTCCAACAACGCCTTGAGAGAAGCCCAGCTGCATGGCAAAACGTGAAGGAACATATGGCTGGATGTCGACGAAAAGATGTCTGCAGTACACCATCGTGCCGACACGTATGTTAAAAAGCCAACTCCTCTCTGTATCTGTCAGAGAATAGTGTCTCCCCGACCCTGCCCTGGTGGAATCTCGGGAGACACCAAAATCAAAAGCCTTTTTCTGCAAGCCCGGAGAAAGCTTCACTGAGGACTGCCCCATCTCGACGTCCCAGAATCGGCGGATCCTCAAACGGGCATATAAGAGAGATCCAGAAACAGGCTTCCCTTTAGCCAACCGAATCATAAACGGGTCATCGTTCTGTGCAGCACCCAATCAGTGGAAACTGGGACAGTGGTATACATACCATGAATAGAAAATGTGGGCAGAAAATACCCTATTCATAGGAAGCCCAAGCCGAACCAGGAAAGCAGCAGCCTGCAGTTCGGTGCATAAATAGGAGTAAAGAGCAGGCACCAAAGCAAGCCGCTCTCCAAATGCCATCTGACAAACCGGTAAAATACAGTGCGGCCTGATGTGCGTACCATCTCCTCCAGCAAAAACAACCTCACCCAGCCAATAAGTGAGGTAAACAACGAGATCTCTCCACAGCGCAATGTCAGAATGAATGGCGTCTGTGTTTGCGAAGAATTTCTTCAAATTTTCTCGCAGTGCGGAGATCTTCTTCGAATCTGGGTTCTTAGCCCTGGCTTGGGGGTCGTACTCTTAGAAGACTCCTTGCTGTCAAAGAAGTTGGAAGACAAAAAGCTACCACTCCTCCAACTGCTATACCGGACTTTCGAGCCCTCATTCTCCTTCAAAAAATCGTAGAAGGCGACGAGCTAAAAGTACAAAAGCCTGAATTCCTCAGACTGCTCCTCAAGGACGCTGTCGATAGGCATGAACTCCTCATCGAGATTGCCGAGGATAGGCAGCCCAGTGATAGTGCTCAGTTCCTTTAAAGAAAAACCAATCTCACCGTTCGTGACAACGAAGGTGTTGGTTTGTGGAAGGAACGACTCCAGCATGGCCATGAAGGCCTCATCAGAGAAAGCCACGGTTTGCCGAAAAGCGCGAACCGCGTAAAAAATCTCGGCCTCCTTCAGAATGGCACCGCCAACTTGCAGGATGTGATTAGTCCACGACTCCCAGCTCGAGTCAGCACTGAAACGGCCGCGAAGTCGAAAAGGCTTCACCCAATTGCTGCCATCGCCCTTGAAAATGCCAAGGCTTATTGGTCTCAAATCGACCGAAGGGTGATCTGAACCTTGGTAGCCGCTAGCCGGCATTAAAATGTCCATACGGGTAGGTGACTTCTCTGCAAAACTAGAAGGCCCGCCAACAAAAACCCCGGTCTTGATCACATTTGTCCTCTTCACCCAGCTTTGAGGATCTTCCCTCTTCGAGCATGTGGAGGAAAGGCTCATGATCGAGATAGTTCGATCGAAGGTCGACCGGGTAGAAACAGTTCTCTTCTCACCATCAACTGTGTAAGAGAACTGAAAACATCTCCTTTGGTATGTCGAATCATTACGGACTGCATCACTAAAGAAGAAGGTAGGCTTGGGCACAATTCTCTGATCGTCCGTGACCCAAGGACGGTTGCTTACCATAATTTTTTAAAACTCCTCATCCTTGAGGGCGATCAAACGTTGCCTCCTCTCATCTCGGTTGAGCGAGTCACACTCTTCCAATTTCCTTTCGACATACTGAACCTCCTCACAGGCCTGCTGTACGGCCACATCAGAGGATCTGGTAGAACGTCGAGGTGCATCAGTGACAGGCTCCTTACCCTTGTTTGTTCTGGAGGAACTACTTGTAAAAGATGGAAAGAGAGAAAATCAATTTTCAAAATGACAGAATTTTGCTAAAAAAATTCTAGCAAAATTTTGGCATGGTTCTGGGGCGATTCCGAAGAAAAAGGAAACACCCCGAAAGAAATAGGGAGCTTGAAGATGGGCTCAACATCGCTGCAAGCTCATAATCAATGGAAAGTTCTCGAAGAAGGGTTGAACTCAAACATTGCTGTGAGATCAAGCCAAATCTCCTCAAATATCCGCAAGACTGGAAAATGGCTCAACATTGCTGCGAGCTCCAGAATCCAAAACTTGCAAAGCTCCTCAAAAATGCCCGCAAGACCAAGAAAGGGCTCAACATTGCTGCGAGCTCCAAATCCCAAGACTTGCAAAAAGATTTCCAAGTGTGCACTATCATCCTTCCAATTTCATAAAAAAACAATGCATAGAAGGAAAGTTATCATGCATGCGCGTCTCAAAATCCGGGAAAGAAAGAAAAAAGAGAAGAAAATAATCTCTTTAAAAAAAATAAAAATATAGTCCATGTGGCCGTACGGCCATGACCGTACGGTCACAAAAAAAGGAAAAAAAAAAGGAGAAAAAAACAAACACAGTAAAAAAAAAAAAGAGAAACTGTGAAAGAAAAAGAAAATGTGAGAAAAAAAGAAAAAAAGAAAGAGAAGAAAAAAAAAGAAAGAAGAAAAAAAAAGAGAAAGAAAAAAAAATGTGTGAAACAAAAAAGGAAAAAGAAAACACGTGAAAAAGAAAAAAAAAGAGAGAAAGAAAAAGAAAAGAAAAGGAAAGAAAGAAAACCTTTTTCTATTTCTACATGGGGTTTCTTAAGGAAAAAGAAGAAACTTACTTGAAGCCAAGGAAAAAGAGGAAGAACTAGAAGATCCTTGAAGAGGAAGAAGAATCCTTGACCTTGGAGCACTTTTGAAGATTTTTTTTGCAAAATGAGAGCAATAAGCAACAAGAGATCCAACCTCCTTGCTTTTATAGAAGAAAGCAAACCAAAAGAGGAAAGAAGGAGAAAAGAAAGGAGGTAAGTGCTACAAATTAGCAAACTTCCTAAAAGAAAGGGATCATGGGATATTCTTTCCCAATGAGGAGATCTTTTGAGAAATACTCTCCAAAAAGAGAGGGATTATGAGAAACTTTCTCCCAAAGAAAGATATTTTGAGAAAATCTCTCCCAAAATAAAGGAAACTTGAGAGATTCTCTTCAAGTAAGAATATTTTTAGATATTCTCTACCAAAAATAGATATTTTTAGATATTCTTTAAAAAAATGACACCACATGAGATCTAAGCTATTTTTAAAGCTTAGGGTCCCATGGGCTAGCCCACATGAGCTAGGTTTGACCACCTAGGCACTAAAAGTGGCTTTTAGTCAAAATCCTTCTTACTAAGAGCATACAAAAATGGTTCCATGCCTCCTTTGAGTTGATTGGACCATACAAAAAAATTCCTAACCTCATGAGTTTCCAAAAAATCCAAACCATCCTACCTCATGAACCAAATTAAGCCAAAACCTTGAAATTGACATTCCATAAAAACCCAAACCACTCCAATGGACCCAAAATTGTCCCAAAGAGTGACGAAAAACCAAATCCTGGTCCCCTAACTTGCCATATACAACTTGTTAGGTTACAAGGCCAAAACAAAAAACCAAAATCCGACCCCTAACCTGCCACGTACAGCTTGTTAGGTCACAAGGTAAAAAAGCAAAAACCTTTTTGATCGCCTGATGCGCCACACAAAACCTTTAGGTTCACAAAGTCAAAAAGGAAAATCCAAAATCCAAAAACCCAATCCAAATGTCATTTTCAAAATTTTGCCTTGAGATGGTACGTGATCTCTCTCACTGCCATAAAATCCCCTTAGAAACTCAAAAGGCTATTCTATTAAAGAAAAATGCTCAAAGACTCTTGGTCAAGTCAAAAGTTCTCCTTCAAAGTTTTCTTCGAGGCACATCGACTGCTAAAGCTATGCGATTCGTCGCTGTACCTCAAGGGGGCATTTGTTAACACCAAAAATGTCACTTAGCCTCCTCAACATCAAAAGCTACATGGAGCCGCATCCTACTGCAAATAGGCAAAGCTCCTTCAGGCTTCAGATCTTGTCAGAATCAAACAAAAATTGCAAGATCCTTGAAAATAGCCAAAAAGGAGGTACACATGAAGTTTCGGGCCATTTCCACACCATTTGGCTAAACTTCAATCCTCCAATAGCTAAGTGGGAGCTCCCGGCAGTGACAGTGATGAAGACATCAAATCTTCGATCAGGACCTATGGATGGTCTCAAAATACCTCCAAAAGGCTCCACGTCAAATTTCAAGTCAAACCGACACCGTTTGACCCGCCATCAACTCTCGAACGGCGAAATCAAGCCTCTTAGCGATGAGAACCTCCGATGTCTCCATTCATCAAACAAAGCACATGAGTAGATTCTACATGCTTCCAAAAGGCTGCACGTCAAATTTCAAGTCATTCCGACGACGTTTGACCCGGCTTTGACGCTCTGAAGCAAAATCAAGCCTACCGGCGGCGGAGCTCCCCAGGACCATGGCAACCAAATCGGGGCTAATGGATCATCTCAAAATGACTCAAATAGGCTCCCTGTCAAATTTCAAGTCAATCGGACATTGGTTGACCGTATATCAAAGCTTGACCTCTTCCGCACGGTGAAATCAAGTCTAGCATCGACGGGACCCCAAACGGCTTCAAAACTCAAATAAAAGCCCATGGTTGGTCCTATCTAATACTCAGGAAGCTTCACCTCAAATTTTAGGTCATTCTGACATTGTTTGACCTAGTTTCAACTCTTGGCGGAAAATCGGCTACAAAGTCTTCGGCTTTTCCAAAAATAGAAAACTTTGTACCCTGATTTGCACGACTTGTCGACAGGTTTTTGTAGACACCTCATTTGGCCCCCATGATAGCCTTGAACACCTATCATATATAGCGGTGCCCCCATTTCACCCACAATTGAATGATTAATGACATAATTCAGATTAATTAATGACGATGAAGATGCTTGTTGATAATTCTAGACTTAGTTCGATGATTTCTAAAAATTTGTGAGAGAAAAGCCAAGTTGCGTCGAGATCTCGAGTCCAACCCCACTACTTACACAAGTAGTGAACCGTGATACTATTCAAACCTTTTTTTTGGACCACTTAAGATATGCTTAAGCCAATGCCTACAAAGACCGTGCTTAGTTTGCCAAAATGTCTCCCGATTAGTTTAAGTTAGGAAACTAAATCCATTGATTCAGATATCCCTCACTTTTCCTAACTCCTAATCATCAGAACAATTGAACCTTTGGATTCCTCGCTTCGAGAGCTTTCCGACAATATATAGAACGTCCAAATCCGACCATTGGATCCAAAAGATATGACCCTCGGAAGATTGCCCTAGCGGCTCCCACTCAAGACACACATGGGCGCCACCCCAGGTGCGCCCATGTACTTGGGCGCACACACAGGTGCGCCCAGATCCCCACTAATGTTAAAAATATACTTCGGTATATACTTAGGTGTGTCCCACTCTACTCTTCATAGTTCTGACTTAGATTAGACAAAAAAAACAACCCGAAACTGAACCCGAGACCCATTAGGCTTTAAAGTTAGACATGGGCGCCACCATGTGGGCGCCCAACTCTTGGGACCCACTTGGGCGCCACCACAGGTGCACCCAAGTCCCGAGAAGCCCTAATCCGGCCTTGGGATGCGAGAATCTTCTAGAAGTTCGTGCAAACAACAACCCTAATCCCTCTTGCACGCCCTAAACCCTTATTTAAGGATCTCTTAACTTCATTTACAAAGAGGCTACCCAAAAACCCTAAGAAAGGAGAGAAAAGAGAGAATAAAGAAAAAGAAGAAAGGTAGCCACCATTAGAGAAAGAAAGCTTTGGATCTAGAGAAGAAGAAAAGGAAATAGAGGAGGAGGCTTTCATTCATTCAACTAGAGCTATGGGACTTCATGGAAGCTTCGTTCTTGGATCTTAACATACTTCGATACCCCGGTATTCCTAGATCTCTCTTCTTTTATTGCATTCCATTGCTATACATGCTTAGAAATATGTTTAGGATCATTCATACATAGTAGATTTTCATTAATAATAGTAGGTTTGCAGTAGATCTAATTTTCAGTAATCATCCATTATTAGGAACATGCTTAGGATCAATCAAAAGTAATAGATTTGCATCATCTTCATCATCCCTAACTCGTGATTAGGTTAGATCTTGCATCCATATCATCCTCATTAAGAAAAATCCGAACTTGAAAGAGAAAAGTGCATAAAAGCACTTGGGCGCACATATAGTTGCGCCCAAGTCCCAAGAGTTGGGTTTTGACCCCGTTTTCCATCATATGTATATTTTGTCTATTACATTCGGGTTCTTCTTCGTGTAAGTTGATATCAGGGCCTTTGGATCTGTAACTTCACGTTTTAAATCGCATAAAAGGCATCATAAGAATACATAAACATATTACAAAAGAAGAAAAGAAGGGAAAAAGTGCAGAAAAGCACTTGGACGCCATTGTGTGTGCGCCCAAGTCCCAGGAGTTGGGTTTCAACTCCATTTTTCGTATTAGTTGCATTCTACTTCTCAAATACGGATATTCCTTTGTATAAGTTGATATCAGAGCCTTCGGATATGCAAATACACATTCTAAATTGTAAAAAGATAAGCAAGTACATTACCAAAAGGGAAGGAAAAGAAAAGAAAAACATACTGTGCACTTGGGCGCCACTGTAGGTGCGCCCAAGTCTCTGCCGAGGGTATTTGTCCCTTTAATTCGGATCCTCGTGTCATCATTCTTAAATCCAAAGTCTCCGACATCATTAATTAACATTAGGACCCTGATTTAATCATAAAGTGTTAGAAATCGCGTCGGAGTATCATAAAAAAGTTACAAGTGCATCCCAATTTGTAGGGAGACACTTGGGCGCCACTGTGGGTGCGCCCAAGTCCCCAGTTCATCTTCTGATCGCATTTTCCATCTTTTGTATTTTTATTTAGCTTATTATTAAATCTCTGTGATGAACATGAATTGTTGCTGAACTTCCGAACTCTGAATTACTGAATCATCACACTTTAGCCTAGGTTGCATTACTTTTGCATAAAAAACCAAAAAAAACCACAAAATCATAAAACTCTTCCCTTCTCATCTTACTCCTTAGTAATTAGAGAAGAGAACAAAAAAAGAACAAAAAGAAATAGAAAAATCCAACAAAAATAGAGTAGACGTTCATTAGGTGATCCTAGGCTAATGCACTCGTGCCTAAGTAAATTAATCAACTTAATCAACCCTAATAAAAAGCACTTAATTCAAAACACCTAAGTGAAAACATCCAATTAAAATCCATAGACTTAATTAGTTAAACTTTAATTAATCAAACCCCTAAAGCCTAATCAACAACCCTTAATAAAGCTCCAATTAACCAAAACCTCACTTAGTAAAACCTAATTAACAACCCCTAATTAACAACCTAATTAACAATCCCTAATTAACAATCTCGAATTAACAAAACCCTAATTTGATAAATCCTAACCCATAAAAAATCCAACAACATAAAAAACCTAATTAACTAAGACTGTAGTCAACGAAGTCCAATTAACAACCCCAAATTCAAACCTTAACCAAATTTTAATCAAATTTTGATTACCAATTCTTAATTTAAACCCTAATCAAGACCTAATTAAAACAATAAACCAATCACATTTAGAAAATAAAAACCTCTCCCAATCAAAACCAGAGTCAAATACTCGAAGCCAACTTAGAAATACCCTAGAAACCATCGAACTAGGAGCTACCCTAGTAGGACAACACTTGGGCGCCACCACAGGTGCGCCCAAGTCTCAGCACTCACCTGGGAGCCCCCACAGGTGCGCCCAGCTCCTTGGTTTAACCCCAAGACACGCTTCGTTTGCGTTTCGACCAACCAACCCCAATCATCACCACCCTCGAGGTCTAGAGACTCAAACAAGTCCCGGATTCAGAATTTATTAACATAGATCACCTAAAACTATAAATCCAAGTGAACGATTCCCGAAGACAACCAAAACTCACGAATCAAGCACTTGGGCGCCCCCATAGGTGCGCCCAAGTACGCCAGAAGGACTTAGGCGCCACCACAGGTGCGCCCAAGTCACATGTTACCCCCGGGACCACCAAATCCTTATTAATCTCAAATTTTGTCCCAAATCAGCACACGAAAACACCCTTACGATTTAAAACAACTGAAACCAGAAGCCCGAATTAACTTTAAGTATCAAACCAATTCAAATCACAAAAACATCCTTTCTTAATCATTAAGAAACCTAATTAATTGAAACCTAACTTAATCCTAATCAAGACACAACAAAGTAAATCACATTTTATTTAAAGAAGGTTAATCACAAGTCCAACCTCAAATCAACCCAAAAGAACATCCTAACCCGAATCAATATTCCAGAACCTTTACAGAATCGATAACAGCCTTGGAATTAAAAATTTAATCAACTTAAATCCATCCGGAACCTCGAACCGAAGTCAGAGGACCGAAAAACATCAAATCAAGACTTGGGCGCTACTGCTGGTGCGCCCAAGTGCACAGAATCACTTAGGCGCCCACACAAGTGCGCCCAAGTCCCCTGTCTCGCCTAGGTTGAGAATCTCAGCCACGTTTCGAGTTTCGGACTCAAAGTCAGTGCAATAAAATCAACCAAAACCTAAAACAATATCAAAACACAGACCTATCCTAAGTAGAAACTCCCCGAATTCCGAAATCAACATCGATATCATCACCACAAGCCTAGCCACATAGAACCAAACACTTGGGCGCCACTGTAGGTGCGCCCAAGTTCTCCGTTAGTCCCGTTCAGCCGATTTCGACATTATTTCACCTTTTAAATCCAAACCCTAAATTCCAGAACCCTAAAGTACTTAAAAACACACTAATCAGAACTCTAAGACACTCTTAATCCATCCCTAAATTACTCCTAATCAACTCATAACTTAAAATAAACCGAACCAATTAAAGTCACACCTAACAAGTTGCTTAGGCGCTGAAACGCCAAGCTTAGGCTGCCCACACCCTAGGATTAGATCGGATTACCTAGTTAGGTAGCTTAAAGCATTAGTCTTTGCCCCACCACTCTTCCTGTTCCTTTAGGGGATTGAGAGAGCTGATGTGGGCGGTCTAGGACCTTAGGTTAGGTTAATCTGATGATTAGTAATAAAGCATTAATCAGGTAAATCAAAGTAAAATCCCCTAGTTACGCCCCTCTAGCCCCATATAAAAAAGCCATAAAAACCATAAAACCAACAAAATAAACCCAAAAAGATTTTCCTTTTATTTCTTCCTCCACCTTAGGTGCCAAATATTTAATCGAGCTTAATGATAAAAGGGAATAAAGAATTGATTTCTAAAATTGAATAAATGAGAATAACGAGATGAGATGAGTGATTTCGCACACACTTTTAATCAATCACGGCCCATCGGCCACCCTAAAATAAACACTAGCCCATCGGCCATTTTCAATCAATCCTGGCCTATCGGCCACCTATAATCAATTACGGCCCATCGACCTTTTACTTTTATCACTCGTGTATCGCACACGAAACACACATAAATCACAATTCAAAGTCTCATTTGCATCATCATTTTGGTTCGAAAAAATCAGCCTTTAAACCCTATTTTTCCAAGGGATCAGAAGGGGGTACCTGGGAACGGGGTCGATCCTCTTCTTAAATATTTGGCACCTCCCCCCTCTCTTTTATTTTATTTTTTTTCTTTATTCTAGTTATTTTATTGTACTTGGATATACTATGATTATGCTATGTGAGGATTAACCTTTATTTGGACTTTAACTCATGACCCTGAATTGACCCAAATTAAAGAGACCCAAAGAGACCCAAATTAATGTGACAGGATAACCGTCGTGTGTTGCCGGCAGCACATTCGACGAGAGGAAGAACCCACTTTATTATTTTTCTCCCCATATTTCTTCGGCTTTCGCTGAAGAACGGTGTTATGGTTGTAACCGTAGCTGGCGATCGTGATCCGTCGATTTTGAGGGTAGTCGGAATCCTCATTTTCGATGTAAAATTTAAATAGCATATATAGATGAATGAAGATTTCCCCAAACCATGCCTCTTGGAGAAAGGGGGGGTCGAAATTCACATCAGACAGTTTTCTTCAGTGGAATCAAGCCACTAAATGAGAAGAAATGTCAAGAAAAATACAGGAGAAAAAAGAAGTAAAAAAGCCCGAAAAACTGCCGAGAACGGCACCGAAAAAGGGGCAAAACCCCCATGGTGGCCAGCGACCTTGGCCCATGGTCGCCGACGACCATGGCCCAAGGTCGCCGGCCCCATGGTCGCTGGCGACCATGGGTGCATGGTCTCCGGCGACCCTGGAAGTCCTAGTCGCTGGATTTTCGCCGAAAGTGCCTTTTTTCCGATTCTTTTCGCTTTTCGCAATGTTTGGCCCCTCTGATTTTCTTAAAATCTGATTTTTGAGGCATGATATCCATCGATCTTTGTCAACATCACGGATCTTCCATCGAAATCATTTGATCATCATTGGACACTCCAAAATCGCCAACCGGCCGACCAAGAAAGCATACTTTCAGCCCGACTGATCGTGAAATCAACTGGATAGATGTTGCTGGCCCATTGTTACCAACCAATGTCTGAATTCGCATCATCATCTGACATCAAACAACATGCGGATCCATCGATGATCATCGCAAGAAGAATTCCTAAAGACACGGCGCGGCCCGCGACTCTTCAAGCGACTCGGCGACCAATTAATGAAGTTAAATGACCTTTTTATGACAACTTATTAGGGTCATTAACTCATTATTCTGGATGGCCCAATCAGAAGCAAATAAATGGGAGTTACAAGTCCAATTAATTATGACAATTAACCATGTAACTCCTATCATTATGGAGATTAATCATGGTAATTAATCATGAAGACCCCATCATCATGGAGATTAAATGCCCATTATTCTCCATTGACCAATCAAATTCAAGGAAAAAGGAGTTACAAAATTATGAAATTAAATCTTGTAACTCCTCCCATCATGGAGCATTATTGCCAATAATGCCCATAAACCTTCCTAATGGCTACCAAAAGCCTATAAATATGCGGTCATTCCAAAGGAAAAGGGTCCTACAAATTATCCTGAAGAATTCTCTACACAAAGAAGCTCTCTTGCCCTGAAGAAACTCTGCTGCAAACACTATAAGGTGATTGAGGTCCCTTGGGGGGCCACCCCCTCAAGGTTTCCCCTCGTCTTCTATCCAACATGGCCTAGATGCGGCTTTTCAGCTCGTTTACTTGGTTTTTTATTGCATATAGGACCTTCCTTTGTTCTTTGTCCTCTAAAAATCCGAGGTCCAAGCCAAGCTAAGTGAATCAAAAGCATCAAAGTGTTCTCATCGGAAGGACAATGGCGGAGTCCATACATGACTCGCAACTGTTGATCTGAACGAGTCCCCACAATCTCCTAAGAAGTTAGATCCATCTTTCTTCCTCTTCTATTGTATTTTGTATTTTTAAAGAGACAGAAAAATCACAACTCTTGTCTTTCACTATTGATAAGATTTGTAAATCGCCTTCCATGGCAAAATTGCCTTCTACGGCACAAAACTGCCTTTCACGGCAAACTAAACAAAATCGCCTTTCACGGCATTAAAAATCTTGTCTCTCTCTTTAAAATATATGTGCAATGGAAAGTTAGAAAAAAAGTTTTGATTTCTTTTCTACTTGTGAAGGTAAATCTCCGGATCACCAATTCAAATTCCAAGTAGAACAAAAAATCTGGCATGCCCATACAAAATGTTGATGCTCGCTTTCTTCTTCGCCCCGTCGCACCCCAGCTGACCCGGGACGGAGGAAGGCAAGAGAAAAAGCCGGGACCATCACTTGGTAAGAGGAATTTTGTCTAAAAGCCACTTTTAGTGCCTAGGTGGTCAAACCTGGCTCATGCGGGCTAACCCATGAGACCTCAAGCTTTAAAGATGGCTTAGATCTCATGTGGTGTCATTTTTGTGAAGAATATCTAAAATAATCTCTTTTGGGTAGAGAATATCTAAAAATATCCTTACTTGGAGAGAATCCCTCAAGTTTCCTTGATTTTGGGAGAGATTTTCTAAAAATATCTTTCTTTGGGAGAAAGTTTCTCATAATCCCTCTCTTTTTGGAGAGAATTTCTCAAAGGACCTCCTCCTTGGGAAGGAATATCTCAAGATCCCTTTCTTTTGGGAAGGTTGCTAATTTTTAGCACTCACCTCCTTTCTTTTCTCCTTCTTTCCTCTTTTGGCTTGCTCTCCCTTATAAAAGCAAGGGGGTTGGATCTTTTGTTGCTATTGCTCTTTTTTTTGGAGAAATCTTCAAGAGTGCTCCAAAATCAAGAACTCTTCTTCTTCTTCAAGGATCTCCAAGCTCTTTCTTCTCCATCAATGGCTTCAAGTAAGTTTCTTTTTTTCTTAAGAAATCCCATGTAGAAGTAGAAAAAAGTTTTCTTTCTTTCCTTTTCTTTTCTTTCCTTTTCCTTTTCTTTCCTTTTTTTTTCTTCTTTTTCACGTGCTTTCTTCTTTCTGTTTTTTTTTTACACATTTTTCTTTCTTCTATTTTTTTTTCTTTTCTCTCTGTTCTTTTTCATTTTCATTTTTTTTTCCACGGTTTCCCCCTTTTTTTTTTACCGTGTTTTTTTTCCTTTTTTTTTTTTTTTCTTTTCTTTCTTTTTTTTCTTTTTTTTTCTCCTTTTTTTGTGACCATACGGCCATGTCGCCTGCCTCTTTTCTTTTTTTGAAAGAGATTATTTTCTTATCTTTTTTTTTCTTTCCCGGATTTCGAGACGCGCATGCATGACAACTTTCCTTCTATGCATTTTTCTTTAAATGGAATTGGAAGGATGATAGTGCACACTTGGAAATCTTTTGCAAGTCTTGGAATTTGGAGCTCGCAGCAATGTTGAGCCCTTTCTTAATCTTGCGGGCATTTTTGAGGAGCTTTGTAAGTTTTGGATTCTGGAGCTCGCAACAATGTTGAGCCCTTTTTCAATCTTGCGGATATTTGAGAAGATTTGGCTTGATATCGCAGCAATGTTTGAGTTCGAGCCTTCTTCGAGAATTCTCCATTGATTATGAGCTTGCAGCGATGTTGAGCCCATCTTCAAGCTCCCTATTTCTTTTCGGGTATTTCCCTTTTCTTCGGAATTGCCCCGAAACCATGCCAAAATTTCGCTATAATTTTTTAGCAAAATTCTGTCATTTTGATGATTGATTTTCTCTTTTTCCATCATTTGCAGGTAGTTCCTCCAGAACGAACAAGGGTAAGGAGCCTGTCATTGATGTGCCCCGCCGTTTTACCAGATCTTCTAATGTGGCTGTACGACAGGCCTGGGAGAAGGTCCAGTATGTTGAAAGGAACTTGGAAGAGTGTGACTCGCTCAATCGAGATGAGACGAGGCAACGTTTGATCGCCCTCAAGGATGAGGAGTTTTATAGGATTATGGTAAGCAATCGTCCTTGGGTCACAGACGATCAGAGCATTGTGCTCAAGCCTACCTTCTTCTTTGGTGATGCAATTCCCGACGATTCAACATACCAAAGGAGATGTTTTCAGTTCTCTTACACAGTTGATGGTGAGAAGAGAACTGTTTCTACCTGGTTGACCTTCGATCGGACTATCTCGATCATGAGCATTTCCTCCAAATGCTCGAAGAGGGAAGATCCTCCAAGCTGGGTAAAGAGGACAAATGTGATCAAGACCGGGGTTTTCGTTGGCGGTCTTTCTGGTTATGCAGAGAAGTCGCCTGCCCGTATGGACATTTTGATGCCGGCCAGCGGCTGCCAAGGTTTGGATGATCCTTCGGTCGATTTGAGACCGGTGGGCCTTAGCATTTTCAAGGGCGATGGCAGCAATTGGGTGAAGCCTTTTCGACTTCGTGGCCGTTTCAGTGTTGACTCGAGTTGGGAGTCGTGGACTGATCACATCCTGCAGGTCGGCGGTGCTATTCTGAAGGAGGCCGAGATTTTTGATGCAGTTCGCGCTTTTCGGCAAACCATGGTTTTCTCCGATGAGGCCTTCATGTCCATGCTGGAGTCGTTCCTTCCACAGACCAATACCTTCGTTGTCATGAATGGTGAGATTGGTTTTTCTTTAAAGGAATTGAGCCCCATCACCGGGCTGCCCATCCTTGGCAAACTCTATGAGGAGTTCATGCCTATTGACAGCGTCCTTGAGGAGCAGTCTGAGGAGTTCAGGCTTTTATACTTTCAGCTCGTCGCCTTCTACGACTTTTTGAAGGAGAAGGAGGGCTCGAAAGTCCTGTGTAGCAGTTGGAAGAGTGGTAGCTCTTTGTCTTCCAACTTCTTTGACAGCGGGGAGTCTTCTGAGAGTACGACCCAGGAAGCCAGGGCTAAGAACCCGGATTCGAAGAAGATCTCTCCCATGCGAGAAAATTTGAAGGAATTCTTCGCAAACACAGACGCCGTCCATTTTGACATTGTGCTGCGGAGAGATCTCGCTGTTTACCTCACTTAGTGGCTGGGTGAGGCTGTTTTGGTGGAGGAGATGGAACGCACATCAGGCCGCACTGTATTTGTCCGGCTTATCAGATGGTGTTTGGAGAGCGGTTTGCTTTGGTGCCTGCTCTCTACTCTTATTTGTGCACCGAACTGCAGGTTGCTGCTTTCCTGGTTCGGCTTGGGCTTCCCATGAACAGGGTATTTTTAGCCCATATCCTTTATTCGTGGTATGTATACTACTGTCCTGGTTTCCACCGATTGGGCGCTGCACAGGACGATGACCCTTTTATGATTCAGTTGGCTACAGGGAAGCTTGTTTTCGAATCTCTTTTATCTACCCGTCTGAGGATCCGACGATTTAGGGACGTCGAGATGGGGCAGTCTTCAGTGAAGCTTTCTCCGGGCTTGCAAAAGAAGGCTTTTGATTTTGGTGTCTCTCGATATTCCACCAGGGCTGGGTCGAGGAGACACTATTCTTTGACCAACGCAAAGAAAGTTTGGCTTTTCAACATACGTGTCGGCACGATGGTGTACCGTAGACATCTTTTCATCGACATCCAACCATATGTTCTCTCGCGTTTTGCCTTGCAGTTGGGCTTCTCCAAGGCGTTGTTGGAGCGCCTTCGAGTAAGGTGAAGCATTTTGGAGGTCTGCAAGACGGGAGGAATGCATGGGCCTTTTATAACACGGAAGACACTACTGCCATGATTTCTTATCCTGAGTTGCCCACCTTTTGGACTGTTGGCTTCACAAAGTGGTTTGTGGTGAGCTTTTCAGTGTACCGGGGGCTTTCCAAGAAGGACCTTGATGTAAAGCAGTCTTCTGGGATGGGTCTTGGGAAGTCAGATGGCGTCCACCGAGAGGAAGTTTTGGCTTTCCTTTCAGGTGAAAACACAAAATAGGTTTTCTCGAGGATCAGGACGTCATCAGCTTGGGAGCTGTTCAAGAGATACTTGGAGAGGTCTTGGAACAGCTCGCAGAGGAGGAGGCTGAGGTCGCTGCTTGGATACAAGCAAAGCGAGCAAAGATTTCCATGGAGTCTGCCGGTAAGGGCAAACCATCCAGTGAGGACTCTAGTGAGAGGCCAAATCTTGATGGTGGGGCGGGTACTTCTAGCAATTCGTCCCATAGGAGCAAGAGGAGAAGAGGACAGCGCCGAAGTAAGAGATAGCATGAAAACTCTCCTGATCTGGAAGTCCCTTCCACCATTGCTGAGGAGGCATCAGGGGATGACGATGAGCCTCCAGAGAAGAGGAGCCGAGGAGAAAAGATTAGTAGTGATGGTATGACCCTTCTTCTCTCTTTTCCTGCTTCTTTCTTTTATGAGGCATTTGTTTTGATCTACTGCTTTCTTTCTTTTGGCAGAAGATGATGATTTGATGATGCCTGAGGTTCCGGCCGATCAGGCGGTGACGGATCTAATCGTGGCATCTGAGGAGGAACCCTGAGACTCTAAAGTAGATCCAGAATCTCCACCTGGTATGATTTCTTTTTCTTTTTGTTTTTTCTTTACCGCCACTTGTTGACATATATATATATTTTGTTTCTTGCCAGCTGACCTGCCAGAAGATTCCGATGACTTTGAGCCATCCATGGATGCAACTTTTGACGATGCTTCGGATGAGTTCATGGAGGCAGAAAGCATTCCGCCGGTCGTCGAAGAAGGTATATAGTAATAGTCTTGATATTTGATTTTTGACAAGATCATATTCATAACTTTTTCATCTTTCATTGGCAATTTCTGAAACGACAGAAGGAGTTCCTCTATCATTCTCTGAGCCAGAGCAGGGGTTGCCTGCGGCTGATCCAGGAGTAGGGGCTTCTTCCACCAGTTTTGATGAGGCAGAGTGAGTCCGCAGACTGATATTCCTTCTCCAACGGCTCCGATTGGAAAGAGCTTCTTGACTACTCTCCCGACGGTGCATGACATGGGCGGTCGACCAATGGAGCATGGCGAATTTTCATCTGGGCCATCCCTTCAGTTTGCAAAGAAGGTGTTGAAGAGAGTCTTGAGCTCATGGGTCGAAACTCTCTCTTCTGGCCATTTGGCAGCTGGCTCCGGCATGATTAAGCATATACAGGACATTCTTGCTGATAGCGAAGAGGTCGGTCTGGACATTACAAATGCCAAGGCTTTTGTTGATGAAGCCATCGCTCTAGGCAACAAATGGATTGAGACCAAGAGCTTTCCAAACGGTGACTTCTTCAATGAGATCTTTTTGAAGCCTTCTGGCGAGGTCAAGTCTGAACTGGATGAGATCTCGTGGGCTCGGAAGCAGCTCATTCGGGAGAGGAACGTCGCCAAGTTGGCTATTATTGAGCTGACACAGGACCAACACCGTCTCGACAGGGAGGTCATTGAGGCCAGACAGCGCATTGAGCTATTGGAAGAACAACGGTTGCTACTTTGAAAGCTTATGATAGAGAGAGGACTCTCCTTCGCCAAGTTGAGGATGTTGAAAGCAATCTTCGGAGGAAGGCTCAAGAATATGAACAATGGCAGGTTCTCTGGGAAGAGCTTCCTCGTGCTGAAGATGGGTCACGACAGCCTACCGCATTTTATGGGAAAATTTTGAAGAAACGCTGCCTAGAAGCTTTGGAGGCTAAGGCCAACAGGTTGCTTGAGGAGTTAAGCCTTTGGATGAAGACCATGTCGGACTAACTTCCTGATTTGTAACAAACTTTTTCTTTTTCTTCTAGTACCTCCATGTATAAACATTTTTTGGCACCTTCTTTTTTTTTTTGTATTCCTTTGTTTCACTTAAATTCTCTTTTTTTAATGAAAAAAAGTAAAAGTTGGATGGAAATGTTTGCTTGAAAATTTGATCAAAAGGTTGTCATTTTGCGAAAATCTTTTTGCCAAAGGGTTGTTTTGGGCATAAAAGCCAAATTTTGTTGCAAAAAGCCTGGTTATTTGATGGCTTGAAAGTCGAATTTTAAATGGCGTGAAAGCCGGATTTTGGTGGCTTAGGAGCCAAAATTTTGTGGCATGGGAGCCAAAATTTTGTTTGTGTCATGGAAGCTGGTTTTTGGCATAAGAGCTGATTTTTGTGGCATGAAAGTCAAGTTTTGGTTTTGTACCATGATAGCCAAAATTTTGTTTTTTTGGCATGAAAGCCAGATTTTGTGGCATGAGAGCCAAAATTTTGTTTATGGCATGGGAGCCAAATTTTTGATTTTTGGCATAAAAGCCAGGTTTTTGTGTTGTTGGCATGGAAGCCAGATTTTTGGTTTTTGGCGTGAGAGCCAGGCTTTTTGGTTTTCAAAAGTGCAAGTATCGACTAAGAGTCGCCTCCCTGCTGAATGGTATTGCAAGTATCGATGGAATGTCGCTTCCTTGTTCATTCGGTTGCGAGTATCGATGGAATGTCGCCTCTTCGCGGGTTTGGGTGCAAGTATCGACTGAATGTCGCTTCCCTGCCTTTTTTTCAAAGATTTTATTTTGTGGGTATCGATGGAATGTCGCCTCCCCACAATTTTTGAAATTTGAGGTTTTTTCGAACCTTTGTTTTTTTGTTTTGAAATTTGGGTTGTGGATATCAACTGGAACGTTGTGTCTCCACGATTTTTTGAAAATTTGAGTTGTGGATATCAATTGGAACGTTGTGTCTCCACGATTTTTTGAAAATTCTGCAAGTATTGACGAGGTGTTGCTTCCTTGTGATTTGAAGTTTTGGAAGTATCAACTGGGATTCGCATCCTTCCGATTTTTGGGTTTTGTGTGAGTATCGACTAAACGTCGATTCCTCACGTTTTTTTTTTGAAAAACCATTTTTTGTTTAAACACACGAGGGTCGTAGATTCTGACTAAGAACCTTTTTTGGTGGTAAAAGTCGGGGTGAACTAGGGTGGAAATCCCTGAGTCCTGATTTCTGTTTCAAACCATGAATTTTGGGTTCAAGGATCGAAAATTTTGGTCAAGTTATGGAAGAGGCTTCTAAACTTGGATTTTGGGTTTGATTTTTTTTTTTTACAATGAAACATTGAAAGTAAGCATTGTTTTGAGCTTTTAGAGATTTCAACATAGGGATGAAAATTCTAAAAGGGGTGGGTTTGACGAGCAAGTACCTAAGATTAGGCTTTGGCCACGCAGGCATCGCTCTGACCCGTTATAGGAAGTCTTCAAGGGTAGTACCGCTTCAAGAATTTGCCATTGATGGGCAGCATACATCTATCACCTTCCATGTTTAGAAGAGCATATGCGCCATTGGAGAAGACTTTGTCGATGACGAAGGGTCCCTCCCATTTTGGTTTGAATTTGCCTTTGGATTTGTGGGCGAAAACCATTGGCCTTTTCACCGCAAGAACCAAGTCGCCCTTTTTGTGGGCGCGTTGCTTGACCTTCTTGTCGAAAGATCCTGCCATGCGTGCTTGGTAAAGCTCAACGCTTTGTAGTGCTTCGAGCTGTCTTTCATCGAGATTATCTAGTTCTTGGAGTCTCAATTTGACGTTGCTTTCTTGCATCATTTCATTTTGTTGAGATAGTCTTAAGGAAGGAATTTGTACCTCTAGAGGGACAACTGCTTCACATCCATAGACCAAGGAAAATGGTGTGCTATGGGTTGGTCCTCAAACGGTAGTCCGGTAGGCCCATAAAGCTTCATGTAGTTTGTCACCCCAGTCTCTTTTGTGATTAGAGACCATTTTCTTGAGAATTTTGCAGAGTGTTTTGTTGAAAGCTTCTACTAGTTCATTCGTTGCTGGGTTATACGGAGTCAAAGGACAACTTTGGATTTTGTATTTGTTGCAGAACCTGTAGAATCTGTGATCCAGGAATTGTGGTCCGTTATCGTGGACGACTCTTTTAGGTATGCCGAAGCGACAAATGATGTTGGTTCACAAGAATTGAAGATTGATGAAGGATGGACCATTTGATTGCTTGGCCTTTGATTGCTTTCTGTGGTACATACCTAATATCAAATTGTGACAGAAGGATGGACCATTTTGCTAGTCGAGCATTGAGAGAACCTGCTTTTGTGACAAGGACTTTTAAGAGATTGATTCTCGAAATCAGGTATACCGTATTGGACAGTAGGTAGTGACGTAGCTTTTGTACAGCGAACATCACTGCCAGGCATTCTTTTTCAACTGGAGAGTAGCGATGCTCCGCACCAACCAACATATGGTCGAGGTAGTATAGAGCAACTTCTTTTCCTCCGTCATTTTCTTGTGCAAGTAGAGCTCCCAAAGAGTGGTCGTGGGCTCTTGGTGACAAGATGAAGGGTTTTCCGGTTGTGGGAGCAACCAACACCGGAGGTTTAGTCAGGTATGACTTGATGTCTTGAAATGCAATTTTACACTCGGCATCCCAAACAAAGTCTACACCTTTATTCATTAGGCGAGAAAATGGACGACACTTCCCTGATAGGTTGGAAATGAACCGTCGGATGTACGCCAACCTCCCTTGAAGCCCTTTTACTTCTCTGAGGGTTCTTGGAGATGGCATTTCTAGGCTAGCCTTGACTTTGGTGGGGTCAAGTTCTATTCCAGCTTTCTGAACTATGAATCCGAGGAACTTACCCGATGAGACACCAAAGAAGCATTTGAGGGGATTCATTCGCAGTTTGTGTTTGCGAAGTCGGAGGAAGACTTCTCGAAGATCTTTGAGATGGTCTTCTTTTCTTTGGCTTTTGACGGCGAGGTCATCAACGTAACATTCGACCGTCTTGTGCTACATATCTTGGAATATTTTCATCATGGCCCTCTGATATGTTGCACCGGCATTCTTAAGACCAAATGGCATGACAGTGTAGCAATACACGCCGAATGGGGTCCGAAATGATGTATGCCTCTCATCTTCGGGATGCATCTCTATCTGATTGTAGGCAGAGAAGCCATCCATGAAAGTCATTCGCTCAAACTCGTAGGTGTTGTCAATCAACACCTCCGGTATGGGGAGCGGGAATTCATCTTTGGGGCATGCATTATTCAGGTCTCTATAGTCAATACAGACTCTAATTTACCCATTTTTCTTTGTCACGGGGACAATGTTGGCCAACCATTCAGGATGTTGTTCCTCGGGGATGAAGCCAACGTTTTTGAGTTTCTGAACTTCTTGTTCAATTTTATCCATCACATTAGGACGGAATCTTCTTTGGCCTTGTTTGACAGGCTTGGTATTTTCTTACAGGTTGAGTTTGTGAACTGCTATTTTGGGATCTAAGCCAGGCATTTCAGCGTAAGACCATGCAAAACAATCAACGAACTCATGAAAAAAAGTGATATACTCGGGTAATTCATCATCCTTTATATTCTTACTTATGAATACAGGACGTGGGTTGTCAGGTGTTCCCAAGTCTATCTTTTGAACAGAATCTTCCGTTGGAAGGTTTAAAGGTGGTTCCTCCACAATATTCTCGAAGGCTTTCAACGCAACAAGACCTTCTAGATTTCCAAGGGCATTTTCAGACCATGGCTCTTCTTCTGTCTATAAATCTTCTTGATCGGTATTTTCTTAAGACTTGCTATGAGATGATCCTAATCACCTGCTGAAACCGGGTCGAAGAAAGGCACTTCTTTTGGAGACGATGGCTCTTCTGAAATAGAGAACCGTGTGTCATTGGACAAATCCTCTTCATCATCAGAGAAATCATACCAATTTGATGAGCTTCCTGGGCCCTTATCAGGTAACTCTTTAAAGAGATATCCAGGGAGATCGATGTCTTCATCGACACGAGATGTTGAGGCCTGGTCGGCAAAACGACTTTGTAGCCTTTGTGTCAACTGTCTCATCGGAGTGTCAGGATCATACCCCAACCCGTATGAAGACTTCTCTATGCGACGGTGAAGTTTCCAATCTTCCAGCTGACTTTTGGTCAGGGTGGGTTCCAATGGTGTGAGAATACCACGGCCACCTCCCAAACTGATTGGTTTTTTAGCATCATAGCCCATTTTCTTCATGATAGCTTGTGCCATCGGACTATACAGGGATAGTTGAGGCATACCTTCATTTTGGAAAGGTTCAGTCAAGGAATTTGATGAAGAAGCGTCTGATCTATGGAAGAAGATTGGTTTCTCTTCTGCCAATGTTGCTAAAACGATGAAGGTAGCAGACAGAGGATCTTTTATGTCAGCAGGTGTCTCCAATGGAGTGAGAGCAAGCCAAACTTGTTGAGTATTAGCTTGGCTTTACTATGTATCGTCTTCGGGCTCTGAATCCGAATCTGTGTCTTGTATGATAGACACGTAGGAGACAACAAACTCGCCCCCAGTCTTTTGTTTCGTCTTCTTCGCTTTGGCTGTGATTACCAAAGGTATGGAAGATTTAAAGGAGACAATGAAGGGAGACGGATTGCTCTCTTCGGGTTTGCCAGAAGGTTTGTTTTCTTCCGATGATTGCTGAGGAGCCTTGCCTTTATCTTTTTGGAGATTGCTCTGGCAAATGATGATGTTTCTTCCTCTTTTTCTTTCTCATCCTTGTACATCTGAGAGTTTGCAAAATGGACTTCTTTGCCTTTGAAGGGCTTTTTGTCTGCAAACACTCGATGTATCAAACCGTTGTCGCCAACAAACTTGATGCACTGATGTAGGGTTGAAGGGACGACACCATTCTCATGTATCCAGGGGCGTCCGAGAAGGATGTTGTAGCATGAAGGGATCTTTATTGTATACACGGTGACTTCGAAGATAAGTCACCGATTTGCAACTTGAACTCGATTTTGCCAATGGGCCTTTGAGTACTCCCATCGTATCCAAAGATAGACACAGATGTGTGACTCAGTTTGCTAGGTGGGATACCCAGCTCTTTGAGTGCCAAAGTAGAGATGAGGTTAAGTGCAGAACCTGGGTCGATCTGGACTCTATGTATCGGCATCTCCTTGATGTACCCTGTGAAGTCCAAGGGTTAGTTGTGCTTTGTTTCACCTAGCAGGAGGTCTTCTTTATTGAAGGCGATGGTAGCACTTGCCGCTTTTTAGACCGAGAGGCATTCATTGCAAGGTCCCTCGGTTTTCTTCTTTTCTCCCTTTGGGAAGGTTTTTGATTTTTTGACCCTATAGTCCATTTCAATTTGTAGGACCTATAGGGCATGTTTGTCGACATCCATATTCAGCCTTTGTAGTTCTGAAATGAGACTATCACGAGTTTGTGGTGACATTCGTAATAAGTCTAGGATGTGTAGTCGTGCAGGTATGTGTCTGAAGTGCTCGATTAAGTCATACTTGAAAGCCTCCTTGGGGCCTGCATTTTCATTTTGTTGCCACTTGGGGCATTTACAGCTTGCTTTCCCGAAGGATTTACATAAGAAGAAGAAGAAGGTTGGCTATAGTTTTGTGGTAATCCCTGCTAAAGCAGGTACCTCTCCTAACTTCGAAAGCTTCTAGAGGTGGCTCTTTTTTTGGAAGACTCTCTTTGGGCTCAAGGAGCTGATCCTCCTGATTTGCTGAAAACGCTTCTGCAGCAGCGTTCCCGTCTTCAGTGATTGCGTTGCATGGAGCATTTTCCGGGAACAAGTCCTAAACAGCTTCCAGCAACTTTTCTTCTTTATCCAGGATTTCATAGGTCCAGACATCTCCTATGAGGTTGGGTATCTGAGACCAATTGACCAGGTTTTCTTTGAAGATTTCATCAGCCATCCTTTTTCATTTATTTTCGGATAGGAATTTGATGACTGGTTAGATACATGATTCGATGTCCGATGTCCACCGAATTAGAGAGATGTGTCCACTTCTCGAGAGAACTTCGACTTGCCGTGCACTGGCCAGCTTCAACCAATTCTTCATGGCGCCTATATTCCGGTCAGAACCGGAAACCATTTTAAGGCTTTCTAGCTTTAAGAACTTCCCCGTAAAAGCCCTTCCTCCCCTCCTTATCCGTTCGAAAGGCGAACGAATTCTCCAAACAGAAAGAGAAGAAGAATCAAAAGTAAAACTAAGATCCAAGGAGAAACGTCCACTTCTTCCCCCTTATGCTATGGGGGTCGTTAGCGCTACCAGTGCATTTGTTCCTCTGCTTGTCCGCTACCCTTAATAATGCCTTCCGTCAGTATGAGTGAGCGTGTTTCCCAGCTCCCGGTCTTTCTAAACAACAACGGGTTCTAATAAATTCAGCCTTGTCATGGCGGGTTGGGGTTAGAATTCATAAAGGTGGGTAGAGATGGCCGCAGTAGATTCTTCCGACCGAGTCCCAGTGGCAGAGTCTTGAGGCACGGATCCAACGGCAAGGGAATCAGCGGCTGATCGCGATTCATCAGTCGCAATTCTCCCAGCAGCTATCCATTTTAGTTCGCCAGTCAATGACTGAGCTGTGATTGCATAGGTGGTAAAGCAAGCTGGAGCGGAGCCAGCAGAGACGAAGGTGAGAGCAGGGGGGGGGGATCCTCTTCATGATGATCAGTCGGAAGAGGCTTGAATTCTGATGTCACAGTTTCAGGAGACGAAGGCTGGGAGGATGCTATCGTAGTGGAAGTCACCCGAGAAGATGTAGCTCTAGAAGATATGCTACCGGATACATTTTGAGAGTCTGCGGCCTCAGTAGATGAAGCTTCAGAGGCACTATCATCCTGAACTATCACATTGCAGGCAACTTCGATAGAAGATGCCTCCATAATGGACTATTGGGAATCAGACTCATCCTCCGATGTAAGAGGATCATCAACCCAGCAATTTTCTTCATTTTCCAGAGTTACTAGAGGAGATGCTTGTAGATTCTCCAGGACTTCCGGTTCTGGATTTTGATGAAGCTGGTTGATGCGATCCTGTTCTTTCTCTATGGCAGCATATTCTTCGAGATCGGGCATAGCAGCCAAGTCTTCTTTTTCATCTGCTCCTTGTGGTTCAACCTGGTTGGGATCCACTAGAGCATTTGTTTGTGCTGGGTTAACAACACTTTGTTGAACAACCTCTTGGTCTTCATCATCATCAGACCAGGATCCTTGTGGCTGGAAGGGGTTATACCAGATTACTGGCATAAGGTGAGATTCTGGAATCCATTCTTTATCGGAGAGATATTTTCCGGTTTCAAGGGATTCCTCCCATTCATCTGTGTCACTGGTAGTGTCATTGGACTCGTATCCATCCATGGAGAATCCAACTACCGAGTTGCAAGAGTATGATGCCTCCTACGTAGTCTCATTTCTGAGCCCTGGTGGCATGAAATCACCGAGGGTGAATTTCCTTACCACTCTTGAAGTCTTGGGAAAAGACTCCTCTGCTGACCCCAGTGAAACGGTAGAGGAGGTTTCTGCCTTTTCAGGGACTTCTTGCTTGGGTTAAGCCTTCTCCTGTTGTTTGAGCTTGCGGAGTTGTCTCTTGGCTTGCTTTCTCTTTTGAGCGGTCGACTTTGTTTTGACGATCTCCCAGCTTTTATCTTCTAGGAGATCGGGATGCACCCATATGGGCTGTCCATCTGGTGTTGGGTAAGGCACCAGTTCTTGGGACGTTTGGGTTATTTTTATCACCTTGAAGGAAGTAGTAATCTTCACCTTTGGTGATTTGGATGTTTGTCCATATGACACCATGTTAACAGAGGCAGACCCGTAGTTTTTGTCAAGGGTGATGACTCCGTTTTTCCACATCTCGTTGATCTTCTCTCTCACAACGAAACATTGATTGAGTGGATGAGAGACCATTTGGTGGTATGGACAATATCGGGGATCATTGGTTTTGCCGACATCTCCCGGTCTTTTGGGGTCTGGCAATGTAGGTTTGCCATTTGCTAAGAGGGCCCCAAATATTTCTTCAACATCTTCATCAAACCGGTATTTCTTTTCTACTCGTTCTTTAAATGCATCAGAGAGTTCAGGCCTCTTACATGCAGTTTTGTTTTCAGTTTTCTTTGGTGGCTGAGGAGCTGACTTGGTTTGCACATTGAGAACCTCCTTTTTCTTTGGCTTGGAGGTCGGAATGGCGGTCGGCTCCTTCTTTGATGATTTATGATTGTTGAGGTCTTTGATCACCGTTTCAGCCTCCATAGACGCTTCTAAGAGTTCTCCCAGGTTCTTTGATTTGTTGCCGATGATCATGGAGCGGATCCTTGCTCTTATGTTGTTTCGGTAGATGTCGACCAGCGACGCTTGTGGCAGCACATCTGAGCATTGTACGCCACTGCTTTCCACTTGTGAATGAAGTTGTATGTTGACTCATTCTCTCCCTGTTTTAGGCTGCAGAGCTGAGCCATAGTAACAGGGTGATCCTCACCTTTGAAGTGGGTCAGGAAGTGTGTCTCTAGCATGGTCCAGTTTTGAATGGAATCCTCTGGCAGAGTGGAGTACCAATCAAAGGCCGTACCTTTTAGGGTACTTGCAAAGAGACGGATCTTGAAGGCATCTTGATCAGCAATAGCTCCTGTCAGGATCTTCAAGTGGATGACAAGCTGTCTAGTTGAACCTTTCCTCATATATGTTTGGAGAAGAGGTTGCTTGAACTTTGCAGGAAACGAAACCGAGTCCGTCCATAAGGGATATGGCGGCTTGATTCCATGCTCCTTCAGTGCATCCTCTTCTTTTACTTTGGCAAGGATATTATCAACGTCCTTTTTGGTAAGAGTGCGTGACTCATCTTCTCCACCGTTTGCCTCATCGTGTGGAGGAACTTCATCATTTAGTGGATGTTGGAGAGTAAGAAGAAGGTTTTCCATCAGAGCTTCTATCCTCTGCTGTCTTTGTTCCAGCTGCTAGATGCATGTAGTCATGTTATCATCCGGCGGAGGTTGCTCAGAGTTTGTAACCAGGACATTCACCCTTCGAGAATCTAATGTGGATATTGTCTTAGTGACTGAGCTCCAGCTCATTCTTCTAGATGAAGAGCCTGGGGAATGATCACTCCGATGCCCTTGGCTTGAAGGAGTGGGAGAATCTTCTTGATGTCTTCGTGTCTAAGAGACATTGCGAGTCACCGGCCGTCTGACATGTATTTTCGTTGCTGATTTTTGGTGTCTTTGGCTTTACCAACCATATGGACTAAGCAACTTGGTCGGGTTTTTCCTTTTTAACCCATTTTTTAGAGACCTGAAGCTTAGAATGCTGGGTTCGTTGCTACTCTAGTATCTTTCGTTGATATGTCACGCGGCGACGTATACGACGAGCAATTTGAGCTTCAGTTAGCTCAGGCTGTGCTCTGGCAATGAAGGATGTGGTCCCTCTTGCGTAGCAACCAAGCTTGTCTTCCTTGAAGACTGGCATGGATAGGATCTGGACGCGATCCTTAGCCTGTCGTAGCGAAGCTTTAAATTTTGCAAACTCAGCCCCTGTTGAGATGAAGGGTCGAGTTGCAATAGAGCAAGCCCTGGCAGGTTCTTGTCAAGGCCTTGTGATGCACGACTTGATTTTAGGCTTGTATGAACAAGTCGGCTCATGCTGAGTAGTTTTTGTAGTTCGGTGGAGGGTAGGTTTCTCCCCTTTCATGTAAGCGAGAGGATAGAATCGATTCTCCTTGAGAGGGGCCAGGTATGCTGGCTTTGCAGATGTCCGGGACCTTCTTTGTTTCGGTGAAGATCGCAGGGACCAAGTCTTGGGGCAGACCTGGTTTTTCGCAGGTTGAGGCTTCGTGGGATTGTCACGAGCCTCAGGTTTCTTGATGACCGCCTTTGGTGTCGGGGCAGCGACACGTTCAGGGGCAGTCTTCTGCTTCTTAGCAAGCGCCGTCTCTTCTACAGGTAGTGGAAATGGTCCCAGTGACCCGAAGATGATGGTTCGGGGAGTGGAGGTCGACCCGGTGTTTTAAGAGTTGCCGAGGGAGGTGACGCTTTGGCAGCTGGCAGGGCGCTTGTAAGTGCGCTTGCTTTGCTTCTCTTGAAGCATGAGCTGGTACTTGTTCTCATTAAAGGTGATGGTCAATGAAGCTGCCATTGTTAGTTTGGAAAACTTTTGAAACAAGACCACATCCATTAGTAATCACATGAACATGGTGATCATAAATGGAAAATACTATGGTTTTGTCTTTTCGAATCGCTCAAGGGGCATGGCCCATTCTGAGCGTAATGAAGAAGGCAAAAAACCATAGAGGGTAAAATTGTTCTGAACACAAGTATGGTCGGCTCGAAATGAGCATTCCAGTGACTGCTAGAAGCAATTGTAAACCTTAATTCAAGTTACCGAGAATCGAAGCTCACTCGAGGTAAAATGACATAAGGTTGGAGATAAAAATGTGTCGGTCGCGAATACAGTAGACCCGAAGGGCGTACTAGCACCGCTAGGCACAAATGTTGTAAATCGCATCATTGAAAAGGACACGAGATGGGATTTTTTGAAAGGTCAAGATCGAATTCGCAAAAGAGAGCAAATGGTATTCTAATTTGAATACAAGCTCAGCAATTTCCGCAAGCGCTAAATCCGAAAAGGAAGGAACCAGGATTTCTCAAATTTGAATCCAATAATGACGGAAGTTTTTTTTTTATTTGAAAAGTCAAGATTGAATTCATAAAAGAGAGCAAATGGTATTCTAATCTAAATACAAGCTCAAACATTTCTGCGAGCACTAAATCCGGAAAGGAAGGAACCAAAATTGCTCGAATCTGAACACAATAGTGACAGAAGTTTTTTTTTAGAGATTTTCTTTTTAAAGACATTTTTTTTTCTTTCGAAGAGATTTTTTTTTCTTTTGAAGAGTGCACATAGGTCTTCCAATTAGGTCTTATGAAACCTTAGTAGATAGATCGGCCCCTAGGTAAAGGTAGGATTACTTAATGAACCCGTTTGAAGGACCCTTGCCTCGAATAGTCTAGCTGCCTCTATACTCTGGACAAGGCTTTTCTTAGATTCACTTTGGTCAAAGAACGCAATTGGTGCAAACTTAACGTGTTTTTTTTTTTTTTTAAAGATTTTTTTTTGAATGATTACGAATGGACCCATCAAAGAGAGGAAATAGCCCTACCCAATCCGAACGCTGGCTCAGCGATTTCCGTGAGCCATTATACGAAAAGGAAAGAACCGAAATTTCTCCAATTTGAATCCAAAAAAAAAAAAATTTAATTTTTTTTTGAAAGATCACCAATGGACCCATCAAAGAGAGGAAAATGTCCCCTCCTAATCCGAACGCTGGCTCAGTGATTTCCGCGAGCCATTGTACGAAAAGGAAATAACCAAAGTTTCTCCAATTTGAATCCAAAAGAGAGAAATCTGAATTTTCCTTTTTTTCTTTTAAAGTCAAGATTTGATTCACAAAAGAGAAGAAATGGTATTCCAATCCGAACAAAGGCTCAGCGATTTCCTCGAGCACTAAATCCGAAAGGGAAGAAACCAGAATTTCTCAAATCTGAACCCAATGATAAAAAAAAAAAAATCTTTTTTTTTTTTTTTTTTGTTTTGTTTGAGAAGAGAAAGAATGGAAATAAACTCAAAGACAGAAATTTCCAGAGAATCCCATCTGTTTTTTTTAGATGCAAAATCCAACATGGGCCACCAACTAGAAAGGAGCCAAGGAGTCCAAGCATCGTGTTCTCAAATGAACGAGTCCCACCGGGTGTGCCAACTTGATGGACCCAGCTTTTCCCTCGCCTACCTCCGCCCTGGGTCCGCCTGGGTGCGGCGGGGGGAAAAAAAAGAAACAGCGAGCATCAATATTTTTTGTACGGGTATGCCAGATTTTCTATTCTACTTGGAATTTGAAATGGTGATCCGGAGATTCACCTTCACAAGTAGAAAGGAAATCAAACTTTTTTTTCTAACTTCCCATTGCACATGTATTTTAAGAAAAGAGACAGATTTAGAATGCCGTGAGAGGCGGTTTTCTTTAGTTTGTCGTGAAAGGCGGTTTTGTGCCGTAGAAGGAAAGAGGGATCTGACTTCTCAGGAGATTGTGGGGACTCGTTTAGATCGACGGTCGCGAGTCATGTGTGGGCTCCGCCATCGTCCTTCAGATGAGAACACTTAATGCTTTAATTCTCTTGGCTTGGCTTGGACCTCGGATTTTTAGAGGACAAAGACCAAGGGAAGGTCCTATATCTAATAAAAAACCGGGTAGAAGAGCTGAAAACCCACATCTAGGCTATGTTGGATAGAAGAAGAGAGGAAACCTTGGGGGGTGGCCTCCCAAGGGACTTCAATCACTTGTAGTGTTTGCAGTAGAGTCTTTTCAGAGCAAGAGAGCTTCTTTGCGGAGAATTTTCAAGGCAATTTTCCAGAACTCTTCGGATGATTTTTTCGAAACTTTTTCCCTTGGAATGACCGCCTATTTATAGGCTTTTGGTAACCATTTAGGAGGGTTTATGGGCATTTATGGCATTGATGCTCTATGATAGGAGGAGTTACAAGTATTTAATTCTTAATTTTGTAACTCCTTTTTCTTGGATTCTAATTGGCCGATGAAGAATAATGGGTATTTAATCTCCATGATGATGGGGGTTTCATGATTAATTACCATGATTAAACTCCATAATGATAGAATTTACATGGTTAATTGCCATGATTAATTGGACTTGTAACTCCCATTTGCTTGCTTCTGATTAGGCCGTCCAAAATAATGAGTTAATGACCGTATTAACTTGTAATAAACGGGTCAATTAACAGCATTAATTGGTCGCCAAGTCGCTTGAAGAGTCGCGGGCCGCACCGCGCCTTTTGGAATTCTTCTGGTGATGATCATCGATGGATCCACATGTTGTTTGATGTCGGATGGCGATGCAATTTCAGATATTGGTTGACACCAATGAGCCGACGACATTTGTCCAGTCAATTTCGAGATCGGTCGGGCATAAAGTGTGCTTTCTTGGTCGGCCGGTTGGAGATTTCGGAGTGTCCGATGATGATCAAATGATTTCGATGGCTGATCCATGGTGTTGATGAAGATCGACGGATATCATGCCTCAAAAATCAGAATTTAAGAAAATCACAGGGGCCAAACATCATGAAACGCGGAAAGAATCGGAAAAACGGTCGTTTTGGCGGAAATCCGGTGACCCAGACTTCCAGGGTCACCGGCGACCATGCACCCATGGTCGCCGGCTACCATGGGACTTTGGTCCCTTTTTCGGTCGCCGTATCTCGGCCGTTTTTCGGGCTTTTTTGCTTCTTTCTTCCCCCCGTATTTTTCTTGACATTTCTCCTCATTTATTGGCTTGATTCCTCTGAAGGAAATTGTCGGATATGAATTTCGACCCCCCCATTTTCCTCTCCAAGAGAGGCATGGTTTGGGGAAATATCCATTCATCTATATATGCTATTTAAATTTTACATTGAAAATGAGGATTCCGACTACCCTAAAAAAATCGATGGATCACGATCGCCAGCTACGGTACGGCCGTAACACCGTTTCTTCGACAAAAGTCAAAGAAATATGGGAGAAAAATAATAAGGTGGGTTCTTCCTCTCGTCTAATGTGCTGCCGGCAACACACGACGGTTGTCCTGTCACATTAATCTGGGTCTCTTTGGGTCTCTTTAATTTGGTTCAATTCAAGGTCATGAGTTAAAGTCCGAATAAAGGTTAATCCTCACATAGCATAATCATAGTATATCCTAGTAAAACAAAATAACTAAGATAAAGAAAATAGAATAAAAGAGGGGGGAGGTGCCAAATATTTAAGAAGAGGATCGGCCCCGTTCCCGGGTACCCCCATCTGATCTCTTGACAAAATAGGGTTTAAAGGCTGACTTTTCAAACCAAAATGATGATGCAAATGAGACTTTGATTTGTGATTTCTGTGTTTTTCGTGTGCGATACATGAGTGATAAAAGTAAAAGGCTGATGGGCCATAATTAATTGAAGGTGGCCGATGGGCCTGGATTGATTGAAAATGGCCGATGGGCTAGTGTTTGTTTTAGGGTGGCCGATGGGCCTTGATTATCAAAAGTGTGTGCGAAATCACTCATCTCATCTCGTTATTCTCATTTATTCAATTTTAGAAATCAGTTCTTTATTCCCTTTTATCATTAAGTTCAATTTAATATCTGGCACCTGAGGTGGAGGAAGAAACAAAAGGAAAATCTTTTTTTTGGATTTATTTTGTTGGTTTTATAGTTTTTATGGCTTTTTGATATGGGGCTAGAAGGGCTTAACTAAGGGATTTTACTTGGATCTATGTGATTAATGCTTTATTACTGATCATCGGATTAACCCTAACCTAAGGTCCTAGACCGCCCACATCAGCCCTCCCATTCCCCTAACGGAACAGGAAAAGTGACGGGGCGAAGCCTAATGCTCTAAGCTACCTAACCAGGCAATCCGATCTATCTCTAGGTGTGAATAACCTGAGTTTGATGGTTCAGCGCCTAAGCAATTTATTAATTGTGATTTTTAATTGGTTCGGTTTGTTTTGAGTTGAAGATTGATTAAAAAGTGGATTAAATGTATTTTAGGGTTTTATTTAAGTGGTTTAAGGTTCTGGAATTTAGGGTTTTAATTTAAAAACGTGAAGCGATGTTGAAATTAGCGAAATGGGGTTGTCAGAGGACTTGGGCGCCAGGGGGGTGGCGCCTAGGTCACTTTGGTGACTTGGGCGCCTAGGCAGTGGTGCCCAAGTGGCTAGTGACGATGGTATCGATATTGTTTTTGAAATCCAAGGGGTTCTTACTTGGTGAGTTTTAATGTTTCAAATTGTTTTAATTCCCCGGTGTTCAAATATCAAAGGGATCCGGATCCGGATTTTGAGACGAAACCAAGAGTTCGAGTTTTAGTGCAAATGAGAGGATGGGCGCCAAGGGGGTGGCGCCCAGGTGGATGGCTTGAGATTTTCAGGTATTCCGGATGGGATTTGATATTGGTCTTTGGATCCGGGGGTTGTTTTAGGTTCTGGTCTCAATTAATTTAAGTGATAAGATGTTTAATTACTTGAATTTAGTTAAGGCAATGGATCGGGGTCAAGGTGTAGGCTAGGCGCCACAGGGGTGGTGCCTAAGTGGTTGTTCGTCTATTCATAAGGGCTTTGGGTGCTAAGACCGAATCGATTAAAGTTTCAAACGTTTTAAGTTAAAAGTGTTTTAATATGTTGATTCGGATTGGTTCGAATGTTAATTAATTATGTTAAATTGTCGGTTGGGGTTCTTTATGAAAACAGGTAGGCTGGGCGCCCAGGGTGTGGCGCCCAGGTGAATTTGGAAGGATGGGCTCCCAAGGGGTGGTGCCCAGGTGACTGTGTTGAGGTTCGGTCGGTTTGGTGATTCTTAGGTCAATTTAAGTTTAAATTGATTAAAGGACTTAGTGTGTTTGAATGTGGAATGCTATTCGTATTCGATTGGGATTTATTTAAACGTCAATTAATTGGGCTAAGTTGTGAATTGAGTTTTTCTGAAAACGGGGAAGCTGGGCGCCCAGGGTGTGGTGCCCAAGTGGATTTGACAGATGGCGCCAAGGGTGTGGCGCCCAGGTGAACTATTCTGTGGTTCGGGTCGGTTCCGTATTTTTGAGGTTGATTTGCGGTTGAGCTTTTATGGTTTGATGTATTTTAAATTAAAAGTGTTATGTTGCGTTGATTAAGATTAAATTCCATTTCAATTAATTAGGCTTTAGTGACTGGGGAGGCTGGGCGCCCAGAAGGGTGGTGCCCAGGTGGATTTGACAGGATGGGCGCCCAGGGGGTGGCGCCCAAGTGTCTGTCTTGTGTGTTTGAGTTGGTTTGATGTTTTAAGTCTATTTGGGCTTATGGTTTCGATTGTTTTAGATTTCAAGGGTGTTCCGGTTTGTTGATCGTGATTGAATTCAAATTTAATTTCAAGTGGGGTTTCCTAGTGATTGGGTAGGATGGGCGCCAAGAGGGTGGTGCCCAAGTGGATGCGGAAGGATAGGCACCAAAGGGGTGGCGCCCAAGTGGATATTTTGTGGTTTATTCGTTTTGTATTTTCTAAGTTGGTTTGAGTCCAAATTGATTGAGGTTTCGAGTCTTTTAGGTTAACAATGTTTGAAGGTGTTAATTCGTGTTTAATCAATTAAGTTTAATTAAGTGGTGGTTTCTAAGAGAATGGATAGGATAGGTGCCAGGAGGGTGGTGCCCAAGTGTATAGGCAGGCTGGGCGCCCAGGGGGTGGTGCTCAGGTGTCTGTTTTATGGTTTCGTGTTGATTTTGCGTTTTTAGGCCGGTTCAAGTCTAAATTGATTGAGGTTTCGGGTTTCTTAAATCTAAAAGGTGTTTTATTATGTTAACTAGGATTAAATTCGGGTTGTGATTAATTAGAGGTTTTAATTAGGGGTTCTTTAGATATGGGGTAGGATGGGCGCCAAGAGGGTGGTGCCCAAGTGGCAGTGTAGGCTGGGCACCCAGGGGGTGGCGCCCAGGTGGTCTGTTTTGGAGTTTTGTTGGCTTTGAGTTTTTGAGTTAATTCGAGGTTAAGTTAATTAAGATTTACTTATTTTAGGTTTAAAATATTTTACTGAGTTGATTCGGATTAGTTTAAGGTCTTAACTAATTAACTTAAGCTTTAACCGGGGTGTCTTAGGGATTGAATAGGCTAGGCGCCCAGTGGGTGGCGCCCAGGTGGCTGTGAAAGGATGGGCGCCAAGGGGGTGGCGCCCAGGTGGCTGTTCTTTTGGGGTTTTAGTCTTTTGTGTTTTTAAAGTTTTTAGTTACTTTTAAATCCAAATTAATTAGGATCTTAATGTTTTAGGGCTCTTAATGATGTGATGTTGCTTAAGTTTACTAATTATGTTGTTTTAATCAATCTTAGGATTTATCCTACTTTGGCACTAAATTCGATAATTTAGACTATCTAACTATTCTTTTTGGGTTTTTTGGATATCTTTTAATTTGTTTTTGGTTTCTCCTCTAATTTACTAGAGAGTAAGGAAAGAGAAGAAGGGATTTTATGTTTTTTATGATTTTTTGTTAAGTTTTTCTATGGATGCGTGGTTCAAATGATATGATGTGGAGTGAGAAAAAAAATGGTAATTCGAAGTTCAGAACATGTCAAACAAACATAACATATCATTATCATGCAATTTCTAAATGAACTAAATGCGGAAGATCGGAGGTTGTGCATAAAAGTGGAGAAATCCACTTGGGCGCCACACCTGCGGTGCCTACCCTGCTCAGTCAGAGTTTTCAACGGAACACAACAAATGCACAAGAATCTTAGTATTTTTAAGACAACTTCCGATATTCAGCGACTGATGCGAATGTATTAATTCGAACTACTAGCGATGCAACTAACGAACCTACGAGGGAACGACGCAACGGGCGGAGATCTAGAACCCGGTCCTTGTGTCAGAAGGGTAGGCGCCCAGGGGGTGGCGCCTAGGTGGTTCTCGTGAGGGCAGGCGCCCAGTGGGTGGCGCCCAGGTGGTTTCGAAGAGTGTAGGTGCCCGTGGGTGGCGCCCAGCCCTTCTGCCAAAGGCTGTTCGCGATCTCTTCGATACAAATGATGATGATGATGATGCTAATGTGAGATTTGACTTAGCTATGCAATTAGAACTACGAAATCAAAGCAAATCTACTATAGTTAAATGAACCTAAGCATGTTACTAACATGATAATGCATTAATACCATTTTTATCTCAAGTTAATGTAGATCTATGATGCTCAAATGACCCTAAGCATGTTTCTGAGCATGAATGGCAATGGAGTGCAGTAAAAGAAGGGAGATCTAGGAATACCGGTATGACGAAACGTTTCTCAAGTTCCTAGATTGAAGCCTTCGCAAAGATCCATAGCTCTAGTTGAAGATATGGAAGCCGCCTCCTCTTTTTCTCCTTCTTCTACTATAGATTTGAAGTTCTTCTCTAATGGTGGCTACCTTTCTTCTTCTTTTTTTGTTCTCTCATTTTGCCTCTTTTCTTAGGGTTTTTGGGTAGTCTCCTCTTGTAAATGAAGTTAAGAGGGGTTATATAGGTTTGGGACGAGTTTAGAAGGGCTAGGGCTTCATTAATTACCGTCTCTAGAAGGTTTCACGCATCCCAAAGCGGCTTAAGTTATTTTAGAGTGAACTAGGGTTTGAGGGAGGATGGGCGCCCATGGGGTGGCGCCCACATGGCTTGCGCAGTCTTGGTGCCCACAGGGTGGCGCCCAGGTGGTCTTAAAGAGGGTGGTCGTCCACAGGGTGGTGCCCGGTTGGTTTGTGTTTCGTTTTTGGTCCTTGGTCCCATTTGGAGTTGAGATTGAATGGATATATCTTCAGCTGGGGGGAGGACCTACACTAGAATTAATAGGCTGGGTGCCACATGGGTGGTGCCTAGATAGATTTCAAGTCTGGGCACCACATGGGTGGTGCCTAGGTGAACTTCAAGGCTGGGCTCCACAGGGGTGGTGCCTAGGTGGTTCGGTTCGTCTTTGATGCTTGGTCCCTATGTATGAGTGGTCCTGGTCTAATCTCAAGCCGAACAAGTAAATTTGGAGGCTGGGCGCCCACCATGGGGTGCCTAGGTGGTTCTGGGTCGTGTGGGCGCTACAAGGTTGGTGTCTATGTGGAACTCAGTAGGGAAGGCGCCACATGGGTGGTGCCTAGGTGGAGTCGATTCATTTTCGGAATTTGGTCCCTATGTTGAGTGGTCCCAGGCTACTTTTAGGCGAACTAGTGAAATTTGGAGGCTGGGCGCCTACCATGGGGTGCCTAGGTGACCCTGGGCTTTGTGGGCGCCCAGCATGGGGCGCCTAGATGGATTCTCATAGGGTGGGCGCCACATGGGTGGTGCCTAGAAGGAGTTTCGTCACTTTTTCTAAGGAAAACTTCGAAGACTCATAACTTTTGATCTGCTTATCGGATTTGGACGTTCTACATATCGCCGGAAAGCTTTCGAAGTGAGGAATTCAATGGACCAATGGATTTGATTTCCTAACTTAGGCTAATCGGGTGACATTTTGGCAAACTAAGCATGGTCTTTAGAGGGATTGGCCTAAGCATATCTTAAGTGATCCGGAAAGGGTTTGAGTAGTGTCATGGTTCACTCCTTGTGTGAGTAGTGAATTGGACTCAAAGTCTTGACGTGACTTGGCTTTTCTCTTGCGAATTTCTAGAAATCGTCGAACTAAGTCTAAAATTAGCAACAAGCATCTTCATCGTCGTTAATTAATCTGAATTATGTCATTAATCATCCAATTGTGGGTGAAATGGGGGCACCGCTATATATGATAGGTATTTAAGGCTATCATAGGGGGCCAACTGAGGTGTCTACAGTATGCCCCTCTTTGGAGAGCAACACGTGGAGAGTTGTGCTCGAAAGAAAGTAGACACACCACTCATGACTCACGGGAGCTTTTGACCTCGCAGGAGTGGCCATCTATGGATGTATGCAATTGCAAATTCATTCTAAAGATGAGGTTCACTTTTCTAGGATCGATCCTGATTCAGGGGGAGAAAGAAAAAAGAAGAAGTTACGTGCCTACTGATTTGATTGGAAACCCGAGATCTGTGCCTCGGTGCCCGTGGTATTGCCATGTGGCGGGTTGGGAACTGTGCCCCGGTTGCTGAAATTTAAAATGATCGTGGGAACTGTGCCCTGGTGGTCTGAATCAGAAATCAATCTTTCGATTGGTTAAGTCACTATTAGAATTTCACTTGTTCATGCAATAGAGTTTAATTCAAATGGTCATATATAGCATCTTTTAACTTTCATCCACAGTTGAATGTTCAAGGCATAGTTAAAACTAACTATCAATAATGGGGATCTTGAAGGCAATTACAAACATAGTTCAAGCAATAGTGTGAGGTGCATATGAGAATGAGATGCATTTTTTTTTTAAATGTTTGATTTTAAAACTCAAGTATGCATCGAAAAAACTAAATCAACGGAAGACGGTCACCGGAAAAGCCATCACTCTGTAGGGATCTTGGTCTTCACCCAAGCTTAAATGAGAACCTGTGATAGATTCGATCATCTTTTTGGTGCTTATCATGGAGAGTTTCAAGTTACACGGTTTTCATCTTCCAACGTCAAGATTTGAGTTGGCGAACACACAATTCGTGAGAACACAATATTATGGTCGCCATACCGATTATAAGCGCTTAAGGGAGGCCTACGGCGACTCAATTTCCAGACATGAAGTAAAATCATGAAAGTCACAGTCAAGGGTACTTACCTCCAGAGCTTTCCATAAGTCCAACGTTGGGGACCACTGCCATTTCCTTTCATCATTGGTTTGCCGAAATTTGAGTCATTTGCCTCCATTAGTGTACTTGAATGTCTTTCACCTTTGGTGTCTTCGTTTTTTGCTTTGGGAACCTGTATTGAACAAACACTAAAAGATTCTGCACTTCTCATTGTTAGTGCTCTGTAGTTCAAATTTCATTGATGGAGATGACATGGGATGTAATGCACAATGTCAGATGTATGCGTGATGGGACTAATGTGCTTGTGACAGGACCTTATGTGATGGGACAATGTTTGGTTGACAATGTGCACCATGTTATTGTGCCTCTCTTAACTTGCTTTCTCTCTCTCTTTTGGTTATTTATTTATTTATTTATTCTTTTTTTTTCTTTGCTTTTTTTTTTCTTGTTTTTGTTTTGTTTTTTTTTTATTAATTTTTTTCCTCTTGTTTTTTTTATTATTTATATTATCATTATCATTTTTAATCATTGATCATCATTAATTCTTGTTCGGGTTCAACTTCTCAAAATTCTAGGACAATTTGGCTCAAAGAGGCCTTTGGTTCTCTAAGGTGATAGATAGGCGCCACAGGGGTGGTGCCTTGCCTTTTCGAGCTTTGGTTCAAGGATTATGAAAAGAGACAGCTTGAGCGCCCAGGGGATGGTGCCTAGGCGGATTGTATGGATAGAGTTTGCCTTGAAGTAGAATGGTGGATTCGGAAGACAAGTCACCTAAACGTCCAAGAAGTAGTGCCCAAGATGCAGTCCTAGTCCGTTTTAGAATGTAGTTTTAACTTCAAGGAAGTAGGTTGCATTTCAGGTTGGTTTCGAAGTAGAATTCGAATTCAAGGCAATGTGTAACCTGGGCGCCCAAGGGGTGGCGCCCAGACTGTATTTTGAGTTGGTCTTGAAGTAGGATTCGGGTTCAAGGCAATGTGTGACCTGGGCGCCAAAGGGGTGGCGTCCAGACTGCATTTTGAGTTAGTCTCGAAGTAGGATTCGTGTTCAGCCTATCATACTAAGAGTCCTCGTCGGAGTACAAGCTTGACCTTTAGAGAATAGATGATCTGGGCGCCCGGGGTGTGGCGCCTATGTGGCATTGCATGTTCAGCACTTAGAGTACCTATCAAAGAGAAGCTCAAGTTTTAGGGAGAACGGGTGACCTGGGCGCCCAGGGAGTGGCGCCCAAGCTGCTGTTCGTGTTCTTTTAAAATTCTCATGGGGTTCAGACTCTAATCTATATAAGTGGATCAAGGCCACGAATTTCCCACAACTCCTACTCTTTCAGACTTTGAATTTCAGAACTCTCAAGCTTTTCCTTGCTCCCAAGTAAGTTTTCTCTTCTCCTTTTCTTTTTAAGATGAATGGCATGTCTCATGTATACACTTCTAATTGTATGATTATTTAGTTGATCAACTTGGTATATGATTTCAGATTAAAGCATTCTTTTTTATTTGTTTTGTATGTTCTCTTTTTCTCTTTTTAAATTCGCTTTTATCCTCTTTGGGTTATGTGGTTGATCTTCTTTTTTTTTCTAATCCTTTTGATCATGTTATGGCCTTTTTATTTTTTTTTGTGTTTGGTGATTTTACATCTGATATTTCAAGATTATGTTCAGCTTGTTGTTTCTCTTAACTTGTAGTTATCGTTATGCACACGCACAATCTTCGATTTGAATTTGAGTCTAGTTTTATGCTCTTGCTTACATGTTGGCTTTTGTTTTGGTTGTGATGATGTCTTGTCCCACGTTTTCCTTATTTAATTCGTCAAGACTGTTTAATGGCATAGGCGAGTCTGTCATAGTTAGATTTGAGGTGCCCTAGTTGAAAAACACCAGTAGGGAAAGCTAGGCGCCACCCTGGTGGTGCCTATCTTTCTGATTCACACTAAGGGCTTGTGAACCCAAATTTTGGGGCATCTTTTCATATTCTGGTTCTCTCCGGCTTTGTAGTATGTTATGAAAACATGACTCAGGAACACTAAAGTCTTTAACTTGGCGAAAAAATGATGTCCTTATGGGAGATATTTCAAGGCTGGGGTGGGCGCCACCCCTGTGGTGCCTAGCTGATTCTTTTTTTTGTTTTTTTTTTTTAAGTGTGTTAAGATTTTGTATTGTATGGGCATGTAGCTTGGACTTCTTGGCTCTCAAAAGGGTTTAGGATAGCCTAGCAGTATCTCTGGAGGTATCTCCCGCTGATCTGAGAAAGCCTAATAAAATTATCATGGCTAAACCCGTACCTTTTGCGGTGAATTCCTCAAAACAGACTTGGGCGCCACCCCCGGGGCGCCCAAGTGACCCTTTTTTTTTCTTTTTTTTATGTTGTTTTGGATTTCCTCTAATTATGAACTTTTATGGGTTGTTTTTATTCTGTAAAGGGTTTCTAAAGCCTTGTGTGTATGCCTACAGGTCTTTTCTTATTCCAATGGCCAGCTCTCCGATCTTCTCATTCGTTGTTGATGGTGTTGAGGGTTCTTCCGCTTGCAAGCCCTACTCGCCAGGGGATGAATATTGGTCCCCTGGAGCTGAAAAAATAGGGTATTATGACTCTGAGGAACGGGCAGAATTCTACCTCAAGCATGAATCCTCCTTGCCTGTTACCTATGACTGTGTTTTCCAGTTTGAAGAAACGATGGACAAGCGCATTGTGGAGATTAGGCGCAGCAGGTATGATTTACTGGCTATGAAGTACAAAGGTATCTGCAGGTTGTATGGGGATTTGTGTATTGTGGGCAGGATTGCTCTAAATAGGCTGAATGGTTATGATGGGTTTCTGGAAGACTTGCCATCTTTTGTCAGCAGCGTGCTCCAATCTCTCTTATGGAGCATGTTGGATGTCAGGGGGATGTTTGAAGTTTGGGAGGCTATGAAGTCTACCAACAAACGAGCTCCTATTGATGACTTTAACACCCTACACAGGCAGATGGATCAATTGGAACTCATGGTCATGTCTTGCCCTCACGAAGCTGAATCATCTGTTCCTAGGCGCTACAGGAAGTACTTCGAGATGCAAAACACTAGCCTCTCGGCGCTTATTCATCCGGTATATATGGCTTATCTAAATGACTTCCAGTGAGTTCGGGATATTTGCGGTGTCTTGAGGAATCCACCCGATAACTTGAAAGAAGTGCAAGTGCAACTCGAAGTTCATATCGTCGAAATGGAGGCACAGATGGCGCGCTTTCCTACTTTCAACGGGATGGTCCATCCATCCTAGGGGACTCACTAAAAGTTTTTCTATCTTAGGCTAGGATTTTCTTTTAATAAGAGGTCAGGTCATTAGGACCATCTTAGTTAGTTATAAGCTCTACCTAGGGTATTGGGGGCAAAGGTTGTGACCTCTGTTTTAGTTCATGTTTAGGATTCAGTCGATTCAATTAATTGTTATAGTTATTGTTTTAAGACTCTTATTGGAGTTTAATAAAAGTTGATTTAGATTTTTTTTTTTTTTGTTGTTTTTTTTTTTTTTGTGGGGATGTTTAGTATTGAATGATGATGATATCCATTATGATGATGTTAATGATGACGAGGTATGAGATTTGATTATGAATTGTGATGGTGAATTATGATAGTTCATTATTTATTATGGGTGCTTGATGATGGTGATAGTTATGTGCATTTTAATTGACATATAATGAGGTGGATTATGCAGATAAATGCCTGGGTCTAATTTTTTTTTTTTTTGTTTTTTTTTTATTTTATTTTATTTGAAGGGATGCATGAATGGTTAATGCATGATGTACATGACAAGTTCATGATGCATTTCAAATTAAATCAACCAACCTTCGTATGTTGTTTGCGCTGCTTCCCCTTGTAGGTTGAAATGGATTGTTGCCATGCTGTTGATAATTGCGAATCTTGTCTAGGGCCGAGGTTAGCAGCCAAGTGGGAGCCCAATCACATCAAGGCTAAATCACAGGCATTAATAAAGTCTTACTTTTAGTCTATCCTATCAGTGGATTATGTCTTAATTTCCCCTCCGCTGATGGCTAAATTTATGTTAGGTTTGATCTCTCTCTTTTTTCTTTTTTTTTTCTTTTTTTTTTTTTAAGTTGAGTTGTTCTTTTTTTTTTAGGTGGATCTCCCCCCTTAAAGAGGGCCCCACCACGTGATGGTGCTGGGCCACTATGCGCCCAGCGTTGGGCGTTAGGTTATCATGATTGGGGCTGCCCCAATCTTTCCCCCTCTTTTCATTTTTCATTCTTTCCTTCCCTCTCTTCTTTTCTTTCGTTTCTTTCTTTTGGTTCTTGCTTCAGGTGAGGCACAGGGGTGAACGAGCAAGGAGCTGGGCGGAGAAAAAGGAGAGGAGGAAAGTAAGAGCAGCAGCTTGCAAGCCTGCCATCGCCCAAGTAAGTGGGTTTCGTCCTCTCTGTTTTTTTTATTTCTCTTCTTTCTATTTTTTTTACGGTTGTTGTGGTTGTTTCAGGTGGAGTCTCAGTGGGCAGCAGTGGAAAAAACGAGCAGTGAAAGCTGAGTGGAGAAAGAGAAGAGGAGGGAAGGAAGAGCAGCAGCGCGTCGCTGTCTGTTGTCGCCCAGGTGGGTGGTTTTCGACCCTTTTTTTTTTTCTTTGTGTTTTTTTTTTCTTTTTTTTTTTTTTAGAATCTGTTTCTGCCATTTTAGGTGGAGGCCGAATACATTGAGGAGAAAGGGAGGAGAGAGAGATTTAGGTATGCATTTTCGATCTTCTTTCCATTTTATTTCTATTCTCTTTCTTTTCTCTTCTCTCTTTTTTTTTTTTTTTTTTTAGAATCTGTTTCTACCATTTCAGGTGGAGGCCGAATACATTGAGGAGAAAGGGAGGAGAGAGAGATTCAGGTATGCTCTTCCCATTTTCCATTCTTTATTCTCTCTTTCTTTTCTTCTCTCTATTTTTTTTTCTTTATTCTCTCTTTCTTTTCTTCTCTCTATTTTTTTTTCTTTTAGAATCTGCCTGCTACCATTTCAGGTGGAGGCCGAATACATCGAGGAGAAAAGGGAGGAGAGAGAGATTCAGGTATGCTCTTCCATCTTCCATCTTCCATTCTTTATTCTCTCTTTCTTTTCTTCTCTATGTTTTTTTTTTTTCTTAAATCTGGTGCTGCCATTTCAGGTGGAGTGTTCGATTGGGTGACAGTGGAGACCAGCAACAGAGTGAGGGGAAGAAGAAGGAAAGGGAGAAGAGAAAAGGGGGTGTTTGACAGCTTGGTGGCCCAGGTATGTGGGTCCCCTCCTCTTCCATTCATTTCTTCTTTCTCTCTTTTATTTATTATCATTATTATTATCATTTTGGACGATAGCTGCAACATGGGGTTTTAGGACTTGATTTTGGCTATTGGCAGCCATGGGTGTGGTGGATTTTGGTGAGGGAAAGAGGAATGGAGTTGTCCTAGCTATGATGTTGGCCATCGCAGCCCCCTTGACTAAAATTTGAAAGGTTGTAGAGTGAGAATCCCTTGGTAAAAAAAAAATAAAATCAGTTTGGGTAGAAAAATGGGCATCTATTGTGGCTAGTTGAGATTGATGGGATGAGGAAGAATGAGGTTTGGTGTGGCCCGTGGAAGTTAATGGGTATAGTGAAGATTGTTGAACTTGTTGAGCATTTCCATTGGTTTTAAATGAGAATGTGGTGAATAAGATTTTGGACTCCTAACATAGATATCAGTCACTATATCGGAGTGGCTCGGGCTTTCTTCTTCCTTCTTCTTTTATTCGGGGGTTTGTTTAAATTTGTGGAGCACTGATTCTGACTCGTTCCTTATAATACCATGATGTGTTTCATGCTTTTATATTTGTATATTTATTGGGAACCTTCTGCTCTTTTGCTTCTCTCCCTTTTTTTATTTGTTTACTTTATTATGTAGAAGAGTAAGCTTGGTAATTGAGGGGTGTGGTGGTGATGGCTAGGGTGAGTTGGTTATGATGTGATGGGACAAAGGTTATGGGTGCTGTTTTAGTTTAAATTGTGATTCGGTTATTCATTTTTCATTTTTATATCTTTATATATTTCTTGTTGTTGTGGTTGTCATTGTTTCCCTTCTCCCTTTTGTTTTATTCTTGTTATATGACGTGATTGTGGGGTTGGGTGTGATTCAGCCTAATGCATATGTTGAGATGATATGGTGGTGACATGGCTGCACAGGGGGTGTGGAGTTAGGGCTAAGTTGAAGGAATTGGATTGGAATGAATGTGTTTTCACTTCTTTGTAGGCCTGTAAAATATTTCTTAATGAGACTAGTTCAATAAATGGGATTCGTTTTTTGTTTTTTTATCTTATTTTATTTTATTTTATTTTATTTTAGTCTCCTGGTTGGATCAATGGTCATGGTTTTTTTTTTTTTTTGGCTCCTCTTCCTTCTATCACTTGACTGATGAGGGTCATAACTTCTAAATTGGAGACACTAATCATCATCTTCGAACTAGTTTGTCTCTTATGCTTACGTGGACTAACATTATGCTCTCATGCTCAACTTCTCATTTTGGCTTTGGGTACAGGTTTGACGGATGGCTAGGACTAAGGAGACTTGTAAGAGCGCTCCTATGTCATCGGACACCGTGGAAGGGGCCGGGGTAGAGCAAATCATTGCTTCCCCGAAAAAGAAACAGAAGGGTGAGGATAAATCGGAGAAGAAGCCTCACCTTTCAGACAAGATACGAGCTGGCCGGGTAAACTCTTAGTTGTCTTCATAAATCTCATACTTTATTGGCTTTCATTATTGTTGACATTCTTTCCTCTGATGTTTGTGTTGCAGCCTGTTCCTTTTGCTCGGGCTAGGGTGAGTTGGTTACAGATGATGGACTGGTGGACCGAGCTACCTGATCACTTAAAAGATTGGGTCCGAGCGATGGGGTTCGGGGATTTCATGTCTTTTGTCGCCTTCCGCACTGACCGTGCTCTCATTTGTGCTCTTTCCGAGAGATGGAGAGACGAGACGCACACTTTCCATTTCCCACCCGGGGAAATGACGATTACACTTGAGGACATTGCGCGTTGTTGGGGGCTGAGAGTGACAGGACTCCCTGTTTTCTCCAGGGTGAATGATGCCAAGGCTTCTATCACTCGATTACGCCTGCATAAGATGTTCGGGGCTCGCCCCCAGTCCGGTGTGGGTCAGATTGATGCCGAGTGGCTGAGGGAGGTGTACAGCCCATAGAGGAGGAGGATCCTAAATAGTAAGTATTCCATTGTCGCCTTTGTAGCATCATATCTTTCTCTTCTGCTATTCCTACTAATCATTCCTCCCTGCTCCATTTTAGAGTGGGCTCGTAACCAGGCAGACTTTCTCGCCAAGTTGAGGGCAAGGGTACCGGATTTCAGAGGCTTGCCGGTTAGAGGATGTGAGGGAGGCCCTGTCCCCACAACGGCCGGGGCTCGGGCCGATGCTGGTAACATTTTGTCCCCTCTCCTTTAGATTGATTCAGAGTAAAAAAATACCCATGAGACCTGCATATTCGATATTTATCCCTTATTAACAGTAATCATAATTCCTTTGACAGGTGAGGGCCCTTCTTCTGGCAGATCCCGATCTACGGCCGGCCCTACTGATGACGATGTAGCAGTGGTGGACGGCATTGAGAGTGATGATGAGGTGGACAGGGGCTATGATGATGCAGGGGAGTCTGAGGACGCAGATTTTGATGAGTTGGAGGGTGAGTTTATCGCGTCTGATGATGAAGACGACAAGATTGATGATGGGGACAGTGAGGATGAGGGGGAGAGACCATGCCGAGTTGTTTCTACCGGCTTTGATGAGGGGAGTGGTGGAGGTGTGGGTAGAGGTGACGAGGGCGATGTCGCCGAACCCTCTGAGTGTAAGCACTCGATGCAGTTTCTTTTAACTAATCTCTGGCGTCTTGTATGCTTCTCATCCTTGTTTCTTACATTCTTTCTCTTTTGCTGCAAGGTATGAATGGCGGGAAGTGCCGGTTGATGGGTACTCTAGCCGAAAGAGAGTAGGGATACCTTGCGAGGTTTTCCTGGTCACGAGTGAGTACCGAAACGTTTGGTAGCTACTTTGCTCTCTATTTTGATTGTCTAATGAATTTCTCATGTCAATTTGGTATTGTACAGAGAAAGAGCATGAAAGGCAGTCAGAGGTTCATTTGAGGAGACCGAGGCTAATTTCGGCACAGTTGGGTGATGATGAGCATCTCAGGGCTTTTCTTCTGTTCTTTTTGGGGAGGTGTCTCTTCGCCAACGCCACTGGTAATAGAGCACCTGGTACTCTCATTCGGTTTGTGCAGGACTTGGATAAAGTTAGCGACTATGCTTGGGGCGCGGCCATCCTTGCCTTTCTTTTCCATAGTCTGGACTCGAGGTGCCGCCTCCAGCCTGGATGTAAGAGCCTTCGAGGGTTCGTGCCGATCCTACAGGTTTAAACCCTATCCCCAAGTGTGGTGACCTATTGTAGTCCACCTTTTCTTATCATGGGTCATTTTTCATCTTTTGTGATAACCAAGCTTTGGTTGTGTGTAGGTATGGGTTTGGGAGCATATCATCCAGTGTCGGCCTGAGCGCTTACCTGCGATGTTGAGTTGTACTCCCCGGGCTTCGCAGTGGTATCCTAATGCCAATTTACGGAGTTTTGCCGACATTCTGCCTCCTGAGATGGCTGAGCGTATTAAAGCTCTAGGAATGAGACCGGGCGGGCAAGGTTACTGGTTCATCTTAAATGAATTGAAAAATCACGAGGTATGTTCCTTTTCTCCTTTTGTTTGTCATGTTAAATGTCTGCCTCTCTTTGTTCTCATTTGCTACACATCATGACTTGTTAGGTGATCTGGCAGCTCTACCGGGGTGGTCTGGATGATGAGGTGGCTGTTGTGCAGGAGGGGCGTACTCTATTTGAGAGGGACATTTGGCTCCACGCTCCCTAGGTGGCAGTCAGGCTGGTTGTCAGCCGAGTTATGCGCCAACTGGGACACCATCAGGTTGTCCTTGTAGAAAAGTCTATCATGCATCGGTCGTATCCAGGGTGGGGTTTGAAAGCATTCAAACGCCGCCATCCGTGTCGGAAAGAGATAAAAAATTGGAGAAGGAAAGGGAGGAAGGCCACCTTCGGTGTAGATGCTAGTGCCTGGAGTGACTATGAGGTATATTGGAGGACAGCTTTGCATCGGTATATATTCCCGGAGTCGTATTCTTGTGGGGCTTCGTATTCTGTTAGTAATTGCGCGGAAGCGGCTGAGGCCTCGTCATTGGCTCGGGTGAGCATTGAAATTTTGTTCGCTCTGATGTTGTCTTCCTTTTAATCATGGCTAACATCGTTTCTTCCTTTACTTTTCAAGAGGAGATACCGGCTGCAGCAAGGCATTGGCAGGCACGTCCATCATCCAAAGGACGGGGCGAGGTGAGGGCTTATGAGGTTTCCAACCTCAATTATGGGCCTTACAATCTCAATGATTCATGCTCTTCCCATCCTCTAACCGTGGCTCTCATGTGTGACAGGGGACGCCTGGGTGCTTACTGTCCGATGCGGAGTCCATCCTCAGGGGAGAAACACTTCGACTGTCTCACCTAGTGGAGAAGAAGGTATGACTTCTTGATTTTGTGTTTGAATCCAATGGTGCTTATCTCCATAATAATGTTGATCATTCTTGATGTAACGGCATGGCTTATATTTCATAGGATACGGAGATCGTGAAACTGAGGGCACTATTGACAGCTGAGAGGGTACGAAAATTTGTTAAACCTAATTAGCCACGTGTTACCTTATTTATACTTTCCTTACTAAAAATGCTTTAGTAACAGGAGCGCTGCTGGGAAAATGAAGCGATCATCGAAGCATTGGCGGATTCTCAAGAGGTATGAGGTCATGGAGTTATTTGTTCATTTTGAATTTGTGTTTATGACCTTTGGTTACTATGTAGAGCAACAGAGAGCAGGACATGTCCGAGGTCACGAGAATTCAATTGGAGAGCGATCTTCTCACTCTACAGGCAGAGGTGGACCGACTGCGGACTAGCGAGGTTTGCGTTTCGTTTTATCGTTCTTGTGTTCAAGACGTATAATTACGACTCTTAACCCTTTCTATTCGTGATCCTCAGGCAGAGGCTCGTGGCGAGCGCAACGGAGCGTTTGCAGAGAGAGCTGCTTCTATGGCACAGGTATGAGCGCTTCTCATGCGATATTTCAATCTTGATTCCTCATCCATTATTGATGTTGTTTATAATTTTGCTGTGTGCAGGTTGACGAGTTACGTGCCAGGCTTAGGAGCTTTGAGGTCCCTGTGCTGGTAAGGGTCTTTTCTTCCTTTTAAGTTCCATGTTTGATGCTACAAGGTTTGTTGAACGTAATGTTTCTATAAACGTTGTCCTGTAGAGCGGTGCCATCGTTGCTTCTATTCCTCCACCTCTTAGCTTGGGCGAGGAAAAGGCCATTATTCATGATCATTTACGCTCGGCGCATGGATCGCATGGAGCGACAACATGATGAAGTGGTTGCTGATTTGCGGGGCCGTCTCGCTAGACTTCATCGGAGGGCAGAGGAGAGAGGTTATGCATTCTCGGACTCGACCCGCACTCCTTCTCAGCGTGCTCCTGGTCCGACCTCATTTGGTTCGTCGGCTCGCCGTGATGGAGCTGCTTTGTAGAGTCATCGTTCTTTGATCGATCTCCCCAGGCTGCATCATTAGTGTATCCTTGTTCCATGTATCAATATTTGCTAGTCATGTATTTATGTTGTTTCGCCCCATCTTTGGCTTATGGTGAGAGCTAATATGTATTTGATGTATGTTGTGCATACGTGTATTATGTATGTGTAGTTGAGATAGTGTGCTTGATGCTTTAGAAGTGCCATGGGAATGTGTTTGATTGATAAGGAGTTGTTGTGGGGTACCGGGGAATATATGAAGTGTTTTTCTTTCACAGGTAACAGGTTCTGTGTATTCGGAAATTTTCCGAAGTCCAAAAAACAAGGGGAAGTGCTGCCGAAATTTTTCTAAAACTTCTCGAATTTCGTGCCTCAGCAAAAATCTCATGGAATAAGAATAATAGCAATCCGGGATAGACAAGATGAGATATAATAAACCAAATGAATGCAATCCCATGCCAATTTTGACGCGGAGAGGCAACATGGCCACAAAGTTCTCAAACAATGAGGAGTGCCTGAGTGTGTAACATTTGTGGCCTAAGCAATTCTATGTTTTTAAAGGCATTCACATCGTCAGCAATAAGCATTAAGGCAAAAGCTCAAAATATTTGCATTTTCAAATCAAATATGATATCATAAAGGGTGTTCATAGCATACATCTATAATCAAATTCATCATTATATATCATAACAACCATAATTCATACTTCCCAAGTTTGGTCATCAGCATTTTGACCTTTTCTAGTTACGAGGAGTTGTGTGCAAAATAATACCCGTAAATAATAAAAAATGCCCCAGCTTGTGGGATGTTATGAATGTAATCGGGGTTGGTTTCCCTGCAAGGTCTCAAAGCAAATTTATTAGTTTAATATTTTTAGGCCCCCTGCATAATTTAGCTAAGGTGGCATCTTTCTTTCTCGGTAAAAATGTCAGGGGGCCATTTTGGCATTCAAGCTTTGGGAAAAGAGATGGAATTAGTACCTTAGTGTATGTGTTCTTTCCTGTATTCAATCGGAAATGGTTAGCAACAAAAGCATGCATGAGGTGAGGGTGTGTGCAGTCCAGTGAGTGTTCGTGGCAGTCGTGTATGCGACGAGAGCCCATATTGGGAAGCTGTGCAAGACAGATAGATAGATATATACATATATATATATATATAAATGCCCCAGCATAAGACTAGTGTTCATTTTGGCTGTGGGCAAGAAAGTACCCTAGTTCCATGATAGTCACCTTGGCGGTAATGTGATACTCCCTAACCATCATTTGGAGGTCAAGCCCTCACAAGCCCTCCTCTTATAGCTGCTTAGTCTTTTCGGTTGAACTTCAGAAAGCACTTGACTGTCCTCGGGGCTAGTTCGTGAGTTGTGTTTGTGTGTGGGGTGATAAGTCACTGTGCCTCCTTAGTGCTGTGGCTTCCGACCACCTTTTGCTCAGTTCATGCGATGAGTACCCATGTCACTCCAGCGGGCCTAATTCTAATAGAGAATTTTTTTTCTAACACTAACTGCGCAATGTCTAGGTTCTTTAAGCTTTCTAATTAACCCATGTAACGAGCTTTAGGCCAGTGACTCCCAAACCAGACGGCTTTAGGGCACTAGGTACATAAATACCACTGCGGGCTTACTGGCTCGAGTTAAAAAGGCTACGAACCCAAACTAATCACCTTTTTTTTTTAGCATGTAATTGTGTAATGTTTAGGTCCTTTAAGCTTTCTAATTAACCCATGTAACGAGCATTAGGCCAATGACTCCCAAATCAGCCGGCTTTAGAGCACTAGGTATGCAAATACCCCTACGGGCTTACTAGCTCAGGTTAAAAAGGCTACGAACCCAAACTAGTTATGAGTATATATATATATTTATTCATTTCTTATATATATAGTTTAGCAAACGGTCGAAAGGCTTTCATGACATGGGCGAACTCACCTTCAAACCTTCACATCGAGTGACTTTAACCGTGCGGAATTTGTACAAGGCAGATCCACCTTATTTGTGTATTTTTAAGTGTTAGTGTGTGTCCGAGTTCTAAATTTGATCAGAGTGCATTTCTTCGATCATCCTATGGAATTTCTACAACTACACAAAAGGGCAAGGAGGGTCATATTCTACAAGAAGTGAGGAAGGGTCAAACTGTGTACCTTTTCAGGTACATAGCATTCCATGGATCGGAGAGATCTTCCCCCTCTGCATTTACTAGTCTGTATGCATTTCCAGGATATACTTCTTTAATTATGTAAGGGCCTTCCCAATTGAGTCGTAACTTACCTCGAGGATGCAGAAACTGAGAAGGAGCGATGCGTTTCAGCACGAAATTGCCAACTTTGAATTTTCTTTCTTTGACATGTTTGTCGTAGGCTCTGGCAATCCGCTTCCGGTATACCTGTGCGTGCTCTGCTGCTTTCATTCTCCTTTCGTCAAGTAGGTCCAGCTGAAGTAGCAATGCTTCTCTCCTCTGGTCTTCTGTCATGTCTTCATCTAGCTGGATGCACAGTGACGGGTGAAGGACTTCAAGGGGAAGGACTGTTTCCATTCCATAAGTCAAAGAGTATGGGGTTTCTCCTGTGGGAGTTCTTATTGAGGTTCGATACGCCCACAACGCTTCGACCAAACGGTTTGGCCAATCACTACATTTGGTGGTTTGCACAGTCTTCTTGATGATCTTTAGTAGGGTCTTGTTGGTTGCTTCGGCTTGACCATTTGCTTGGGGATAGTATGGGGTTGAATGATGCAGTTCTATGTTATATTTTGTGCACAACTCGTTCATTTGTTGGGATATGAATTGCGGACCATTATCCATTATGAATGCCTTAGGGATGCCAAACCTAGCTATTATATTCTTTTTAATGAATATGACTACGGAGGTTGCCTTAATATTAACATATGCTTCTGCTTCTGCCCATTTAGTGTAATATTCTGTTGCTGTTAATATGAATGCCTTATTTTGTGTGTTCTCTACAGTAGAGGCCAGGGGTCCTATGATATCAAAAGCCCGGGTCGAGAAAGGCCATGGAGCCGTGGTAGGGTGAAGGGATGATGCGAGGGCATGAATTAGGTCAGCATGCAGCTGACATTCTTTGCATCTTTTGACATAATTGACTAAATCTGATTCTAGGGACGGCCAATAGTAACCTAAACGGATGATCTTCTTAGCCAACATCTGGCCATTGACATGTCCTCCACACTCTCCTGAATGTGCCTCTTTAACTATCTCTTGCCCTTCTTCTATGGTCATGCATCGTAAGAGAACTCCACTAAATGATCTACGGTACAGTAGCCCTGCGACTATGACATATCTCTGAACCATCTCTCTTAATGCTCTTTTATCCGATCGGGTGGCGTAGTCGGGGATGTAGCCATCATGCAGGTAATTCCAAATATCATAGTACCATGGGTGGTCATCTTCCAGGTCATCATCATGTTGTATGCGAGCTAGGATTCCTTCTTTAGGTTTAGAATCTTCTTCTTGATCGGATTCTTCAGCCTTAGCTTTCTTACTCCTATTTTTCGAGACTTTTAGCAGGACTTCGGCGGGGTTCCCCTTGGTCAGGTCTATTGGTTTAACGGACGAAGAATCTAGCCTTTTAATTAGAAATTTTTTGGAATCCTTATCATCGGGCATCTCTATGATTGAGGCTAAAATCGCTAATGAGTCAAGGCGTGAGGGATGTAGAGAAATGAAATCTTCTTGAATTTAGACATCAGCTCTTTGGCTTTCTCGTGGTAGTGCGCAAGCTTAAGGGCGCTAACCTTCCATTCTCCAGCTATTTGGGAAATAACGACCTTAGAATTACCAAAGACTCGTAGCCTTTCAGCACCTAGGTCTTGGGCTTCTCTTAATCCTGCTAATAAGGCTTCGTACTCCATCGTATTATTGGTTGTTGGAAATCCGATTTTATAGGCCATTGGGATGACAACTCCTTTCGGGGATAATAACACTACACCAACTCCTTTTCCATTCTGATTCAAAGCTCCATCAAAGTACATGGTCCATAAATCGTCATCCTTTGCTTCTTCAATGTCTGCAAACAAGATACTTTCATCGGGGAAATCAGTTCTAATCGGTTCATACCGTGGCAGAGGGAGGTGTGCCAGATGTTCGGCAATTGCTTGTCCCTTTATAGACTTCTGGGTAACATAGGTTATGTCAAACTCTGCCAAAAGCATTTTCCATCGTGCGACTCTTCCCGAAGTAATGGGTTTCTCAAAAATGTATTTTAAGGGGTCCATTCTGGCTAAGAGTTTGACCTGGTGAGCTAGAAAGTAGTGTCTCAATTTCTGGGAGGCCCAAACTACGGCTAAGCAAGTTCTCTCCATTGGGGAGTATTTCCTTTCGTAGGGTAGGAGAGATTTACTCAGGTAATAAACCGCATTCTCTTTCCTCCCAGTCTCATCATGTTGACCCAGGACCATGCCTATCGCAGACTCTATCGCTGACACATACAAAATGAGGGGCCTATGTTTTAGTAGGGGGCTTCAGGACAAGAGGACTTAATAGATATTTCTTTAGATCTTCAAATGCCTTCTGGCAGTCGTCGTCCCAGTGATATTCCACGCCTCCTTTTAACAACTTGTAGAATGGCTCACATCGTTGCGAATGCTGCGAAATAAATCTTCTGATGAACTGTAGTCGCCCTATTAGGCCTCTTAACTCTTTAAGGTTCTTCAGGGGCGGCATTTCAAGAATGGCCTTTACCTTAGAAGGATCGACTTCGATTCCTCGATTACTTACCATAAAGCCTAGGAGTTTTCCAGAGGATACTCCGAAAATACATTTCTTTGGATTCATCTTTAGTTGGGTGTCCCGGTATCGTTAAAGAACTCTCCTGAGAGCCGTGACATGTGTTTCACGTGTTCTAGATTTGATCAGAGTATCATCTACGTAAACCTCCACACAGTCGTGTATCATATCGTGAAATATTGCCATCATGGCCCTCTGATAAGTGGCACCAGCATTCTTCAAGCCGAAGGGCATAACAATGTAACAATAAGTCCCCCAGGGCGTGGTGAACAAGGTTTTCTCCTGATCCTCTGGTGATAGTCTGATTTGGTTGTACCCTGAGTAACCATCCATGAATGATAGCATAGCGTGCCCTGCGGTATTATTAATAAGCACGTCTATATGAGGTAAAGGGAAATCGTCTTTGGGAGATGCCTTGTTCAAATTTCGGAAATCAATACAGACTCGGACGCGTCCATCTTTCTTCTTCACCGGGACTATATTGGCGACCCATTGAGGAAACAACACAACCCTGATGAACTTCGCCTGGTGGAGTTTGTCAACCTCCTCTTTCACTTTCAATGCAACATCAGGGAGCATTCTTTTCAATTTCTGTTTAACCGGTCTAGCATTTTCCTCCAATGGGATCCTGTGTTCCACTAGGTCGGGTGCGAGTCCGGGCATGTCAGTATAATCCGATGCGAACACGTCTTGATATTCTCTTAGGACCTCAAGGATCTCGTTCTCTTCGTCAGGTTCTAGGTATGAACTGATTTGGACCTGCTTGGGTTTTTCGTCCGTTCCCAGGTTTATCTCTTTCGTCTTTTCGGCAGTTGCTTGTGTTTCTTTGTCAAACTTCTTAATTACTCTCCTAAATTCATCAGAAACTTCATCATCCGCTTCTTCAGTGTCTACTAATTCGTAAACACCCATTTCATCATTGATGTTCACATGTTGCACGGAAGGTTCGGGTTCTGGAACGATAGGCAGAGATTCGCAGCCTAACTTCTCGATGTTTGTCATAATTTCTTCTAGTCGAGACTGCTCCACTGTGGGTATCTTCCATCGCCTTAGGTTGCCCATATTTAGATGATGATCACAGTCTTCTACTCCTACAGTTCCTATGTTTTTGGGTTTTCTATTTTCTAATTTTTTTGGGTTTTTGGGGTTTTCTAATTTTTTGGGATTTTTCGAATGATATGGCACAGGTGAGGTCAGAGATAGGCTATCTACCAAGAAGGATCCTCCTCACTGGCATAGCCAGGCGGTGGGGCGGTACACCACTTCATGATCATTGAGGTCATCGGTTTCCCAAACTTCGTGGTTCTCTTGAGAGGAGTCTTCTCGCCAATGGCACCATGCAACGGGCCAATATACCATTTCTTCGCTAGTAGGGTTTACGATTTCCCATGTTTCGCGACTTTCTCGGACTTCGGCGATCGGCGTTTTTTTTTTTTGGTAGATGAGTTAACTCGCTCGCATTCAGCATGTTACAAGATAGGGTCTGGAATCTTGGATCGATAGTGTGGTCTATATTGTTCACTCCTTTTGGTGAATGGAGCTCTTTCCAAGTGCTAAATATTTTCTCGTGAGTCTCACTTTCAGACGAAGTCGAATCCTCCCAATCTTCTACTAAAATGGTCTTGCCTTTATCATTTGGATCCAAATTGTAGCATCCCCTTCCGAACGGTGGTGCGTTGGGATCCAAGGTTTTGTCATGCTTCATGAAATGTTCATTTAAGGTCCGGTCCTCCCGTTTATACCTTATGTCATTGTGTGTGTCGTACCCTAATCCTTCTGCTCTCGCTCTAGGGTCTGGTATGTAAGGGTCGGTGATGCCTTCTCCATTCTTTCCTAGCCCAAATCCGGGTTGATACCCCATTTTCTTCATTAGAGTCCATCCTCGAGCTTGCCCTTCGTTGTCAAACACTAGATTTTGCGGGGAGGATAATTCGGAAAACATATTCTGCGTAGGGTCCATATCCATCAAAGAGATGAGAGGATCGACCTTGTACCCATGAATCTTGACCTCTGGCATAATAGGAGCGGGTTGTAGGGTCTGGAGTACTTGAAGTTCTTCCGGTTCAATGACAAGCAGGTCTCCCGTCAATTTCATGATCTTACCCAAGTGGGGAAATTTGACGCATTGGTGTCGACTTGACATAACGGCATTCATATGGTTCAACCATCGGCATCTCAGAATTAAGTTAAAAGTGGCGGGGATGTCCATAATATAAAATTCTTCTGGCATTGAAATCGGGCCCGCTTGGACTAGTAACATAATTTTTCCACAAACCGTTTTCTTATTGCCGTCGTAACCAGTTACGACCATAGGGGCTGGAGTTAAGTCCTTTATTGTGAGCCCTAAGGCTTTGTAGGTTTTCAACGGACAAATATTCAGTGATGCACCACTGTCGACCAAAGCTCCTGACATTTCCTTCCCTGCTATCTTGATTGTTAGATGTAAGGGAGAGGTTCTAACCTCAGGTGGTATTTCCTTCAATTCTTCCTCAGTAAAGGTAATGGCAGGGAACGAAGTCCCTGGGGCCAAGGCTGAAATAGATGTTCTTAATTCTTCTGGAGTTATGCCTACCGGGACTTGTAAGCGTGTGATAGCCTCGAGTAATTGTTGCTGATGTTTTGGGGGAGGTTTTAATCAGATCAAGGACATATACCTTAGCTGGAATCTTTGTGAGGTGCCCTAAAAGGTCATATTCTATCCCTATTTCTATCGAACTATAAGCTCTTTCATCAACTATCTCCTCAACCTGAATATTGGGATTTTGCGAATCTAAGTTTTGAGAAACAGGGTGAGGGGGTAGTCGGGGAGGACGGATCCATCCAAATCGTAAGTGGACCTGAGACGCATTTGTGTCCGGGTAAGGATCTGGTTGGGAATTCGTGATGATTGGCGATTCTCGGTCGTTTGGCTCATCAAAATTTATCTTGTAAAGGTCAGGGGAGTCAACGATCGTATCCATCCCTGAATTGAAGATTTTGAATTTGGTCTTCCCATCCCATGGCGTGATGTATTTTCGATAATCCTCTTCTTCAAAGAAATCACCATGACACGGTTGGCTATGGTTTACACTCCCTTGAGCCGGGGCATCAATGTGTTGGTGCTCTATTATGGCGACGTTTTTTAATTGGGTCTATGGGCCTTGTCCAGAGGTTGACGCTCCATGCTGAGGTAAAGGGTTTGTACAAATCTGCATGTTGAGAATATTTTGTGCGGGATTGGTGGTTGGACTTTGATTAGGAGGGGCATTCCGTGGGTCATTCCCACCTATTGGCCTAATGTTACTCCAATCAATTCTACCTTCATCATTGAGGTCATAGATCAAATCTCTAACCGTGTAGCATTGGGTGAGGTCATGACCTGGCATCCTATGTAGGCGCAAAACTTAGTCTTGTCTAGGTGTTCGGACCATGCATGCGGTCGTTCCGGCGGAAGTTGGAGGGCATTCTGATTTAAAAGAGACCAGAAGACAGCAGTCCATGGTTGAGGAAGGGACGAGTAGTTTTCCCTTTTAGGTCCAAATCTTCTTCTATTTCCATTGTTCGGGTTATTCTGGTTGCCATTGTTGTCTCTATTGTAATTGAAGGGGACGGTACCATAGTTGGGTTGAGGATTCGCGTTCTGGTTTTGCGGCGGAGCTATCGGGTTCGAGATCGGCTGTATGGGATTAGGATTCTGGTTTTTATTCACTGGAGGCCCTTGGTTTCTTGGTGGTTGGTCATAACTTTGATTATTTCTCGGAGGGTTTCGGTAGTTCTGATTGTTCCGCTGATAGTTTTGATTATTCCTCTGATAATTCGGGTTACCACCTTGGAAATTGGGATTGCCATTTTGCCCTGGGTTTTGGTGTTGGTTAAAGCTAACACTGATATGTTCTTGGTATGGTCAGTAGACCTCTACCTGATTCAAGCTGACTTCAGGGGTCGTGCGGCTCTCTGGTTGGGTGGTTGTGCCTACCCTACGCGTGTTCTTTTTATGGTCAATGATGGTGTTCAATACCCCTTCATCTAAATTTTGCTTCATCCTAGATAACCTAAAGTATAGGCCACTCCAACTAACGACCTCCCCGATTGTCATCAGGGCTCTCATGGGGTCCTTCATGTTTGATATGGTCATTCTTACTTGTTCTTCCTCTTGCATGTTGCAGTCTGACCGCGCGAATTGGTTTTTCCATCTTACTGCAAATCCCTCATAGTCTTCATTGTTCTTCTGTTTGAGATTAGCTAAGTCATGCCATAAGGGTTTGTTTTTAGTTAGATGCTGGTATCTCGCTAGGAATTTCTCTACTACATCCTCGAAGGTATTGATTTCATGGGAAGGCACGGACGTATACCAAGTCAATGCATCTCCAGTTAACGATTCCTGAAAATAATTTATGAGCATGAAGTCATTGTCTGCGATGGCACGACACTTGTTGCAAAACGAGACAAAGTGATGCTGAGGGTTAGTAGTCCCATCGTAAGGTACGAACTTAGGGGCTCTAATAGGGAAAGGTGACCTCTCTTTTTCCTCCTTTTTGGTAAAGTCATAGAATCCTAGTTTCTTGCCAGTTGAACTCGAGGATTTCTTTTTAATTTCGTTCTTGAGTTCCTCCACGTTTTTCTGCAACTCCTTGAATGCTAGAGGATCTAGATATTGAATTGTCTGTGGTTGACATTCTCTTTGTGGTTCTAATGAAGTAGGGGCATAGGCCGGTTCTTGGAATTGGCCTTGGAAATATGGTTGTGAGATAGGCTGATAGCTTTGATTCAACTGAATTCCCTTATGAGTAATCGGTTGTCCCCTATATGGGTCAACTATCGGGCTTAAAGTGGGTGGTTGATATGCTTGCTGATAGCGCGACTCATTCGCTTGGTGTGTTTGATAAAGATTTCCAACGCCCGTGGGGTTAGTAACTTGCACATTCTGGATTGGGAGATTCTGGTTCGCATTGGGCATTTGATAGATTGGGACTGTTTGATTTTAATAAGTGAGAGGGGGCCCCTCGTATTGAGCCGGTTGGGGATATAACATACCAGCGCCAACCGTCACAGGATTGTAACAAACTTGATCCGTTGGTGGAGGAACCATTGCTTGGAATTGGGACCGAGCCATCTCGTGTTGCTGGTAGGAGTCTAGCGCTCCCATATGTGTCGAAGGGTTTTGGCGCGAGATGCTGGATGTCGCCAATTGACCCATGTTCATTGGACTATGACTTGTCTGGAGATATGAGTTTTCATTTATCACAAGAGTCTGGGAAGGCGCGATGGCCCTAACCGGGGTTATGATAGGTGCGTCAGTAGGCATCCCATACTGCGGGATAGAGGACGTGATTGGCTCGGTTTGGCTGATCATGGAAGAATAGGGTATAACCTGCGAGACAACAGGATCACTTGCGCGAAGAGGGTAGTCTCTTGATGAAACGTTATCGTGGACCCTATATCTTATAACTTGGCCGGTGGGACTGACTAAATCCGTATAAGTCACCCCTGAATGCGAGGAGAAATGATTCTCTCTCGATGAAGGAGATGGGGTGGATGTATTGGAATGATTCCTTCCCATTGTTATGGTATTGACTGGTAGCGAGCCTCCTTCGAAGAGGGACCGTCTTATCTGTTGTGGGTCATGGCTTGAAGCTGCCAATGATCCATCTAATACCCTAGAGGGTTCTACACTTTGAGTGGTTTGGTGTGACCCACCAGTGGTGCGGATCAATAGTGGGGGTGAGAGGGGTTGAAAGTCGGACATTCCGAACGTCTGACCCTCCATTTGTGAAGAAATGTTTAGATGAGAAGAGAGAGAAGGAGAGGAAGAGAAGAGCACTTGTTATGTAGTTTTGTTGGTGAAGGTTTGTTTCTTATGGTGTAATGGGAGAAAGCTTAGTGAACAGTGCATTCGAAACTTTGGTTTGATTTTCAGACTACTCATAACAACCCAAAACTGAATGGGACACGGACATCAGATCATTGATTGGATGTTCGTGTCTTAGAATATTACTCCAAGAAGACCCAAATAAGTGATAGGAAAACATAAGAGGTCCCATCACGATCGCCAGGCTGTCGGATGTAAATTTCGACCCCCCCCCCCATTTTCCTCTCCAAGAGAGGCATGGTTTGGGGAAATCTCCATTCATTTATATATGCTATTTAAATTTTACATCGAAAATGAGGATTCCGACTACCCTCAAAATCGATGAATCACGATCGCCAGCTACGGTACGGCCATAACACCGTTTCTTCGACAAAAGTAGAAGAAATATGGGGAGAAAAATAATAAGGTGGGTTCTTCCTCTCGTCTAATGTGCTTCCGACAACACACGACGGTTGTCCTGTCACATTAATCCGGGTCTCTTTGGGTCTCTTTAATTTGGTTCAATTACGGATCATGAGTTAAAGTCCGAATAAAGGTTAATCCTCACATAGCATAATCATAGTATATCCTAGTAAAACAAAATAACTAAAATAAATAAAATAGAATAAAAGAGGGAGGAGGTGCCAAATATTTAAGAAGAGGATCGGCCCCGTTCCCGGGTACCCCCTTCTGATCCCTTGGCAAAATAGGGTTTAAAGGCGGATTTTTCAAACCAAAATGATGATGCAAATGAGACTTTGATTTGTGATTTCTGTGTTTTTCGTGTGTGATACACGAGTGATAAAAGTAAAAGGCCGATGGGCCGTAATTAATTGAAGGTGGCCGATGGGCCAGGATTGATTGAAAATGGCCGATGGGCTAGTGTTTGTTTTAGGGTGGCCGATGGGCCGTGATTATTAAAAGTGTGTGCGAAATCACTCATCTCATCTCGTTATTCTCATTTATTCAATTTTAGAAATCAGTTCTTTATTCCCTTTTATCATTAAGTTCAATCTAATATCTGGCACCTAAGGTGGAGGAAGAAACAAAAGGAAAATCTTTTTTGTGGATTTATTTTGTTGGTTTTATAGTTTTTATGGCTTTTTGATATGGGGCTAGAAGGGCTTAACTAAGGGATTTTACTTGGATCTATGTGATTAATGCTTTATTACTGATCATCGGATTAACCCTAACCTAAGGTCCTAGACCGCCCACATCAGCTCTCCCAATCCCCTAACGGAATAGGAAAAGTGACGGGGCAAAGCCTAATGCTCTAAGCTACCTAACCAGGCAATCCGATCTATCTCTAGGTGTGAATAACTTGAGTTTGATGGTTCAACACCTAAGGAATTTATTAATTGTGATTTTTAATTGGTTCGGTTTGTTTTGAGTTGAAGATTGATTAAGAAGTGGATTAAATGTATTTTAGGGTTCTATTTAAGTGGTTTAAGGTTCTGGAATTTAGGGTTTTAATTTAAAAACGTGAAGCGATGTCGAAATTAGCGAAATGGGATTGTCAGAGGACTTGGGCGCCAGGGGGGTGGCGCCTAGGTCACTCTGGTGACTTGGGCCCCTAGGCAATGGCGCCCAAGTGGCAGCTTCTGGGTGGTTTGGCTAGTGACGATGGTATCGATATTGTTTTCGAAATCCAAGGGTTTCTTACTTGGTGAGTTTTAATGTTTCAAATTGTTTTAATTCTCCGGTGTTCAAATATCAAAGGGATTCGGATCCGGGTTTTGAGACAAAACCAAGAGTTCGAGTTTTAGTGCAAATGAGAGGATGGGCGCCAAGGGGGTGGCGCCCAGGTGGATGGCTTGAGATTTTCAGGTATTCCGGATGGGATTTGATATTGGTCTTTGGGACCGGGGGTTGTTTTAGGTTCTGGTTTCAATTAATTTAAGTGATAAGATGTTTAATTACTTGCATTTAGTTGAGACAATGGATCAGGGTCAAGGTGTAGGCTAGGCGCCACTGGGGTGGTGCCTAAGTGGTTGTTCGTCGATTCATAAGGGCTTTGGGTGCTAAGCCCGAATCGATTAAAGTTTCAAACGTTTTAAGTTAAAAGTGTTTTAATATGTTGATTCGGATTGGTTCGAATGTTAATTAATTATGTTAAATTGTCGGTTGGGGTTCTTTATGAAAACAGGTAGGCTGGGCGCCCAGGGTGTGGCGCCCAAGTGAATTTGGAAGGCTGGGTGCCCAAGGGGTGGTGCCCAGGTGACTGTGTTAAGGTTCGGTCGGTTTGGTGATTCTTAGGTCAATTTAAGTTTAAATTGATTAAAGGACTTAGTGTGTTTGAATGTGGAATGCTATTCGTATTCGATTGGGATTTATTTAAACGTCAATTAATTGGGCTAAGTTGTGAATTGAGTTTTTCTGAAAACGGGGAAGCTGGGCGCCCAGGGTGTGGTGCCCAAGTGGATTTGACAGATGGCGCCAAGGGTGTGGCGCCCAGGTGAACTATTCTGTGGTTCAGGTCGGTTCCGTATTTTTGAGGTTGATTTGCGGTTGAGCTTTTATGGTTTGATGTACTTTAAATTAAAAGTGTTATGTTGCGTTGATTAAGATAAAATTCCGTTTCAATTAATTAGGCTTTAGTGACTGGGGAGGTTGGGCGCCCAGAAGGGTGGTGCCTAGGTGGATTTGACAAGATGGGCGCCCAGGGGGTAGCGCCCAAGTGTCTGTCTTGTGGGTTTGAGTTGGTTCGATGTTTTAAGTCTATTCAGGCTTATGGTTTCGATTGTTTTAGATTTCAAGGGTGTTCCAGTGTGTTGATCGTGATCGAATTCGAATTTAATTCCAAGTGGGGTTTCCTAGTGATTGGGTAGGATGGGTGCCAAGAGGGTGGTGCCCAAGTGGATGCGGAAGGATAGGCACCAAAGGGGTGGCGCCCAAGTGGATATTTTGTGGTTTATTCGTTTTGTATTTTCTAAGTTGGTTTGAGTCCAAATTGATTGAGGTTTCGAGTCTTTTAGGTTCACAATGTTTGAAGGTGTTAATTCAGGTTTAATCAATTAAGTTTAATTAAGTGGTGGTTTCTAAGGGATTGGGATAGGATAGGCGCCAGGAGGGCGGTGCCCAAGTGTATAGGCAGGCTGGGCGCCCAGGGGGTGGTGCCCAGGTGTCTGTTTTATGGTTTCGTGTTGATTTTGCGTTTTTAGGCCGGTTCAAGTCTAAATTGATTAAGGTTTTGGGTTTCTTAAATCTAAAAGGTGTTTTATTATGTTAACTAGGATTAAATTCGGGTTGTGATTAATTAGAAGTTTTAATTAGGGGTTCTTTAGAGATGGGGTAGGATGGGCACCAAGAGGGTGGTGCCCAGGTGGCAGTGCAGGTTGGGCACCCAGGTGGTGGCGCCCAGCTGGACTGTTTTGGAGTTTTGCTGGCTTTGAGTTTTTGAGTTAATTCGAGGTTAAGTTAATTAAGGTTTACTTATTTTAGGTTTAAAATGTTTTACTGTGTTGATTCGGATTAGTTTAAAGTCTTAACTAATTAACTTAAGCTTTAACCGGGGTGTCTTAGGGAATGAATAGGCTGGGCGCCCAAGGGGTGGCGCCCAGGTGGCTGTGGAAGGATGGGCGCCAATGGGGTGGCGCCCAGGTGGTTGTTCTTTTGGAGTTTTAGTCTTTTTTGTTTTTAAAGTTTCTAGTTACTTTTAAATCCAAATTAATTAGGATCTTAATGTTTTAGGGCTCTTAATGATGTGATGTTGCTTAAGTTTTCTAATTATGTTGTTTTAATTTATCTTAGGATTTCTCGTACTTAGGCACTAAATTCGATAATTTAGACTATCTAACTATTCTTTTTGGGTTTTTTGGATATCTTTTAATTTGTTTTTGGTTTCTCCTCTAATTTACTAGAGAGTAAGGAAAGAGAAGAAGGGATTTTATGTTTTTATGATTTTTTGTTAAGTTTTTCTATGGATGCGTGGTTCAAATGATATGATGTGGAGTGTGACAAAAAAATGGTAATTCGAAGTTCAGAACATATCAAACAAACATAACATATCATTATCATGCAATTTCTAAATGAACAAAATGCGGAAGATCGGAAGTTGTGCACAAAAGTGGAGGAATCCACTTAGGCGCCACACCTGCGGTGCCTACCCTGCTCAGTCAGAGTTTTCAACGGAACACAACGAATGCACAAGAATCTCAGTATTTTTAAGACAACTTCCGATATTCAGCAACTGATGCTAATGTATTAATTCGAACTACTAGCGATGAGAGGGAATGACGCAACGGGCGGAGATCTAGAACCCAGTCCCTGTCTCAGAAGGGTAGGCGCCCAGGGGTTGGCCCCCAGGTGGTTCTGGTGAGGGCAGGCGCCCAGTGAGTGGCGCCCAGGTGGTTCCGGAGAGTGCAGGCTCCCAGTGGGTGGTGCCCAGCCCTTATGCCAAAGGCTGTTCGCAATCTCTTCTATACAAATGATGATGATGATGATGCTAATGCGAGATTTGACTTAGCTATGCAATTAGAACTACGAAATCAAAGCAAATCTACTATATTTAACTGAACCTAAACATGTTACTAACATGATAATGCATTAATACCATTTTTTTCTCAAGTTAATGTAGATCTATGATGCTCAAATGACCCTAAGCATGTTTCTGAGCATGAATGGCAATGGAGTGTAGTAAAAGAAGGGAGATCTAGGAATACCGATATGACGAAACGTTTCTCAAGTTCCTAGATTGAAGCCTTCGCAAAGATCCATAGCTCTAGTTGAAGATATGGAAGCCTCCTCCTCTTTTTCTCCTTCTTCTACTATAGATCTGAAGTTCTTCTATAATGGTGGCTACCTTTCTTCTTCTTTTTCTATTCTCTCCTTTTGCCTTTTTTCTTAGGGTTGTAGACACCTCGTTTTGGCACCCTATGAGGGGCAATTCAGTCCACCCTATTTAATGATGTCCTGATTAGGCCCCGAGTCAAAAGTCACCTATCGTCTCTAGGCCTCTGATCACCTAGGGAATTGGCACATCATGATCTACTTGTCGAGAGCTTTCCGCCCATATATAGAACTTCAAGATCTGACGGGCGGATCAAAAATCATGACAGCGGGTCCCACACCTCGGGGCGCCTGCGTGAAAACTCACCTATCATTTCTGGACCTCTAATTTTTCTGAAAATTGGTTCATCATGACCTACTCGCCGAGAGCTTTCCATCGATATGTAGAATGTCGAAATCCGACGAGCTGATTGAAATCTACGAAACCTGGGCCCCAGTAATGATAACCCGGCCAATCTCCACCGGACCCCACCTTCTCGACCCAAACCAGTTTCTTTTAAATCCAAACCCACCAGGCCTGGCCCAATGAACTCCAGCCCAAGCTGAACCTGACCCGATCTAACTCATTAGGCCAAGTCCAGACCTCACTTGACCCAAACACAACCCAAGCCTGATCCAAACCTCCAGCCCAAGCCGAACTTGACCCGTCCCACGAGGCCCATTAGCTGCATGGGAGAGGTCAGTCCATGAGATCTGGACTGTCCCCTCCCCCTTAAGCCTCATCTTTTCCTCTCAATCTCTTAACACCCAGGCCTTATCCCTCTCAATCTCTAACACCCAGGCCTTATCCCTCTCATTTTCGAACTCCCAGGCTTTATCCCCTCTCTCCCAGTTTTCGATCAAAGAAGACCCACTCATCCCAGATCTGAGAGAATCCTTTTCATGCGCACAACCCAGGCCTCCCACATCCATCTCCGCTCACGTTCACCTTCTTCTTCTAGATCTCACCATCATCTCTCGAATTCCATCTCCACCCATCTCTGCGCCCATCATCCTCCATCACCATCACTCTCTCCATCGCCACCCTTCCTGCACGCTGCAACCCATTTGCAGACCCATCATACCCTCCATCTCTCCAGCGCTCGTCTCCATCTCCCTCCACCTCTCCTCTTTAGGCCCTCTGTCCGTACCCTCTCCTCCATCTTTCCCCTCTCCACCGTCTTCTCTGCTGCCTCTCAGATCTCCCTCACCCATTCCAGATCCCGGATCTCCATCTCTACGCCCATCTCCCAGACGACCATCTCATCTCACAGAACCCATCTCCTGTAACCCATCACTCCATTTCCATCTCTCTCCCCATCATCGTCCTCTTTTCCCTCACCCAATGCATCTTCCTCATCCCAGCCCATGGGCGTCCTCGTCTCCCTCGCACGCACTACCACACATCCGCACGAAGCAGCCGCTGGACGCACGCAGCAGCACCTTCTTCTTTCTCCTCATGCCGCCAGACGTCTCCCCCTGCACCAGTCGCAGCAGCACGTCCGCCCGCAACCCATCTCACGCAACACTCCCTGCCAGACGCATGCAGCAACCCCCTCGCAGCCACAGCAGCCCTTTGTCTTCCATCTTCGTCTTCCACAGCATCTCTCCCTCTTCCCCTGCGCAGGTACGCCCCTCTCCCCTTCTCTGTATCTCTCTGCACACACGTCCCTCACCCTCTCTCTCTCCCTACTATCTCTCTCTCATTCTTCTCCTCTCTCCGCTCCCTTTTACCAGCACCCATCTTCGTTTTCCACAGCACCTCACTCACTCCTCACCCTCTCGTTCTCTCCTGCTCTCGTTCTCTCCCTCTCCACTCACCCTCTGTCTCCTCTCTTCTTCTCCCCTTCCTCGCTCTCTCCACCTCTCCTTCTCCCAGTCGCAGCAGAACGTCTGTCCGCAACCCATCTCACGCACCTCAGTTCTCTCTCTCTGTCTCTCTCCCCCGCGCGTCCCGCCACCTGTAACTCAACACTCTCCCTCTTCCGTGCTCTCTTCTCTCCCCGCGCCTCCCTCTCTTCTTCCCCCCTACTCTCTTCCTCACCCTCTCTCTCATTCCCTCCTCTCTGCTCTGTCTCTCCCCTGCACCCACCTGCTCATCCTCTCTGTCTCCCCTGCTCCTTCTTCCTCTCTTCCCAGCGCCAGCCCCTGCTCTCTCTACCCTCTCTCCTTCACCCTCTTCGCGCGCACCACCCTCTCCCCTTCCTTTCCTTGTTTTCCTCTCTCCCTCTTCCCAATTCTCCTATCTCCCTCTCCTTCCTCTTCTTCCACTCCTCTGCCACCCGCGCAGCCACCTCCCTGCCATCACCCCGCTCCACCTCTCATTCTCTCTTCCCCTCTTGCTTCACCTTCCTCTCTCCTTCTCTCCATTCCCTCTCTTCCCGCCTCTCTACTCTCTTTCTCTCTCTCTCCATCTCTGTACCCTCTCTCCTTCTCCACTCTCCCTCTCTCTCGCCGTCTCTCCACCCCCTGTTCTCTTCTGCACTTCCTCCCTCTCTGCTGTTCCCCTCTCACTCTCCACACTCTCTCTCTGATCTCCCTCTACCTCTCAGTCCTTCTCTCCCCACCTCCGCTGCACGCTGCTGGCACCACGCCCACCTGCACCACGTGCATCACACCTGTGCACACTCACGCACACCCCTCGCTGCACCCACCTGCTTAGCCCATTTATCCAAACTGAACCCGTGCATGCTAGGTCCCCTATTTTATTTTCTTGCATTGACCGAAGTTCTCTATTTTGTTTATTGTTTCTTTTTATTATATTTCATGCATCTTAATTTGCCCATGAATGTTGTAAATTTTCAGTTTTATTGTTTATTTTAAATCATTCCTAGCTAGCTTCAAGCCCGTCCATGCCCCAAGTTTAATTTTTTTTATTCATTTCATCATCTTTTATGCATAAATTATGCCCATGCATTTAATATGCTCATTCATTTAGATTGGCATTTTTCTTTCCTTATATCATGGCTTGTTTTAATTTGTTCTTGATTCATGCATTAAAACATGCTCATGCATTCAATTTGCCCATGCATTATTACTTGGTTGCATTTTTATTTAATATTCTTTTAGGTGCAATTTAGGACCGCATAATTTATTAAAAATAAAAAAAATAAAACAAAAACAAAACCAAATAATAAAGTGAAAAGTGAAAATAAAAAATAGAGTTTTAACTATCCTTTTAACTAAAAATAATTAGGCTATATAGAATTCTTTTTTCTCCTCCCCTCTCACTAGGATTAGGGAACCCTATTTAGGGAACTCAAGATTATTTAGGATAATTAATTAAATTAAAAATTAGAAATTCTTTCTCTTCCCCCTTCCCATTTCATTAGGATAAATCAATTTAGGATTTTAGGCCCTATGAATAAACATAAAAAGAAATAAAAATAATAAAAACCCAAAATACAAAAAACAAAGTAAAAGATATTAAAAAACTAAAATATTAATAAATTGGAGTTAGAAATTAGACAGTAGCCTAGACTGATTAGGTCAGACCCCGGACCTAAATCTAGGTCTCCCCCTAGCCAGCTTAGACTACCCTAGTTTTATTAATCCCAACTGATTAGGCCCCACTCTTTCTCCGGGCCCCGCTAAGGGACCGGGAGAGCGGATGTGGGCGGTTAGGACCTTAGGATAGGGTAGAGATCTATTAGGGAAATGGAACAGTTAGATTGAATTCAAGTAGGAATTTCCCTAGTTAGGCCCTTCTAGCCCCAATTATTAAAATCCAAAAAAACTATAAAACCAACAAAAGCAATCCCAAAAATATTTTATTCTCTTTTCCTCCACCTCCGGTGTCAAATATTTATCTGAACTCAATGATTAAAGGGAGTAGAGGCTGATTCCGAGAATCTGAATTAATGAGAATGACGAAACGAGACGAGTGATTTCACACACCCCAATATCAGTTTATTTACTACCGGCCCATCATCGGCCACCCTTAATCAATCCCGGCCCAACATCGGCCATTTTTATCTTACTTCTGGCCCATCATCGGCCATGCACTTTTCACCTGCGTATCGCACGCAAACCCACAGAAATCACAACTCGAAGTTTCGTCTGCATCATTCTTTTGATTCGAAGAATCAGCCTTTAAACCTTAGGTCGTCAAAGGACATTGAAGGGGGTACCCAGGAATGGGGTTGATCCTCTTCTAAATATTTGGCACCTTTCCCCTTATTTTCTTAGTTTATTTTCATTTTAATTCGCTTATCCCCTAGAATACTTGGACTTAACTTTAATTAGTCTGTTCAACCCTGGATGTTGATTTCCCCTGCCTAGTTCATTATGGTCCCATCTTGAAGCCCGTAATTTGACCCTTGACCCAAGTTCGACCCGAATTGAAAGACCCAAATTAAGTGATGAGACAACCGTCGTGTGTCGACGGCGACACATTAGACGAGAGAAGAACCCACCCCATTTTCCTCCCTCATTCTTTTGGCTTTTGTCGAAGGACGGTGTTACGGCCGAATCCGTAACTGGCGATCGTGATCTATCGATTTTGAGGGTAGTCAGAATCCTCATTTTCGATGTATTTTTTTATCTTACACTGTTGAATGGCGACTCCCCTCTCGGGGGGGATCAAAATTCACATCCGACAGCCTGGCGATCGTAATGGGACTTCTTCTGTTGCCTCGTCACGAGTTTGGGTCTTTTGCAAGTCCCACGATCTCCATGCCAACAGCCTGGCGATCGTGATGGGACATCTTTTGTTGTCTTATCGTTTACTTGGGTCTTTTAGAAGCTTTATTATGAAACACGAACCTTCGATCAATGACCGAATGTCCGTGTCTCGTTTATTTAAGGGTCATTATGGGTTCAAACCAAATATGACCTGGCGTCCGCATAACCGCCCTCTGAAGCTCTCCCCTTTACAACATAAGAGCGCAGCCCTATTAGTCTTTCCTCTGTCCCGCATTAATTCCATAAAACATTCTCTTCTTTCCTAAATTCTTTCCATTCTCATCTTTTCTAAAGTCTTTCTCTTCTCATCCCCTCTTTCTTACAAATGGCGAATCACCCATGGGGAATGCCGGACATTCCTCCTATTTCAGCCCCGGGAGAAACTCGAGCCATCGATGAGGCTTATTTCCCCCCATTAGATACTGAGATCTCTAGATCTCTTTCTACCCCCATTATCTGAACTGCGCTATTCCCTGCGCATATTGGGCCCTCCAATTGTCGAACGGGTCCCTTCTCCCATGAACGCAGTAGTCGCGAGAAAAAGTCACTATAGTCCTCCAACTCCAATAAGGAGGGACTCATACTTTGCCGACTCTCGAGTCACGTATAGGGATTTGGTTGGATCGAGCAAATAGATGGTAGAGCATAAGACCTATGCCAACATCACAACACAGGCTCGCCGTGTGCTTCAACCGGTCACTTCATAAGTCACCCATCATTCAGCTATGGTTACCCGAACTGAACCAATTACCTCTATGGTCCCCTAATATAGAACACCTTTTGATACATCCATTGTGACCACCACTAGACAAGCAAGATAGCAACCAACCCCGATCCCATATACAAGTACATGCCTCCATATAGGCCAAGAACAGGTGGGCCTGGCTCGATCACTCACGCCGAGGGTCCCGCGGCGATGCCCTGCTGTTTACACCAGCGCACAGAACGCACCCATAATCCACCATCAATACCAGCATGAGGTAGTCCAACCCCAACTTCAAGCAATGACTCCTCCGACTGTCTTCGTAAGCCGATCGATCCCAAACTCATCTGGCCTTAGGCTAACCTATCATCAACCGACGGGATACGAAAGATCACCTCTAACGTATCAAGATCAATTGACTCCAGCTTATGAAATGTTAGACGAGGAGCAGGATCCCCCACTGTATTATGATGAAGTTGCAGACGATGTAGACCCTCATGAGCTTCACGAGCAACATCGGTCGGACCATCCAGCCCACGAGCTCTCCCGCCAATTGACTTACGTGGGTCGACGATTAGGATTAGCTCATGACCTGGATAGAACTCGAAACCAAACCCAAATTCAGGCCCCTAGGGGAACACGAGCCGAGGAAAGCTACCAATATGCGCCTTTGGGACCGCAACCGGACCCTCAACAAGATCTTGTAGAACTGATTTATTATCGAACCCCAGTTGAGGCCCCGAGATGTGGCCAGACGCACGAAGATCAAAACCCTGATTCCCAGGCAATTAGAGAAATGCGGAAGGAAATAAAAGGGCTGAAGAGTGAAATTAGAAAGAAGTCGCCGTCACGACAAGGCAAAAGGTTAGGGTTCTATGACTTCACGAAGAAAGAAAAGACCAAGAAATCACCCTTCCCAGCTAAAGCCCCAAAGTTCGTAGCGTATGACGGGACTACAGACCCTTAACACCATTTGGTGTCCTTTTGCAGTAAATGCCATATAATCGCTGACGACGATGCCCTCCTCATTAATTACTTTCAAGAATCGCTAGCCGGAGATGTGCTAACTTGGTACACATCTGTGCCCTCACGCGAGATCAATACCTTCGAGGATGTGATAGAAAAATTTATGATGCAATACCAACACCTAACTAAGAACAAACCCCTGTGGCATGACTTAGCCAACTTAAAGCAAAAGAACAATAAGGATTATGAAGAATTCGCCGCGAGATGGCTGAGTCAATTCACGAGGTCTGACTGCAATATGAAGGAGGAGGAACAAGTCAGGATGGTCATTTTGAACATGAAAGAACCGATGAGGACATTGATGACGATCGGGGAAGTCATGAATTGGAGCGGCCTACACCATCGATTGTCGAGAATGAAACAGAACCTAGACGATGGAATATTGAATAACCTAGGCATCTCCGATCAAAAAAGGATTGTCCGTCGCGTGACCAATCAAGTGGAAAATCGCGCGACCCCGGAAGTAAACTCGACCCAAGAGGTGGTTTATCGCCCATATAATCCTGGTCAGGAAATGAATTTCAACCAACAGCGGAATCAAGGACAAAACCGGGGTGTTAATTTCCAAGGGAACACACAAGGCTTCCGAAACGATCAGAGCTACCGGGATCTTCCTCGGAATGATCAAAGATATAACCAACAACCACATGACCAAAGGGGACCCGTTCATCCAAGGCAAAACATAAATCCGGCACGACAACCTGTGAATCAGCCGGTGATGCCTCAAAACCTGAATCAGAGTACTAATCCTCGGCCAAATTATAACGCAGTCTCGTTCAATTATAACGACAATTCAGGCCAAAACAATGACGGGAACAAGAGAAGGTTTGGACCAAAAAGGGCTAACTACCCGCCCCTCCCTCAACCTTGGATCACTGTTTTCTGGTCGCTCATAGAACAAAACGCTATCCAGCTTCCACCAGAAAGACAACAGCAATGGCCAGACCACCTTGATCGGACGAGATTCTGTGCATACCACAGGATGCCGGGACGTGACCTAACCCATTGCTATATGACCAGAGACCTGATCTACGACCTCAGTGATGAAGGGGCGATTGAGTGGAATAGCATCAAACCCATGGGAGTCTACAGTCCGCAAAAAAAGCCACAAGCCCAAGGTCCGCTTACCGGTACGACGCAGCGAGTGCCGAACATACAAATCTACACAAACCAGATGCCACAACACGCTGCGTCAACCTCGACACAACCATTGCAGGGATCGTCGGCCAATGTCGCCACCGTGTCACATCAATCAACTAATTTCCTGATCCGGCCAGCCATTAGTCAGAATCAAGCCTACTATGATGACTTTTTTGAAGATGATGACTATTGGAAATACGTCAATTGGGACGGGAAAACTAAATTCAGACTAGATAACATCAAAACCGGCATGGTAATCGACTCCCCGGACCTCTACAAGGTGTTCTTTGACGATGATGTCGCGTACGAGGGGTCTCGGACCAGCACTCACTCCCAATTTAATCACCCCCAGGATGTTGGGCCGTCACAAGCACACCTCCAATCAGGACGGATCTGCCCACCGCGGCTACCTCTGATCGCCAGTGCGCTGGATCCGGGCTTACAAATCCCCAACGCGTAGACCGAAGAGGTTGTCGAAGAGAGACATCATGTTCAGCTGGAGACTGGGATAGAGTATGATCTCTTAGGGCATCTAATGAAGATACCAGCTAACGTGTCAATCCTCGATCTGATCAAGACTTCCCCGATGCATCAAAAACAGTTGATGGACGCCATCACCCACTTACAAGTTCCAAAAAATATAACCCCAGAGCAACTACGGGCGTCCATTGCGTCCTTGTTGTCTGAGACATCCTTGCCAATCCTCAACTTTACCAAGGAGGAACTAAAAGAAATACCACCTGAAGCGAGGACCTCACCCCTACATCTCACAGTTAGGGTGGCCGAGAAGGAGATATCCTGCGCTTTGGTAGACACAGGGGCATCCCTAAACATCTGTCCACTGAAAACATACAAGACACTGGATCTAACTGCGAAGACCTAACCCCAGCTCCGTTGGTGGTGACAGGATATGACGGAAATAGGAAGAACGTTTGTGGGAAGATCATGTTATTGGTGCAAGAAGGCCCAATCTCAGTACCCGAAGAATTCTACGTCATGGATATCCCAGCGACCTTCAACTAGATATTAAGGCGTCGCTGGCTGAATCACATGAAGGCAGTCATGTCCACTAGGCACCAATGTATTAAGTTTCCCCACTCAGGAAAAATCGTGAAGCTAATGGGGGACCCACCTGTGATCGAACCAGAAGGACTTCACATACTTCCCACCTTGCAAGCGGCCCATATCCCGCCTGGAACCAAAACCCATGGATACAGGGTTGATCCCACCATTTCCCTGACGGACATCAATCCCGTCTGGAGTATGACACCAGATCCGGTCCCTCTACCTGAACCGCCATTTAGAAAAGAGTGCATACATGGCTGGAACCTCATGAAAAAACTTGGATATCAGCCCGGATTGGGGCTAGGTAGGAATGAGGATGGGATTCTTGACCCCGTTATCCTGGAAGCAAGGATAGGAACAAAAGGACTGGGATTCAACCCGTATGATCAGGTAACACTCTCCAGAAAGGATTAGAAACTAGGGGAACACTTCGTCAGGCATAGCAAGCTCTTGGACCCCAATGAACCTCCCAACGGAGAAGGATGCCATCAGATCCACCCCAGGAAAAAGGGAAAGAACTCTTGATAGAAGGTATAACCGATTCGTCGTCTAACGACGAGGAGGTCGAAACTTACGAAGACATCTTTGGCACCTGGGAAGAATTCCGTAAATCTGATGAAATTAGGGGTTCAAGTTCCCTCCTGGAGAAAAGTTTCCAAATGCTGTCTTGTAACATGATTGGTACTAGTGATTCAGTGAAATTGCCCAAAAAAAAAACGCCGATTTCCGAAAAGAGAAACGACTATGAAACCTGGGAAGTCAAAGACCCCGATAGCCAAGAAGTCGTATACTGGCCAGCTGCGTGGCGACACTGGAGAACAGGACCTTCAGAAGAAGACAGCAAAACCTGGGAGATCGAAAATCCCGAAGGCGACGAAGTGGTGTATTGCCCCGCAGTTCGGCATTGCCCGGGGCAGGGATCTTCCTCCATAGATAGCCCCTCCTCAACCCAACGTGTACCATATCATTCTAAAAACCCAAAAAAATCACAAAACCCCAAAATCCCAAAAAAAGTAGAAAACCAAAAACCCAAAAATGTAAGTAGTTTAGGAGTAGAGACCTTTGACTATTGTAGGGCCATAAGAAGACCTGAGCGCTGGAAAATTCCCCCGGTAGGGCAATCAGGGCTAGAGGAAATCATGAGCAAAATTAGCAAGATAGGGTATGAGTCGATGCCCATTATTTCAGAGCCAAAATCATCTCCGGGAACCGAGAACGTAAAGGATGAGATGGGCGTTTACGAATTAGTAGATGCCGAAGGAGAAGACGATGAAGTCTCGGAAGAGTTCCAAAGGGTCATCAAGAGGTTTGACGAGCAAACTCAGTCGACGGCCGAAAAGACAAAGGAGATCAACTTGGGGACTGAGGAAAGGCCCAAGCTAGTCCAGATTAGTGCATGTTTGGAACTCGGCGAAGAAAAAGAGATCCTTAGAGTCCTGGATGAATATCAGGACAAATTTGCGTTGGACTACCATAACATGCCAGGACTAGACCCGCTTCTAGTAGAACATCAAATTCCATTGGAAGAGAGTGGGAGACCGGTTAAACAGAAGCTGAGAAGAATGCTCCCTGACGTCTCGGTGAAGGTGAAAGAGGAAGTTGACAAACTTCTTCAGGCCAAATTCATCAGGGTAGTGCTGTTTCCTCAATGGATTGCCAACATTGTCCCGGTCAAGAAGAAAGACGGACGTATCAGGGTCTGCATCGACTTCCGGAACCTGAACAAGGTCTCACCTAAGGACGACTTTCCCTTACCACACATAGACGTGCTCGTTGACAACACCGCTGGGCATGCAATGCTCTCATTCATGGATGGATACTCGGAGTACAACCAGATAAAGCTTTCAGAAGAGGATCAAGAAAAGACCTCGTTTACTACCCCCTGGGGGACTTATTGCTACGTTGTCATGCCCTTCGGATTGAAGAATGCAGGTGCAACCTACCAAAGAGCCATGATGGCGATATTCCACGACATGATGCATGATTGTATGGAAGTATATGTCAATGACATCTTAATTAAATCCCAAACTTGTGCAGACCACGCCGCAGCTCTGAAGAGGGTCCTCCAAAGGTCAAGGGAGACAAAGTTGAGAATGAATCCGAAGAAGTGTGTCTTCGGGGTGTCGTCAGGAAGACTTTTAGGGTTCATGGTCAGCAATCGGGGAATCGAAGTCGACCCCTCGAAGGTGAAAGCTATCCTCGAAATGCCGCCCACGAAGAACCTCAAAGAATTAAGAGGCCTCATAGGGTGACTACAGTTCATTAGAAGATTCATTTCACAGCACTCGCAAAGATGTGAGCTGTTCTACAAATTGCTAAAAGGAGGCGTGGAATACCACTAGGACGAAGACTGCCAGAAGGCATTTGAGGATTTGAAGAAATATTTATTGAGTCCCCCCATTTTGAAGCCCCCTGCTAAAGATAAGCGTCTCATTTTATATGTGTCAGCGACAGAATCCGCGATAGGCATAGTCCTGGGTCAACATGATGAGACTAGCCGGAAACAGAATGCAATTTATTACTTGAGCAAATCTCTCCTGCCATATGAGCGGAAATACTCCTCGATAGAAAAAACGTGCTTAGCGGTGGTTTGGGCTGCCCAAAAACTCAAACACTACTTCTTAGCCCACTCAGTCAAACTCTTGGCTAGAATGGATCCCCTGAAATATATCTTTGAGAAACCTGTCACTTCAGGACGAGTGGCACGATGGCCGATGCTCTTGGCAGAATTCGACATAACATACATAACTCAGAAGTCAATAAAAGGGCAAGCCATCGCTGACCACCTTGCACGTCTCCCCCCACCACAGTTTGAACCGGTCAAAACCGACTTTCCAGATGAAGATGTGCTATGTGTAGACATAGAGGAGATAAAGGACCCCGAGTCGTGGATGATGTACTTCGACGGTGCCTTGAATCAGAATGGAAAAGGGATCGGGAAAGTGCTTTTGTCTCCAGAGGGAGTGGCGATACCGAAGGCTTTCAAAGTCGGATTCCCAGCCACCAATAATGAAATGGAGTACGAAGCACTCCTAGCAGGTTTAAGAGGGGCCACGAAGTTGGAAGTTAAGAAACTCCGAGTTCTCGGGGATTCAAAGGTGGTCATATCCCAAGTGGCAGGTGAATGGAAGGTGAACGCCCCTAAGCTCGCTCATTATCATGACAAGGCCAAGAAAGCTATGTCCCAGTTCAAGAAAGTGTCCTTTCTTTATATCCCGCGAGCTTTAAATCGGCTGGCCGACTCGTTGGCCACCTTGGCCTCAATCATGGAAGTCCCCCTCGACAAGGGATCCGAGACCTTTCACATCCAAAGGATAGACACTCCCTCGGTTGAACTAAAAGACTTAGCCCTCGGAGATCCAGATGAGATTCCATCCAAAGATGAAGGACCGAAAGGAAGGAAAGCGAAAGGGAAAGAGACAGAGGCAGAGGAACCTAATCGAGAGAGGATACTGGCCCCCCTACAGCATGACGAAGAACTCACAGACGACCATCCGTGGTACTTTGATATCTAGAAATACCTACGCGATCGATACATCCCTGAATATGCCACCAAATCCGACAAAAGGGCATTGAAAGAAATGGTTCAAAGATACGTCGTTGTCGGAGGACTGTTATATCGCCGATCATTCAATGGGATCCTCCTGCGATGCATGACGGTTGAGGAAGGACGAGAAATAATCGAAGAGGCTCATTCCGGTATTTGCGGAGGACACGTAAACGGCCTGATGCTCTCCAAGAAAACCATCCGGTTAGGATATTACTGGCCATCATTGGAATTAGACTCCGTGGACTACGTCAGAAAGTGCAAGAAATGTCAGTTGCACGCTGACTTGATTCACGCTCCTCCATCTTCACTGCATCCCACTATTGCTCCGTGGCCTTTTTCAACTTGGGCGTTCAATATCATAGGACCTCTGGTCCGGACTGTGGAAAACACCCAGAACAAAGCTTTCATATTAACAGCAATGGAATACTACACCAAATGGGCAGAAGCTGAGGCATTTATCCATATCAAAGCATCCACGGTGGTCAAGTTCATTCAAAAGAACATAATAGCCCGGTTTGGCGTTCCGAAAGTGTTCATAACTGACAATGGCCCCCAATTCATATCTCAGGTAATGGAGGATTTATGCACAAAATATGGTATAGAACTACATCATTCAACCCCTTATTACCCCCAAGCAAACGGACAGGCTGAAGCTACAAACAAGACACAACTCAAGGTCATCAAGAAGACAGTGCAAACAACCAAGGGCAGTGATTGGCCAGACCATTTGGTCGAGGCATTGTGGGCATATCGAACCTCCATTAGAACTCCTACAGGTGAGACCCCATATGCATTGACTTACGGGATGGACGCAGTCCTTCCGTTCGAGCTCCTGCACCCATCTTTGCAGATCCAATTAGATGAAGAGATGACAGAAGGCCAAAGACGAAAAGCATTGCAAATACAGATGGACCTCCTCGATGAGAAAAGGATGAAAGCAGCAGAGCACGCTCAGGTATACAAGAAGCGAATGGCAAGAGCCTACGATAAGCATGTCATAGAGAGGAAATTCAAAACAGGTGACCTTGTATTGAAACGCATCACTCAATCACAACTTCCACACATTAAAGGCTGATAAGTCCTTAAAATTGCAATATTTTCTTATCATTTTAGAGTAATTAAGGACTTAATCATCAAATCATGGACCATTTTAGTAAAAAAATTATGAATTTATGTTTTGAGCATCAAAGTCTGAATTTGAGTCAAAATTCATCAAAAAAATTGCATTTTCACATAAAATCATGAATTTCTCTATTTTTGGCAGTGAAAGTCAAAAATTTCTCATAACTTTTTAATCACACATGAAATGATGAATTTTCTTTGCACCTTTAATTTAATTGAAGAAAACTTGATAAAATGGTGACATTTTATGCATTTATTTGGTGTGAATTGGGGCCGCATCTTGCATAATTCCTTACCTATATGATTAGATTATTCTTTGATCTTTGCTTTTATTTTTATAGGGAATTTCAGAAATCAGGGCCCACGGAAGAGAATTGATGAATCAAATGCACCATGGACCCACCTTCCTTTGGCATGGATTCTAAGGTAGGGGCGGCCATGGTAGGGTCAGCTCTCATATGTAAGAAAAAATCAGATTTAATCTCTTGAAGATAAGTTCCAAATTTGCGGGCCATGAGATGATGAGGTGTCCTATCTACTCTCCAACAAATATTGCTTACATGTCATGATGGATGGCTAAGATTCAATTCAAGCCAAACAAAGAAGAAGAAAAATTGCAAAAGAAAATCAAGCCAAGGAGAGGACGTCCATGCATGGTGTGGAGTTAAAATGTTACATATTTTCAAGTGGGGCCTACTTCTATTCCATGTTTGAAATTAATTTCAGATTTGAAGGGATCTTTTCAAGAGAGGAAGTGGGCCCATCTAAGGATATTTTTCCAGCCATGAAGAGTTCAAAAGATTGGAGATCTTGGTTAGCAATTTAAGTTGAAAACAAATTCAAAGAGGCCAAGATTTGCACTAAGCTATTGGATTTATCTCCTAAAAGATAGGCCTCAAAGATTTGAATTTTGCAACCCAGTATCTTCCCAAGAAGTTTTACACGTCCATGAGGGGGGCCACATGGTTTCAAAATTTGTTTCAAATCTGAAATTTCAGATTTGAATTGATTCTTAACCAAAGTGGGACCCAAGAGAGGGAGTTGCATGAGATAAGAACAATCCTATTTTTACTAGGATTGTGAGCCAACCCCTAGAAAATCTCTCAAAAACCCTCCTAATCCTAATCCAACTTGGACTCCACACTACTAATCCTTACCCAACCAAAACCTTGCAACCCAAGCTATCAAAAAGATATAAAAAGAGCCCAAAAAGAGGGCTGGACGACACCTAGGATCTCTCCAATCTCTCTTGGACGACCAGCACATTCTTCTCCTTTTTTTTATCACTTTTTTCTCCATCTCTCCTCTACCATCCTCACTCACCCAAGGCTCTCTAAGGCTACCACCACTTGGGTTTCTACGCCGTCGCGCCGCCGCCGTTGCTATCGTCACTCCACCATCGGATCATCCTTGAAATCATCTTCCCTTGCTTGGATTTCAGATCGCGAAACGAGAGCCGGTTGGATCGTCGTTCAAGACCGCGAGTCCCTCTCCTCCGTTTAGTGTTTCTTGTGTCTATGGTAAGGTTGGATGCACTTTATTTTTATTAAAAGAATTTTGTAATGGTTATTTGCTTGTAATAGGTCTTTCATTAATAAATCAAGTTTATGGGGTCTTGGTCTTCACCAATGAGTCAACATCGAATTTTTGTGCGTAGTGACAGTGCGCACTTGGTGCGGTGGTCTTGATTTTTCTTGATGGCATTAAGCAAAGTAATTATTGCAAAGTTTTAGAATTAAAATCTAATTTCTTTATTCTCTGATTTTATTTTATTTTATTTTATTCTTTATTTTATGCACCTTAACAATTATTGCAATTGGTTGGGCTAATAAATCTTATGGTGATGCAGTGGTTAGATTAGGTTTCTAGATTAGGATTTTAATTTTCTTTGGTTGTAATTAATATTTCAGATTTGTAATTAATTTTTAATTCAATTAGAAAATTTGATTTGTATAGTTTTTTTTAGGCTAGAACTAGTTTTTTTTATTAGGACAGATTTTGCGATAAATAAACTCTCCGTGGATCGATCCGGTTTCACCGGTTATTACTACAATCGCGGCCTTGCACTTGGGGCTACGATCAAGTTTTTGGCGCCGTTGCCGGGGAGTTTTTCTTCGCTTAAGGTATTTTTTCCAACCTATTTTTTTAATTGCTTTGTGGGTGTGCCTTTACTATTCCGCAATCATTCTAGATCTAAGGGTAGCATGCATGGAATGTTTGGACCAGCCCTATTGCATTAAAAAGTGGATTTTTAATCTCTGATTTTTGATAAAATTGGAACTATTTCAGATCTGAAAAAAAAAATTTCTGATTTTTCAAAAATCACATCCAATTTCTGAAAATTGCCTAGTTTACTTGTTCTAATTTGGACTAGTTTAGGTCTTTTTTTTTCATTTTTTTTTTTTTTTTTGCTGGTTAGGATTAATTAGGGTCTGTTAAATTCAGTTGTTTTTCATACTTTTAGGTTTTTAAAGTTTCCAAAAAAATTCTGGAACTTTCCCTCACAAAGGCAAGTCGTAGATCGCACAAATTCGGCTTTTTGGCCACCAAACTTGCAAAAATCTGAAAATTTCAGAACTTTCATTGGAAACTCAGTTTTATAGTTGTTTTTAAATTTAAAAGGACTCTTAAAAACTTGCTGGAATTTTTTTTAAGTAGGTTAGTTATTTCTTTGGGAAGCCGAACAAACTGCCTTTCTTAATTGGTTCGATGTCTAGGCAAGTCTTATCCCAATAGATAAGGGAGACAAGTCTCTTGTTCTAGAAGGTGGTTTTCAAGCGGGACCCTTGCAACGCATCGTGACTCCACCACTGATCTGGGGACTTACCTGGTCGGGCCAGTTTCATAGATTTGAGTTTGGGAACTTTCCTTAGAGATATTAAACTCTCTAAGATTAGGACTTTGCAAGAATTTGAAAATCTTCTTTTAAATCTAAGAACGGACCTTAGGTAGTTTTTCTTTCTAGGTTTCTTTATAAAAAACAAAAAAAATAAATAAATAAAAAAATTTCAAAATTCCAAAAAAGAAGGAAAGACCCCCATCTTCTTGGCAGAGGGACTCCTCAAATCGGTTAGTAAGGAAGGAATCACCTGTCAAGAGCTTGATTAAATTCTACGAATCTAGATCTCCTGGTTCTCTTAGGATTTCCAATATGGCTGATGAGCATAGTGATAACGAGGAGAACGGTAATGGGAATGGACCCAATAATAATGGAGAGGTGAATCAACCTCTTAGGAGTTTACGTGATTACCTTCACCCTACACGACAAGCCACACCGTCGTGCATGGTTATACCCGCAGGTGCGGGTCAATTTGATATCAAACCAAGAGTAATCCAACTTCTCCCCGAATTTCATGGACTTGAATCAGAAAGTGCATATTTGCACATTAAAGAGTTTGAAGAAGTGTGTGCAACAATACACTTCAATAATGTGAGGGAAGACCTTATCAAATTTCGTTTATTTCCATTTTCCCTCAAAGATAAGGCTAAGGCATGGCTTCACTCCTTACAACCCAATTCGATTGCTCTATGGTCCGACATGGTCCGGGAATTTTTAAAGAAATTTTTCCCATTACATAAGACCAACACCTTACGGAGGAATATTATGAATTTTAAACAAAAAGACAAGGAGTCTTATTATAGGTGTTAGGAATGCTTTAATGAACTACTCCTTGCATGTCCCCACCATGGATTTGAATTGCACAATACAATTGGTCACTTTTATGATGGACTTAGTCCAGAAACACGTCAATTCGTGGAGATGATGTGCAATGGGGAGTTCATGGCGAAAAGCCCAAATCAAGCATGGACCTACCTTCAATTTTTGGCAGATAGTGCACAAAATTGGGACACATCTGAAGGTATAGACCCCGTAAAGCAATTGAGTCAGGCCAAAGGAGGGGGGTTATATGTATTAAAAGAAAGCGATGATCTTCAAGCAAAAATTGCCTATCTTACAAGAGAAGTTGAGTCCTTGAAATTTGTGAAGAATAAGGAACCTGCTATAGTTTGTGGCATCTGCGCTAGTGATAAACACATTTCTTCGGAGTGCCCAACACTCCCTGCTTTTCAAGAAGCGTTTCACGAGCAAGCAAATGCCACTAACACATACAACCGGCAGTTCAACAATTCTTTGGGTAACACATACAACCCTAATTGGAGGAATCACCCCAACTTTAGTTGGAGGAATGGCCCAAATGCTACTCAGCCCAATTTCAACCAAATGTCAAATCAATTTGGGGGTACTCCTAGTACATATGCTCAAAACACACAGCAAATGGTACCCCCTACAACACAAACGACAGCTTGGGATGAACTTGTGGCTAAGTTTATGGTGAATCAAGAGTCCATCAATAAAAAACATGATCAGAACTTTGAGAATTTATAGAACACCATGCAGAACCTCTGCAAATTGATTGAATCACAAAATAAGGGGGCTTTTCCAGCCCAACCACAGCCCAATCCAAAAGGGCAATTTGAGGTTCATCAAGGTGGTCCGTCAAATTCAAAGGAGCAGGTTCAAGCTGTTACTACTCTACGTAGTGGTAAAGAAATTGCAAAGCCTGATCTGGAAAAAAATAAACAACCTGCATCCTCAGATCCGGAAGGGAAAGAAAATGAAGTCCCTCCTATCAAGGAAAAAAGCCAAGTTCCTCCAGGATTCAAGCCCTTACCGCCTTTTCCCAACCGATTAGCTCCTGCCAAGCCATCTATACAGAACCAGGAAATCTTTGATGTACTTAAAGAGGTTAAAATTAACATCCCGTTGTTAGACGCAATCAAACAAGTCCCATCTTACGCAAAGTTTCTTAAGGACTTGTGCACGTTGAAGCGTAAGATACATGTACAAAAGAAAGCGTTCCTCACTAAGCAAGCTAGTGCAATTTTAAAGCATGACGCTCCCCCTAAATTCAAAGATCCAGGATGCCCCACGATTTCGTGCATTATTGGAAATTGTCAAATTGAACAAGCGCTGCTTGATCTTGGGGCGAGTGTCAACTTACTACCCTACTCGGTCTATGTAAAATTGGGGTTAGGCGAACTCAAACCCACCCAGATTACTTTGCAGCTCGCAGACCGATCAGTCAAAAGACCGAGAGGGATAGTAGAGGATGTGCTTGTGCAAGTTGACAAGTTCTACTTTCCAGTAGACTTCATTGTGCTAGACACTCATCCTGTGGCAGATCCACATGCTCAGATTCCGGTAATTCTGGGGAGACCGTTCTTAGCCACATCCAATGCATTGATCAATTGCCGGAATGGAAAAATGATGCTATCTTTTGGTAACATGACATTAGAGCTAAATGTTTTTGACCTTTGCAAACAACCACGGGATGATAACATTGACCTTGAAGAAGTAGATTTGATCAGTGTTCTTACAGCAGAAACTTTTAAAAAATCAATCTCTGATTCCATTGAGTCAATTGAGGGCCTGACCCTCTGTGAAGAAACACTTGATAGCACTGTTGAAATGGTCAACACTATAGGCAAACCCTCTTTTGAAGAGCTATTACGAACTGGTACTCTGTCTCTTCCATCTCAGGTGAGGCCGCCCAAACCTGAGTTGAAACCCTTGCCCTCTCACCTGAAATATGCATACCTTGGAGAAAATGAAACATTTCCTGTAGTAATTTCTGCACACCTTGACAAGGACCAAGAAGTCCAACTCTTAAAAGTGTTCAAACTGCACAAAGTTGCAATTGCTTGGACCGTGGCTGACATTAAGGGAATTAATCCCCTCGTGTGTACACATCATATCTATTTGGAGGAGAATGCAAAACCCTCCCGTCAGATGCAACGCCGGTTAAACCCCACCATGCAGGAAGTGGTTAGGGTGGAAGTTTTGAAACTTCTAGATGTGGGTATCATTTATCCAATTTCGGATAGCCAATGGGTCAGCCCTACCCAAGTTGTACCTAAAAAGGCCGGCGTAATTGTAGTCCGTAATGCTAATGATGAGCTCATCCCAACCCGCGTACCCATAGGTTGGCGAGTTTGTATCGACTACAGAAAGTTAAATGCTGTCACACGAAAGGATCATTTCCCCCTACCCTTCTTGGACCAAATTTTAGAACGGGTAGCTGGCCACGAGTATTATTGTTTCTTGGATGGATATTCTGAATACAATCAAATAGAGATCGCCCCGAAAGACCAAGAGAAAGCAACTTTCACATGCCCCTTTGGCACCTTTGCTTACCGACGGATGCCCTTTGGGCTGTGTAATGCTCCTCCAACCTTTCAAAGGTGCATGCTGAGTATTTTTAGTGACATGGTGGAACGTTTTCTCGAAGTCTTCATGGACGATTTCTCCGTTTTTGGAGATTCTTTCCAAGATTGTTTGAGCAATTTAACTAAGGTCCTCTCTAGGTGTGAAGAAAAGAACTTAGTACTGAATTGAGAAAAATGTCATTTTATGGTACGAAAAGGGATTGTCCTTGGCCACATCGTATCATCTAAAGGATTGGAAGTGGACAAAGCCAAAATAGATCTAATTTCCAATTTGCCCGTCCCAAAAACCGTAAGAGATGTAAGATCTTTCTTAGGGCATGCTGGATTCTACAGAAGGTTCATAAAAGATTTTAGTGTCATTTCTCGACTATTATGCAACCTTCTGCTAAAGGAAGCAGAATTTGAGTGGACGGAGCCATGTCAAGTGGCTTTTACCAAGTTTAAGGACATGTTGACGACTGCTCCAATTATGCAACCTCCAGATTGGAGCCTACCCTTTGAAATCATGTGCGATGCTAGCGATTATGCAGTTGGGGCAGTTCTTGGGCAACGTAGGGACAAAAAGCCATATGTAATTTACTATGCTAGCAGGACTTTAAACAGTGCACAGATTAATTATTCTACAACAGAGAAAGAACTATTGGCTGTGGTCTATGCACTGGATAAATTCCGTTCCTACTTAATTGGATCCAAAATTGTGATCTTTACTGACCATTCTGCGCTGAAGTACTTGCTTTCTAAGAAAGATGCCAAGCCCAGACTGATCAGATGGATCCTTCTACTCCAAGAGTTCAATATCGAAATCAAGGATAAGAAAGGAGTAGAAAATGTCGTGGCTGATCATCTTTCTAGGATTGTCCTTTCCAATGCTTTAGAACCCTTGCCAATCCAGGACACTTTCCCTGATGAGCACTTGTTTGCCACATTTTCCCATTCTCCATGGTATGCTGACATTGCTAATTATCCAGCTTCGGGTGAAATTCCAAAAGAATGGACCCAACAAGATAAAAACAAGTTTTTCACTGAGGTGAAACAGTTTTTCTGGGATGACCCATACCTTTTCAAATATTGCCCAGACCAAATCATTAGGAGATGCATTCCAGACCATGAAATGAACAGTGTTATATCACTTTGCCATTCTCAAGCTTGTGGTGGCCATTTTTCTGCTAAAAAGACCGCTCACAAAATTTTGCAATCTGGATTTTACTGGCCCACTATATTTAAAGATGCATATGATTTCTGTAAAGTATGTGAGAGGTGCCAAAAATTGGGTTCAATTTCCAAAAGGAACATGATGCCTTTAAACCCAATTTTGGTCATCGAGTTATTCGATGTATGGGGTATAGACTTTATGGGACCATTTCCCCCGAGCTTTGGTTTTCATTATATCCTCGTTGCAGTTGATTATGTTTCCAAATGGATTGAAGCAATCCCATGTAGGAACAATGATGCTAAAACGGTAAAAAAGTTTATCTTGGACAGTATCTTTTCCCGTTTTGGAACTCCGCGTGCCATCATTAGTGATGGGGGCACTCACTTTTGTAACCGCATTATTGAGAGTTTGTTTCAAAATTACGGTGTTACACATAAAGTGGCTACCCCCTATCATCCTCAAACAAGTGGGCAGGTAGAGGTCTCAAATAGGGAAATTAAAAGAATTTTGGAGACCACGGTAAAACCGAATCTTAAGGATTGGTCCATGCGGTTAAATGATGCATTGTGGGCCTATCGCACTGCATATAAGACCCCAATTGGGATGTCTCCATACCGGCTTATATATGGGAAAGCTTGCCACCTTCCAGTGGAGCTAGAACATAAAGCTTATTGGGCCATAAAACAACTGAACTTTGACTTAGACAAGGCTGGGGAGAAAAGAGCCCTTGATCTAAATGAATTAGAAGAATTGAGAAATGAGGCTTATATGAACTCAAGAATTTACAAGGACAGGACTAAGGCCTTTCATGATAAACGGATATTAAGAAAATCATTCCATCCGTCTCAAAAAGTCCTCTTGTACAATTCTCGACTTCATCTTTTCCCTGGAAAGTTACTATCTCGTTGGACAGGCCCCTACATTGTTCAAGAAGTATTTCCATATGGGGCAGTGACCCTCATTGATCCATCGAATGGTACCTCTTTTAAAGTCAATGGACAACGTTTAAAACCATTCTTGGAGACTCTTCCTCCAGAGGAAAATGTAATTCCTCTGATCGATCCTAACTATCAGGATTGACGGGCACTGGATCTGACAGTGGCCCATACCTTTGTATATTATGCATATATTTTCTATTTTCTTTGTGTGTTCTTTGTCTTACATTGGACAGGTTTCTACACAAAAGCTTCATTACTCCAGGTGCTTTCTACCCTTTTTCCTCCTTTTACATTTTCACCTCATGTTACATTTCATTTCGCATTTCATGTATGACATCGAGGACGTTGTCTAGTTTAGGTTGGGGGGTGGGAACAAGCACACTTGTCCAATTTTAGACAAAAAAGATTTTTTGTTTCTGAGTAGCCGTTTCAAAAAAATAAAACATAATAATAAAAAATTAAAAAAAAACCCACCAAAAAAAAAAAAAAAAGGGTTTTCAAAAGAACTTGACGATTCGAAGATGCTTAGAAATCTGGAATTTCAGAATTTTTTGGAAGGAAGTAAAATGAAGGTTCATTATTTTTTAAAAAACAAAAAGAATACCGAACTTTGTTTTTCACAGTACCACGTGTACATCATTTCAAAAGTTTTGGACAAAAAGATTTAAGTGTCATTTTCAGAGTTCTTTCAAGAGAGAAAAAGAGACGACTTTCTGAAACTTGGCCATATGAGTTCTCCTGGTTCATCGGCATGGTTAGGCCAACCAAAACCAGTGAATTAATTCGGGTGAATTGAAAAGGGCTGCCTATTGTTGGGGACCGTTTAAAAAAAAAAAAAATTTTCCCAGGGATGCACAAATAAGTGTTTAAAAAAAAAGAAAAGAACAGTTTAGTTATAACTCTTGAAAAGAATAAAAAGTTATGTGACTAGTTTCGGTTCGTAGCCTTTTTAACCCGAGCCAGTAAGCCCGTAGGGGTATTTATATACCTAGTGCCCTAAAGACATCTGTTTTGGGAGTCATTGGCCTAATGCTCATTATATGGGTTAATTAGAAAGCTTAAGGGACCTAGGCATTGCACAGTCACATGTGTGTTGTCGCGACCCCGAACCGAGACCCGGGGCCACGACGGTTGTGGTGTGGATAATGAACTACCCTTAATAATGATTATACATTTTCTTGATTTCCCACAGGTTTCCGCGGTGAGGATTCCACATACACTCATAGAACATTTATATTGGTGCGGAAGCGTGTAGCAAATCAAACTCTTAATCCATTCTCATCAAATAAGACTGATGATACACAATTATGACATGATGTCAGAGTGAGCAATGATCTCATTAGCATTCCCAAAATATGATGTTAAAGTTTAAACAAAAGACCATGTTAAATTAACATTCCCCAGAAAAAATGGCCAACAAAGGCCAGTACAACCAAAAGTATAAATCAAGAATCAGTCTATAATCTCCCCAAAATGTTCGCAGCTCAAAGCCAAACCGAATGTCTACATGACATCGTCAGCTTGCCACTCCACTAATCGTTGCGGTTCATCAACCGCCCCCTCTGGCTCCTCCTCAAAGGCACTAACGGGAGCTGGACCTGAGTACCACAAAAATGGGTCAGACACGACGGTCTGGCAGGTGGGTGAATAGATAATACCAAGAAAGAAATCAAAGCATATCATAGACGTAACGAAGACTGTCATAAAACAAGATGCATGGTTCATTTAAAGTACAGATGCAATATAAATCATGTGGGGTATTCAAGGTTCAGGAACTGACTAGATGGCAACCACACTAGAGCTAAATCCTCTCCATCACTAAGGTGATGAGAGCACATTCAGTGCGTTGGGCTCGAGCACACGAAGTGACGAGAACCAACATTATATACAGATACATATACATATAACTAGGCAAGACCACGGCCGCGGAACCGGGTAATGGGACAGGACAGGATCCAAGTTGCAACTGGCGGGAGTACAAGGGGGAGGCCCAAGTCAGTTGATCGGACTGACAAGGACATCCAAGCTTAGTGGTGCCGACTCATAGGTTACATGAGAAATCAAAACGTATACAAAACATATCAGTATAAAACATTCGGGTAAGCGGGGCATGGTGCTCGTAGGCACACATTTCATGTCATTATCAGCTCATGCATAAACGGGGCTGGCAGGGCATATCAGGTGTATAAATCAGAATTCGAGATAAAACTGGTAGGCTCGGGTAATTATACATATAATCTGAGTAAAACAATGCAATAATTCTTTATATCATTAGGGACTATATATATTGGGACATCCATATTCAGCGACCTGTATAAGGATCTTGTATGTCTATAATACCCTTAGTATGGTACTCAAATGATAGAGGACATACTAAGTTTCCTTATGCACGTTGATGAATCTAAAAGTCCCAATACCTTTTTCCGAAATGGTGTTTCTTTCTATGTCAATCTCCTTATGTCATCCCCTGGGTCTTTCCAAGGTGGTAGGGCATCAGAACAACCCATCCAAACCTTTAAATACCATATCTGAAACCAATAGGAAAAGACTCAGGAATTCTGGGTGAAACTCGGTCACCTGTCGGTCAGCTGGCGGTTAGCCGCCGAGGTGATCGGCGGTTAGCTGCTGGCTGACCGCGGGGCTGACCGCGGTTCCCCTGCTAAAATATAGCATTCTGTGTTTCTAACCGCGCATCTCGGCTACCTAGCGGTCACATGGTTTTTGGATTGGCGGTTAGCCGCGAGCTGACCGCGCGGCTGACTGCGGTTCGCCTGTCAAATACAACATTCTGTGTTTCTAACTGCATCTGGGTCGGCTAGCCGCCGGGCACCTGTCGGCTAGCCGCCAAGGTGACCGCCTGCTGACCGCCCAGCTGCGGGAACTACACATCAGGTGCAGATTTCAACCCTTTCCTTCCCAAACCATTTCACCTCCATTCCAACCATTTCCTAACTTGGAATGGGTCTATTCCCTTCCATTTAACATTTAATTCTTTCCACCAACCACCATTCCATCAATGTATTTAATTCTCCTACCAATACAAATCTCATTCAATGCAAGTACAAATATCATTTAAGAAGTTTATAATGACCAAAATAAACTTTGATGATGAATGCATATATTCTCATAAAACTAACTAAGAGAAAAACCATGTCAATAAGTACATTTTCAAAAGCATTATGAAACATAATGAACCAAATGAAATAGGGATAATAGAAATCCACATTTTCAACAAAATAAGAACTTATTCAAATCGAATCCATTCATCCACTTGCCTTGGTCTCCAAGTATGCTAGTCAAGCTCTAATCCTTCTATCAAGCTCAAAATCTACAATCTACACAAAAATCCCCAAAATACATTCATTACAACCCTAGAATGTCAAAATCAAGAAATAGATGGAGATAGCTTCCAATAATCAAGGTGAAGCACCTCCATGGCTAAAAGAATACACAACCAAGAGATGAGAAGAGGAACTTACATGAAGAGTCCTCTAATGGCAAGAGTTTGCTCAAAAGGTAGCTTGGAATGGGAGGCTCTCTCCACAAATGGTATCAAGATGAAGCTCTCATGGAGGGGAAGAAGATCAATGCCTCCATTTTGCCTTTAGCAATAGATTTGAGAGAGATTGAGAGATGGAGAAGCAAGGAGCAAGATAGCTTGAAGAAAACCCTAGGCTGGGCTGGGACTTCTCTTTTTCTCAAGAAAGTTGCAAGAAGAGGAAGAGAGGGAAAATGACTCCTCCTTATATAGACAATGGCAATGGGTCCCACAACTTAAAAATCCAATTGAGCTAAAACATCGTTCTACGGGCTTCGGACGGATTCGACGAAGAAGGAAGAATTGATCGTCGAAATTTCTACTTTCCAAAAAGTATATATTTTACGAGTTTCGGAGACATTGAAAATAGTGTCCAGATTTTGTGTAAAAAGACTGTTTTACCCCTATAAATGGCAAAGTAGGGTTTAGAGGTCTCGAATGGAAATGGAGCAAATACAAAAGTTGTCGGGAATCATAAAATACATTAAACGGAGCAAATTACAGATTTTCAGAATTATCAAATAAATCCCAAAACTAATCAAGACACACTAAAAGGAACCCCCAAAGGGCCCCACTAGATCAAAAGAGTTCCCAAAATTATTCAAAGCTATAAAAAAAACTATTCTAATCCAGATTTAACCCATTTCCTCTAATCTCACTTATAGCTAAAACACGTCTTAATTAACACTAAAAGGAAACTCTCGGGGCGGGGTCTTACATGTGTGTTCAAAAAAAAAAAAAAAGGATGCATCTCACGGCCTTTGAAAAAACAGCAGTGCGAAAGCCATCATAGTAGCCTTGAGAGGAGACTTATATTTTGCCCGAATCTAGGAAAGTTGGAAATTCCGAGGGAGAATTCTATTTTCATGGCATTATCGTAGAACATTTAAAATTTTTGTTTTGATGTATACATTTGCACAAGGCACTCAAAGTTGTGGTATAATTTAAAAAAAAAAAAAAAAACGTGAACCGGATTTTGAAAAGTCTGAAATCTTGATTATTCGAGGATTTGAGGCATCCAATTTGATTCAATCATCTTTTGAAAAACCTTCCATTGAATTTCTTTCACTTCTAGGTAAATGAATTTTGTGGGCATATTCACTGCAAACCCTCACGAGGCACAACTCGTCCACTAGGGGTAACCTAGGGATTTAAGGGCTTGCTGCATACGCTAAATGCAGCCGAGAGTGCCAGCGAAAGTGGCGTTTTTCTTTTTGTCTTTGCATTTAGTTTAGATTAGATTAGGCCAGAAGACCTACCATAGTTTGCATATTTTGCTCGGGACTAGCAAAAAGCTGGTTGGGGGGTGTGATAAGCCCTTAAAAATGCAATATTTTCTTATCATTTTAGAGTAATTAAGGACTTAATCATCAAATCATGGACCATTTTAGTAAAAAAATTATGAATTTATGTTTTGAGCATCAAAGTCTGAATTTGAGTCAAAATTCATCAAAAAAATTGCATTTTCACATAAAATCATGACTTTCTCTATTTTTGGCATTGAAAGTCAAAAATTTCTCATAAGTTTTTAATCACACATGAAATGATGAATTTTCTTTGCACCTTTAATTTAATTGAAGAAAACTTGATAAAACGGTGACATTTTATGCATTTATTTGGTGTGAATTGGGCCCGCATCTTGCATAATTCCTTACCTATATGATTAGATTATTCTTTGATCTTTGCTTTTATTTTTGTAGGGAATTTCAGAAATCGGGGCCCACGGAAGAGAATTGATGAATCAAATGCACCATGGACCCACCTTCCTTTGGCATGGATTCTAAGGTAGGGGCGGCCATGGTAGGGTCCGCTCTCATATGTAAGAAAAAATCAGATTTAATCTCTTGAAGATAAGTTCCAAATTTGCAGGCCATGAGATGATGAGGTGTCCTATCTACTCTCCAACAAATATTGCTTACATGTCATGATGGATGGCTAAGATTCAATTCAAGCCAAACAAAGAAGAAGAAAAATTGCAAAAGAAAATCAAGCCAAGGAGAGGACGTCCATGCGTGGTGTGGAGTTAAAATGTTACATATTTTCAAGTGGGGCCTACTTCTATTCCATGTTTGAAATTAATTTCAGATTTGAAGGGATCTTTTCAAGAGAGGAAGTGGGCCCATCTAAGGATATTTTTCCAGCCATGAAGAGTTCAAAAGATTGGAGATCTTGGTTAGCAATTTAAGTTGAAAACAAATTCAAAGAGGCCAAGATTTGCACTAAGCTGTTGGATTTATCTCCTAAAAGATAGGCCTCAAAGATTTGAATTTTGCAACCCAATATCTTCCCAAGAAGTTTTACACGTCCATGAGGGGGGCCACATGGTTTCAAAATTTGTTTCAAATCTGAAATTTAAGATTTGAATTGATTCTTAACCAAAGTGGGACCCAAGAGAGGGAGTTGCATGAGATAAGAACAATCCTATTTTTACTAGGATTGTGAGCCAACCCCTAGAAAATCTCTCAAAAACTCTCCTAATCCTAATCCAACTTGGACCCCACACTACTAATCCTTACCCAACCAAAACCTTGCAACCCAAGCTATCAAAAAGATATAAAAAGAGCCCAAAAAGAGGGCTGGACGACACCTAGGATCTCTCCAATCTCTCTTGGACGACCAGCACATTCTTCTCCTTTTTTTTATCACTTTTTTCTCCATCTCTCCTCTACCATCCTCACTCACCCAAGGCTCTCTAAGGCTACCACCACTTGGGTTTCTACGCCGTCGCGCCGCCGCCGTTGCTATCGTCACTCCACCATCGGATCATCCTTGAAATCATCTTCCCTTGCTTGGATTTCAGATCGCGAAACGAGAGCCGGTTGGATCGCCATTCAAGACCGCGAGTCCCTCTCCTCCGTTTAGTGTTTCTTGTGTCTATGGTAAGGTTGGATGCACTTTATTTTTATTAAAAGAATTTTGTAATGGTTATTTGCTTGTAATGGGTCTTTCATTAATAAATCAAGTTTATGGGGTCTTGGTCTTCACCAATGAGTCAACATCGAATTTTTGTGCGTAATGACAGTGCGCACTTGGTGCGGTGGTCTTGATTTTTCTTGATGGCATTAAGCAAAGTAATTATTGCAAAGTTTCAGAATTAAAATCTAATTTCTTTATTCTCTGATTTTATTTTATTTTATTTTATTCTTTATTTTATGCACCTTAACAATTATTGCAATTGGTTGGGCTAATAAATCTTATGGTGATGCAGTGGTTAGATTAGGTTTCTAGATTAGGATTTTAATTTTCTTTGGTTGTAATTAATATTTCAGATTTGTAATTAATTTTTAATTCAATTAGAAATTTTGATTTGTATAGTTTTTTTTAGGCTAGAACTAGTTTTTTTTATTAGGACAGGTTTTGCGATAAATAAACTCTCCGTGGATCGATCCGGTTTCACCGGTTATTACTACAATCGCGGCCTTGCACTTGGGGCTACGATCAAATGCAAATTGCGACCTAAGTGGGAAGGCCCATATGTGGTTAAAGAAGTATATTCTAGCAATGCATATAGATTAGTAAATGCAGAAGGGGAAGAGCTCCCCGATCCATGGAATGCTATGTACTTGAAAAAGTACACCACATGATCCTTCTCCACTTCTTGCGGAGTATGACCCTCGGTCTCTTGATATGGCTGTATAAATCCCATAGGGAAGACCGAGGAGAGGTGCAACAGCCAAACTTGGAAGTCAAACACACACTGGCACCAAAAAAAAAAAAAATAGAGGAGGAAAACACTAGAATAGTGAGTCTACCCCCACACAATGTTCTGCATGGTTAAAGCCATTCAACGCAAAAGTTTATAGAAGAGCTTGCCCATGTCATGAAAGCTTCCCCTTATCACTCACAAAAGAGAGAAAAGAGAAACCACGGTGGAGTTGCATGAGATGTGGGTGTGCTCCCCACGCCTGATGCTTTAGAAGCCAAAACCCTAGGCACCCCTCCCAAACCAGTCCCAAAAAAAAAAAAAAAGGAGTTTAGTTAGAAGTCTTGAAAAGAATGAAAGTTTTGTGACTAGTTTGGGTTCGTAGCCTTTTTAACCCGAGTCAGTAAGCCCGTAGGGGTATTTACATACCTAGTGCCCTAAAGCCATTTGGTTTGGGAGTCATTGGCGTGACGCTCGTTACATGGGTTAATTAGAAAGCTTAAGGGACCCAGGCATTGCATAGTCATAAAACGAAAAAAAAAAAAAAAGAGAATAAAAAAAAAAAGAGCAAAGGGCCAAAAGGCCAAAGTAATGGAATAGTATTCATAAAACCCAAGCTTGCTCGAATGACATGGGCCCTTGCCTAATGAACCAAGTGGAGAGTGGCCGGTAACCACAACAATGAGGAAGCACGGCAACTCACTGTCTCCCACACATGAAACTCGTGCTCACACATGAATTCCAGGGGCAGCCTAGCGCTCTCCAAAGTTCGACTAAAAGGACCAAAACGGCTAGAAAAGAATCATGAGGGATCGATCTCCAAAGGATAGTTGGGGAAGGTCATATCATAATCAAACTAGTAGCCATGGATCAGAGAGCTAGACCACCTTCACTCTCTCACTCCCAGCCAGAAAACACACCAGCTTCACGCTGGGGCATTTTTATATATACATATATATACATGCGTACACGAACACGCATATGAGTACTTACTTATTCTGCATGACTTCCCAATTCAGGTCCCGTCACATGCACAGTTGTCACAAACACTCACCAATCCACACGCTCTCACCTAATGCATGCTTTTGTTACTAATGCCTTATGGTTGAATGCATGATAGGTTATACATTGTTTTGTTTCAGGGATCGTTCACATATGTCACCCCATATGCTGGGCATTTTTTTTATTTTATATATGAACCTACATAAACATGCCTCACACCTCCTTGGTTGACCCTTGATCCAAAACCCCAAGCGGATACCATGTTTTGTGCACGACTCATCTCGAAACGAGATATACTATCAGTCGGAAAATGATCACCCCTTTGTTTCGGATTAGCCAACAACGATTTGCCTCTAGTCTTGGTATTGGATGTGTACTGTTTCATGCTATGTGTGTGCTATGGATAAGTTTTAGATATCTTTCGATCTCAATTTCCTACTCGATCTACCTACATCCAAAGGATGGGCCCCCGCTATTTATCTTTTATTCTTTTTCCTTGCATGTGGTGGATGCATTTCTATTATTTTCTTTTATCTCAATTGACTATCATGGTAGTGGTTGATTGATGTCATGACTACAGGATGATGTCGAGGACATGCCTTGCATTAGCACTAACATGTTAAATTTAGTCTGCATCACAATTACAAGCCTTCTTAACATCATCACATGCATAACACACTTGGCACGTTTATGTAGTAACTTTAACGCAAGGTGAGCCGTTGCTCCCTTCTTTCCTTCTAGCCAGGATTTATTGTAGGAGAAAATGTGAGGGCCACCACACCGAAAGGAACATGATCCAAGAGGTAAGTGTCGCTGAACTGAAAAACCCAAACTTAATCTTCCAAACTTGTGCTCTTACATTTAATATCATTACCGTAACATGCTCTTCCAGAATCCTGCTTTACACTTTGTGCACCCCCCGAGTATGATGATCCACTTTGTAGGGATTTAATTTTGGGTAGAAAATGGAAAGGCACGAGGTGACATCCTCATATCACATGATTAAGCTCAGACCTAAAAGGAGACCTAATTAACTAGATGGCCTAGAACAACCTTATCCCGATTCCCTCGAGTCAGTTCGACCTCACCCTCATAGGCTGCCACTCCCTTGAGCCCAAAGGCTCAAACGGAGGCATGAGTATGTGTCTATTTATCTTTGGAGAACAACTCTGTACGTGCTGTCCTCCAAAGAGGGGCATACTGTAGACACCTCGTTTCGGCACCCTATAAGGGGCAATTCAGTCCACCCTATTTAATGATGTCTTGATTAGGCCCCGAGTCAAAAGTCACCTATCATCTCTAGGCCTCTGATCACCAAGGGAATTGGCACATCATGATTTACTCGTCGAGAGCTTTCCGCCCATATATAGAACTCCAAGATCTGACGAGCGGATCAAAAATCATGACAGCGGGTCCCACACCCCGGGGCGCCTGCGTGAAAACTCACCTATCATTTCTGGACCTCTAATTTTCCCGAAAATTGGTTCATCATGACCTACTCGCTGAGAGCTTTCCATCGATATGTAGAATGTCGAAATCCGACGAGCTAATTGAAATCTACGAAACCTGGGCCCCAGTAATGATAACCCGACCAATCTCCACCGGACCCCACCTTCTCGACCCAAACTAGTTTCTTTTAAATCCAAACCCACCAGGCCTGGCCCAATGAACTCCGGCCCAAGCTGAACCTGACCCGATCTAACTCATTAGGCCAAGTCCAGACCTCACTTGACCCAAACACGACCCAAGCTTGATCCAAACCTCCAGCCCAAGCTGAACTTGACCCGTCCCACGAGGCCCATTAGCTGCACGGGAGAGGTCAGTCCATGAGATCTGGACTCCCCCCTCCCCCTTAAACCTCGTCTTTTCCTCTCAATCTCTTAACACCCAGGCCTTATCCCTCTCATTTTTGAACTCCCAGGCTTTATCCCCTCTCTCCCAGTTTTCAATCAAAGAAGACCCACTCATCCCAGATCTGAGAGAATCCTTTTCATGCGCACACCCCAGGCCTCCCACATCCATCTCCACTCACGTTCACCTTCTTCTTCCGGATCTCACCATCATCTCTCGAATTCCATCTCCACCCATCTCTGCGCCCATCATCCTCCATCACCATCACTCTCTCCATCGCCACCCTTCCTGCACACCGCAACCCAAATGCAACCCTATCACACTCTCCATCTCTCCTGCGCCCGTCTCCATCTCCCTCCACCTCTCCTCTTCAGGCCCTCTGTCCGTACCCTCTCCTCCATCTCTCCCCTCTCCACCGTCTTCTCTGCTGCCTCTCAGATCTCCCTCACCCATTCCAGATCCCGGATCTCTATCTCTACGCCCATCTCCCAGACGACCATCTCATCTCACAGAACCCATCTCCTATAACCCATCACTCCATCTCCATCTCTCTCCCCATCATCATCCTCTTTTCCCTCACCCAACGCATCTTCCTCATCCCAGCTCGTGGGCATCCTCGTCTCCCTCGCACGCACTACCACACATCCGCACGCAGTAGCCGCTGGACGCACGCAGCAACACCTTCTTCCTTCTCCTCACGCCGCCGGACGTCTCCCCCTGCACCAGTCGCAGCAGCACGTCCGCCCGCAACCCATCTCAAGCAACACTCCCTGCCAGAGGCGTGCAACAACCCCCTCATAGCCACAGTAGCCCTTCGTCTTCCATCTTCGTCTTCCATAGCGTCTCTCCCTCATCCCTTGCGTAGGTACGCCCCTTTCCCCTTCTCTGTATCACTCTGCACACACTTCCCTCACCCTCTCTCTCCCTACTATCTCTCTCTCATTCTTCTCCTCTCTCCGCTCCCTTTTACCAGCACCCATCTTCGTTTTCCACAGCACCTCACTCACTCCTCACCCTCCCGTTCTCTCCTGCTCTTGTTCTATCCCTCTCCACTCACCCTCTGTCTCTTCTCTTCTTCTCCCCTTCCTCGCTCTCTCCACCTCTCCTTCTCCCAGTCGCAGCAGCACGTCCGTCCGCAACCCATCTCACACACCTCAGTTCTCTCTCTCTCTGTCTCTCTCCCCCGCGCGTCCCGCCACCTGCAACTCAACACTCTCCCTCTCCCGTGCTCTCTTCTCTCCCCGCGCCTCCCTCTCTTCTTCCCCCCTACTCTCTTCCTCACCCTCTCTCTCATTCCCTCCTCTCTGCTCTGTCTCTCCCCTGAACCCACCTGCTCATCCTCTCCATCTCCCCTGCTCCTTCTTCCTCTCTTCCCAGCGCCAGCCCATGCTCTCTCTACCCTCTCTCCTTCACCCTCTTCACGCGCACCACCCTCTCCCCTTCCTTTCCTCGTTTTCCTCTCTCCCTCTTCCCAATTCTCCTATCTCCCTCTCCTTCCTCTTCTTCCACTCCTCTGCCACCCGCGCAGCCACCTCCCTGCCATCACCCCCGCTCCACCTCTCATTCTCTCTTCCCCTCTTGCTTCACCTTCCTCTCTCCTTCTCTCCATTCCCTCTCTCCCCGCCTCTCTACTCTCTTTCTCTCTCTCTCCATCTCTGCACCCTCTCTCCTTCTCCACTCTCCCTCTCTCTTGCCATCTCTCCACCCCCTGTTCTCTTCTGCACTTCCTCCCTCTCTGCTGTTCCCCTCTCACTCTCCACACTCTCTCTCTCTCTGATCTCCCTCTACCTCTCAGTCCTTCTCTCCCCACCTCCGCTGCACCCTGCTAGCACCACGCCCACCTGCACCACGTGCATCACACCTGTGCACACTCACGCACACCCCTCGCTGCACCCACCTGCTTAGCCCATTTATCCAAACTGAACCCGTGCATGCTAGGTCCCCTATTTTATTTTCTTGCATTGACTAAAGTTCTCTATTTTGTTTATTGTTTCTTTTTATTATATTTCATGCATCTTAATTTGCCCATGCATGTTATAAATTTTCAGTTTTATTGTTTATTTTAAATCATTCCTAGCTAGCTTCAAGCCCGTCCATGCCCCAAGTTTAATTTTTTTTTATTAATTTCATCATCTTTTATGCATAAATTATGCCCATGCATTTAATATGCTCATTCATTTAGATTGGCATTTTTCTTTCCTTCTATCATGGCTTGTTTTAATTTGTTCTTGATTCATGCATTAAAACATGCTCATGCATTCAACTTGCCCATGCATTATTACTTAGTTGCATTTTTATTTCATATTCTTTTAGGTACAATTTAGGACTGCATAATTTATTAAAAATAAAAAAAATAAAACAAAAACAAAACCAAATAATAAAGTGAAAAGTGAAAATAAAAAATAGAGTTTTAACTATCCTTTTAACTAAAAATAATTAGGCTATATAGAATTCTTTTTTCTCCTCCCCTCTCACTAGGATTAGGGAACCCTATTTAGGAAACTCAAGATTATTTAGGATAATTAATTAAATTAAAAATTAGAAATTCATTCTCTTTCCCCGTCCCATTTCATTAGGATAAATCAATTTAGGATTTTAGGCCCTATGAATAAACATAAAAAGAAATAAAAATAATAAAAACCCAAAATACCAAAAACAAAGTAAAAGATATTAAAAAACTAAAATATTAATAAATTGGAGTTAGAAATTAGACAGTAGCCTAGACTGATTAGGTCAGACCCCGGACCTAGATCTAGGTCTCCCCCTAGCCAGCTTAGACTACCCTAGTTTTATTAATCCCAACTGATTAGGCCCCACTCTTTCTCCGGGCCCCACTAAGGGACCGGGAGAGCGGATGTGGGCGGTTAGGACCTTATGATAGGGTAGAGATCCATTAGGGAAATGGAACAGTTAGATTGAATCCAAGTAGGAATTCCCCTAGTTAGGCCCTTCTAGCCCCAATTATTAAAATCCAAAAAAAACTATAAAACCAACAAAACCAATCCCAAAAATATTTTATTCTCTTTTCCTCCACCTCCGGTGCCAAATATTTATCTGAACTCAATGATTAAAGGGAGTAGAGGCTGATTCCGAGAATCTGAATTAATGAGAATGACGAAACGAGACAAGTGATTTCACACACGCCAATATCAGTTTATTTACTACCGGCCCATCATCGGCCACCCTCAATCAATCCCCGGCCCAACATCGGCCATTTTTATCTTACTTCTGGCCCATCATCGGCCATGCACTTTTCACCTGCGTATCGCACGCAAACCCACAGAAATCACAACTCGAATTTTCGTCTGCATCATTCTTTTGATTCGAAGAATCAGCCTTTAAACCTTAGGTCGTCAAAGGACATTGAAGGGGGTACCCAGGAATGGGGTTGATCCTCTTCTAAATATTTGGCACCTTTCCCCTTATTTTCTTAGTTTATTTTCATTTTAATTCGCTTATCCCCTAGAATACTATGCCTTAGCTAGTAATTAGATTTTATTGGGAGGGGTATTGTAGTTAGGAAGCTTCTAGAATTCCCCAAAAGGACCACTTCGCCCATATCCTTATCCTCTTCCCTATTTAAACCCTAAGGGTCTTTTAGTAACCAACCACCAACCCTAACCTATATATACACTACTATTGCAATGAAATGATACCTAGCCCTAATTCACTCTCATTTCACTCTCTTCTTCTCTACCTCTCTCCCTATGAAACCCTAATTCCCAATCCTAACAACAAGGAGGAGTAGGAGATCATCCCAAATTGCATCATCAGCCCAACATTAGCAGCTTTGGATCTTTCTCTTATAGTCAAATCCCATTTCTATTGATCTAAGGCAAGTACCCTATATTAGACAGCTCAGAATGCATGTTTTCTTTCTCTTGATTCTGTAAATTTCAATTCAATTGTTGTTTATATGTTTAAACCTACCATTTGAGCTTGGTTATTATGGTTTATAGCCATTGATGGATGGGTTTACCTCATTTGGAAGATCAATGGCCCAAGGATGGATGGTGGGACATGTATTGGAGTGTTTTTCTAGTTTGATGATGTTTCTACGATGAATGGAAGTGATTAGAGGTCTTTTGATTGGAAATTGGATTGAAGAGATTGAATTTGAGAAAACTGGAATTTCTACACAGGCATGTGTACCCGGCCGACCTGCCTGCAGCGGGGTCGACCGGATACACTAAAAGGGGGGGAAACAAGTCTCAATTATTTTCTCCTGAGAATTTCTCAATCAGTGTACTCGGTCGACCGGACCCTGTACCCAGTCAACCGGATACACAGAAAGGTCAGACAGAACTGGGACTTGTAATTTTTCCCTCAAACCCAGTTTTTAGTGTGCGCGATCGACCGGACACACTGAAAACTGCAGAGACTAAGATTTTTGCTTGAATGGTGTTTGATTTCAGTTCCCTGTATACCAGGTCGATCGACTGGCCACTAGGTCGATTGAATACACTGGGAATATCAGAATTCAAGCCTGATTTCAGCCTCTCTTCCTTGTGTAGCAGGTCGACCCGACCTTGGCCAGGTCGACCTGCCACACTGAAGTTAGAAATTTCTGAGTTCAGCTTGTTTTTGTGATTTGATCGATTGTGGGGCCCATTGACCATCCAAATAAACCTCTATTGATGTGCCAAGCACGAGTCAATGGTGTGGCTCAACCTTGACTCGTAGAGTCCACCAAGTAGGCTTTAGGGATTGGAATTGTCGGTGATTCGAACCTTAAACGTAGTCAAGGATGCCCGTAACTTCAAGAGCACCAAATATACCATCTTTTGGCATCTGAGATTGCAGTTAGAGATCTAAACAACTGATGTGGCCCTGAACCTGAGAGTGAACCATTACCTAGGTTGGACCCTTGCCTTATTCCATTTGATTCTATCGCTTGGAGGTTAATATACATTGTACTTCTCTCATGACCTTTTTATTGTTATAAACCTGCTAATTAAATGGAAATTGGAGGACCTGAACCTAGAATTACGTAGTGGTGACCCAGTAATGTAATCAGTGATAAATGACCTATGTCTGTGGCTAGGCGGGCCCTCATACGGCCTAAGTTGGGTGTGTGGTACCTTAGAATGGAGAGGTCAATTATGATGAATTGATGACTCATTGTGAATGAGTATCGATTTGACACTTGTGGATTGAACATGGCTATTGTACTTATATTGTTTTAGGCCATGGTTTGATGGGCCTCGATATGGATCCAATTATTGGACTTAAACTTGGATTTGGACTGTGTTTCATGGTATTGAACTTGGACCTCTTAGAGACTTAGTTAGGACCTTGCTCGCGCACGGCAAGCCCAGATAGACACAGACCTGTATTTGTTTCCCCGGGTTGGCACTAAACATTCATTCAGTTGATCTAAGCTCGGCCTGTTGACTGATCATCACTGGTAGGAGCTATATCTGGTTATGGCTAGAGCTATCATGATAAGCTATGACTAGACGGACGGTGGGATACCGGGTCCTGTTTAATGTTATAAAGGGGTGTAATTGGTGCGATAAATAGGTGTGATCGGTGCGATAAAGGGGTGTGATCGGTGTTATGTATATATTATTATTAGCAGGGCTATTATCCATTGCATGGTTATTTTACTTTTCTCCGCCGCGACTGTTTACAGTATGGGAGGGCCGCAGCATAATATCCCGCGGTATTCAGCTTGTGTGAATGTGCCATATTGATATCTGTTAGATTAGATTACTTATATTTCTGATTCTAAATTGTTATTTACTGCTCAATTGCCTAGCTTATGTTTCATTGTTATTCTCATGATTAAATTATCGCCTTTATTTTCTTTGATGTATACATCTTGTGTAATCTGTATATGGTGCCTTATCAGATCCTTGGATTTGACTCATCTTTGGTGCTTAGGTTTTGACTTTGACCCCGCGAGTGATGCGTTCATCAAGGCGCCTATCGCAGGCGATTACGGGTGGGGACCGGTTGACCAAGTGGTGGAACCGGAGGATGGAGCGCTTGTACAGGGTGGTTGAGAGTAGTTTATTTTTTGGATTTTTGAGTGGATATGTAGTGAGCGGGAAATAGATTGATATGTATAAACTTGTTATCCGCACTTTGAGATTTTGTTAGACTTCAGCCTTGCTTTACTTGATTCATTTTATATGATACATATATGCTTCCGCTATCTTTTCTCATGCTTTCGCAATTTAACTATTAGTCATCTTATTGTTTAAAAAGTTTTAAAAATTTGATCTCATTGCGGACTATGATCTTGGAAGTTCTCGGATTTTTCGGAAAGTAGTGCGCCAAATTCAGGCACTTTGGAGGTAACTTCGGTATTCGGAATTGGGGCGTTACACCTTGTTCTCTCTCTCTCTCTCTCTCTCTCTCTCTCTCTCTCTACCCTTTGCAACGCAAGAGTGATTGATAGTCATTTACATCAAACGCAATCAAATCTAATCAAGTATCAATGGGTCATTAGTATGCATATATGTGTATTACGTTGTAGTCTTGCTTTTCACATGGAGATGACGATCGAGGGAATTTTTCTCCTGATCATTCAGGATTGTCAGCAGCAGCTGACGCCACTAAAGCTTTGTTTGGTTCTGAGAATTGACAGGAGTTTGGAATTTGTCAACTTATCAGATGATTGGTTTTGCTAAACTAAAATCGCCTGATAAAATTATGCAGTTAAGATATTATGTCATATGTTTTTACACGACCACTGTAACCGTCCATGGAGGTTGAGGGTTCGAAACTATGCTACTACACTAGAGCTACAGGGGATTTACCCGGCTCCTCTTGGGCCCGTAGGAATTAGTCTAGCCCAAACGGCTGGGACACCCTTCGTTATAAAAAAAAAGAAGAAGATATAATGTCATACTTTTGAAACTCATACCTGGATACCAAGCAACATCCAACTCAATGCCCAAGCATATTATATATATGTCTTACAGAAAAAAGAAGCATATTATAAATATAAGTTTTAGATTAGTATATTATCAATCTATATTATTAATATAGTACCGTTCATTCCATTTTTTTTTTATTGTTTGTGTTGTTATTATTGACATATTATACATTCGGGTGAACAACCAACTATTCATGTATGGGCCCCTTCTCGACCAATACTTGGACTGAAAATGTGGATTCAGAGTTTCAACCCTACCATCAAACAAGCCTGAAAAATGATCCACTCCAGTGGTAGACCCAAGAAACTTTCCTTGATGGGGCCTATCTGAGATGACCCACATGTGACTAAAACAAGAAAGGGATGACCCACATGTGACTGAAAAATGATCCTCCCCCCCCCCCCCCCCCCCCCCTCCTAAATTGCAAAAAACTCTTAAACTTTATAAAAAAAATTTAGAGTTCTTTTATATTGGCCTCTGTGAGAAATTTTTATTTTCCTATTGAGCTCTGAAGGTATACTTTCTGGTTCCGCCACTGCCTAATGATATCTTACTATTGCTTGCAAGTTGCATCAAAGCCATGAGTGGAATAGGGACCTGGGTAACATAAGTGTCTGCTGTGTGAGTATGTACCAGAAAAGGGGAAAAAAGAAAGAAAAAAACTACTAGTGGAATACACTTAATTTTCCTGATATTTTGATACAAGTACAAATCGAATCATCTACAGGAGTAGAATTATTGAACCATCACTATGGTGCAAATTGGCCCGAATTAACCTTTCTCATCATTGACCTAAACCGTCATGTGTAGGTCAAGGGAGGTCGGACCCGTTCCCAAACTGAAACCAACATTGCCAATCATGCGGATCATTCACATTTGTCCTCGGATCTTATTCTGAAAGTGATGGGTTTCAACTAGCAATGGACCGTTCTCCATTTTCATAAAGACAAACCAGACACTCGACTCAGGAATTGACTTCCAATCTAAACTCAATGTCCACTTCCAACATGTTTGAATTCGTAAGACTCGGGCAGTCAATTTTCAGGTCACCCAAATAGCTAGCCCGCTGCCAACCCAGCATGTCGGACCTAAGATATTGCCTAGCAGGAGCCTAATGTAAAGTCAAAAATAGAAAGAAGCCATGCCCCCATCATGTGCCCTTTTTCGCCTGTTCCATACCAGCATATGGAGTGTTTGGAGGGCCCAAAGGTATCAGATCTATGATTCTAGCCAAAAACATCAACTAAAGCCCATAACACCACTCAATTACATGTGTACACGCGCATAGTTAGAGTGGGACACACCACACAGCATGCCGGCTTTGTAGTGTGTAGTACCGCCAGCGAGAAAACAACTAGCATTAGTGGGATGCCCAAACGCACGTACCGTTCTGTAACCCATTTACTGCCAGGAAAAGGTAAGATGCTTTTTTATGATAAAAATGGGTTTAGAGTTGTGATGTTTTGATTAAGAGGTTTTTACAAAAAGGCCCATGTATTTCAGTTAACCTCAAAAAGGCGCCTCCCTCTCTTTTATGTTTCTACAAAAGCCCCTGTGGTTTGACGGTGTAACATGTGAATATTAGACACAAATTCCATAAATACCATGTATTAAAGCTTATCAAATCTCATCAGCTCAAGTGACTTTTTTGTTTGTTTGTTTGTTTGGGGGGCCCTATGATGACCAAGAAAGGCATGCCGATGGAAAGGTTTGGTTGGCACATTAAGCTATTTAAATGATCATAGCCTTTGGTTTTAGGTTAAAAAGTTTAAAGGGCAAATTCTATTGTTTCATCATTTAGCTCAAGAGATGAGTCATTTGAGTTTTTCTCGATGCTAAATTGGTTAAAAATAGAACGTTGAACTGTTGAGTTACTTTATGGGGTAGAGGAAAGCTTAAGTAAAAATATAAAATACGAGGGGTTGCCTTTGAGGTTTTGTGAAAATATTAGGGCCTTTTTGTTTTTTTTTTTTAAATGGCTCTTTGGATAATTGGCTAAAATGGAGAGATTTTGAGGAGATATGGGGCCCAGGGAGGTGGGGCTTGGACATGATGATGGAAGGCAGGATAACGCGTGAAAGTGAGCCTTCAGACACCAAGTTGATCATGAAATCATTGCCATCTGGACTCGTCTTCTCAAACGAACGAGAGTGGGATATCAATCATAGCTGCTTCTTCTAGTTGTTTTGCCTCGACTTGGAGAAATCATTTACATGAGAATACATTGGACGGCTTGCAGAGTTTCATGAGTGCTTCTTTTCTAACTTCCAACTGGAACGAGTCTCCCACATGCTTTTTGACTTGCACCCAGCTCAGCTCAGTTGACTTTCTTGTTTTAACTTCTTTGTTCGTATGTCTTTTTTTCTTTTTTCTTTCAAAAGAACTGGTCCAGTCATAAATGGTCACTAGGTCAATGATGAGAGCCTAAAATATACCATTTAGGCCCCTCAATTTAGACTTTGATATACATTCCAATGCATTTAACTAGTCTAATTATGATATGTTTATGTTTACAGGTTTCCTAGGAGCTTTGAGAAGAAATTAGCGCAAAATAGAGAAAATGGAAAAAATCCAGAAAATACGGAAATGTCCCAGAAGTTCTGCCTCTAGGCGTCCGTACGCCCGGAGACAGAAAAGGCCACCCAGATACTGTTGTCTGGCATCCGGACGCCCAGTTCCTGGCGTCCGGATGCCCGACCTGGGTGAAGACTCCGCCTCCAGCGCGTTTTGACGAGGTTTTTCATCCTAAAACCTATAAATAAAAGGGCAAACTCATTTTAGCATGGATGGACATCATGGGAGAAGGTCTGGAGAAAGGTTTTGGAGCTTTGGGAAGAGCGTCAATGGAGATTTCGTCAGAGATTCTTCACCAACCTCTCGCCATGAGTAACTAAATCTTTATCTTAGGGTTGTGATGAAGCCCTAATCTTGTGTATATGGTGATGTATAGGTTCTAGGGTTTTCCTTTAAATGCTTTTGGTTATATGACAATGATGTTATCCATTGATTGGATTTGATTTCTTTAATGCAATATCTCTTTCTTTGGTATTTTAATCCTGTAGATTTGAATACTATGTCATATAACAGTGCTTAAATGTATGTGTTGTTAGATCTAGGATAATCTATGTCATAGAAATAGGGTTATGCCCTGGTCTACATCCACATCATTTATTTGTTGACTCTGTGAAGGTTTGTAACCAGAACGAGTTTTTCTAGCATTAATAGTGGAACCCTAGGCCTATACTTGTCATTGTGCGAGGTTAGAGTGGATTCGTACCCTGGGATCTTTTCTCTGAGTGAGTTAAAACATCGTCTTTTACTTTGTTAATTTAGGAATCAAACCCATCAAACCAACATTTCGTTTTCTCATAGGACTAGTTTAGAAATCAATACTTTACTTTCTATTAGGATTAGTTTAGGAATTTAGGAAATAAAGCAACTTAGCATTTTTGTCCCAGTGGATACGACACCCGGTTAACATAGGGATAATTTATATTTGCAACCCTGTTCTACGACGGGTCAAATTTTGGCGCCGTTGCCGAGGACAATTAGCACGGTTGTTTGTTTCTTTTAATTCTAATATTAGTCTCGCATTTTCTAGTTTTATTTTTTTTTTACTTTTTCATCTTTACTCACATCATTTACTATCCTTACTGCAGGATATTGGTTCTAATACAAAATCCTAGAATTTGTGCAGGGATCCAAGAGAGTTCACCAAGGACAAAGTTTTACTCAAAAGAAATCTCTCTTTTCTTCCCAAGGCAAGGTAAGTCCTTGACTTTCTGATTCTGTTTATATAATTGTAGTAAATTTTTTGTGTGCATGCTTGGACGTCGCTCTTGTCATCCAGACTTGGTTTCTTTCGACCAAAATTTTGAACGAGTCCTTAGGAAAATCAGATCATCTAAACACTTAGCTCATTCTTCACACACAAATTCACAGATGTCTGAGGAAAGAAGAGAAGAGGAGGTTCCACCTGGTAACCCACCTCCTCCTCCTCTCAAGGCCTTGAAGGAACATTATACTCCTTCGGAATACGTGTCCCCATCGTGTATTCAGCTGCCTACTGTGCAGGCAGCTCATTATGAAATCAAGCCTAGTACAATCAACCTACTTCCTTCTTTCTATGGCTTGAATAATGAAGATCCATACAATCACATTGATGATTTTCTGGTTATTTGCTCCACTGTGATGATAAACAACTTCAGTAGTGAGGCCCTTAAGATGTTTCTATTCCCATTTTCGCTAAAGGACAAAGCTAAGTATTGGCTGGGTACTTTACCTGCGAATTCCATCACCACTTGGGCCCAATTACAACAAAAAATTTTGAATAAATATTTCTCTGTGGGCAAAATCAATCGGTACAGGAGAGCCATCACCTCCTTCGCCCAAACTGACAATGAACAATTTCATGAGGCGTGGGATCGATTCAAGGATCTGATTAGAAAATCTCATCATCACCAAATTGCTAAGTGGCAATTGGTTCAGTTCTTTTATGATCGGTTGTCTCCCGAATGGTGAAAAATGGTCGTCACCATCAGTGGGGGATCAATTATGTTGAAAAATGAGGACAAGGCATGGGATCTTTTTGAAAATTTAGGTGAGACCTTTCAACACCATGCCTCCACTTCTAGATTGGAGAGCCCAGCAGCCTCCATCGCACAAAAGCCTCGAGGGGTGTTTGAAATTCAACTCCCTAATGAACTTTCCACTCAAGTGGCTGCCTTGACCCAAAAGTTAGATAAACTATTATTTGTGGGTCAGACTCTCCAATCCCCACCATCTCAAGGGGTTTGTACTTTGTGCTCTAGTCCTGCTCATTTTGTGAGCAATTGCCCTGCAGCCTCACAATTCCCTGAATTCGTGCAAGAACAAGTGCATGCTGCACAGGGGTTCACCAAACCAGGTAATGATCCATTTTCGAATACTTTTAACCCGAGATGGCGCAATCACCCCAACTTTTCATGGAAGTCGCCCGGTCAAGGCACTTCATATTCTCAATCGGGAAATGGGCCTAATCTTCCTTTCAATCCTGCGGCCTATCGTTCCCAACAGTCCTACCAGCATCCCAACCCTTAATCACCTCAACGAACTCCATCTTTTGAGGAGACAGTGCTGCAAGAGCTCAAAGAGCTCAAAGCATACACTCAGCTGGTCCATTCCCACTCTTAGTCCATAGCTAAGCTCGAAACCCAGATAGGGCAAATAGCTCATGCTCTTAACAGAAGAGAGGAGGGACGCTTACCTAGCCAACCCACAATTGACCCCAAGAATACTTTTGAGGTGGGTAGTGGCTTGCAACCTCAGGATACCTATCATGAGCAAGCGAACATAGTTGTCACATTACGGAATGGACATGAGATTGAAACCAGGCCGGAGGAGCCTAAGCATGACTTGAGAAAGCCCACAACCCATCCCAAGGGCTCAAGGGCTGAATTGATTTCTACTGGAAAGGAGGTCACCCCTCCCAATTCTTCATCTGACCCGGCTATGGCACCACCATATGTGCCTAAAGCCCCTTTTCCCACTTGTCTTAACACTCCCTCTCCCTTTAGCAAAAAGAAGGCAACCATGGATGAGATGTTAGAGGTGTTCAAGCAGGTCAAGATCAATCTGCCTTTACTAGATGCGATCAAGCAAGTCCCTTCATATACTAAATTTTTGAAAGATTTGTGCACTTAAAAGCGCAAATCTAAATCTCATGTGCCAAAGAAGGTTTTGCTCACCAAGCAAGTGAGCTCGATTATCTATAATGACGCTCCTCCCAAGCTGAAAGATCCTGGCACTCCCACCGTTACTTGTACGATTGGGAGTCACGTTATTGATCATGCATTGTTGGATTTGGGAGCAAGTGTCAATCTTTTGACTTACTCGGTGTATGAGCAAATTGGGCTAGGGGAATTGAAGCCCACTCCGGTTACCTTGCAACTTGCTGATAGATTTGTCAGGATACCCTAGGGAATAATTGAGGATGTTCTGGTCAAGGTCGACAAGTTCTTTTTCCCTGTCGATTTCATCGTCCTTGACACCGAACCAGTGCAGAATTCACGGAAACATACTCCTGTCATTCTTGGTCGGCCCTTTTTGGCCAAGACCAATGCGAACATTAATTGCCGCACTGAAGTTATGGATGTTTCCTTTGGGAATATGAAAGTGCGGCCGAATGCGTTTAGGGCCTCTCATCAACCTCCAGACCAGGATGAATGCTTTGCAGTGGATGTTGTTGATGAGCTTGTGGAAAACGATCTTCACCCTGAGGATATCTTACCGGTTATCATTGCTCCTGATCTAGCTGATGGTCAGGAAGCTCAAATTCTGGAGGTATGGCACAAGCACAAGAGTGCACTCGGAAGTTCAAATGTCGATTTGAAAGACATTAATCCCTCCATCTGCCTACCCCATATTCCTTACATTGATGATTTTTCACTTTCTCGGGGAATGCAGCAGTTTTTAGTTCCTAACCTGGAGGAGGTAGACATGAAGGAAGTGCTGAATCATGTCTTTTTGCAGGTTTGGTTTGAGTTTCGTAGGTTTTCTTTGTTATTGTTTATTGTGCTTGCCACTAACATTCCGCGGTACTTTGGTTTGAGTTGGGGGGTGTCCTCCCCGTTTTCCTCCTTTCCACATTTTGTTAGGCAGTACCCAGGTGATATCCCTCCTTTTACTTTACTTTCCTTGTCTTTTATCTTTGCTTTTGTGCTTCACGTTGTGGACAATGTTAGGTTTAATTGGGGGGTGGGGTATTAAGCTTTAGGTGACTCTTAGTAGTTTTTGTTTTTGTTATTTTCCTTGAGCTTTAGGTTAAAAAAAAAAAAAAATTTTGTTTAGCTTTTTGGGGGATTTCTGAAAGGATTTTTATGAAACAAAGATACCTTGATTTTTGGGCCTTTTTTGTAAGGAAAAAGAGGAAAAGGGTTCACTATCTTGTTTTAAGAAAGAGTTTTTGAGAAATTGTTGAATGGTTGATCTATCACTTAATACGTATTTTATAGAATTCTCTTTGAAATGTGAAGCTATGAGTTCCATTCCTGTGAGAGCCATAGAATAAGTATGATGGGAACTCAACCCTCGGTCATACAGTGTCTTGGTTCAACTGAGTGGATTTATCCACAAATCGGTAAATTAATTCGGGCATATGGAAAGGGCTGCCTATTGTTGGGGACCGAGTTAAAAAAAAATAAAATAAAAAAGAAAATAAAAAAAAAACATTTTGTGACTAGTTTGGGTTCGTAGCCTTTTTTACTCGAGCCAATAAGCCCATAGGGGTATTACCATACCTAGTGCCCTAAAGACAATTGTTTTGGGAGTCATTGGCCGAATGCTCATTACATGGGTTGATTAGAAAGCTTAAGGGACCCAAGCATTGCACAGTCACGCGTTTATTCTCTTAAAAAAAAAAGAAAAAAAGAAAAATAAAAAGAGGATCCAAATAGTGTTGTTCCGGCCTTTGACAAATAATAGTGCGAAAGCCACCATCAATGCTTTGGGAGGAATCATGTTATCTTTCACTGAGGTTAGGTGGCCCAAAATCTGAAAAGAAAACGAAAAGAGGTGTTTTCAAGGGAATTCGTAGTGGATCGTTTTATGCTTTCATGCTTCTATATATACACAATTTTCACCGTGCACGATCAATTGTTCTAGCATGATCTTGAGAATTTCTCACCAACAGATAGGATTTGTGAACCAACTTTGTGATGTGTGTTGAAAACCCCATGATTAAGAATATCCGATGTTCGTAGGTATAATTTCTAGAAATACCCCCTGTTGTTTTTGAGCTTTACGAATTTTGTGGGTAGATTCACTGCAAACCCTTACAAGACTATAACTCGTCTTGTAGGGGGAACTTAGAGGTTTAAAGGCTTGCTGCACATGCTAAGTGCAGCTGTGCTCCCTACGAAAGTGGCCTTAGTTAGTATTTCATTTTGTCTTAGCTTTGCTCGAGGTCTAGCAAAGTGTAAGTTAGGGGGTGTGATGAGAGCCTAAAATGTACCATTTAGGCCCCTCAATTTAGACTTTCGTATACATTCCGATGCGTTTAACTAGTCTAGTTATGATATTTTTATGTTTACAGGTTCCCTAGGAGCTTTGAGAAGAAATTAGCGCAAAATAGAGAAAATGGCAAAAATCCAGAAAATACGGAAATGTCCCAGAGGTTCTGCCTCCGGGCGTCCGGACGCCTAGAGACAGAAAAGGCCGCCCAGATACTATTGTCTGGCGTCCGGACGCCCAGTTCCTGGCTTCCGGATGCCCGACCCGGGTGAAGACTCCACCTCCAGCGCGTTTTGACGAGGTTTTTCGTCCCAAAACCTATAAATAAAAGGGGAAACTCGTTTTAGCATGGATGGACATCTTGGGAGAAGGTCTGGAGCAAGGTTTTGGATCTTTGGGAAGAGCGTCAATGGGGATTTTGTCAGAGATTCTTTGTCAACCTCTCGCCATGAGTAACTAAATCTTTATCTTAGAGCTGCGATGAAGCCCTAATCTTGTGTATATGGTTATGTATAGGTTCTAGGGTTTTCATTTAAATGCTTTTGGTTATATGACAACGATGTTATCCATTGATTGGATTTTATTTCTTTAATGCAATATCTCTTTCTTTGGTATTTTAATCTTGTAGATTTGAATACTATGTCATATAATGGTGCTTGAATGTATGTGTTGTTAGATCTAGGATAATCTATGCCATAGAGATAGGTTATGCCCTAGTCTACATCCACATCCTTTATTTGTTGACTCTGTGAAGGTTTATAACCAAAACGAGTCTTTCTAGCATTAATAGTGGAACCCTAGGCCTATTCTTGCCATTGTGCGAGGTTAGAGTGGATTCGTACCCTGGGTTCTTTTCTCTGAGTGAATTAAAACATTGTCTTTTACTTTGTTAATTTAGGAATCAAACCCATCAAACCAACACTTCGTTTTCTCATAGGACTAGTTTAGAAATTAATACTTTGCTTTCTATTAGGATTAGTTTAGGAATTTAGGAAACAACGCAACCTAGCCTTTTTGTCCCAGTGGATATGACACCCGGTTAACATCGGGATAATTTATATTTGCAACCCTGTTCTACGATGGGTCAGTGCACTTATAGGAGAGTCGGCTCAACCAAATCAAGTTAAATTGTTGAACCGATCGACATCTAATGCATGCATCACATCCCTGATGGGGACACATATACACAACCCCCACCCTTCAAGACGGGCCCAAACCGTATAAAGTTCAATTCAATTCAGTTGGATTGGGTACATGAAATTTTGAGTTTGATTACTTTTAAGGCTAACCTGAACTGTATCCAACTTGAATGTCCTCTTCAAAATCTGGGCCTGAACACAACTCGAATAGAAACAAGGGTTCGAGTCATGCAGACACAGTTTGGGTATGGCTAACCCAAGTTGCATCCTTGCCCTCCGATGAACAGAGTTTGGTTGACTCAAAGCTTGATGGGTCGTGTTACTTGAATAGCTCGTGAAGGTTCACACTCATTTCTAGTTATTCTCCCTTAAACTTTTTGTATATACCCCTTAAGGTTTATAGGATTTGTAAATAGGCCCATGAGGTTTTAGTATTTGTAAATAAGGCATTGCATTTTCACTTTAATACCTTCCATGTCCCCAAAATCAATAGTTTTTCGACCACCATAGGTTTTTAGAGCGAAATGACACTTTTTTCCATCTCTTTTGTCTTTACATGCATAATTTTAAAAGCTTGGACTCACTATTTTTTTTTTATAAAGCATGTGACATTAACAATTGCTTAGTGGGAGAGAATAACCTTGTATAAATTTTTTTTTTTTTTATCAATACAGGGCTCATTTAAGTAAATCCGAATTAATCTTGATGACAACCAACACATGTACTTATAACCAATTATGATTTATCCAATCTATACATAACTTTTTATTGAATTGATGAAAGTCCCAAAATACATGATTATGCTTCATGTGTAAGGGTAAAAGCAAGATTAGGGAAACGGGCAAATGTAAAAAAAAAAAAAAAATTACCTTTTAGGATTTATGAAGTGGGGCGTTTGGCTATATGTAAAAGAAATATTGGGGGAAGAGGCAAATGCAAAAAAAAATAATATATATATATATATATTAAATTTTAGCATTTGCAGGGGGAGGGGGCAGAATTTAAACTTTTCTCAGATATGGATAGGGGCTTCAGTCCCTAGGCCCATGTACCCGGGTCCACCCTTTGTCTTGTGTATGAGAGAGTTATTAAGAGAAACCATTGAGACTTTAGATAAAATAATTTCATTTTTGCAAATAATAATATTCTCATTTTTGTTTAATGGATGTAAGGGCAAAGTTGTCATTTATATAAAATCCCAACACAAATCTCATGTGGTTGCCCATTCTTGTTCGGAGTATTGATTTTTGGGACATATAAGGTATTTAAAAAAAGCAAGGCCTATTTACAAATACTAAAACCTCATAAGCCTATTTATAAATCCTACAAATCTTAGGGAGGTATATACAAAAAGCACTTTTCCCTTTTATTAGAAGACTCATGTAACTCAACCAGTGTTGAGACTATTTTGAAATAACAAAAACGAAACTATGAAGATTTGAGGGATGGACCATATTTTTAGGGCTGTCAGCTAGATTTAGGTTGGATTTCTATGGCCTAGAGTCTGGGTCCCATAAAGATTGAGATTTTGACATAGATCCTAGCTAGATCCTAGATCCTATGTCTAACCTGTCTGAAAAAAGGATATGGGATCTTTCGAGTCCGACCGTTGTTTACCGCAAACTAAATAAATAAATAAATAAAATCTCCCTTTTAATCTGACTGATTCTTGTTCAAGCTGATTGAAGGTCAGTTTCCAGTAAAAAAAAAAATGCCCTTCAAATAAACAAGATTTTCTCTTATGTGGAGATTCCACGTGTGATCCAGCTCTATAGGGCTCATTGAACCCACCTCGCACAACCATTTTCCACTCCAGACACCCTAGCCCTTTCAAGTAATATGTCACTAGGCCGAATTTGACTTCCTTCTTGCTTTTACTTATTGTTGGATTGAATCTTGAAAATTTTATACTTAAATGACGGGTAAACATAGAGGTTATTAAGTCAATGGTTGTGATACCCTAATGGGGCTGATTTCTCATCACTCTCATTTTTTATGAGTTCTTTCCATCACCCCTAACCCTGTGGACAGGCATGCATCTAGGTGCTCCAAACAGCTATACCACATATAAGTAATTAACCTAACAAAAGTTTCCTACAGTGTGTGTATTCAAGTCTCTGTATAAATAGAATCCATGTCCCTGGAGCCTGATTGTCGAACTCGAGCTCATCTTGGGCCATGGCCATTGATGGCCCTGCCTAGATTGAGTGAAACTCATAAATTACATACCACAAGCCTAAACATAAATGTATAGATGAATTTGTTAAATCATTTTAATACTAAGGAGGATTATGCAATTTACATTAGGGCCTGTTTGGACAGGCAAAAAATATATTAGAGTGAAGTTAAATGGGTTCTAACAGTCTACTTCAACTCTACCCCGTTTAGATGAGTCTTGCTCGATAGATGAAGTAATGTTGTGAGCCACATGTACTCCATTTCACTTCAACTCTAAATGCTTTCATTTCCTTGAGTAAAAGTGGATTCTACTCCAAACTTTAATTTCAAAATAAGCATCCAAATAGAGTGAAGTAAAGTACTCTAATTTAACTTCAACTTACTTCTCTTCACTCCACTCCACATGTGAAATCTACTTCATTTTACTCCACTCCTCATTTATAGGGTCTATTTGGATAAATGAGGAGTGGAGTAAAATGAAGTGGATCTCAAATGTGGAGTGGGGTGAAGAAAAGTAGGTTGAAGTTAAAGTAGAGTACTTCACTTCACTTCATTTGGATGCTTATTTTGAAGTTAAGGTTTGGAGTAGAATCCACTTTTACTCAAGAAAATGGAAGTATTTAGAGTTGAAGTGAAGTGGAGTGTATGTGGCTCATAACATTACTTCATCTATCGGGCAAGACTCGTCCAAACGGGGTAGAGTTGAAATTTTAGACAGTTAGGGCCCATTTAACTTCACTCTACTCTATTTTTTGCCTATCCAAGCAGACCCTTAGGGATACTCGTTTTCATAAAAAGGGAAAGAAATAAACAAATAATATTCGATGCCAACCCACTCGCGAGCGGTGGTTAGACACTGCCATCATGAAGGGGAATACTAGGGTTGAAATCCCAGTATCTACCTTAAAAGGAAGAAGCTTTTGGCTAGAGAATGATACATTGTATTGCAGAACTTGAAGTCATGCATCAGAAAAAGAAAATGATAGATTCACATGAGACATGGTGTTGGATATTTTAAAGTTTTGATATGTATGAAAAGGTATTTTGAAGGGAGTATTTTGGCTTCTCAGTTTTTACAAAACTATTTTCTCTTATTAGGTTTAATTAACATCAGCAAACTCGTTGAAGTTGACTAGAGAGACAGTAAAGATGATTGGACACTAATGAGCTCCCAGCTATCACCTTTTTTCAGAATGAGTCACATTACATGCTATAGCTAGGGTCATGTAACTTGTATAATATTTATTGCAAACCTTAGTAGTCATGTCTTGGAGTTGGTTGGCAAATCAGGTCTTCATCTGACTGACTCGGTTTCACCCTAGGTCAAACCGGGTCGTCAAGGTGTGAACTATGGACATGGGTTTCTTCCACCAGTATTGGCCAGTGGTTTTGGGCATTAGCTGGGCTTATTCTTTTTTGGACAAATGTGTAAATAAGCTGGCGCGGCGTGGCCCTATTATCTTTCAAAGCCCATCTCGTCCCTTTACTCGACTCAACATATTTAGCATATTTAAGGGCATTAATAAAATTTGAAAGCAATCGGAGCCTTGGGCTTTGAAGAAAGTAGGCGGGCTCATGTTCTGAAGATCAATAAAGCCTGGTAACAGTTTCAAGACTTTTATGCACAGCCCAAATTAGATAGATCATTCTTTCTATGATCTGGCCTACGTATGAGAATGCAGGCTTGGGCAGTTATTTTTGTCAAAAGGATGGGTTCGGGTTATGGGTTAGAAAGCCAGTTTTCTTCGGGCCTGGGTCTGTGTCATATATATAATCTGAGAGGGTCCTGGGTTTGTATAAGCCTAACCTAACCTGTACTCCTAATGCAATTTGCAGAATAGATGGTGAGGTCTACATGTTCAATATTAGACCCACCTGTTCTTCGTAGATGGATCATCGACATGGAGGGAAGTTTAGAATATTTAAAATGCCAATGCTCCAAGTTTTTGTTTTCAGGTCTGGATCCTATTGAGCATGGATTGCTCACTGTCTGGATCTAAGCCCAAGCCCAAATGTACAAGGATTTTACCATCCTAAGTCCTAATCATCTTTTTACCCAAAAAAAAAGTCCTAATCATCTATTGCAAGGAATTTGAGGGAAGTAAGGGCCTCTTTGTTTCAGGTAATTAAATTGCTAGGATTTCTAAGACTTGTTTTTCCTTAACTGCTTTTAAAAATGGGAAAACAAAGGTGAATATCTAAAGAGCCATCAAATAATCTCCCCCTTAATAGAAAACAAATCAAGGGAAGGTTGAAAATGAATACCTAGCCTGATCATCTTATGAAAGCCCAAGGTCCCATTTACATCTCTACCTTATATTCTTCACCCTTCACATCTTTAATGATCATTTGTTGGAGCAACCATGCAAATAGGGGGGTGGTCAAGGGCAGGCCAGCCCTGGTCCAACCCAGGCCTAGCCTGCTTTGGGCCAGGCTTGGGTTAGTGATCCCAGATAGTGGGCCCTGCCCAAATAAGGAATACATGTAGTTTATATTGATTTACCCAAACAAGTAATTAAAAAGCCCAAAAGGGTGATGAAAGTCTGGCCTAGCCCAGCCCTATTGACTAAATGGAAGGACTCGGGCATGGCAATTAAGGTGGTGTCGGGCTAGGACTGGATGTGGGCCCGTGTTTCTAAACGCAGGTGAGGCTTGGACACGCCTCAGCCCAGCCCAGGCCATGAACACCCCTACATGCAGACAAACAGCCCTTAGAGGGCCTTTTTATGTTCATGAGAAGGAGATATTTTTAGATGTTGAAATAGATCCGATACAAAATAATGTTGTCTATATGTAACATAGTTTTTCTGCCCCAGCGGGTATGACTAATCACATCTAACTTTCCACATTGAAAACTCGACAAAACCTCCCCAAGGATTGATCCGGGATCCACAAAGCAATGCCCATGCTTAATATTCTGCTTCATGGCCGGGGCTTCATTGTATCAGCTTGAGACATGAGTGCATCCCTCTATCTTGGTCATCATGCCCTATGATTCTGTGAGCCGACACGGCCATCTCATGCATTGGAATGAAATTATTGAAGGGTGAAGGATGTAAGTTGGAGATTTATGTCGGTCCTCTTTTCTTCAAGGTATACCTCTTTAGACATACAAATGAGAGTTCATTAAAATTAATACATCCGAATTTGTGGTGAAATGAGCTCATCCAGAGGATTACTAAAGATGTGAATGGGGAAGGATGTAAGCTGGAGATTTAGATAGAACCATCTTTGTCCAATGTGTTGAATTACTAGGACGTGGCTCGGTATTAACTCCCCATCTTGTTTTTAACTTTATTTTTCAAAGAGAAAAGGTTATTTATGCTCATTTTCTTAAACTCACATTTAACTTTTATTTTTAACCACTTATGGCATGAATTCTATGGATTCAAAACCTATGTATTCCAATGCAAACAAATAAACCGTAAATGCATAATTAAGGAAAACAGTCAAGGGGACACCTCTTGACTGTTGACTCCCAAGTCGACATCCGCTGCAGTATATCCGCTAGACATCATGGCCAGGATGTCGACCAGGTACACATGAAATCTGGGACATTTACCTGGTAGGCAGTACCCTGTTTCTTGAAATTCCACAGTGTGTCCGGTCAACCTCCTGGCCTAGATGTTGACTGGGTATGTCCGGTCAACTTCCTGGCCTAGATGTTGACTGGGTACATTGGATTTCTGAGACAAAGAGTCAATCCAGTCCTCAGTTGAATCCATGAAATCCTTGTATTCGGTCGACACCCAACACGGGCCAGTCGATCGGGTACATCAGATTTTTGGGACTGTGAGAGAATTCAACAGCCGGTTAAATCTCTGGAATCCCTTTGTATTCGGTCGACTCCCTGCAGGGCTGGTCGACAGGGTACACTACAAGTCTAGATTTCTAGAATTTTGGAACATCATCCATCCAACACAATTTCCATCAAAATCACATCCAATCTCGATCATTCATCATAGAAACATATAAGAACACCAAATACACTTCAATCCTCATCAAATCATCCACAATTAGGCCATTGATCTTCCAAATGAGAAATCTCATCCATCAATGGCCAAAAACCATGAAAACAAGCTCAAAAGGTATATCTAAGTAATCAATTATCAACTGAATTCAAAATCAAGAATCATAAGAAGGAAAACATGCATTCTACGCTAAATAGGTATATTGTACTTGCCTCTAATCCAATAACAATGAAAATGATTAAAAGAAGAGAAAAATCAAGCTCCAAGAACAAATCCAAGCTTCTAAGGTCTTCCAGTCACTAAATCAATCCCAAAATCCAGATCTAAAGAGATATCTAACACCTAATCCCAAAACCACAAGAGAATTGCAATAAGGAAAGGAGTCTAGAGAGAGAAAGAGAGATTCCAAGGGAAATTGAACTAGAAGAAGAGAAATACTTTGGTTCATAGAGAGATGAGAGATCTGTAAGATAGAAGAACTTCTTAGAAGAGATGGTAGTTGAAACCTATAGATAATCTCCTTCTTCTTCTTGCTAGGAATTTAGATTGAGGGTTCCCAGAGAGAGAAAGGGAGGGAAATGAGAGAATTGGAGGAAAAATGAGGGAGAAGAGAGAAAAGAGAGGAAATGAGAGATGAGAGCATGGGGCTCGTTTGGCATGAGGGAGGGTAGTTTTATAGTTTGTGTTGGGAAACCAATTACTAAAATGTCCTTCCTAGTTTAATAGAAAATGAAGATAAGTACATGGGTATTTGGGCCATTTTTAGGAAAATTAGAATATTCTCAAGTGGAAGCCCCTCCTTTTAGTTCTAATTACTAACTAGGGCTTCTAACTAACTAACAAACTCCTACAATTACAATAGACACCCTATAGAACCTATGAAACACAAAACAAGGCTATTTTTAGAAATAAGCTAAGAGCCTAAGAAAATACCTACCTATCCTTACTAATCCCTACTAATTAGCATAATTAGATAACACATACTATAAATAATAATATTCAAATCAAAATGAGGGTCCACAAGGGCTGGGGCCTCACACTCTTGGCATGGTAGTGGGATGCAAGCATAGTCATCAATTCTGTTTCGGTTGCCATTTCGGTTTGACCTTGCAGTATAATGTTTTGGCATTCCGGTCAATTCTGATATTCTGTTCCTGAAGACACACCATTGAAAAATGAAAAAAAATTATATAAAAAATACCTAAAATTGAATAAAATATTTGAATGCTAAAATAATATTAAAAATGCATACTTAGATCCTAATATTAAATTACACATCACAACTGACCATTTTCTAGTTTTCACTCCATATGAATGGAATTATGAAACCTTTCCTGAAATGGGGTGGAATTAGTCCGGAATCGGGATCGGGATTGTAACCGAAACAACTGGAATGGATCGGAATTGGGACCGAAAAGTTTTAGGGGGGTCATTTGTCAGAACGCGAATTGACAACTATGGTTGCAAGTCATCATGAGTAGTAGAAATGCTTCATACAAGGAACACAGAGATCAAGTGGGATGAAGGACTGAACAGGCATGCAGAACATACGTGAGCGATGATAATTGTAACAATGCTAATGTCGAGTAATGATCCAAGTGACTAACAAAATAACACATATTTCTGAATATAAACAATCATAAGCGTATGAATGATACAGTGGCACCTTCTATATGTGGCAAAAAGTTGATTTTCACTTACCTACAACTACTCACTTATCTTGAAAAGGACCACACTTACTTATGAGTGCGCATTTCTTCTTAATAAAGGAGAAAAAAGTCCTCTTTAGGTAGTTTATTTTTGGATCTCAGTTTCTAATTTTTATTTTCTGTATATCCAGAACTCAAATTGGGCCTCAATATATAGACTTTCAATACAACCCAATTGCTAGGGTCACATCTATTTGAACGGGCCCAAAGGTCACAACTATTGAAGCCAACAGTCAAAACTACCCAATAGCTAAAAAAAACCACCACATTCAAATTTGAATTTTGTAAGACATAAAGAGACTTTTTATTTGGGGTGTCTCATGCCAAAAGAGTTCATAAGGATTTAGAAAATACACAACAAAACTAAATAAATAAGGAGTTTCCTTATTTTTTCAGCCCAAAATTATTTTCAATCAGTGATGCTTTTAAAAATCTACAGATCAGACATTAGAATGACGTAGGAGAAGACATGAGACACAAGGAAGTAGTCATCGGTTTTGAGGGCAGCTTATATCCAGTTACACCAGGGTCCACCTTAAGAAAAAATACATATAAAACATGTTTTTATAGCATATTTTATATTTTTTAAAAATGTGTTCGATTGATACAAGATTATGGTGCTTTATTGGGTTATAGCCAATTACCTGTCCAACCACAGAGGAATGTGTGATTCTGACATGTATTAAACGAGTTATAGATCGTTAAAATGATAGGGTTTTGGGTTGATTCCTAATTTAGTAGTTTTAATTACTCTTAATGTTAAGAGTCCATATGCCAAGTCTCTATTTATTGGAGAGTCCAATGTGATTGAGAAAGTTGCAAGTGAGTCTTATATACGAATCACGTTCAATTTTAATGAAATAGTTAGGGGTTGTTTCTCTACATTGATTTATGTGAGTAAATGATTCACATGTGTAATGGTTACACATCATGACGTTTGTTTGTGCTTAGTTTGGCATGTGATGCACAAATAAGGTGTGAAAATGGTGTACAAGTAATGCGATTTTCAAACCCAAAGAGGTGTGAACTCTCTTTTATGTCTCACTTGCAAAAGGGCTCTGGTACACACTTTACACGCAATTGCATCTTGATTATTCAATTGGTAACGGGATCAAATCTAACCAATCACTTTTATTTTTCCATTCACGTAGATGTATGCATAAAAATAAAACTAGTGCAGATGAAAAAGAAGAAATGTGTGTGCATATGGCAGTTCTATTTCAACAACCAAAGACCTGGGCTTTACACTAAGCTTCTGGTTTGTCCGTTTCTCGGACTGCTAGTACCCCTGTTACAGAGATATTACGGACGCTGATCGTTCTCCTAAGAGAGGAAAGAGAAGCCAACTGAGGTTTTACTTGTGTCTTCTATTCCTCCTCTAGATGAGATTTACTACGTGATTCTCCTTTCCTTTCCACACTTGCCTCTCTCTCAGGATTATCGTATTTTCTTTTATAGGCCGTCTCATACGTGTCAGGCCTGCTTTCGTTCCTCTTGCCTCTGTCCCTCCACCTTTGTCGATTGACGGAGGCAGGTACCGTAGAGGCCGAAGACCTACCTAATCCCTTTGTGATGGTCTATTCCTCTGCCTTTATGAAGGTTCCCCATGGTTCGGACCAGTGATGGTCCTTTGTCTTTTTTACGTGTCTACAGTAGACCCATATTTGTAATTAAAACCACTCAGTTTGTGTATTGAACTAATAAATCCCAAGACCTTTAAGTTGATTATCTTAATCATCATAGATTTCAAGTAATTTGTGGAAAATATAAAAAGTTTCAATCTATAGATCTAATTTTTTGCAATTTTTGTGGGCCCCCAATTCATGATCCAAACCGTTGAATATTCTCATTTTAATGATGAGCATTAAGACTTAGTTTCATATCTTAGGTCTTTATTTTCTTTAGAGATTTGTGAAAAGCATAAAACGCACCCAAACACATAAAAAACCAATGGATATACTCATCTACTTATCTGAAAAAGGTGATTTTGACAAATATGGTACTGTATTTCACATGTAGAACATTTACATATGTTAAAAACCATTTTCCTATATCATGTGTAAAAGGCAAACGAACCCTAAGGGTATGTTTGTTTTGCATTTAATACATACGGTTTGATTACATTGTATTTATTCCACAAGTAGTTAAAAATGAAGATCAAAAGCGAATTTTCAAAAAATAACTGTCAAATAACCTTTCCTTCTAGGGAATTAGAATGAAATGAAATAGAACCACTCCAGTAATTTAGCTTTCATTTATTTTTTATTATATTTTCCTAAAAGGAAATGTCATTTGATGCTCATATCTTTAATTCACTTATGTGTTAGGGCCATAGTCATATATGCATGCCTACCATTTGACTGTCAATTGTATGTCAAGTAGTTCAAGACCTTGCCTTTTAGTGTCTCTCTAGGAAGATCATGTTCAAATGCATAGTTCCAAGTCTTGGAAGGCGACTCATCAAGGAAGAACTCCATGTGTGTGTCAACCTACTTAGGTAAATGGGACCCCAAACTAACCTAGAAATGACCCCCTAAGACCCTTAGACTAAATGGTAATTAAATTCAATAGGGTTTAACTTGCAATTTTTAGCATTATATATGGCTCAATTCGGTGCAGGAGGTTGGCTAACCGCAAGGTTTTTCGGTCAACTTGCGATTGCTTTTCCAAAAGCTAAACTCCTGAAATTTTCCCTGTTTTTTGTTAGCTTACGGTTAGCTCACGACTAGTCATAAGTACCATATGGCTAGCCATGAGCTTGCTATAGAACAAAATGCCAGTTGTGACAAGAAGTCAAACTAGCCCTTTTTCTATCCATCAGGGGTTGCGGTTAACTGAAAATTGATGTAGGCTAGCCCCCAACTAGCCGTTGGAGAGCCTTCTATATATACTCAATGTCATTCCAATGGCAACATTTGGATTTTTGAGACCTCTTTCCCGCACACTGTGCCATCATAGTTAAACCATCTTAGAGCTTTCAAAACCCAATTCCACACACTTACGCTCTAATTAGGCATACTTAAGAGCATTTAAAACTCTATTAAAATGAGTTCAATGGAATCACTATTCTAGAGACCTTAAGCCTTCAAATTAAACATCTTCTTCCTTGGACTTAGGGCTTGCTTGGCGACTCTTATTGGTCTTAAGTAGATCTTAATGAAAAAATTCTATTTCAAATGGATCCTATTTGAAATAGATGTTCTTGAAACAATGCGTTTGGTAACACAATATAATTGATTGAAATAGATTTTTTAAATCCAACCATAAATGATTTTTCTTTAATTTCTCCGTATCCACAAGGAATCTGAGGCTAATTTTTTATACCATGGATGACTAAGTATTATCAAGAGAACGGACGGTTTGAATTATGAAATAGGAGCCCACAAATTTCAGAATAATTGACTAAATAGTCCACGCTTTTTCACAAGTTTCTCAAGGTCCGTGATAGATCAACGGTTCAAATTTGATCTTATACTCATTCTTTAACTACCCCAGATATCCTACCGTTTTGATGGTGACTTATTGGTCCAGAATTCAAGGAAAAACAAAAAACACGGACTATCCAATTTCTACTTTCTTCTATAATGATTTTCACATGTGCAATCCAATGGTGCCACGATTTTTCGCATTTCCTTGATCTATGGACCTCATTAGAGCTAAAAAATGAGCTCATATCCATTTCAATCTTCCAAATAATTTGAACTGCTTGGATTGTGATTAGGGAGCCCACAATTTTCAGAATATTACATCACATGGCTCACGATTTGTTGCACATATCTCGGGATCTGAGAATGATCAACGGCTGGAATTCGGATAGGTGGTCATAATTGACCTTCTACACATTTTTAACGGTCTGGATCATGGTCGTGGTCCCATAAGTGTAACAAAATTGAAAAAGCAGACTACCCTATGAGGACATCCGATTCACTATAGTGCAGGGAGTCTGTCCGCTTAAGTCTAAAACGTCTGTTTGAAATCAGCCTACTTTGTTGACTACATGAAAAAGACATGTAATGTCTCAAATCCATTCCAAATAGGCACAGTAAAAGTGGTTCCCAAACGGTCTAAAGGATGTTTGAAAATGGTTTAAGACAATAAGATGAAAATTTATGAGACGCCAAACGCCACCTTAGACTCCCTACTCTCTTTGTTGTGCACATCTTGGAGCATCGTCATCACCAAGGAGCAAAGCAAGGAGTCAAGAGCTCGGAGCTTCGGATTCAAGCATCAAAGAGGATCCTCGAGACTTAGTTGAGGAGGCAAGTGTTCTTTGTTTCTATTTGTAAATCAAGATTGTAAAGTGAATTAGATCTTTGTGACTGAACCACTATAAAAACTAGAAGTGAGTGGACTAGATCTTTGTGGTTGAACCACCATATCAAAAAGATTTGGTAGTGTATGTGATAAGAGATTACCTATGTGGTTTGCCTCCATATAGTGGAACCTCTTGAGAAGTGGATGTAGGTCTAGGACCACATAGGTAACTCTCCAAATATCGAAATGCTTTTTGGCTAATAGATCCTTTTCATTCTCATATATTCAACTTTCAAAACATTCAAAGGTCGTTGAGCATTTGTGAATTTAGGTGGGGAACAACATTTGGGGAATTTTAATATCCTTTGGGCAAGAACTCCCAAATATCCTCTAATCATGCCCTTATAATTTATGCACTTTTGGGCCAACTCCCCCTAAGATAAACCCTTTGATATTAGCTAGGGAAAAAAATCTTTGGTTTTTGCCATAAAATTGATCTTAAATCATCCCATGCACTTTTGGACTGAAATCACTCAACATTTCATCCCCCTCATACTTTCAACCAATACTAGGACCTAAGCCCTTAAGAAACCAAAAATCCTTAAATTTAAATTACCTAACCAAATAAAAGCCTCAGTTTTTGTAATTTGTTCCTCATCAAAACTCTTTAGCTTTTTGCTTAAGATAGACATAGCCATTACCTTTATAAAAACCCTATTCTTTCTTTCAAAAAACCAAACAATCTAAACTATAAGTCTTGATTCAAATTCACTACTTCAAAAATTCTGGAAATGAGATTTTTTATGAGATTTTGCTATATTATCTCCTACCTTAGAATATAATCTATTCACTTCAAAAGGAGGTGTTTGGATAACTTAGACAGTATCTCATATCTCACTTTCTTTTAAAAAACCTTCATATTGGATTATTCCAAGATATGGTGTATAAAATAATCTTTTATTAAAAGACATTTCCTAAATACGAATGGAGAGTTTTAGTGAAAGCCATTGGAGAGTTCATGAGCAATCATTACCTATAATGGCTTACTATAAGTTTTAACATTAATAATTCTTATAGGAGTGCAACTATGACCCAAATATTAGATTGGTCTCACAGCGCTTACAAATGTAATGTGGGGTACTATAGTCATATCATAATTACATAGCCCTTGTTAATCATCAATATTAGTCCTACAAATGTCACACCGGGGACTTTCATTGTGATTACCAACATACCTAGGGTCCCATAGTACCAAAATTAGTCAGGTCTCATACAAATTATCAAGAATGAATTGTGTGATTGCAATTATCAGTTTGCCATCATAAAATACGTCCACTATTTGATAGTTTTCTAGTGTTAATATGATTATCAACATCAAATGGGTCCCACAATAACTTCTCATTGGTGGATTCATCAATGATGTCTAACATTAGATAAGGTTTAAAAAAAAAAAAAAAAAAAAAAAAAAAAAAAAAAAAAAAAAAACTAGATAGGGCCATTTGTGATAATCACCATTACATGTATCATGGTATAATTACCAACATTTAGTTGAGCCACCTTTATTTATTAACATTGCTTGGATCTCGTGGTTTTATCATTTAATCATGTAATTTCTTAACAATAGATGTGTCCCACTTTGATTATTAACAAATCTGATTACTAATCAGTGGGTCAAGGACTTGGTCAATTGATTTCTTTCTCTCCGTTTCTTGTTCAGTATGTGATCCTGTGAGTTTTTTTTTTTTTTTTTTTTTAATAAATTGCCAAACACTTTAGATGTATATTGAAACTTTTGAAAACTGTCAAACACCACACGTGAAACAATTTAATAATATGACAATATCTTGTTCTATGATAATGACATCTTACAATATTAATTTATTGATATTATATTATGCAATTATCCAAACACCACCTAAACATTGATTGTTTCCTTTAAAGAACTCAAATCAACACTACTCTACCCAAGAATAAACCTTAGGCTATCTCTCATCCAATTAACAAAAGACCTAATCTAAGCAGTTTATATACTCTTTCATGTACTTGTGAGAACACCATCCTCAACAAAAGCGTAGTCATTTAGTCTCCCAACGCCACCTCATTAGTCGTAACCTATTTGGGCTATTTGTTTCATGTAATTAAATACATAGGGGTGGTGGAATTTCTAGAATGATAAGATTTCTTCCCCTAAAACTGACCAAAATTGAAGAAACGAAAGTTATCTTCTCTTTATAGGAAAGTGAATTAAGGGGAGATGAGAAATGAATACCCAAATGTCACCCTAGTAATTCAAATTCTAGGAAAATGAGAGTTGCATCTACATCTCACCTTACCTTCTATCATTTACCCCTAACCTTTTTAATAAACTTTCAGTGGAGCCATTTGACCATAATTTCCTATGGTGTGTTTATTTGTTGTCTATTATATATATACTGAATTCAATACATTGATAATGGTAAAATACCAATGATTGTTTGGCAGTTTGTACATAGAAACTAGGTTAGTACGTGTATAATTATAGATGTAAAATTCTGATTTCAATACAAGCCTTAGTCGGTATTTGAATACATATGTATTATCATCGCCTTTCTAGTTCTCAAGCCACTCATGTCTACATGTAAACGCTCTATCATTGACCTCCCAAGGAGCAAGGGCGGACCCATGAAATTCAAGCTAGGGGGGGGGGGGGGGGGGGGGGGGGGGGGGGTGGGTGGAGGTCACCCGAATCATCTACATAAATGGGACCTCCTTAAGTACACTGGATCCATCAATTTTTTGCCTATCTAAATAGATTGGACGATTGGATTGAAGGTCAATTTTCCTTCTTTAATATAAAGCCATTAAATTTGTGGGTCATTGGTGAATAGGTTAAAAGCATGGGGTTGACTTCAAACCAAACTTAATATATGGACCTATCCAAGAAGTCTATTTCCATTCCCCCAAGTCCAATGATCAGTGTGGCCCTACGTGGGCCCCATTAATTATATATACAATCAAATCTAATTTTTTTTGGAATATATATCAAACAAAAGAATCCAGACTTATGCTTTATACAATGGATAATCAAATATATTAAAAGCCTATGCAATATAGTGGAAGCCACTTTTATAGATAACATTAGAGAGATTCCTTCCCATCAAAAAATTCTATTAGAAGTTAGTTTCCTTAATTCTCTCATTGATTTTCCATAAAAGATTTCTAAATAGATTGAACTTCCTAAAAGTAAATTCATTCGACGTTTTTTCAAATCAAAATTAAAAGGGAAAAGCTTATAAAAAATCAATTAACTTAAAATGAGCCCATAGCATTATTACACTTGTGATGGTAATGTGGACCACTTATGTCTAACATATATTGCTCTGAGATGCACTATTATTTTCAACACTGTAATGCCTTCCATTCCCCATGCTGTCGAGCATTGTAAAATAACATTAGACATATAAAAAAAGAGTAGGATTCTTGGACAAATAGCAGTGGCTGAGATATGGGTCTTATGGCCATTGATAAAGAGAGACCAGCAATAAAAAGGAGATAAAAAAGTGTACTTGACGAGGATTAAAATGCACGCGCGCTGAATACACTGCCTATCTTTAGGACCAAATTGGAGTTTTTTACTTAATAGAAACAGACTTATGCCTTCCTCCTTTTATATAGTTTGAGAAGTACCTCCACAATATTTCAATTACCTGCTGCCTCAAATCCCTATGATAGGAGACAAGGTAGGGACAATGAAGTTCAGAAGACTCAGACTACATATATTACTAAAGGGAAGGAATGATGCATGTGCCTGAGTACTTTTTGTTTATTTATTTGCGGTACACACATCTTTTGAAGGATAGATTTTAGCTTTACGGTAAACTATGCAAATCTTTTTTAGAGGAGAAATGTATTCTATCCAAATGTGTCAGCAGCACATGACCTTTTGTCATTCCCGATGACTAAATATTTAACAAAATTTCTTTTCAGTCCTCGATCATGATTATATTCGAAAGTACATCAAATTGTGGCTTTGCCCTGTAACAAATGCCTAACCATGGTTAAGAGATGGGACATTTACTTCAAAAATCCTATTAAATAGGGTAATTATAATTGAGGGCTCTAAATTTTTATAATGACGGCTAAGGACCTCCAGCCTAAAATCCAATATTTCATTCCGTTTTTTCCCTTGGTTAGTTGATGTCAACATAATCCTAAAAAAAAAAAAAAAACATACTTCACCCCCAAATCAACAACAACAATAGAATAGAAAAAAGAGAGGAAGAAGAAGAAGGAGATGAACGCCCAACTCCTTTTTTTTCAATCACAGTGAGAGAGATTGTTCGATGTCAACGAAATCCTAAACAACGGAAAACTCAATTTTTGTTGACGCTAATTGGGCGTTTTTTTTTTTTTTTTTGCGTCAACACAATTTTATGTTGATGTCGATGAATCTTTTATCGACGTCAACAAATTTACAGGGTCACTCATGCTGTTAACTGGGCATTTTTGTTGACGTCAGCACAATTTATATTGATGTCGACGAATTTTTGATCGACGCCAACAAATTCACAAGGTCATTGATTGTAATAACTGGACATTTTTATTGATGTCAACACAATTTTATGTTGATGTCGACGAATGTTTTATTGATATCAACAAATATTACTCATGACAGAATAGGAAACTGGTTATGTTGACATCAATAAAAAAAAAAAAGGGAAAAAACAGGGAAAAAAAGAGATGATTTGGGCTGGAGGTCCCTGGCCATCATTATAAAAGTCTAGGGTCCTCAACTGTGATTACCCTATTTAATGGGATTTTTGTGGTAACTGTCCCTTAAGAGATTATGGAAAAAGGGCGAGATCATAGGTTTTTTCGAAGATTGTTTACCATATAAGATAAAAGCTGTCAAAGATATTTACGTTTATTTTTTGGTAAAAAATTTTATTTATAATTTATTTCTTGGTAGAAAAAAAAAAAAAAAAAAAACTATCTATACCCATAGAGAGGAATCCAACTTGAAAATGCTAGGGACGTTCATCTCAAGTGGTACCCACCTGGATGCTTGGCAACCTAGATAATAGTTTATGGATAGGATGTAGATATAAGAGGGACATGATATTAGCGTGATCAAACTATCTAACTCTTTATTTAGTGGCAGTAAGTTTGATGGCTTTTTTTAGTACAATTTTCTTGTAATTAGATCCACTAATACACAGTATATAGTAGTTTTTAGTTGGTGAGAATAGTAAAGAATGGTCGAATCATCTTAAACGCCCCCTTTGTAGGGATGCAAACGGGTTAGTAAGTTCGAGGCTAGAACCAAATTGGAGCCGGCATTTGGATCTGATTTTGATTCGGTCTTGGAACATATATGCTGGTTCCAGACCTAATTCCAATAAGAGGACCAGCATCCGGTTGCAATTCCAATTTCAAAACCGGTTTCTAAACCATTTTTTTTTTTTTAAGCTAAAATAGTCATTCCATTCAACCTATAACAATACATCAAATCTATTACCTTTAGGATTAAATATAAAAACGTCCCACCAAAGTTAATTTTGAGCTCCACCTTGCAACAATAACGATTTGTATCTAAACTTCTTTTTTGTTTTGCTTTACAATTGAAATCAAGCATCCAAACATGCTACACCATCTTCCTAACTAGTCGGACTGATAAAACATTTGCATGCCAAAGGAATAATAGGATACGTGTAATTTCTATATATTCTAAGTAATAGAACCATGAAAACAAAGCATCTTTGATATACGAAAGGAACAGGCAAATGGATCGGATGACGGGCTGGGTCTACAAATTGGAACATAGATGGTCTGTGTATTTATTGAAATCTAAATTGAGTTATGGGATTGGACACATTTATGAATTGGGACATAAAATAGGTTCTAAAACTTTTAGATAATCAGAAAATTAGATGTCCATTTACATCCCTAAACCTTAGGGAGCAAGAGTGCATGAGTCTTAAGTTCTCATTAGAAAATAACAAAGAAAAAGAAAAGAAGAGAGCAGTGAAGAAAAGAGAAAAGTAGCTGAATCAAGATGAGATCGGAATTCATGCTAATTCACATGATTAGATGTGAGTGTCCCCACAAAGAACGGGACACTAACAAATATCGACAATATTTTGGAAATATCACGATAATATCACACCACTGTTGAGTTATATTCTATTATTCTCTCTATAGTCTCATGCTTTTTTAAACTTCGCTAAACCTTTAAATACCAAACATAGAAACAAGAAAGGAAGAAAAAAAAAAATCCATCTAAGCGTTCAACAAAATTTATATTTAATTGATTACTTCAGAACTTTTAAACAAATCAACTTACTTTCGGTGACATTTTCTCAACAATATCATAAGAAAATGCCAAATTTAAAAATTCTTATTATAAGACTTTTTGAACATGTGTCCGTGAGACAGAGAAAAGGAGCCATAATATATTATATGCACGTGTCACGTGAGTTCAGATCTCATACTAATTTCTTACCGCAATTGGGTCCTCTTGAAAGACTTTTTTTCTTTCTTTCTTTTTTGGCCTTGATAAGGAGAATTTATATTTATATATATATATATATATGAGAGCTCAGACTAATTTCTTACTGCAATTGGGTCTTCTTGGCAGACTTTTTTTTTTCTTTCTTTTTTGTCCTTGATAAGGAGAATATATATATATATATATATATATAAGAGATGCTCCTATGAGATATCTCTTACTTTAAATGAGATATTGGGTGGGGGCTTACATCCATATCTAATGCCAATAAATTAAATATGAGGGCCCACACCATTTTCTCTCATATAAGGTGAGAGATCTCTCATAAGAGCTTCTCCCTATATATATATATATATATATATATATAACTAAGATTGGAGGACACTCTCAGTGAAAAAAATGATCTAAATTGCATCAAATTCCAGCTACGTAATTTCATTGGCAGGGTTTGGCATGCTAGAAATGGGATTCTCTAGGATTTAATGATATGGTGACTTGCAAACACCCTTTAGAATATTTCATCCTTCACGCTCCGTTTTAAATGTTTCATATTTTAATAGTGTTATACTCATCTGTGATTACATTCCTTTAAAGGTTTGTTTGATAATTTTATATGTAAAATAAAGTATAGTAAAGTTTCAAATCAAGAGAGAATAAAATATAGTGAGGTTAGGATGGTATTTTTTTTAGTTGTTTAGTATAAAATCTTTTTGCCTTTTTATATAAAAAAGTGAAGTTTTTTTGTCTTGTAGTGAAGAAAGGAGTTTTCTTTTTCACTTTTTTTGAAAAAGATAGAGGGAATTTTGAATTAAAGTGCTACTAATGTGACCCTGTGTCTAAAAAAATTGAGACTTTACTTCACTTTGACTAATCTAGTAAAGTACCAAAGGGGAACTTAACCACATTCCAAGTTCATAACGGGAATGGGCCATTCCAATATGGGGTCGGGCCTTTCTCAGTAACTCAAAGTTGTGTGGGACCTACCTACATAAATAAATGATGAAGATGGGAGTAGTTGGTTGTGGAATAGTAAAATATGTAATGTAAAGTCAAGCAAATGCTCTCTTATCAGCCCTTAGTTTTTTTAGGCCCTAAAAGTATAATGGTATTATACATTGTGTAAACTTTTGTGATAAAAGTTAATGATAGATGATGTTTAAAATAGTGTGAGATGAGATCCATTTCAATCAAAGGCCCTATTGTGTAAGAATGAGTTGGATTAATTAAAGGTAGGCTCCTTGTATGAAAGCCCAAAAAGGAGCGTTAGTCGTAAGGGGGCTTTTGGCAAAATCTTTATTTAAGTTGTTTGGATCTTTTCCCCAGGTAAAAACATGAAATTGAATACTATAGTTACTTTTTCACAAGCTAGTAGAGGGACGTTTGATTGAAAACATTAAATATAAGGGCCTTTTTGAGGTTGTATAAAAAAAAATAGCAAGCCTTTTGTTGAAGAACTCTTATTATTATCAACGTCAGACTCCAATTTTTTGGATCTTGTTTGCTAGGTAGCCAGGCATTTGGGCCAATTTAATTTGCACCCTTATGTGTGCTGAATGTCAGTCACTGCTCCACGCTTGGTACTAGGGAGGTACTCAACTAAATGAATGGTTTTGGTTTATCAATAACTGGATACTCTTTATATATATATTAAAGCAAGCGGAGAGGTGGGCTGCGGAGGGTGCCACGTCATCATCCACATGAGTTCTCTTTTCAAATAAATATGGAGAAAAAATATAGAGCGATTTAAGGTGTCATGTCATCACATGCTACAATTTTTTCTCCAAAAAAAATCTCTTTATCCATTTACTCTATCTCCTAAAGTCTCTCAATCAATATCCCCTAAAATCTCTCTATTTTGCTGCAGTTATTCGCTCTCTCAAAACCATCTATCTGTCATCTTCTCAAGTTTATCATCTTTTTATTTTAATATTTGGGGGCCACCATTCAACAATTCACAATGATAAATTTTTCATTAAAAATATCATTTTCTTTTAGTTTCCAAATAGAGCTTTTACTCTATTCAAAGATTATCACATGTGAAGGAAAATCATACCTGACCTTCTGGTAGACCACCTTATGGATGGGCTTGTGATAATAATGTTTTGAGGTTGGAGTTTTTTTTGTTGAATCTTATAGGCATCATTTTCTGATTTGATTATATAGACATATAACCCTCGGTTTGGCCCACAAAAAATTACACTTTCGTAGGCCCACATGGACTCATAATTAAGAGATATAAACATTGATCTAAGGTAGGCCAATTATCATTCGGATTAAATAACACTAGCCTGTGGTTTTAAAGTCTTATAATTTATGGCTTTTAAAATTAAGATGTTTATATATATATATTTTAAAATCTAGAGCTAAAAAACTGTTTGATCAATTCTAAAATGGTATTGGTGCTACTTCAAAAGGGTAGAGAGGAAATTTGTACGGAGGGATGGAAATGATCATTGGCCTATGTGAAAATAAAAAAATAATGTATTTGTACAACGAGATGATTGCACATTTTTATGATTTTCTTTGTTAACAATATTATGTTGTTTGGTGTGATGTATTTTCCTTGCATAGAAGAGAAAAATGAATCATTTTTCCTTAATGGAGAGGACTTTGATTTTCTACAAAAATACAAATTTCCATTATCATAAACTAGAATCCTCTTGTTGCACAAACAAGTCCAAATGGGGTGGCGTTGTTTTATTAGGCTTTGAAATTATCAATGAGTAACAAAAGCTTGAATGCATTTTTTATTACTAATATTATATATATTAACAAAATTCGTTTTTTATATCTTCTTTAGTAATTATTGCTGCTATTATTATTTTTATGTTGTTATTGAATGAATTTTTTAGCTTTATCATTGTAATAGTTTATTATTAATATTGACTATTTGTATTTGTTATTGAAAATGTATTGACTGTTTTTATATACATATTATATATTTATAATTAATTTTAATATCTTATAAATTTAAAATATAATATTTTATTTTTACGCATGGTTAACTTTGCTTAGATCATTTCCCAGGAGAAGAGATTGCGGCATAGTGGAAGCTGCTAACTGCCACGACTGATGCTCTTAAAAGAAAGGAATAAAGGAAAGGTCTCATAAAAACTGACACTGATCATTGGATACCCAATTTTTAGTGTACTTTTACAAACTCGAAAGGCGTACCTAATCTCTTTCATTGGGAAATGTACCTTATCCATATGCTGTTGTATGGAAGGACTTTTTAGCCACGACACGGCCTTTAAACATAATGTCATAAATCTCATTCAAATGGATCTTTCTTTTAATACTTTATTGTGATTACATAATTGTAACACGCGAGGTGATGAATTTTTTTTTTAAAATCGCTTTTTACAAACTTTCAATGAGGCCTACTCTACTTGCACTGTTCCAAACCTTCGGATTTTGTTTCCTTTGTTATCATCAATTGTCAATCACAATTCATGAATAGTGTATACAACGAGGCTGCATGCTATCAATGGAATAAGACTCTCGTTAATAATACTAGCGTACATGATGAGATTTAGGCAGTTAATGCATCAAAATTCTTCTTGAGACCGTCTATTAAGAATCCAAGTTGCTTGAAATAAATTAAGACAATAAATAAAATGTCCCAAATTCTTACTCTAATAAGAGTTGATCCCACAATAAAATTGAAAATATAATTAATAATACAATAATGAATATAATAATTATAATATATAAGACTATATTAATAATTTTATCAATTGAATGCTTATCTTATGGTGAGACCTGTTGGAAGTAGGTGGGCCTCGTGCATAGATATTTAAAACTTTTTGACCCACTTGATGCATGAATCAAATATCCATGAGGCCAAGAACCCAAGCTCAAGATCTAAAACCCTAATTTTATGTATTAAGATCAAACATCCATCAAGAAGATAGAACAAGAAGCAACAAAATTAATTAGATCTACTAATTCAAATAAATGATAGATCTATACTTTTGGAACTCGGTTATGATCTAATCGAGAACTTGATATCTTCGAAAACCCTTCTTTGCAAACTTTAATCTCCCTTGCATTTATGTTCTTTCATGCTATGACCCTCTTAGAGAACTTCTAAAGGAGAATGGTAGGATCTCTAAGTAGAAGAAAACCCTAGATCTCTAGTAGGAAACTAAAGGTGAGGGAGATGAACTTGAGAGATTATTTTGTATAGAGATCTCTAACCCATAGTTTTTAGCACACCTCCTCTTAGACCAAGATTAGAAGTCCCACTTCTATTCTTAGTAAGTATCCTACTCATTTTCATATGAGTTCTAATGAGAATAATAACCTTCTCTTATTAGGACTAGTATGGGAACCACTAGGGATTCCTTAGAATCTGACTCCAATTAGGAATTCGGACCCCACATCTTATGTAAACTTCGGACCTACAGTTAATTGCAAGTAAGTCCACTAATGAAATGTAATTGCACTTCAGTCTTAAGAATAATTACAAGGAGACCCTCAACTTCCCAATTACTACAAGTATGGGCCTCCATCAATTATATCCATGGATACTAATGATAAGACCCATTAATTAGCACAATGAGATATTTTTGAGGATATATTCCATCTTGATAATTATATGTTCCCACAGCCCCACGACCACGTACCCAAGACATCGAGGTGTTGACCTACAAATGCCCTCACTCATTGATGACTCAAAGTAATTGTATAGTAAAAACTTGAGTCCATTAATCTATTAAGATTAAGAGCCTATTGCTTGAAAATTATGAGAGCAGTAATTTAATCAAAGACAGATTTGTATAAGGTGTTATTCATGGTCCTTCAGTACATCCAATGTACCAGCAATGATTCAGAGTCTTACACTCTGCTAATTGAAACATATCACACTATCTCATGGTGATCATCGTGCTGTAACCTTATCATATGAGATGCCCAATTTCATTACTAGCCGTGAATCAATTTAAGTATAAGATTTGTGATATATGTCTCATGTATGTGGATCTCATCCAAATACATTGATCACATCTAATATACTTGTGGGCTCCGGCTCATCTCATGAACCATCATGTCATTTTGTATTGATCATGTGCAAAAAAAGAATAAAATATCATTCATCTCATGAATAAAGCATGAAAATATAAACGAATTAATGAAATAAATCAATTTATCCGTATTATTCACTGGACTGAGGTCATACAATCCAACAATCTTAACTTCTATAAAAGACAAATCTTGTAGGACATATCATGTATGGGTAGCTGTTGTGATCTAGGGCCTATGAGAAGAGATCAAGTACACACAAGAACACGGAGATTTACGTGGGTCGGCTTTTGACCTACGTCCACGGGGAAGACGGGAGAATTCACTATGCAATCAGAAGAGGGTATACATCATAGAAACCCTAAGTCTCTATTTATAACATCAACCCAATACCCAGTTACACCCAAACACTACTTCTAATCATAGTAGAACATGGACAATACAGGGGCCCGGTTTATTTATTATTTATTCAATTGAGCCAAACAAATAACAAATCTCCACCTTGGCGAACATTGAAGCTGATCCTCATGCACTAAACACGTCTCACCGTCTCCACCTGCCCCTTAGGGCACTCAGGTACTGATCACATTAATCAAGTCCAAGCAATGCTTGAACTTGACTGTTGGAATAGTCTTGATCATCATGTCTGCTGGATTCTCCGCCGTAGCAATCTTAATTATTGCAATAGCACCCTTGGCGATGACATCTCGAATGAAATGAGCCCTTACATCTATGTGCTTGGTCTTTTCATGATACTTTGGATTATGTGTCAGATCGATCGCACTCTGACTGTCACAGAAAACAGTAACTAGCTTCCGTTCCAATCCCAGATCTTCAACCAAGCCTGTCAGTCAAATAGCTTCCTTCACTGCCTCTGTAGCTGCCATATATTTTGCTTCAGTGGTAGACAAGACAGCTTTGGATTGCAATGCAGCCTTCCAACTAATGGCACCGCTAGCAAAAGTGAAGACATAACCTGTCAGGGACCTTCTTCTGTCTAAATCTCCAGCAAAATCTGAATCAACATATCCAATAACACTTTCAGAAGTGTTATTACTTCTGTCATAAATTATCCCAACATCAGTAGTACCTCTCAAGTAACGGAGTATCTATTTCACTGCCTGCCAATGGGCATTTCCGGGGTTATCCATGTATCTGCTAACTACACTAACCGCGTGTGAAATATCTGGCCTCGTGCAAACCATGGCATACATGATACTCCTAACTGCACTAGCATAAGGAACACGAGACATGTGCTCCACCTCTTCCTTAGTTTGTGGTGACAAAGCAGCGAAAAATTGAAAATGGGCTGCCAATGGAGTATTCACAGGTTTCAAACTTTGCATACCAAAGCGCTCCATAACCTTCTCAAGGTACCCCTTTTGTGACAAAGACAGTTTGCCCGATTTTCGGTCCCTTTGAATCTCCATTCCAAGAATTTTCTTCGCAGCACCTAAGTCTTTCATCTCAAATTCACCACTCAACTGAGTTTTCAACCTGTTGATCTCAGACATGTCCTTTGCAGCAATCAACATGTCATCAACATATAGCAGCAAATAGACATACGAGCCATTGGAGTGCTTCTTGTGGTATACACAATTGTCGTATGCACTCCTGCAATAACCGTTTCCAACCATAAAGGTGTCGAAACGCTTGTACCACTGCCTAGGAGACTGCTTCAAACCATACAACGATTTCTTTAGCAAACAAACGTGGTCTTCCTTTCCATGAATTTCAAACCCCTCTGGTTGATGCATATAAATTTGTTCATCTAGCTCGCCATGTAAAAACGCAGTCTTGACATCAAGCTGCTCCAACTCTAAATTGAATTTAGCAACCATAGCAAGTAGCACCCTGATAGAACTATGCTTCACCACAGAAGAGAACACTTCATTGAAGTCAACACCCTCCCTCTGAGTAAAGCCTTTTGCAACCAGTCGTGCTTTGAACCTAGTGTCTTCCACCCCTGGAGTTCCTTCCTTTTTCTTGAAGACCCATTTGCATCCAACAATCTTCTGGCCTTTCGGAGGTTTTACCAACTCCCAAGTCTGATTCTTGTGAAGAGATTCAATCTCCTCACCCATGGCTACGGCCCATTTTACTGATTCTTTGCTAGTGATGGCATCCCGATATGTAACCGGCTCAGACTCAATACTCTCAGCTGTATTAAGAGCGTAGGCAACAATATCTTCATACCCGTATCTCCGAGGTTTCTTAATCTGCCTCCTTTCTCTGTCCCGAGTAAGCATGTAATCATCCGGAACTGCACTTTCCTCGTTTGAGCTTTGCATCTCCTCTACATCTTGTTAAACTGGGACATCTGTTTGCACCTTATCCTGCAATTTTTCTGGAGCTTCCTTCTCAAGCTCCACCTGTTTACTGACACCGTTTTGATCCTCCACCTTTCCAGCATCATGACACTCCTTCGGTTTCAACATAGCAGACTCATCAAAGGTCACATCTCTGCTTATAATGCATTTGGGAGATTTCTCATCTAGGCACCACAGCCTATATCCTTTAACACCATCTGCATACCCTAGAAATATGCACTTTCTTGCCCTTGGTTCAAGCTTTCCATCATTCACATGAGCATAGGCAGGACAACCAAATATCCGCAAGTTAGTGTAATCAGCAGGAGCTCCAGACCATACCTCTACAGGAGTTTTGCATTCTATAGCTGTTGATGGAGACCGGTTTATCAGATAACAAGCTGTGTTAACAGCTTCCGCCCAAAACTTCCTAGGTAACCCTACATTAGAGAGAATGCACCGGGTCTTCTCTAGAATAGTCCTGTTCATCCGTTCTGCAACTCCGTTCTGTTGCGGTGTATTTCTGACTGTGCGATGTCTCACAATACCTTCATTCTTGCAGAACTCATTAAAAGCACTATTACAGAATTCAAAGCCATTGTCAGTTCTCAAGCGTTTGAGCTGTTTACCTGTCTGCTTCTCGACCATAGCCTTCCATTGCTTGAACTGTGCAAAAGTTTCATGTTTGTGCTTTAAGATATACACCCAGACCTTCCGAGAATAGTCATCAATAAAGGTCAACATGTATAAACCACCACCAAGAGATGGAACACGAGAAGGACCCCAAAGATCAGAGTGGATATAATCCAAAGTACCCTTTGTCCAATGAACAGCAGTCATGAACTTGACTCTACATTGCTTTCCGAAGATACAATGCTCACAGAAGTCCAGCTTTCCTGTTTTCTGGCCACACAGCAAACCCTGTTTAGTCAACTCATCCATACCCCTCTCACTCATATGCCCAAGTCGCATATGCCATAACTTGGTAATTTTTGAATCTGAATCTGAGGACGACACAGCTGCAGCACTTGTAATTGTACTACCTTGAAGAAAGTAAAGACCATTCTGCTTCAGTCCCTTCATCACTACAAGAGCACCCTTCGAGATTCTCATAACTCCACCTCCAGCTTTGTAGGTACAACCGTTGGAGTCAAGCGTACCCAAGGAAATCAAGTTTTTCTTCAACTCTGGAATATGCCTAACATCTGACAATGTTCTCACAATACCGTCATGCATCTTAATTTTGATTGCACCTATCCCAACAACCTTACAAACTGCATTATTTCCCATAAGCACTTTACCACCATCAATAGATTGATAATTGGTAAACCAATCTCTGTAAGGACACATATGATAGGGACAGCCCGAATCAAGAATCCACTCAGTGGCTGAGCTACCAACAGTAACCGAAAGAACTTCTGCACCATCAGAATTAGTCTCTGCAACATCGGTTGCAACTCCAGCAATTTCTCCAGAATTAGATTTCTCTTTCCCTTTACGCTCTGGACAATCTTTTCTAAAATGCCATTCCTTGTGACATTTGAAGCACTTTAATTTTCAAGTTTTTTATTTTGACCTAGATCGGCCTCTTCTATTCTGCTCTTTCTTCTCTGTTCTGCCACGTGCTACCAAACACTCACCAGAACTGTCATGGTTTTCAATTGCAACCTTTTTCTTTAACTCCTTGGAGTTCAAGGCTGACTCAACATCTTCCTTAGAAAGAGTTTCTCTACCATACATCATGGTATCAACAAAGTTCTCATACGAGGGTGGTAAAGAGCATAGCAACATGATAGCTTGGTCCTCATCATCAATTTTGACATCTATATTTTCAAGATCTAAAATAGCTTTTGTAAAAGAATCAATGTGAGTTGAAACAGACGTACCTTCCTGCATTTGTAATGTGAACAATCGCTTTTTCAGATACAAGCGATTCGTGAGAGATTTTGTGATGTACAAGTTCTCCAACTTTTGCCACATGCCAGCAGCAGTTTTTTCCTGAACAACCTTTCGCAGTACACCATCACTCAAGAACAGCAGAATCTGACCATACGCCTTTTCCAGCAACTCATCATTCTCTTCATCTGACAATTTTTCAGATAAAGCATTCTTTCCCCTCAAAGCTTTATGCAACCCGTTCTGGACCAATGAAGCATGCATCTTCAGACGCCAAAGACCGAAGTCATTATTACCGTCGAATTTTTCAATATCGAATTTAGCAGCCATTCCGCAAATCTTTCACTGGAACTGTGTAGATCTGGTCACCACGAGCACGCTGGAAGAAACGGATCTGAAATCCGACTCTGGACGACTAAGATATCGCAGAAGTAAGTTTCTGCGCTCCGATAAGTCAATCTTCTTTGTTGATGGTTGAACAGCCAATCTTCTTCCACAACAGCGTAGATCTGCTCGCAACGAGTCCGTAGGTTCAAACGGATCTCAGATCGGACTCCGGATCGTCAAGATATCGCGAAAACAAATTTCAGCATTTAATTCGGTCAAACTGACTTTGACCGTACGATCTGCTGACGTCAGCGCCTTTTACAACTGGTTTTGGGCCTCTTCTGCACGGGTCAGGTCAACCTGGACTTGACCTGACCTGGACTGGCGAATGGGCTTTTGAAGCTGGTCAGACTGGACCCAACCCGAACCCAACCTGGAACCAGGCCCACAAATCTGGGTTTTCTTCCTCCTCTGTTTCAAGTTCTGTTTCAGACACAGAACTTTTCCAAGTTCTCCAATCTACTTCCACGGCAACGGCGCAGCGGCGCTTCTTCTCCGGTGATGAGCAGTGGCAGCGGCGGAAAACTCTGGTGGGTTGTCTTCACGGCGATGTGGGGCCCACCGAAAAACAAAAGAAACCCAAACCGAAGTGTCTTCTGTGTCTTATCAGCACCGGCGACAAGCTCCAGCAGTTTATTTTTTTCTTCTTCACACTGCTGCTTCTGCTCCTCCGGTTCGTGACTCCGACGACGACTCCGACGACGTGAAGAGGCGTGACGACCGTGGGCTTCACCGAAATAGAACAGACAAACTCGGTTCCGTTCTTCTTCCAGTCAGTGACGGGCGCCTTCCGGTAACTGCGAGCCGCACTAGATCAAAAAACTGAGAATCCTTGATGGATTCTCTCCAGCTCCGATCTCAAGCAACCCGATGTGGCCCACCAAGGATCAATCTGATCCCCTCTCTTCTCCCTAATCAACCCTCTCAAATCCGATTCAACGAATCTCCTCCGATCAATCTCACTCTAATACCAGTTTGTTGTGATCTAGGGCCTATGAGAAGAGATCAAGTACACACAAGAACACGGAGATTTACGTGGTTCAGCTTTTGGCCTACGTCCACGGGGAAGACGGGAGAATTCACTATGCAATCAGAAGAGGGTATACATCATAGAGACCCTAAGTCTCTATTTATAACATCAGCTCAATACCCAGTTACACCCAAACACTACTTCTAATCATAGTAGAACATGGACAATACAGGGGCCCGATTTATTTATTATTTATTGAATTGAGCCAAACAAATAACAGTAGCATATTTAATTCAAGTGGTTCAAATTTCACTAGGCTTTATCTTGTAGGACATATCATGTATGGGTAGCATATTTAATTCAAGTGGTTCAAATTTCTAATAGGTGGGTCCCACCGTGGAGTAGCACCACTTCCACTCAAATAAAACCTGAGTGAGACGAGGATTTAGACTCTCTACTGGGGTGTCTACTGGGGTGTTTAATCCAAAGGATTTTTAATGGAAGTTGCATCAACAATGTCAATATAGGACCATTTAGAAGGAAATCTTTCTCCTGCCCACTTACACCGTTGCGCATCATTGTTGTCTAATAGGCGGGAACTCATAAATATCACCCGAGTCCCACGTGACAAATGGCATGGATGCACATTGCACATTGCACAGTGCACACGTGCATAGGAGAACACGGTCCTCGTTTAGGACTTCTTATATGATGGACGGAATGTTAGAAGTCCAATCTTTTAAAAAATCACTTTGACCGATCAAAAATCTAAATTTTAAAATTTGAAAGGCCGTTCAAAAATTTTAAATTCTAGCATCACGATTGTAGAATGCATTGAAGGTTTTGGAAAACTTGCTGGTAGTAGCATGTAGAGAATTCAACATTCACGACCTGCAAACAAACAGGCCCTAGAAACAGATGAATGCTCCTGTTGATTAAGTTGTTACATGTTGGTGAGGTGAATCTTGAATATACCCTCAATGCAAGACACCAATTTCATTATTTGGCACATTGACCGTGCCCCAAGTGTAGGGTTGTCACGATGTAGTAATAACCGGTGAAATCGGGTCTATCCACAGTGAGCCAATGATCGCAATATACTTGTCATATTGGAAAATTAGTGTTAACCTATCAAAAACCTATAAAAATCACAAATCCTACTTTAATTAAAAATTAATTACAGATATGAATAAAATTAATTACAACCTGAATTAAAGAAAAATCCTAAACTAGAAACCTAGTTTAATAAAACTATACTTAAAACTGCATCCACCATAAAAATAATCAGAAAACCAATTGGAGATGTTAAGAATTCAAAAATAATTAAATTGAAATTCAAAATAGAATGAGAGCCTTGCAATCTAAGGGTCAGGGTTCAGTTGTTTTCTAAATACTGAAAATATGGACGAAATCATTAAAGACCAAAAATCTGAAAAATCAGATTTATTAATATTTGAGAAATTTCAAAAGGACCCTAGTCTCCTTCGAATGTTTTTAGTATTTAATAGCCTTTAAGCATGCAATATATCATTAAAAAAAGGCATAAAAAAGACAAATAAAGAAAACAGATTAATAAATTAAAATTCAGATTTTGAATTAAAATTGCTCACCCATAAAATCAATCAATAAAAATAAATCAACTTACACCCTCTCTCCTTAGATTACAAGTGGCAAATCTAGCCCTCCATCCTTCCTCTTCTACACACCAGAATTAATTTTTCCTTTGGCCTCATACAATAGGTGAGTGAGATAGGAGAGAGAGAAAGAAAGAGAGAGAGAACAAGGAGAGAAAAGAATCCATGTGAGGGAGAGTGGATTGAGAGAGAAAACCCTGGAAAGAAATTAATGGGAGAGAGATGAAGAGAGAAAGAACAGGGGCAAAGAGTAATTCACATGAGAATGGGAGAAAAAATAGTATGGACGTCCAACTCTTTGGCTAATTCAAAGATTTGGATATTTTCAAATCTTCCAAATTCTTTGGTTAGAATCCCACTTGTAGATAATCTTTCCAATAGTCTTGGTCACTTTGAGATTTAAATTTGCACTAACTTGCTTGGCTAAGATCTTCTAATTAAACTTGGATTCTTCTTATCTTTGCAACTCTCCACACATGGGCCCACATTGGTTTGCGAAAATCTTCAAATCTGAAATTCGAACTTGTTGTATAAATTAAATGAAGATGGGCCCCACAATGAGGTGCACCCCTTGAATTTGAGATGGCTTGGACGTCCATATTGGCATGAGAGATTTTTTTTTATTTCCTCTTCATTCTTTATCTCTTTCCTCCTTCTCTTTGAATTTGAATTTGAATTGCAAGGGATCTTCTCATTACTTGGAATGAGATTTTGACCTTTTTTCTTCTCAATTGGGTCCCACCATGGTTGCCCCTACCTTAGGATTTTCACTCAATGTGGGTGGGTCCCATGGTGGGTCTTCTACAAATTTTTTCTTCTTCTTGCGGACCCTGATTTCTGAATTTCTACAAAACAATTAAAACTAATTTAAAAATAATAATTTTTATTAAAGGAATGATATGCATGGGGCCCAAAAATGCAAAATTTGATAATTTCACCAAGACATGCATTATTATGAGATTTTTACTTAAATTCACCCAGCAGAGTCTAATTGCATGATTTTGTGAAAATCTATGAATTCAATGCATTTTGTTTTAATTAAGTCCACAAATTTATGTGAAATAATGAATTAAATATGTGATAATGTGGACTTATCACACCCCCTAACTAGCGTCTTGCTTGTCCCTAGCAGAAGATGCGAAAGGTGAAGTTGACTGATCTAGCCAAATCTAACCTAAGAAAACAAAAGCCACTTTTGCTGGCACTCTCGATTGCATTTAGCATATGCAGTAAGCCCTTAAACCACTAGGTTACCCCTAGTGGACGAGTTGTGCCTCGTGAGGGTTTGCAGTGAATATGCCCACAGAATTCATTTACCTAAAGTAAAAGAAAGTCAATGGAAAGTTTTTCAAAAGATAATTGAGTCAAATCGGATGTCTCGAATCCTCGAATAATCAAGATGTCAGACTTTTCAAAACTTGGTTCACGTTTTTGTTTTAAAAAATTATACCAAAACTTTGGGTACCGTGTGCAAGTGTATACATCAAAACACAAATTTTAAATGTTCTATGATAATGCCATGAAAACAGAATTCTCCCTCAGAATTTCCATCTTTTCTAGATTCGGGGAAAATACAAGTCTCCTCTCAAGGCCACTGTGACGGCTTTCGTACTATTATTTTTTCAAAGGCCGTGAGATGCATTTCTCTCTCTTTGTTTTTTTTTTTTTTTTTAACACATACATGTGACTATGCAATGCCTAGGTCTATTAAGCTTTCTAATTAACCCATGTAATGAGCATTTGGCCAATGACTCCCAAAACATATGTCTTTAGGCCACTAGGTATATAAATACCCCTATGGGCTTACTAGCTTGGGTTAAAAAGGCTACAAACCCAAACTAGTCACACAACTTTTTATTCTTTATAAGACTTATAACTAAACATTTTTTTTAAATTAAACACCTATTTGTGCATCCCTTATATATATATATATATTTTTTTTAAATGGTCCCGAACAATAGGCAACCCTTTTTAATTCGCCTGAATTAATTCACTGGTTTTGATTGGCCTAACCTTACCGACGAACCAAGTGAACTCATATGGCCAAATTTCAAAAAGTCGTATCTTTTTGTTTCTTGAAAGAACTTTGAAAATGACACTTGAATCCTTTTATCCAAGACTTTTGAAATAATGTACACGTGTTACTGTGAAAAATAAAGTTCGGTATTCTTTTTATCTTTAAAAAAAAATAGTGAACCTTCATTTTACTTCCTTCCAAAAATTCTGAAATTCTAGATTTCTAGACATCTTCGAATTGTCAAGTTCTTTTGAAACCACCCCCCACCCCCACCCCCACACCACCCCCCACCCTTCCTTTTTTTTTTTTTTTTTTGGAGAAAACTACGCAAAAACAAAAAAAATTGTCTAAAATTGGCCAAGTATGCTTGTTTCCACCCCCAACCTAAACTAGACAATGTCCTCAATGACATACATGAAATACGAAATGGAATGTAACATTAGGTAAAAATATAAAAGGAGGAAAATGGTAGACAACACTTGGAGTAATAAAAAGCTTTCGCGTAGAACCCTGTCCAATGTGAGACAAAGAACACAAAAAGAAAAAAAAAGGAAAAAAAATATATGCATAATGTACAAAGGTGTGGGCCACTGTCACATCCAGCGCCCTTCAATTCTGATAAATAGGATTTACTAGAGGTATGACTTCATCATGAGGCACACTGGCCTCCAAGAATGGTTTTACTCTTTGTCCATTAACTTTGAAAAGCTCACCATTCTTTGGGTTTTCCAACTCTACTACCCCATATGGAAAAACTTGTTTCACAATGTAGGGACCTCTCCATCTTGATCTCAATTTGCCCAGGAAGAGGTGAAGTCTAGAATTATAAAGAAGGACCTTTTGTGATGGATAAAATGTTTTCCTTAAGATATGTTTGTCATGAAAGAGTTTTGTCCGTTCCTTATAAATTCGAGCATTTTCATATGCATCGTTACGAATCTCTTCCAATTCATTTAATTGGAATTTCCTCTTTGCCCCAGCTTTCTCCATATCAAAGTGAAACTGTTTAATTGCCCAGTATGCTTTATGCTCTAATTCTATCAGAATGTGGCATGCTTTTCCATAGACCAGTCTAAAAGGAGACATTCCTATTGGAGTTTTAAACTCTGTCCTATATGCCCATAACGCATTGGTAAGTCTAAGAGACCAATCTTTGTGATTTGGGTTTATGGTTGTCTCCAATATTCTTTTGATTTCCCTATTTGATACCTCCACTTGGCCACTCGTCTGTGGGTGATAAGGGGTGGCCACTTTATGAGTAATTTCATATTTTCAAAACAAGGCCTTAATTGTGCGGTTACAAAAATGAGTTCCTCCATCACTTATTATTGCACGTGGAGTTCCAGATCGAGAGAAAATGTTCTCCTTTAGAAACTTTTTTACTGTGTTAGCATCATTCTTTCTACAAAGAATGGCCTCTATCCATTTAGAGACATAATCAATTGCCATTAGGATATAGAGAAAACTAAAACTAGAAGGAAATGGTCCCATAAAATATATCCCCCAAACATCAAATAACTCAAGTACCAAAATTGGGTTTAATGGCATCATATTTCTTCGTGAAATACCGCCCAATTTTTGGCAACACTCACATGCTTTGCAAAATTCAAAGACATCTTTAAAAAGTGACGGCTAGTAAAATCCACATTGCAAAATTTTAAAAGCAGTCCTTTTAGGTGAAAAATGACCTCCATATGCATGTGAGTGACAAAACGAGATAACACTGTTTTGTTCACTGTCTGGCACACATCTCCTAATAATTTTGTTTGGGTAGTACTTAAAGAGATAAGGGTCATCCCAGAAAAAATTCCGAACTTCAGTGAAGAATTTCTTTCTATCTTGTTGTGACCAATGTTCTGGAACCGTGCCCGTAACAAGATAGTCTGCTATATCCGCATACCATGGGGATTGGGAAATAGAGAATAAATGTTCATCAGGAAATTAGTCCCATATTGGTGTAGGCTCTAAAGAATCAGAGATGACAGGTCTAGATAGACTGTTTGCCACTACGTTTTCTACTCCCTTTTTATCATGTATTTCTAAATCAAACTCTTGAAGTAGTAGGATCCATCTAATCAATCTGGGCTTAGCATCTTTTTTTGGAAGAAGGTATTTAAGTGCTGAATGATTAGTGAAAATAATGATTTTGGATCCTATTAGATACGAACGGAATTTGTCCAATGCAAAGACTATTGCCAATAATTCTTTTTCAGTAGTGGAATAATTAATTTGTGCATTGTTCAATGTTCTGCTCGCATAATATATTACTGTCACGCCCCCAGACCGAGGTCCTGATAATCAAGTCCTTAATCCGGGGTCGCAGCACGGTGAGTTAGAAAATTCGGCTTGTACGCACAAATTGTTTTCCCACAGGACTCCGTGGTGAGGATTCCAGACGATCCATCACTACCAATTAATCAAATACACAATGAATAGTAAGATGTGGAAACATGTAGCAAAACAAAATCCAACGAATAATAAGAATAGATGCACAAGCTTTGTATCAAAAGAGAAATATATAAAAGCATAACCCAGAGTTTAATTAGAGTTGTGAGGATCACAAAAGAAAGTGCATTAAAGTTTATACATCCCAACAAAGCCAACAGAGGCCATAAACAAAGTTCCCAAAATAAAAATCACTCCCTAAAAAGATGTTATCGAAGCTCAAATCCCAACATGACGTCTACATGACATCATTAGGCTGCCACTCCCATTCCACCGGCGAATCTACCTCCTCGTCCGCGCGCTCTGCCTCAAAGGCTGCGGGTTTGACATCTGACACCAAACATAAGAGTATCAGACACAACGGTCTAGCAGGTGAATAAAACAGATAAGATATACAAGTTTTAACAATATTATATTTAAAATCATAAAATGCATTTAAAACAAAGCATAGGTAAAGATGTGTAAAAATGACAATTTCTGTACATAAAAGAAATTCACCATTGAAGCATTTCAAACTGACTGATAAATAATTAAAACATTGGCAACCCACATTTAACTATATTCTCCTAATACCGAAGTAATAAGAGTATATAGACAGAAACTGTTGCCATACAAAATGGCCAGAACAGAACCGTTGCCATGCAAGATGGCAGCGCAAAACCGTTGCCATACGAGATGGCTGGAACAGACAGAAACCGTTGCCATGGCAGGAGCAAACAAACAGAGGGTCCAAACTGCAGTTGGCAAATTATTGAGAATCTTAAGTTGGGTGTGATTTCCCCGACAAAGTAACCCAAGCTTAGTGGTGCCGATCAAAAGCCGAAACGATACAATCTGACTAACAAAATACATTTCCATTGATAAAAAGAACTACTCTTGGCAAAGAACAAATGGACAAATACGAACAAATCAAATGAGTAGTTTTTATCGATTATTCCAAATGTGGCGAACCGCTTAAATTCATACACTATACATATACTAAGATTACATCATTTGATCTTTATGGATTTTGAGCTAGAATGTCGAAGTTTATGCATACTTAGATTGGTGCCCTGAAGGTGGAACGACATTCTAGTTCCCAAATGCACATTATCAAGTTGAAGGCTTTTAGAATATTATGGGTTTTCAATCTCATCAAAACCCTACAAATAAAATTCAAGTTTTTAAGTTCGGTCAGCTCTCGGTCACCTGTCGGCTAGCCAAGGTAAGGTATGTCGGCTAGCCGCCAGCTGACCGACGGCTGATCGTCAGATCCAAAATTAGAAGAAAGTTGTATTATGGAAATGGAACCGAAATGAGGTTCCGTCACCTCTTGGTTAGCCATCTGTTACCTGTCGGTTAACCGACAGCTGACCGACAGATTTCCTGATGAAAAACATGATTCTGGATTTGCGATTGAATTGAGGTTGGTCACCTGTCGGCTAGCTGAACTGGCTTTCGGTCGCCACTTCATTTAACCGACGGTTGACCGACTTCTGCGGGCAGATACATTTCAGATCATAATTTCTGTTTCCCTTCTCCATTCATTCATCTCCTTTTTCCTTCTCCTTCATTCATACCAGAATTGAGCTTCATTGCTCTCATCACATATCATTCAACCTCACCATTCCCATATCATTCCAATATTGATTGGCAACAAAAATTTCAAGATTCAACATAAGTGGAAATACAAAAATTTAAAACAAATCAGAATTGCATCCTAATAAAATCATTCAAGCTATCATAGACATAAAGACCTGCAGAAAATTCACATAAATCTTGGATACAAAACCTTATGAAATTAGCTATCCATAAGAAAGGAAAACAAATCAAATGAAATACAAACTTTGGAGAAAAAACGCCCATTTCCATTGCATGCAATCTAAATTAATTTATTCACTTGCCTCAAGTTCAAATGGGTCTCAAATTCACTCCAAATATTCCTCTACAAAGCCCAACTCCAACCTACACCAAAAGCCCCATGAAAGCTAGCTCAAAATCCATGAAAATCTGGAAAACAAAGGAGTTCTCCACGAAATTCCTTGCATGCATGATTAGAAGTTTCCTAAGGGTGTAAGAAACCCATATCTAAAAGGAGAAATCAAGGCTTCACATGTAAGTATGGAAACCAACTAGGAAAGCTTGAAGAAGAGGGTTGATCCAGCAAAAATTCCTTGAAAAGGGTATCTTTGAAAAGCTTGGAAAATGAGCAAGGGGGTGGTGTGATTTGTTTCTCAATTAGAGCTTGGTTTCTTGTACATGCAAAGGATAGAAGTTGAAAGGAAGAGAAGGAAGTTCTCTGGTTCGTTTGTTGCAGAAAATGAAGAAGAAGATGATACAAACGTGGGTCTTAGGTTATATAAATGGGTTTGAGTCAAATTGGGGGTCCCAATGGCTATAAAACTTCAAGGCTTTAAAACTCCTATTTGTGTGTCCTATATGAAGTTGACGAAGAAGAAAAAAATGATCGTCGAAAAATCTAGTTTTCAAAAAGTATATTTTCCTCATGATTTTCAAATTTCAAAATTTATGCATAGATTGGGTGTGAAAAGACAGATTTGCCCTTTTTCTCGAAAAACGCAATTTCTGTGGTTCGAATACAGACGGAGTAAACATAAAAGTCGTTGGGGCCAACATAACGAATCCAAAAAGGTCGAAATCAATATTTTTCGAAATCAAGAATCCAATCCCCTCATGAATATGTGTCACATGAGCCACCCTGGGCCTAGTCAAACCAGACTCAACACTATCAAAATTTTCCAAAGCTATTAAAAATTCTAATCTAACTAAAAGCTCAAGCTAATCGTCCTCTAATCCCATTTAGAGACTAATCACGGTTTAAAATAGTAATTAAAAATACTAAACCTGGGTTGGAGTCTGACAATTACGTAAGGCTTTTTATCATTACATTGCCCAAGGACTGCTCCAATTGCATAGTCGCTGGCATCACACATCAATTCGAAGGGCATGCTCCAATTTGGAGGTTGCATAATAGGAGTAGTCGTCAGCATGGCTTTTAACTTAGTAAAAGCCTTTTGACATGCTTCAGTTAATTCAAATTCTGCATCTTTCAATAGAAGGTTATATAGGGGTCTAGATATAGAACTGAAGTCCTTAATGAACCTTCTATAGAAACCAGCATGTCTTAAGAATGATCTTACATCCCTAACGGTCTTGGGTATGGGCAGATTGGCAATCAAATCTACCTTAGATTTATCAAACTCCATTCCTTTGGAGGAAACTATGTGACCTAAGACTATTCCTTAGAGAACCATGAAATGACATTTTTCCCAGTTAAGCACTAGGTTCTTTTCTTCACATCTGATAAGGACTTTCTCAAGATTACTTAAGCAATCCTCAAATGAATCTCCAAAGATGGAGAAATCATCCACAAAGACTTCAAGAATCCGCTCCACCATATCGCCAAATATGCTCAACATGCATAATTGAAAAGTGGCTGGAGCATTACATAGTCCAAATGGCATTCTTCGACAAGCGAAGGTTCCAAATGGACATGTAAAGGTGGTTTTCTCTTGGTCTTCCGATGCTATCTCAATCTGGTTGTAACCAGAATGCCTATCCAAAAAGCAATACTATGGGTGGCTTACTATCCTTTCTAAGATTTAGTCAAGGAAGGGTAGGGGAAAATGACCCTAACGTGTGACCTCATTTAATTTTTTGTAGTCAATGCACACTCGCCAACCAATGGGTACCGGGTCGGCACAAGTTCGTTATTTGAATTCCAGACTACAGTAATACCGGCTTGTAACAACTTGGGTAGGGCTAACCCATTGACTATCCGAAATTGGATAGATTATACCCACATCGAGAAGTTTAAGCACTTCAGCCCTAACCACTTCTTGCATAGTTGGGTTGAGTCGGCGTTGCATCTGTTTGGAGGGTTTTGCATTTTCCTCTAGATATATGTGATGCGTGCACATGTAAGGGTCAATGCCCTTTATATCAGCCACGATCCATGCTATGGCATCTCTGTGCTGCTTAAGTATATGCACAAGTTGGATCTCTTGATCCTGTCACGACCCGGGCCCGAGTTACAATAATCGAGGGCCACGATCCATACTTACTCCCGTAAACTCTGAAGTAACCATAGTTAAAACAGAATCCACAAGGGATAACATTCAATTCATACCTGTCAATTGTACAAATTGAGGAAATACACATTGACCAAATAATTCAAAATTTATATGTATACAAAATAAAGTTCTTTATACATGTATCGTTTCTTTGCTTTCTTTCATCAATCACTGCATATAATAACACTATGCATATTGATGACTATTCAAGTTCAAGTTCTCAAAATATTACATTCCAAAATGAATCTCAACTATTCAAAAGAATTTTCAAAAAGAATTTCCCCAAAACATTCTTAGTTCCATTCGCGCACTCGAATACCCATCTCAAATGGTATTCCGACCATCCCATTCTATCAATCCTCCTGGAGGAACCACAACGGTCTCCTTCGCTGCCGCTGGGGCTGCCGCCGGACCAGCATGGGTAATCGGGTTTGTAATGCCATCAATAACACTAATGAACACGACGGTTCAACAATATATAAACAAAACTTATCATATCATATGTTAGTACATATACTAAACTCATGCAATCCGTTTAGTAAATAACTCCAATTCTAGACAAGTCTAGATAATTCCTACAATGATAATGAATGAGCATAATAAGTCAATCAATAGGTGTGTACAAGATGACAACTACCATAGCATTCATTTCAATCATTTCGTTTCATTTCATTTACCATCTTCCTTCAAAGGAAGGATTCATCTTCTAAATGGAAGGCATCAATCGGTAGCCATAGATACGATCGGAATTTGTGGGACTTACCAGTGTCCGGGCCAGGGACACTAGCATCACCACGGAGCTCCGGAATGCCCCCAGATCCATCTACTACAGTAGGAATAGTCATTTGGCTTAGGGCGGAAGGGCGCACCATTCATGACCCCGGCCTCATGAAAATAATCATTTATTAATTCATTTAGAATTTAATACAATAGCTAGGTAGTGCCAGACTCAAGGGTCAATATACTTCATTATCAATCCATTTCTGGATTCAATTCTGTACAGTGATTCCATTCTCAACAATGGAAAGGAAACAAATAATGACATCAATCTTGTGAGATTGGAATGAAGTGATACAGAATACAATACCATGAGAGAATTACACAATTCTATTCATCCCTATTTCAGTCCCTACCAACCATTTAGGTGTAACCGTTGATTATCCAATGTCCGTATTATTCTCGATGGACATCACATTTGTATATTATATGTATATTGGAGTCCCCGTAATTAACACCTATGGAGGTATAGTCCATAATCAATTGACACTTAGCCCATTATTAATCCAAGGGTTCAATTCTTAAAAATTCCATTTCATTGTTCACAATTCCCACCAATCTCTATTTGCATTAATTAGCCACAAAGCTAAATTTAGAGGACATATAAGTGTCCAAAAAGCATCCATGTTTCCTACTAAATCCAAAACCAATGATTGGCCAAATTTTCGGCCTCAATCAATGCTCTGTCCAGTATCACGTTCACTTGAGCGGACTCAAGTTCGATCGAGCGGACCCAGACAGAGAAGTGGTCACTCGAGCGAACCTAAAGTTTGCTCGAGCGAACTCAAACAGAAAAGTGTTTGCTCGAGCAGATTTATGTCTGCTCGAGCGCCTTCATCCAGAGAGCGGTTCGCTCGAGCGAACTCAAGTTCCATGGAAACTCCTTGTTTCAACTTCTTCCCAGCTCACTGGAGTCCTACATCTTCGACCATAAAAGTGCTTCGAATGGTGCCATTTCAATACTGGAGTGGTAACTGTTGTTATACGCAAACTCTCACAATGCAAGATGCTCATCCCACTCGCTCCCAAAATCCATAACACTGGCACGAAACAAATCTTCTAAAGTCTGAATAGTCCTTTCTGATTGCCCATTTGTCTGTGGATGATACGCGGTGCTAAACTGGAGTCTAGTACCCATAGAGTTCTGAAATGACTTCCAGAATGTGGAAACAAACCGACTATCTCGATCAGAAACAATCAAGACCGGTGGTCCATGTAACCGAGTTACTTCTCTGACAAACAATCTGAACATATCACCGAATCCCATATCTTTTCTAAATGGAAGGAAGTGTGTGAACTTCGTAAGACTGTCAACAATCACCCATACAGTGTCATGCTGCCTCCTCGTCCTTGGTAACCCAGATACAAACTCCATAGTCAAATGTTCCCACTTTCATTTAGGTATTTTCAGAGGATGAAGTAAATCAGGCGGTTTCTTGTGCTCAAACTTCACACGCTGACATGTTAAGCAGGAAGACACATAACTTGCTATCTCCCGCTTCATGTTATTCCACCAAAATCTATCCCTGAGATTTCTATACATCTTCATATTCCCCGGATGCACTGAATATCTTGTGTGGTGAGCTTCGAACATAATTGCCTGTTTCAAATCCTCTTGTGTTGGTACACACAATTTGTCCCAAAAATACAAAATCCCTTCTACCAACACAAAATCTGGTTTTGTTGCAATGTTGTCCTTGATTCTCACCAATTCAGGATCCTCAAACTGTCTCTCCTTGACTTGCGTGATAAGCGTTGGTTCGAAGACGAACATTGCTACCATCATTACCCTATTGTTCACCAACTCAATGGACACATCAAGGTCTTGGAGTTCTTCTATCAGGTTCCACTCACTTACTAGCGATGCCAAGTCAGCAGATTTGGGACTCAAACCATCTGCCACTACATTGCTCTTTCCAGGTACATAGGTGAACGAAAAGTCATAATCCTTGATGAGCTCTAACCAACGACGTTGTTTCAGATTAATGTCCTTTTGAGTAAACAAGTACTGGAGACTTCGGTGATCACAGTGGACTTCAAAAGTGTCTCCATACAAATAATGTCTCCATTGCTTCAAAGCAAACACAACCACCGTGAGCTCCAAATCATGTGTCGCGTTGTTCTTCTCATTCTCCTTCAATTGATGCGAACTGTAGGCAATCACTCTACCATGTTGCATCAATACACATCCCAGTCTAACACATGAGGCATCCGAGTAAATCTCAAATCCTCCTCTTCCCTCAGGTAAGGCTAGAATTGGGGCTGAAACCAATCTCTGCTTGAAAATCTGGAAGCTAGACTCACATTCATCATTCAAATGGAATGAGATGCTCTTCTGAGTCAACTTCGTTAATGGAGCTGCTATATTAGAGAAGTCTTTGACAAATCTTCTGTAATAGCCTGCCAACCCTAAGAAGCTCCAAACTTCCGGCACATTCTTTGGACTCTGCCATTTGGTAATCGCTTCTACCTTAGCTGTATCCATAGTCAATCCATCTCTGGTAATTATATGACTCAGAAATGCCACCTGCTGTAGCCATAAATCACACTTCTCTAACTTTGCATACAATTGATTGTCTCTGAGTGTTTGCAAAGCTATTCGAAGATGATGTGAATGCTCTTGCTCTGACTTTGAATACACCAGAATGTCGTCAATGAAGACCACGACAAACTGGTCCAGATACGAAGCGAAAATTCTGTTCATTAAAGCCATGAAAACTGTAGGTGCATTTGTTAGACCAAAAGGCATCACTAAAAATTCATAGTGACCATATCGAGTCCTAAATGCAATCTTCTGTACATCTTGATCTTTAACTCGAATCTAATGATATCTAGATCGAAGATTAGTCTTTGAAAAGTACGCTGCACCTTGAAGTTGATCAAACAACTCATCGATTCTAGGCAATGGATATTTATTCTTTATTGTCACTTGATTTATTTGCCTATAATTGATACACATCCTAAGGGTGCCGTCTTTCTTCTTCACAAACAATACAGGTGCTCCCTAAGGCGAGACACTTGGTTGGATAAAACCCTTGTCCAGCAAATCCTGTATTTGTTTCTTTAGCTCAAATAGTTCTGACGGTGCCATTCTATACGGTGCCTTTGATATTGGTGCAGTACCCGGCACAAGTTCTATAATAAAGTCTATTTCCCTTGCTGGAGGTAAACCCGACACTTCATCTGGAAACACGTCTGGAAATTCACAGACTATAGGAATATCCTTTTAACTTCGGTACAGGTTTCTTCTCAGTGATAAATGTGATGTAGCCTTTACAACCGCTACATATCATACGTTCAGCCTTGAGTGCTGAAACAAGCCTGGTATCGTACTTCTTCCGAACTCCTTCAAACAATACACTGGCATTGACCTCATCCACTTTAAAAGTGATGATTTTGCGGAAACAATCTAAACAAGCTTTGTACTTCGCAAGCCAATCTATGCCAAAGATCACATCGAAATCATTCATAGCTAACACTACTAGGTCAGCTGGCATTGACACTTCCCCGATCTTCACATTACATTGGAGAATATACAACTCACACACTACTCGTTTTCCTAATAGAGTACTTACAACGAAATCATAAGACAATTGCATTACCCGTTCTTGTATATCATGACAAAATGAAGGTGCTACAAAAGAATGCATAGAACCGGGATCAAATAATGCAATTGCAGGTCTATTGTCTACAAGAATTGTACCTTCAACCACATTGGTGGCAACTTTTGCTTGTTCTCTGTTTACAGCATAAGCCCTTCCTGCATGCTGTGGCCTATATTTTGCTGTGGTTGTTGCCTTTGTTGCCATTGACGCTGTTGGCCTTGACGCTGCAGCTGCTGTTGCTGTTGCCTAGGAGGAGTAGGTAGGGCCAATTGTTGTGGAGGAGCAGGAATCATTGCCTGTCCTAGAGCAGGCTACTGATATGGAGCTCTGTTATCTCTCCTGCTTCTTGGACATTGGGCCATTTTGTGTTCTAAAGAACCACAGACTAGGCATGCTCCAGTGGCTCTCCAGCATGCTTAAGTCTTATGAGCCTTGCCACATGTCTCACAAACTGGTTTGTTTTTAGTTCTCGAAGCAAACTTTTGCCTCTTGTTCTTGTTCTTGAACTGCCCTCCTCCTTTCTTAAACCATGAGCGAGTAGTACCACTACTACTCTTCTTTGCATTCTCAACTATTTCTTCCTTGTGCACTTCCTCAGCGGTAAAGGCCCTATTGATTGCATCACTAAACGTATTGGGCTTATTGGATGCCAATACCGTCTTCTTGTAGGTAGGGTTTAAACCATGGAGGAACCTTTTTACTTTCTTCTCCTCAGTATCTACCAAATCGGTGGCATACTTAGACAGCTGTAAGAAAGTGTGCACATAGACTGACACAGTCATTTGACCCTGTTTCAGATTCAAAAACTCTGACTCCTTCTGTCGGACATGATCTGGCACAAACTTCCTTTCAAATTGCTCTTTGAAAGATTCCCAGATGTCATCACCTGGTGCTGCCAAGAGTGTATCCTTGATACTCTTCCACCATGTTTTCGCTCCCCCTCGTAACATTGAAGAGGCAAGCAAAACCTACTGCTTTTGCGAGCAGATTACGGTGCCAAACACATCACCTGTGTGTGCTAAACACTCATCCGCTTGCACGACATCTTCCGTGCCATGAAATTCAGTTGCTCCCCTCTTTCGGAACTGTTCGTGAATGACATTGGGATCCTTTTCCTTAGATTGCACAACCACTTGTGTCCTAATAACAGTAGGCGGTTGAACCAGTGGTACTGGAGGAGTCTGCAATTGGGCTTGCATCTGATTTTGTATTTGTAGCAATGCAGTAATTTGGGCCTGCATACCCATCTGGGCCTCATGGCTCTTGGCCATCTGCTCTCTATGTTGCTCCTGCATGGCTACTTGGGCCTCTTGGCTTTTAGCCATTTGCTCTCTGTACTGAGCTTGCATAGCCACTTGCGCTTCATGGCTCCTCACTAGTTGTTCAAGAATGGCAGTCATCCTTGCATCAGCATCTGATACTGGAGGAGGTGTATGTACTCTCATTGACTACTACTTCAATAAAGTTATCACTCCTAAATCCAGATGCCATTTGAAAACAATGAGGAAGGTAAGATACACATCTCTACCCTTCCACCTCACACACATTACATACAGTGAAAGCAATCACACAAATCCAAGGTTGGATTTGTATGTAAGCTAGCGTTCCTCACATGTTCTTACATTTCTAAGTCTTTTAAGTTTTACTTTTTAACCTTGTTCTGATACCATATAATAAGTATGTCACGACCTGGGCCCGAGTTACGATAATCCAGGGCCGCAATCCATACTTACTTCCGTAAACTCTGAATTAACCATAGTTAAAACCTAATCCACAAGGGATGGCATTCAATTCATACCTGTCAATTGTACAAATTGCGGAAATACACATTGACCAAATAATTCAAAATTTACATGTATACAAAATAAAGTTCTTTATACATGTATCGTTTCTTTGCTTTCTTTCATCAATTACTGCATATACAAACACTATGCATATTGATGACTATTCAAGTTCAAGTTCTCAAAATATTACATTCCAAAATGAATCTCAACTATTTAAAATAATTCTCAAAAAGAATTTTCCCAAAACATTCTTAGTTCCATTCGCGCACTCGAATACTCATCTCAAATGGTATTCCGACCATCCCATTCTATCAATCCTCCTGGAGGAACCACAACGGTCTCCTCCGCTGCCGCTGGGGCTGCCGTCGGACCAGCATGGGTAATCGGGCTTGTAATGCCATCAATAACACTAATGAACACGACGGTTCAACAATATATAAACAAAACTTATCATATCATATGTTAGTACATATACTAAACTCATGCAATCCGTTTAGTAAATAACTCCAATTCTAGACAAGTCTAGATAATTCCTACAATGATAATGAATGAGCATAATAAGTCAATCAATAGGTGTGTACAAGATGACAACTACCATAGCATTCATTTCAATCATTTCGTTTCATTTCATTTACCATCTTCCTTCAAAGGAAGGATTCATCTTCTAAATGGAAGGCATCAATCGGTAGCCATAGATACGATCGGAATTTGTGGGACTTACCAGTGTCCGGGCCAGGGACACTAGCATCACCACGGAGCTCCGGAACGCCCCCAGATCCATCTACTGCAGTAGGAATAGTCATTTGGCTCAGGGCGGAAGGGCGCACCATTCATGACCCCGACCTCATGAAAATAATGATTTATTAATTCATTTAGAATTTAATACAATAGCTAGGTAGTGCCAGACTCAAGGGTCAATATACTTCATTATCAATCCATTTCTGGATTCAATTCTATACAGTGATTCCATTCTCAACAATGGAAAGGAAACAAATAATGACATCAATCTTGTGAGATTGGAATGAAGTGATACAGAATACAATACCATGAGAGAACTACACAATTCTACTCATTTCTATTTCAGTCCCGACCAACCATTTAGGTGTAACCGTTGGTTATCCAATGTCCGTATTATTCTCGATGGACATCACATTTGTATATTATATGTATATTGGAGTCCCCGTAATTAACACCTATGGAGGTATAGTCCATAATCTATTGACACTTAGCCCATTATTAATCCAAGGGTTCAATTCTTAAAAATTCCATTTCATTGTTCACAATTCCCACCAATCTCTATTTGCATTAATTAGCCACAAAGCTAAATTTAGAGGACATATAAGTGTCCAAAAAGCATCCATGTTTCCTACTAAATCCAAAACCAACGATTTTCCGGCCTCAATCAATGCCCTGTCCAGTATCAGGTTCGCTCGAGCGGACCCAAATAGAGAAGTGGTTGCTCGAGAGAACCCAAAGTTCGCTCGAGCGAAGTCAAATAGAAATGTGGTCGCTCGAGCAGATTCATGTCCGCTCGAGCGCCTTTATCTAGAAAGCGGTTCGCTCGAGCGAACGCTTCTGAATTTTAGTCCGACATTCTGCAACTCTCTCTCTTCTTCTCTCCTTTCTCCATTCCACTACCACAACAGCCTGCAATAAATTTGGACCTCCTGTCCATTCCTCATTCATCATTTAATACACACATTAATAACACTTCTAATTATTCCATCAATCCACAAACAATCCATTCTAAAAAAAATCAATGGAAATATACACAAACCCAAACTTGTAAAATCTCCATTAAATGCTACAATGGCTAACACCATTCACAAGTAATGCTTATACTTGCCTCCTTGAAGCTTCTTTGACAAAAAGCTCCTTTTTGCTTGGCTTGGTTTGGCACAAATCTCTCCCAAAGAATATTCCAAGCTCTTCAACAATGGAGGATGGCTCAATGGAGAAGATGAATATGACCAAGCTTCTTCAAAAGTTACTTGCAAGCTCCCAATCCTCACTCTTGATGGAGAAGAAATGGAAGAGAAAGGAAGAAGAGTGCCTAGGGTTTGCTAAAATGGGAAAGGAACCCATCTCTTAGCTTATATAATGAACTTTTTGCACTTAAGCCCTCTTCCATTTTTCTTATTCACATTTTGGGTCAAATGAAGGCCCATTTGATCAGCCTTAGGTCAAATGAAACCAAGTGTATTATGAAAGTTGACGTACTCTTCGAGATACACAAATTGGTATCAAGAATTTTCGAATTTGACGAAATACGTAAAAACTCGTATTTACAAAAAAAAGTCCTCAATTTACCTTGTTTGAGTTTAAACTCATTTCAATCAACTCAGTCTCATTCAAATTCACTTCATTAAGCCTAATTCAATCATTTGAGATTAACCCATCTCATTTTGTTCACAAACAACAATTAGCACAATTAATCATGCTTAATTAACACTAATTTGGATTAATTAGTCATAATTACGATTAGTCCGGGACGGGGTCTAACAGATCCTTATCGAGGTGTGATGAAATACCACTGGGTACGTGTCATCCTCCTCTAAATATGCATATCGAAGATCTAAAGGAAGGGATTTCAACTCAAGTTTGGGCGGCCTCACAGGAGAAGGAAGAGACTTAGTACCAGTTGGTACGAGCCCCTCAAATTGAGATTTCCATGCTGTATTCACTATGTTAGCCGTGTCATCCGGGTGTCTATAAAATTGGCCAAGGCCTTGCTTGATTCCATTGTGTCTAAAAAATTGAGTTAGGGGACTCCTCAAGGCTTTCTTGAACAATGGATTCAATGAGATCTACTTGTTCGAAATCAAGACCATCATCCCTCATTTGTTTGCAAATATTAAAGATATTTAATTCAATAGTCATGTTCCCAAAAGAAAGTTTCATGACTCCGTTCCGGCAGTTTATCAATGCATTCAATGTGGCCAAAAAGGGTCTTCCCAATATCATCGAAATTTGTGCGCTAGGGTTGGCCACTGGTTTTGTGTCCAGGACGATAAAATCTACTGGGAAGTAGAATTTCTCGATTTGGACTAAAACATCCTCTACTGCCCCTCTCGATTTCTTTATTGATCTATCAGCTAGCTGAAGAGTGACCTGAGTAGGTTTTAGCTCACCAAGCCCCATCTGTTCATATACCGAGTAAGGCAATAGATTAACACTAGCTCCTAAGTCAAGCAGTGCTTGCTCGATTCGGAAATTTCCAATGATGCATGATATAGTGGGGCATCCCGGATCCTTGTATTTAGGGGGAGTGTTTTGTTTTAAAATAGCGCTAATTTGCTCGGCCAAAAATGCTTTCTTTTGGACATGCATCTTACGGTTGATTGTACATAAATCTTTCAAGAATTTTGCATAGGATGGGATCTGCTTGATCGTATCTAAAAGCGGAATGTTGATTTTGACCTCTTTGAAAATATCTAAGATTTCCTAGTTAGGGGTTATTTGTTTTGGTGGTTTTAAGCGTTGGGGAAATGGAGCTATAGGCTTATACATAGGTAGTTCAGCCTCCTTTTCCTTCGCATCAGTGGTTTCTTCCATGACTTCCTTAGAGTGAGACGTAATTTGGGATGGTTTTGGATCCGAGGAAGCAGGGTGTTTATCTTTTTTCGGATCTTCAACTGAAATCTCTTTGCCAGTCCCAAGGGTGGTCACAACTTAAACCTGCTGCCATGAGGTAGAGGGACCTGAGTTGGCCACTTCGTATTATTCGTTTGGATTAGGTTGAGGTTGGGCTGGGAAAACCCTTTTCTCCCTAATCTAATGGGTATTATTGATTTGGCCAATTGAGGCTCTTACCTCCTTTTGGAAGTCGTGGAATGTTTGCTGATTGCTTTGGTTGATGGAGTTCTGAATTTGAATGAAATTGGTCAACAAATCCTCCAAAGACCTATTTTGAGATTGCGGAGGAGGTGGTGGGACTCCCTGAGTGGGGAGGGGGGGACAAAGTTCCCACCTTCATTTGTAGGTTTTGGGAGGATAGGTGCATGGTTTGCATTTTGCCCATTTCTCCAGCAGAAATTGGGGTGGTTCCTTCAGTTGGGATTATATGTGTTACCCATTTGATTTGTGAATGGCCTTTGGTAAGTATTTGTTGCATTGGTCTGCTCATGCAACACCTCTCTAAATGCGGGGATTGTTGGACAATCCTCAGAAGAATGGTGTCACATTCACAAATTCTGCACACCAAGGTAGGTTGTTTTCCTTTCCCTAATTCTAAGGCCTCTATCTTTCTTGTTAGGGAAGCGATTCTAGCATTAACGTCATCTTCTTCATTTTTCAATAGGTACATCCCCCCTCCCTTAGATTGATTCGATTGTTTTAAGTGCTCGGTCCCATCAGATGTGTCCCAATTTTGAGCACTTTCCGCGAGAAAATCAAGATATTCCCATGCCTCATCGGGATCTTTGTTCAAGAAGTCCTCATTACACATCATCTCAACAAATTGGCACATGTCCGACGTTAATCCATCATAAAAGAGCCCAATTATCGCCAAATTTCGAATCCATGATGTGGGCAAGCTAGTAGAAGCTCATTGAACCATTCCAAACACTTGAAGAAAGACTCCTTTTCTTTTTTCTGGAAATTCATTAGGTGCTTTCTTAAAATGTTGGTCTTGTGAGGTGGGAAGAATTTTTTCAAAAATTCACGGACCGTATCATTCCAAGTAGTAATCGAGTTGGCCCTAAGGGAATGTAGCCATGCCTTGGCTCTTTCTTTCAAAGAGAAGGGGAATAACCTAAATTTGATAATGTCCTCCCTATTCAAATGGAGAGTAGCGTACACTTCCTCGAATTCTTTTAAGTGCAGGTACGCACTTTCCGAGTCTAGACCATGGAATTTTGGCAATAATTGGATCACAGCCGATTTGATTTCAAAGTTTCCCGCAGTGGCTGGGACAGCCATACATGAGGGTGCGGTGGTCCTAGTAGGTTGTAGGTATTCACGTAAAGACCTTCCCCTTTGATTAACCACTCCATTTTCATTTTCATTTTCATTTTGATTTCTATCATTGTTATTGTTATTATTATTATTATTCCTGCTTTTCGCCATTAGACTAGATGGTCTTGATGAATCGGGAGAACCTAGATTTTCATAGATCTTAATGACCCTCTTGATCGGAGGTGATATTCCATCAATACTTGCAATACCATTTAGCAAGGAGGCGACTCATAGTCGATATTTGCATTTTTGACAACCAAAAATCAAAACCCGGCTTTCATGCCAAAAAACCCGGCTTTCACGCCAAAAATAAAAAATCTAGCTTTCATGCCAAATTTTTTTTTTTTTGGCTCTCGTGCCATAAACAAAAATTCCGGTTTCCATGCCACAAAATTTCGGCTTCTATGCCACAAAAATTGGCTCCCATGCCACAAAACCTAGCTTTCATGCCAAAAGCAAAAACCTGGCTTTCATGCCAAAAATAAAATTTTGGTTCTTATGCCATAAAACCCAAAATTGGTTTTCACACCACAAAATTTGGCTTTCATGCCATCACAAAATTCGGCTTTCAAGCCATAAAAAATCTAGGCTTTTGCCACAAAATCTGGCTTTAATGCCAAAAACAACCCTTTGAAAAAAGATTTTTCACAAAATGACAACCTTTTGATTAAATTTTCAAACAAAAATTCTCATTCAACTTTTGCTTATTTTCATCAAAAAGAATTTAAGTGAAACGAGGGAATACAAAAAAAAAAAAAAAAAAAAAAAGGAGGTACAAAAAATGTTTATAGATGGAGGTACCAAAGAATAAAAAAAGAAGAGAGGTTTTTACAAAAGAAATCCAGAGCTCAGTCTAACACGGTCTTCAACCAAAGATTTAGCTCCTCAAGCAGACTTTTGGCCTTAGCCTCCAAAGCTTCCAGGCCATGCCTCTTCAAAAGCTTACAATAAAATGCAACAGAACACTGCAACCCATCTTCAGCATGTGGAAGCTCTTCCCAGAGAATTTGCCATTACTTATATTCCTGAGTCTTCCACTGAAGATTGCTATCGACTTCTTCAACCTGTCGAATGAAAGTCCCCTCTCTAGCACGAACTTCCACGATGGCAGTCCACTTGGTAACAGCTTGTTCTTTCAATAGCTCAAGGCGATGCCTGGCCTCAAGGACCTCCTTATCAAGACGGTGCAGGTCCTGTGTCAGCTCAATGATAGCCAACTCGGTGACGTTCTTCTCCCAAACGAATTGCTTCCGAGTCCGTGAGATCTCATCCAGTTCAGATTTGACCTCGCCAGAAGGCTTAAAAAACATCTCATTAAAGAAGTCAACATTTGGAAAGCTCTTGGTTTCAGCCCACTTGTTGCCTAGTGGAATGACTTCATCAACAAAAGCCTTGGCACTTGCAATGTCCAGACCGACTTCTTCGTTCTCAGCAAGAATGTCTTACACATACATGACCATGCCAAACCCAGCTTCCAAATGACCAGAAGAGAGAGTCTCGATCCATGGACTCAAGACGCTCTTCAACACTATCTTCGCATATTAAAGAGATAGCCCAGATGAAGTCTCACCCTGCTCCATTGGCCGACTCCCATTGTCATACATCATTAGAGGAGTAATCAACAAGCTCTTTCAAATCGAAGACGCTTGCGAAGGAATCTCATCATGAGGTTTCACCTTTGCCCCACCAAAAGTGGTAGTAGAAGCCCTTACTTCTGGATTAGCTGCTGGCACCCCCTGTTTTGGCCCTAAGGAAGACAAAGGAACTTCTCCTGTCGCTTCACAACCTACCAGCAAAACACAAAAAGGTACGAATATGATCTTGTAAAAAAAATCATTATTATCAAGATTATTACTACAAAGTACCTTCTTCGACAACCGGCAGAATACTCTCTGCCCCCATGAACTCATCCGAAGCATCATCAAAGGTTGCATCCATGGATGGTTCAAAATTGTCAGAATCTTATGGCATGTTAGCTGGCAAGAAAACAAAAAATATGTCAGCAAATGGCAGCAAAGAAAAACAAAAAGGGGAAAAAGGAAAAGAAACTGTACCAGGTGAAGGTTCTGGAACCACTCTAGAGTCCCTTGGTTCTTTCTTAGATGCCACGACCGGATCCTTCACTGCCTCATCGGCCGGAACCTCGGGCATCACCAAGTCACCATCTTCTGCTAAAAGAAAGAAAGCAACGAATAAAAAACTCTCATGAAAGAAAAGAAACGGAAAGAGAAAAAGGAAAATCATACCATCATCAGTGGTCTCTGCTTCTCCGCTCCTCTTTTCCAAAGGCTCGTCATCATCCCCTGAGACCTCCTCAGTAATGGTGAGAGGGACTTCCAAATCAGGAGAACTTTCATGCCGTTTTTTATTACGGCGCTGCCCTTTGTTCCTTTTGCTTCTATGGGTTGGTCTCTGCTTGAAGTACCTGCCCCGATATCAAAGACAGGTCTCTCACTAGAGTCCTCACTGGATGATCTGCTCTTGCCAGTGGACTCCATGGAAGCCTTTATCCACTCCGCTTGCATCCAAGCATCGATCTCGACCTCCTCCTACTCCAGCTGTTTCAAGACCTCACCAGGTACTTCTTTCACAGCTGCAGATCTAATGACGTCTCGATCATCGAGAAAGCCTATCTTATGCTTCTCTCCAGAAATGAAAGCCAGAACTTCCTTTCGCCGGATGCCATTTGATCTTCCAAGACCCTTCCCAGAAGACTGTTTTACATCAAACTCTTCCTCGGAAAGCCCCCGGTACACTAAAAAGCTCTATACAAACCACTTCGTCAAGCCAGCAGTCTGGAAAGTGGGCAACTCAGGATATGAAATCGTAGCGGTAGTGTCCTCCGCACTATAAAAAATCCATGCATTACTCCCATCCTGCAAACCTCTGAAGCGCTTCACCATGCTCGAAGGCGCTCCAACAACACCTTGAGAGAAGCCCAACTGCAACGCGAAATACGAGGGGACATACGACTGGATGTCGACGAAAAGATGTCTACGGTATACCATCGTACCAACACGTATGTTGAAAAGCCACCTCTTCTCTGCGTTGTTCAAAGAATAGTGTCTTCCGACCCTGCCCTGGTGGAGTCACGGGAGACACCAAAATCAAAAGCCTTATTCCGCAAATTTGAAGAAAGCTTCACTGAAGACTGCCTAATCTTAACGTCCCTGAACGGTCGGATCCTTAAACGAGCAGACAAAGGAGATTCGGAGACGGTTGTCCCTCTAGCCAACCGAATCATAAAAGGGTCATCATCCTGCGCAACGCCTAATTGGTGGAAGCCAGGATAGTGGTACATATATCACGAATACAAAATATGGGCTGAAAATACCCTATTCATATGGAGCCCAAGCCGAACCAGGAAAGCAGCAGCCTACAGTTCGGTATACAAATAGGAGTAAAGAGTAGGCACCAAAGCAAGTCGCTCTCCGAATGCCATCTGACAAGCTGGAAAAATAGAATGCGGCCTGATATGCGTTCCATCTCCACCAGCAAAAACAGCCTCACCCAGCCAATAAGTGAGGTAAACGGCAAGATCTCTCCGCAGTGCCATGTCAGAACAAATGGCATCTGTGCTCGTAAGGAAGTTTTTCAAATTTTCTCGCATGACGGGGATCTTTTTCGAACCCGGATTCTTAGTCGTGGCTTCCTGGGTCATGCTATCAAAAGACTTCTCGCTGTCAAAGAAGTTGGGGGACAAAGAGCTTAAACTCTTCCAACTGCTGGACCTGACTTTCGAGCCCTCATTCTCCTTCAAAAAATAGTAGAAGGCGACAAGATGAAAGTACAAAAGCCTGAATTCCTCAGACAGCTCCTCAAGGACGCTGTCAATGGGCATGAACTCCTCATAGAGTTTGCCGATGATGGGCAGCCCGGTGATGGCTCTCAATTCCTTTAAAAAGAAACCAATCTCACCATTCGTAACAATGTAGGTGTTGGTTTGTAGAAAGAATGACTCCAACATGGCCATGAAGGCTTCATCAGAGAAAACCACAGTCTTCCGAAAAGCGCGAACCGCATCAAAGATCTTGGCCTCCTTCATAATGGCGCCACCAATTTGCTGGATGTGATCAGTCCACGACTCCCAACTTGAGTCAGTATTGAAACGGCCACGAAGTAAAAAAGGCTTTACCCAATTGCTGCCGTCACCCCGAAAAATGCCAAGGCCCACTAGTCCCAAAGCGACTGACGGATAATCAAAACCTTGGCAGCCGCTAGTCGGCATCAACATGTCCATGCAGACAGACGACTTCTCCGCATATCCGGGAGGGCCGCCAACAAAAATCCCGGTCTTGATCACATTAGTCCTCTTCGCCCAGCTTGGAGGATCTTCCCTCTTGGAGCATGTAGGAGAAAGACTCATGATCGAGATGGTACGATCAAAAGTTGACCGGATAGCAATAGTTCTCTCCTCACCATCAGCTGTGTAATGGAAGTGAAAACATCTCCTTTGGTATTTCAAGTCGTTAGGGATTGCATCGCCAAAGAAAAAGGTAGGCCTGGACACAATGCTCTGATCGTCCGTGACCCAAGGACAATTGCTTACCACAATCCTGTAGAACTCCTCATCCTTGAGGGTAATTAACCGCTGCCTCATCTCATCTTGGCTAAGCGAGTCACACTCTTCCAAGTTCCTCTCCACATGCTGGACCTTCTCCCATGCCTGTTGCACGGCCGCATTAGAAGATTCAGTAGACCGACCAGGTGCGTCAGTAACAGGGCCCTTACCCTTGTTCGTTCTGTAGGAACCACCTACAAAGGTTGGAAGAGAAAAAATCAAACACCAAAATGACAGAATTTTACTAAAAATATCCTAGCAAAATTTTGGCATGGTTCCGGGGCAATTCCGAAGAAAAGGGAAACACCCCGAAAAGGATAGGAAGCTTGAAGATGAGCTCAACATCGTTGCGAGCTCATAGTCAATGGAGGATTTTCAAAGAAAGCTTGAACTCAAACATTGCTGCGAGATCAAGCAATTTTCTCAAATCTCCGCAGGATCGGAAAAGAGCTCAACATTGCTACAAGCTTCAGACTTCAAAGCTTGCAAAGCTCCTCAAAACCCCGCAAGATTGGGAAACGGCTCAACATTGCTGCGAGCTCCAAATCTCAAAACTTGCAAAAGATTTCAGGTATGTATTATCATGCTTCCAATTTGATTTACAAAAAAATCATGCATAAAAGGAAATTATCATGCATTAGATGATAGGAAAACCTTGACAAAAGTTTGACCAATTCCAACCCAATTTGGTCAAAACCAATCAAACTTTGTCCAAGTCAAAATTCATGTTGACTTGACCTAGAAACCCTAGCCTTTTATCTTGATGCATCAAACAAAAAAAATGCATGTACATCTTGAATTACATAAACCACATTGTCATGGTGAGCAAAAAGGGAGAAAGAAAAAAAAAAACCTCCTAAAAAAAAAGAATGGGTTGGCCCATAGGCCATGTGGCTGTACGGTCGTATCCGTACGGTCACAAGAAAAAAAAAAAGCAAAACACGTGACAAAAAAAAAAAAAGAAAATGAACTTGCGAAAAAAGAAGAAGAAAGCATGTGGAGAAAAAAACAAAGAAGAAAAAAGAATAAAAAGGAAAGGACAAAAAAAAAAGAAAGAAAAGAAGAAAAACCGTGAGCAACAAGAAGAAAAAAAAGAGAGAAAGAAAGAAAAAAAAGAAGAAAAGAAAGAAAAGAAGAAAGTTTTTCTACCTCCACATGGAGTTTCTTGTAAAGGAAGAAAACTTACTTGAAGCCATGGATGAAGAAGAAGAAGAACTTGAAGATTCTTGAAGAAGAGAAGATCCTGGAGCACTCTTGAAGACTTTTTGCAAAAAGAAAGCAACAAGAGCAACAGATCCAACCTCCTTTGCTTTTTAGAGAAGAGAGCAAACCAAAAGAGGAAACAAGGAGAAAAGCAAGGAGGTAAGTGCTAAAAATTAGCAACCTTCCCAAAAAAAAAAAAAGGGGATTTGAGATATTTTCTCCAAAAAGAAAGGGAATGTGAGATTTTCTCTCCCAAAGAAAGACACTTTGAGGAAATCTCTCCCTAAATCAAGGGAACTTGAGAAATTCGCTCCAAGTAAGGATATTTTTAGACATTCTCTACCCAAAAGAGATATTTTTAGATATTCTTTGCAAAAATAACATCACATGAGTTCTAAGCCATCTTTAAAAGCTTAAGGTCTCATGAGTTAGCCCATATGAGCCAGGTTTGACCACCTAGGCACCAAAAGTGGTTTTTAGTAAAAAAATCCTCTTACCAAGAGCATACAAAATGGTTCTATGCCTCTTTTTGAGTTGATTGGACCATACAAAAAATCCAAGTCTCATGAGTTTCCAAAAATCCAAACCATCCCACCTCATGAACCAAATTAAGCCAAAATCTTAAAATTGACATTCCACAAAACACCCAAACTACTCCAATGGACCCAAAATTGTCCTAAAGAGTGACAAAAAATCAAATCATGGTCCCCTAACTCGCCACATACAGCTTATTAGGTCACAAGGTCAAAACCAAAAATCAAATATCGACCCCCTAACTTGCCACATACAACTTATTAGATCACAAGGTCAAAACCAAAATCTAAAACCTGACCTCCTAACCTGCCACATACAGCTTGTTAGGTCACTAGGTCAACCAAAAAAAAAAAAACCAAAACCCTTCATGACCGCCTGATGCGCCACATAAAGCCTTCAGGTTCACATGGTCAAAAGAAAAACCCGAAAACAAGATGACTCTTTTGGCGCGTGTTCAGAGACCGTACAGTAAATGAAAAGACAAACAAGAGTATCTCTATCTCTGGCACATAACCCGATGCAGGAGTGTAAAAGAAAAGAAAAAGGGAAGAAATCACGTAACCTTGAAACAGAAAGCACGTAACCTTAGAATTGGAAGAAAGCAAGTAACTTGAAACAGAAGTGTTGACACAAAAAATGTTACTTTACCTCTTTGACATCAAAAGCTACATCGAGCCGCATCCTACCACAAATTGACAAATGCTACTTCAAGCATAAGATCTTGTCAGAATCAAATAAAAGCTGTAAGATCCTTCAAAACAGCCAAAAGAAGGGTACACATAAAGTTTCGGGCCCTTTCAATGTCATTTGGCCTAACTTCGCCCTTCCAGCAGCTGAGCAGGAGCTCCCGGCGGCGGTGAAGCCAGAGACCCTGACACACAAAACAAAGCACACAGTTGGCCTCAAAATGCAACTAGAAGGCTCTACATCAAATTCTAGGCCATTCTGACATGGTTTAGCCAAAAAGGAAACAGTCGCAGTGAAGTCAGCTCTCCCGGCTGCGACAGTGTCAAAGACATCAAATCTTCGATTAGAGCCTATGGATTGTCTCAAAATACCTCCAAAAGGCTCCATGTCAAGTTTCAAGTCAAACCGGCAACGTTTGACCTTTCTTCAATCATCGAGCAGCAAAATCAAGCCTCTCGGCAGCGAGAACCACCGAAGCCATCACTCATCAAACAAAGCATATAGGTGACTTCAATATACTTTCAAAAGGCTACACGTCAAATTTCAAGTCATTTCAACAACATTTGACCCGACTTTGACGTTGGGAAACAACATCAGGCCTCCCGGCGGAAGGGCACTCTAGGACCATGACATCCAAATCAGAGCTAATGGATTGTCACAAAATGACTCCAATAGGCTCCCTGTCAAATTTCAGGTCAATCGGATATTGGTTGACCGTATATCAAAACGCGACATCTTCCTTGCAGCAAAATCAAGTCTACTGGTGACGGGACCCCACACGGCTTCAAAACTCAAACAAAAGCCCATGGTTGGTCCTATCTACTACTCAGGAGGATTCACCTCAAATCTCAGGTTATTCCGACATCATTTGACCTAGTTTTAGCTTCTGAAGGAAAATCGGCAAACTTGACACGACCAAGTCTTCTGCTTTTCCAGAAAATCGGAAACTTTGCGCTCTGATACGCAAGGATTCTCGTCAAGTTTTCTCCAGAGAAACCAAGCCAATAAACGAGGAAAATGTCAAGAAAAATACGGAAGAAAAAAGAAACGAAAAAGATAGAAAAACGGCCGAAAAAAGGCGACCAAAAGGGGAAAAAATCCCCTCACCGGATTTTGCCCAAAAACCCACTTTTTCGGGTTATGTTTACGTTTCGAGATGATTGGCCCCTGTGGTTTTCCAAAAATCTGATTTTTCAGGCATAAAATCCATTGATCTTCGTCAATATCACGGATCCACCGCCGAAATCACAGGATCATCATTGCATGCTTCGAAATCGCCAACCGACCAACTAAGAAAGCACACTTTCCATTCGACCGATTGTGAAATCGACAGGACAGATGTTACTGGCCCACTGGTATTGACCAATGTCTCAAGTTGCATGGTCATCCAGCATCAAACAACATGTGGATTCATCGACGATCATCGCAAAAAGAATTCCAAAAGGCACAGCACAGCCCGCGACTCTTCGACCGCCCTGGCGACTATTTAATGCAGTTAATTGACCCATTTTATGACAAGTTAATGCAGTCATTAACTCATTATTTTGGATGGTCCAATCAGAAGCGAGGAAAAAGAAGTTACAAGTCTAAGCAATCATGACAATAAATCATGTAACTCCCCTAATGAAGGAGTTTAAAGGTGATTAAATGCTCATCACTCTCCATCGGCCAATCAGAATTCAAGAAAAAAGAGTTACAAAATATTGAATTAAAAACTTGTAACTCCTCCCATCATGGAGCATTAATACAATCAATGCTCATAAACCCGCCTAATGGCTACCAAAAGCCTATAAAATGGGGGTCATTCCAAGAAGAACGGGTCTAGAAAAATCCTCGGAAAAATCTCCAAAATCCAAACACTGTGTAAAGAAGCGCTGCTACTCTAAAGAAAATCTACTGCAACAAACACCGCAAGGTGACCGAAGCCCCTTAGGGGGCCACCCCCAAGGTCCCTTCTTTTTCTATCCAACATGGCTAGATGTGGCCTTTCAGCCCGTTCGGCTTTTTATTTGATATAGGACCTCCTTTGTTTTTATCCTCTAATAAAAGTCTGAGGTCCAAGCCAAGCGAATCAAAGCATCATAAATTCCCATCACGATGGCGGAGCGACCTTCGATGTGAACGAGTCCCCACAATCTCCTGAGAAGTTAGAATCCATTTTCTTACTTTTCTATCATATTTTGTAATTTTTTTCAGAGTAAAAAAAAATCACAATTATTTTCTTTACATTTAGATGTGATTTGTAAATCGCCTTTCACGATAAAATCACCTTTCACGGCACAAAACCGTCTTTCACATAAAAGAAATGAAAATCGCCTCTTACGGCATTCAAAAAACCTTATCTCTTTTCTTAAATACATGTGCAGTGGAAAGTTAGAAAAAATAATTGATTTCCTTTTCTACTTGTGAAGGTGATCTCCGAATCACCAATCCTAAATCCCAAGTAGAATAGAAAATCTGGCATACCCCGTACGAAAAATGTTGATGCTCGCTTTCCCTCCGTCGGACCCCGGTAGCCTGGTCCATTAATTATAAAAACAATGACTTTGTTGTTGCATGCATCTCAAAGCAGAATAAGAGAAAAGTCTCACTGCTTTTTATTTTCTCTCTCTGGGCGTTGTACAAATACGAAGGATCTTATAAGACCCTAACTTATCTTAAGTGGGCATCCGCCCAAGATCCATATCTTATAACAAAACAGCTCTTTTTTAAAATTATATATCTAACTCAGGCTGGGCTTGGGCCTACTATTTTTTAGGTGGGCCGAGCTTGGGCTAGCTAGTTGTGGTCCAATTCAAGCACAAGTTCGGCTCCTACTGTTTAGAAGCGGGGCTTGGTCCTAGTTATTCCTTAGGCCCTGCCCTTGAACACACCTATTTGGGGTGTCCTTTCAACCTTTATATTTGGCATCCAAGATTTAAAACATTTTAAATGAAATGACATTATATGAAATGACATTATAGTACATTTACATGTTGGTAAAAATGGGCCCTTATCTATGAAATATATTAACTTTTTTAATATCTCATTCGTCTTCTTGATAAAAAATCAATTTGATGATATGGCCAACTCATCATATTATACTAAAAAAAATTTAGTCATAGCCCATAAAAGAGAAGGACGTACATACATAGCAAGGAAGTCGGCATTGCTCCTTAGAAACTAAGTTGAGCACATGGGAGTCGTTCTAAAAGTCTTCATCTCCCTAGCACTACTCTTTTCCAAAATCTATTTTATGAACTTGTTTTTCTTTTCTTTTTTCCCTTTTTTTTTTTTTTTGCTAAAAGGAGGATTTTTTTTTTAACAAAAGAAACAAACATTTTATGAACCATTTTGGATGCATAAAGACTGTCTGCTCTCACTGAATCAACAGTCAACAGATTCTTTGTACCTTTCTACAATAAATCCACTGTTCTCACAGGGTAATTTTTCTAGTCAATCAAAAGCCAATTTCACAAACCATTTTGGATGCATCGAGAAAAAATTTAAGTAAGCTTTCCAAAGATTAAAACATTGTTGGTCATTAATCTGCTCATATCATCTGACACATGAAAGAGGAACAAGAGAAGAAGTCAAGACTCAAAAGCGGTTCTGTTCTATATTAGCTAAAAATCATTAAACAAAAAGAAGAATAACTGTCTTAACAAAAAGGAGTTTACAAGGAGGGCAATCCTAAAAAAGTTCTTATTATTAATAGCAAACTGTAAAACTAAGAAAATAATCACACCCTTAAATCACATGCACACACTCTCTTTTAGTTAATCTTAGCTTTTCCCATGCTCCATGCCTTCAAATTTGATATCTTCACCGTCTCAGTCCCCAAGTTGAATACATATAAATGGACCTTGTTTCCTATGGCTATTGTAGGATACACCCTAGCTGTGATACATGTCCTTCCTAATGCGCCAAAGCTCTCGATGACCGAATGGTCAATCTGCACCCACCACAAGAAAGTAGAATACCCAATCAAACCTTCGGATTGCATGCAACAAAATTATAGGATAAGGAGTTTAAGATCATAAACTAACCAGGCTCCTTAGAGATAGCTTCCCATCCTCAATGTCCACATCTACAAAGCCTCCGTATGTTGTTTTATCTACATCAGGTTGTAAAGTAGACCTGTCCAAATAACAACAGGAATCGTCCAAGTTAGTGTAAACTGTAAAGTACGCAGTTAGACATGATGTCATATGATTGACCAAGATAGGAGTAGGTAGGAAGATAGTTAAACATACATACAGAGATATGTACATGCATGGATACATATAAAATTGCATAGATAGTGACATGTATAGATGCATTTATAAGTCACTTTGCATCCCATGCACTATGCAGCAACCCATAAGGTCGAATTGCAATTTCTTTTTTCAAAATGCAAGTGTAATGGGTAATTTAAATGCAAACAGGCAAGGGCCCTGCTTTAAGGAGTGTTAAAAAAAGAGTGAGGTAAACAAAATAGGTCTAGGGTGGATATCTAGATTGATTTAATTTACTTGAGTGAAGGGTGGATAACAATTTCCAATCAAATACAGATGACAAAGGTTCCGGTTAAATGGGTGACCTGCCCCAAACTGCTCCTATCGAGGGTAGGCTTGATTGTGGTTTACTTGCATCTCAAGTGGTACTAAAAAGTGAGATTGAGGGTTCTATTCCAAGGTAACTTTGGTGTCACATATTCTTCTTCCTATGTTAGACATGCACTTGCGAAAAAAGAAAAAAGAAACGTTACTCTCTTATCCAAAGAACTTTTACGGTAGGCATGTGACTTGAATGAGTCTGTGTCTGTAATCCAACAGATGACCACACATTGGGCATGTGACATTTCCGTATGTGAGAGAAAACCCCATAGCCCGCCAAAAGAGACTTTTCTAAGAAGGAAAATACCAAGAAGACAAGCCCACAAAATAAATTTACAGCTGAAGAAATAAGGCTAATAGACCAACCTGCTTTGATCAGAGCACATTAGGACAACAGGTTTATGTTGACCTTTAAAGATCCGGAAGAAGACGGCACTGTATTCTTCCAAGCCGCTGGAAGCCATGACCAGCAACCCAAAAGGCCCAATGCTTCCTGGAACATTGGCTCCCTTCTGGTTACATAGAAGTTGAGGATCGGTCCATGTTGGATCAAAAGTATCAGCTTTGTCCAGGCTTCCCAAATGGAAATCAACCATGATATCAGCCTGTGTAGAAATATCAACAACCACGTGAATGGTTTACATTATCCAATGTGCATCAGAGAGAAAGAGCAAATCAAAAAGTTGGATTCCCAGTTTGATTGCATTGTATACTTTACATAGAGCTAGTGGGCACAGTAATCATCTTAAAATAAAATAAGTTGGATTTTGTTATTTGATGGATAATCCGCAATTAACTTGTACATAATATTTTTCTGATATCCATTGTAAAAGAATACAGGTTTTTATGATATTTTTTCCTTTTCAAATTCATAGTATACATGATTTATACATAATATTTGGATGTGTGACTCAGTGCCGAAACTCAGTACTCTACAGGCCAGGTATTGGGTCCCAACCAACCCATTTAGTGTCATTATCTCTGAAACGCTGTGATAGGATGGGCTTTGCACTTAGAGATAAAAAAGGAAGGCGAAGTTTGTTGAAGTGGGAATCACTGAGGCCCAAAAAGTTAATTGAACATAAATAAAATAAAAAAAAATAAAAAAAAAGGACTAGAATTGCTTAGCTATCTTAGTTGGGAAATATTCATATGCATACGTCCCTCACCGTATTATGGTGAGGGACAGCTTGATGGAGCCCACCTAGGGCCCAATTGATCACATGACTAAAGGGATGGAAAGAGACATCTTGGATGGGCCCAGATACAAAGTTTGGGGTTAACCTCATGCCTCTAACCCTTCATCGATTCAGCAGTCGTGTCGCAATCTAAGACAACCTTTCAAACTATCTAAATATCCATTCACATTCAAAAAGTCAAAATTATGTAGTCTTGAATCAATGCTAACATTTAAAACTCAAAGTCGGCTCAAGTTAAGCAATAGTAGCCCATGTGAGCTATGTACATTTGTATTCTCTAAAACAAAAGAATAAAAGAGTTGGGACACTGACCTCTGCAGCTGTTATCTTTTTTACTTCAAAAAGATCACCATTTGCAAGGACTCTGTTTTGAAATTGAACTTTATATTGTCTAAGTGACTCGACTTCCTTGATTGGCCATTGCACTAGTTGCCTTCCATTAGAATCAAGCCACACCTGTCTAGGAATACACTGCACCAATTAAAAAAAACAAAAAAAAAGTTAGTGCCATTTGAACTGCTATACACCTAGTAATGGTATATCATCCATTCTTCAACAGATAGATTGGGCAAAAATGGAGCATTTTCCATTGGAATGAATGTTATTTTAGTATCACCCTTGCCATTCAAGGGCTCATTTAAATCCAAAGATTTGATTGGATGGCTGCTGGATTTCTATGTTCATTAATTACAAAAAACTATAAAATCTCTAGCACATTCAACACATTGGCTTACTCAACCTTGAAATAGGAGATCATCCTTTTCAAACAAGTTGTTTGCCTGCCAAAAAGAAAAGGAGCACGGCATGGTTTTTTTCACAGGATTACTTCTATAAAGTCCTTATCACATTAAATACATGAACCTACACAAACTTCATATTAATTGATGGACAAATAATAATAATAAGAGAACGGAAAGGTTTTCTTTTTCAGGATTGTATTTCAAACTAGCATCATGGTGGATTTTACTTTGCCGCAAAATTCCCAATTTCTATAGATTCATGAATTCATGAAAAGCCAAATCCACACCTTTCCAAATGCAATTTGTTTCAGATAGAGTATATTCACCTACATCAAATTGACTCATACCTGGATGCCGGCCCAACCTTTAGTGATATCTGATATTGTGCTGTCCGACTCATTCATCCAACCCCACAACACTCTTCGTTTCATCCCCGAATCATAAAATGTCTTTGAGGCATAGAATTTACCATAATCATATCTCAAACCAGTTGAATTATCAGCTGATGTATCATCAGGCACATATCTGTCTGTCTGGAATGTATAGTGGCCTATTGTATAATACTCAAATTTCTTATCATCCAAGCTGACTTTAAGTACATGCTTGATACCCTTTCCATTTGCTGAAGGGTCCAAACCATTTCTCCCACTTTTTGAGACCGGGTACAAATCTGGACACTCCCACATGCCTGTATTCTTTGAGGAGTGCAAAGGGTGTTTGGCCTTCATCCAATGCACAAAGTCCTTGCTCCTGTACAAGATGGCCATTCCTCTTCTCCTCTTCTTGCTGCCTATGATCACCCTCCAACGACCATCTGGACCATGCCATGCAGTTGTGGGGTCCCTAAACGAGCTTGAATTGATGCCATTGATTGGTGCCATCAATGGATTGTAATCGGGTTTGATCCATTCTCTAAGCATTGGATCCGATATGTTCTTCGGATACGCTACGTTCTGGACTTGTCGGTTTGAGGGGTCGATGCCAGTGTAGAGGATGGCGGGTCTGTTGCCGGGGAGGATCGTGGCCGACCCGGACCAGCACCCGTTGGTATCGAATGGCTTTGATGGGTAGATGGCCGGATCCAATGGGGTCCAATTGATCAGATCAGTGGAGACCGAGTGTGCCCACACTATGTTGCCCCACACTGCACCTTTGGGGTTGTATTGGTAGAAGAGGTGGTAGATGCCATTGTAGTACATGGGGCCTGGTAATTGAAAGATTTTAAGCATTAGATTGCAGAAATTTCAGTCAACTGCTATTTGAAAGGAAACACTTAATATACAGCTGTTATTTGAAGTGTGTGCTGCTGATCACAAGGCAACTGATCAGATCACGGGACAAACCTATTGGGTTGGCCTCAGAAGAACAAAAACAGTCATACAAAACCATTGCTGTATTTGCTGGACATTTCCATCTAACAAAGGAGTGCAATTTTTCCACTCATTGAATTGGATACATGCACCCTCTGTTTTTACTTCTCTGTAAATTGCCTTTCAGAAAGCAAAAGCTTATACAACAGAGTGCAATGTATAAAAGTCAATTTGTGTGAATGTCAATTCTAAAAGCCGGTTTAGTTGAAGAATTATCTATATTTATGTCCATCATTGAATTCACGTGGCAATGAGATAATACCATCACCAAGACTTTTCAATGAAGAATATGATCTTTACATCATATCATTCTTCAATCCAATGGGAACTTATTAAAGACAGACTTTAAAAAAGTATCTTTTCAATCAAGAATTTAATCTTTCCAATCATATCATTCTTGAATCAAATGGGGACTTAAATATAGACCATAAAAAGTACTAAAATTATTTTTTATTGACTTGAGGATTTAGGACCAGGAACATACCATTTGGGTCTATTTGCAAGATAATCGGCCACAATTCGGAATTTTGAATCACATGCACACAAATAAAAGAGAGGTTAGAAACATATTGAAAACGACCACATCAACAACAACAACAATAATTATGACTAAGAAAACTTACACTCTCCCACATAGAAACAAATATCTGGGATTCTTCAACATAGAAACAAAAATAAATATAATAGCGGACTCATGTGTCAATATCATAGAAGAGGTTTATAATCATCATTTTCAAAATAGTAATGGTCTGCAGATCTCATAATTACAGTACGACAACATTCACACCACTACTCTGATTGCAAGTTCCACTTTAAAGGAGGCCCAATCAAACCATTGCAGCCACACTACTCCATTGACAGGTGTATGCTCTGCCACTAAAGGACACATCTGTGATTGGACCACAAAGATGGACGGTCATGATTATCACCTTGTACTATAAAATCAAATAACATCAACTGTGACCTGCATGCTGTATCAAATAAATATATTAAATAGTTCTGTATCAAATAATATATTAGTGATCAGAATACTATGGGCGCATCCTAGAGAGAATCTGGGTTTTGTGGATCAAATCAAAGAGATCCAAATGGGTCTGGGTCCTGTGGCCCATCAAAGTAGAAATTAGATCTTGACCATTGACTAGGAGGTACCACCAATCACAATCACAATTATAAATGCTTGGAATTCTCTGCACAAAGCCGAAAGAGGTACCACCAATCACAATCACATTTATAAATGCTTGGAATTCTCTGCACAAAGCCGAAAGAAACTGGATCCCATCCCAAGGTCGGACCAGGTTAGCCTGTCAAAATCCCTCAACTAAGGTGCTCTCGCGGAACACTTTTTCGGATGGACCACCATTAGAAATAAAAACTAAAACAACAAAAACCCGTAAGTACAGAGGGATTGACCAGCAGCACATAAAGAAAAATTGCATGTGGACTAACTTCAGGCAGAATTATGTTCCGAATTTTAAAAATGAAAAGATAAAAAGACATCTGAGTGAGCGAATGAAGACCATTTGAAACTAAATATGACATTCCAATGTAATTCGGGCAAAATTTCAGACCGAAAGTCGGTCCATATAGCATTGCTCGCACATAAAACGTCCTATAGACAAGGGGAAGAGGGAGAGACAAACCGTCTTCGGTTACGGAGATGCGCATCTTAGCGCTTACCAGACTTGGACGGCAAAAAATACGCCGCTTGATATTCCCCGCAGGCGAGTGCAACTAGGATAAGGACTGATAAACCAAACTCGACAACATCCATAAACTTAAACCCTCTTAAGAACATTTCAATGCTTCTTGAAATCAATCAAGAGGCGCACATTAACACACAATGCATCTCCGGCGCACGTTATCTCCCTCCCTTTCCTGCTTTACTGGGAGAGAAATAGAAGAAGAACGACAAGGTTTTGGAGACATTGTAACACTCTCAGCCGAAACCGTTACATATCGGCCGATAAATCGGTTGTCGGCTGATATATTCATTTATTTATTTTGGGCTTCTATCAAAAGAAGAACTGGGAAGGAAAAAAAAAAAACAGAAAATGAGACAGAGAGCCGGCGATGCGAGCCGATTTGGGATGGATGAATATATGATAATGGAAAGAAGATCTTACCGTTGATCCAGTTCTTTGGTGGTTGGAAATGATAGCCAGTTCTGTATCTCTCGGTGACAGAGGAAGCTTGAACAGACTGGAGGTGAGAGAAGACATGATGAGAGGCATCTACAACATCTCTAGAGAGAGAAAAAGAACAGAAGAAGATAACCCAGATGGAGAAACCAAGATTCGAGAACCCCATTGAAGAGAAAGATTAAGATCAAGGAGATAGAGAGAGGAGTATGTTGCGGAAGAAATGTGAAGGTCGCTACCCTTTATATAGATAGAGAAAAAGAGAGGATTCGATTTGGATAACCTTTATTCAACGGAACTCATGCTACGAAACTTTAAAATTGACGACAGTTTTGGAGTTACAAATTTGGATTATGGATCCTTGGTATTCTGATCCGATTTTGCTTCCTTTTTTAGATAAATGGGTTGTAAATCGTAATAATGACACATTCCGGTTGACCCAACTCGTGCTCGGGGTTCCCTGAGACTTAACCCACATGGCGTTGGATTTGGCCTCCATTTCTAGGCCTTCAGGGTTTAACCAAAGCTAGTTTTCTATCCATGCTTTAATTTCGGATTATCTCGGATACCTGAGCTTTAATGAGATATCTTGATTATATTTATAGCTTGTTGCATTCCAATAGATTTCAATTGGATGGCTCTTAAGGGCCCGTTTGACATCGTTTTTGTGTTGTTTCCAATTTTGTGATCGGATCATGTTGTGCTGAGATCATGTTGTGCCGAGACAATACTTTGGGAAACTTGTTTGGCATTATATTAAATTACTCTAATAAGAATATGATGTACGGAACTTGTTTGATAACATTATAAAAGTTTTGATGTAAGGAGCGGACGTATGATTTACAAGTTGAGACCCACCTTTTATTGTTTGTGCCGGTCTATTATTATCGTACATGGGACCCACTGTAGTAAATACAATGTGGTACACACTATTAAAAATTAAAACATGGAACCCATTTCATAGGATTTACAATGTGGGCCCACCTTTATAGGAATTATAATGTGGGGCCACCTTTTGTGAATGTAAAAATATATGATCCATCTTTAGAAATTACAACATGGTACCATATTTAGAAATTAGAATATGGGGCCCACATTCATAGAATTTATAATGTGGGTCCACCTTTTGTGGTCATAACCATGTGACACACATTTATGAATGACAAAGTGGAGCCACATTTTTGTGATTGTGGACACATGACCCACCTTTAGAATTTGAATATGGGGGTAGCACATTCATATGATTTACAATGTAGGCCCACCTTATAGGAATTATAATGTAGGAGCCATCTTTTTTGTAATTGTGAACACGGGGCCCACCTTTAAAAAAATTACAAAGTGGTACAAACCTTCAGAAATCTAAACATGGGGCTACATTCATGGAATTCACAATGTAGGCCCACATTCATATGATTTACAATGTGGTTCCACCTACCTTTTGTAATTGTGACTATATGACACACCTTAAAGAATTATAAAGTGGGGCTACCTTTTTTGTGATTGTAGACATGGGACTCACCTTTAAAAATTATGGCGTGATGCACACATTTATAAATTAGAAGATAGGGCCCACATTTATAGAATTTTTAATGCGGTCCCGCTATTAAAAAATTATAGTATGGTCCACCTTTTGCGATTGTAACCACATGACCCGCTTATAAGAATTATAAAGTGGGGCAACCTTCTTTTGAGATTGTGAACATGGGGCCTACCTTTGGGATAAGCGAGAGGATTTATAGTATTTAAATGATATTCTTTTAAAGGCAAGAGATTAGTAAAAAAAAAAAAAATAGTTTTTTCGCTCCCACTTTCTTATGCCAATGGGATAAGATTTTGAGATTCCTTCTCGTGAGATTAAAATCCGGACTTGTATAGTAAACACATTCATTAAACTTCTAGAGATATCAAAGCAAGTATAGTTTCATTCCATTATATATATGTTCAAGTTTCAAAGGATAAAACATATAAAGTTTATAAACATCAGGACGATCCCAAAAAACCTAGGTCCTGGTACAAAAGATATACAAAAGTATTCTAAATCTAAAAGTCTAGAAATCCCCAAAAGATGAGATGAAAGGCACAATAAGATATCCTCGTGTAACGCGCACTAATGACCGGAGTCATGACGCTAAGCTACGTTATCGGCACCCCAATCTCGTACCTCGTCCTCCTCCCTTGGTTGAGGATCCTCTGGGATTGCCTCAGCATCCGGGTTGGCATAATAGTAGGTATCTTTTGTGTTAGTTTTATGGTCTCAATCCATTAGATTGATGAAATAAATTGATTAATTTCCTTATTTATCAATGTATTCTTGCTTTCCTTTCATGAGATAAATGTTGTTTTAATTATATACTTGCACATAACCAATACGAATGACATGATGGTTCATGAAATAAACCGGAGTGCATAAGTATACTAGATGCAATACATGTGTATGGATGAGATCCACATACAGGAGACATGTATAGAAAATCTTATACTTAAATATCTTCACAACCAGTGATGAGACTGGACATCTCATCTGACAAGGTTGTAGTACTTTGATTACTATGAGATAGTGTGATTTGTCTCGATCATCAAAATGTAAGATTCTGGATCATAGTATCGGTACATTGGATGTATTGAAGGACCATGATAATCACCTTATGAACGATGTCTTTACTTTAAAGTCTGCTCTCATAATTCCCTAGCAATAAGCTCTTAATTCTGAGATATTGATGAACTCAAGTCTTTATCTATTCATTTGCTTTGAGTCACCAATGAGTGAGGCCAACTATATATCAACACCTCGGTGTCTTGGGTACGTGGTAGTAGGACTGTGGGAACATTTAATGATCAAGATGGAATCTATCCTAATTATCCCATTCTGCCAACTAATGGATTTATCATTGAGGATGTGGAGACTTATATATATGGAGAGAAATCTGAAAGTCCATTCAAATCACCGGAGTCTATAGTATTTGTTCTCACAGAAAGTCCATTCAAATCACCGGAGACGGTGGATGGAATACATTAAAGACTATGACTTCCCGATCAAGTATAATCCAGGCAAAGTGAACGTAGTAGCTTATGCATTGAACAGAAAATTAGTAGTTATGGCCAGTTTGAGAGGAGTCAGTGTCTTACACCAGCTTGAGGAACTTGGAGTAGAAGTACAACCGTTAAGGAGAGGTGTGATGTTAACAAATATAACAGTGTCTGAGCCTACTTTCATCCAGAAAATCAAAGATAGTCAGTTGCAAGACCTAGTCTTGGCCAAGATTGTGGAACATATTTCAGAACGTCCAGACTTCAAGATAGTGGATGGAGTGTTGCATTTTTGCGATCGTTTGTTTGTGCCTAAGGAGGATGACTTCAAAAATGAGATAATGACTGAAGCCCACAGCACAAGATACCCTATGCATTCGGGTAGCACCAAAATGTACCATAACTTGAAAAACTGATTCTGGTGGAACAACATGAAGCGAGAAATCGCAATTTTTGTATCTCGATGTCTCACTTGCCAGCAAATTAAAGCAGAACATCAGAAACCTTCAGGATTGCTTCAGCCCATAGAAATTCCAGAATGGAAATGGGAGCACATCACCATGGATTTTGTCTCTGGTTTGCCTACTACTAAGAAGGGGAATAATGCAATCTGGGTGATAGTGTATCGCCTCACGAAGTCTGCTCATTTCATTCCTATGAAGACAGGGAGCAAGATGTACATGGGGCCACTTGTAGATTTATTCGTGAATGAGATTGTCAGTAGACATGGGCAGCCGGTCTCCATTACTTCTAACCGAGATAGTAGGTTTATTTCGAGGTTTTGGAAGACCCTATTTGAATCTATGGGCACCAAATTGCAATTCAGTACAGCGTATCACCTACAGACTGATGGTCAGTTAGAGCGAACTATACAGACCTTGGAAGATATGTTACATGCTTGTGTGCTTGATTTTAAGGTCCAATGAGATGAATATTTGCCACTCTGTGAGTTTGCGTACAATAATAGTTACCATTCCAGCATCGGTATGGCACCTTTCGATGCTCTCTATGGCAAGATGAAGAACCCCCGTTTGCTGGGAAGAAGTCGGTGATCGTAGCTTCCACGAACCGACAATAGTTGGGGAAATAAGTGATAAGATCAAGCTAATTCAGGAACGGTTAAAGGTCGCCCAAAGCAGATAGAAAAGTTATGCTGACACTCGCCGAAGAGACGTGCAGTTTAAAAAGGGTGACAAAGTATTTCTGAAGGTATCTCCGGTCAGAGGAACTTTGAGATTCAGACAGAATGGCAAGTTAGCAAGAAGGTACATCGGTCCGTATGAAATTTTGAGCAAGGTTGGAGATGTTGCCTATAGAATTGCGTTACCGCCGGAGCTCTTCAGGGTATACAATGTTTTTCATGTCTCTATGTTGAAGAAATACGTCCCAAATCCTTCACATGTATTGCAACATGAGCCACTGGAAATTCGAGAAGATGCTTCATATGTGGAAAAGCCGGTCAAAATCATTGACACTAAAGAACAAGAACTGAGAAATTGGACTATTCACTGGGTCAAGATACAGTGGGAAAATCACGAGCCAGAAGAAGCTACAAGGGAACTAGAGACCAGGTTCAGAGAAAGTACCCTCACTTGTTGCCCGAGGTAAAATTATTTTTATTTGGAGGACCAAATAACCTAAGGGGTGGAGGATGTCAAACCCCGATGTCAAACCCCGACCTAGGATTAGCACGATTAGTATTAATTGAGTGAGTATTTATTTATAATGTGGGTTTAGCATTCCTTGGGTTAGAATTTGATTCGATTTAGTCTTGAAATTAGCTTTGGGGAATTTTGAGAGCGCTTTGTGTTAGTCAGACACGCTCAGAAAGGCCCTGAGTATGCGGGTAAGCTTGTGAGGAAATTCTAGTTTTTCTGATTTTAATCGTGATTTCAATCTCATTGGAATGATTTTATTTTATTTTAGAACTTTTTTTTTTCATCCCGTCTGCGTTTGAGGCCCAGAAACCCAAGTTTTGGCCCAAAAAGAGTAAAACAGTCATTTCACACCAAATCTGGACCCAAATTTCGAAATCTCAAAACTATGATAAATTTATACTTTTTGGAAACTAGATGTTTCGATGATCAAATTTGTCTTCTTCTTTGGTTTCATTCGGGGCCCGCAAGTCGAGGTTTTAACCATTACAAGCTTTGATTACAACGGGGCCCACAAAACCCATTTAACTTAAGTTCTCCTTTCTCCCTCACCTTCCTCACGTTCAGAAATTTCCTGCAACTTCTTCTTGAATGAGAGCTGAGAAAAAGTCCCCTTCCACCTTCCTTTTTCACCTTGCATGCTCTAGCAATAAGACTCCAAATGAAAATCTGAGCATACCCTCTTCTTCCCCTCACCTCAAGCTTCCTTTTGGTATAGTTCTCTTGAAGTTTCCAGCTGGGCTACCTCTTCTTTTTCCCCATTTCTTCTTGTTTAGCTAGCTTCAGGTGAGTTATCTTCTTCTCCTCTTTAATGGAGTCTTTTGAGCTCCTTAGGAAGCTTTTCTACTAACATGTAAACCCATTTTCGAAACGGGGTTTTGTTAACCAAAAATGATGATTTTTGAATGGATTTCTTGGGGCTTCTTGTGTAGATTTCGTGGCTCACTCTTGGGTAGGATTTTGAGAAGATTTTCCGGATTAGTATTGGTTGAGGCAAGTGATCATTTTAGCTCTTCTTGATGCATGCAATATTTGAATATCTCTAGCTTCAATGGTTTCTTTTTCTTTTCTCTTATTTTAGTTTGAGCAATGTATTGGTTCAAATATGTGAAATGGTTTGAAATCTTGTCTTAGTTTGAAATGCATATGTTAATGGTTTTATCTTGATAGTTCTCACTTCAATTAAGTGATCCTTACTTTGTTCAAATGTTTTGTGGCTGGATTGAAGATTTAAGGAGTTTGAAAATGGATTGTTTGGAGAATGGAGTAGTTGTGATGGAATTGGAGTAAAAATGTTGTCCTTGGGAGAGCATGTAGGCTCTGAAAAATGTAGGAGTATTGACAAGGATGAAAGGAAGTGTAATGGGAAAGGAATGAAGGAATAAAAGATAAACATTTAAACTTGAACTGGGCTGCCACATAGAGTTGGCCAGCCAGCGGTCAGCTGTCGGGTAGCCGACCTGCCTCACTCGGTCAGCCGACAACCACTCGAACCAGTTCGGTTCCAATTCTAGTAGCTTGTTTGGCAACAGGGGAACGTCGGTCAACTGTCGGCTAACCGACCTGCCTCACTTCGGTCAGCCAACAGCCAACCGAGCTCTAGTTCCTGACTCGAGACCAGGCGGTCAGCCGTCGGTCAGTTGGCGGCTAGCCGACAATCACTACTTGGCTAGCCGACAGGTGACCGAGAGCTGACCGAGTTTCAAACTAGACTTGTTTTGAGAGACTTTCTTGGGGAATGAAAAACCCGAATATGATTAGGAACTTTTAGCTTGAAATTGTGCACTTGAGACCTTAAAATGTCTTTTAACTTCCGGAGCACCAATCCCTTTTTCATTGTAACATTTGGGTTTCAAACACACGAAGATCAAATGGAAGGTCTTAACGTATACTTGACTAATTTTGCTTTGAGATCATGATTTTGATACGACGAATATCGTTTAGCACTTGTTTTGTCTTGCAAGTATGAGTTTCGCTTTGAATTGTTCAAGAATTATAATGGGAAACCCTTTTCCAGCCTTGTTTTGTTATAGCTCCTGCTACTCTTGTTTAGTTTTGCCTTGCTTTGTCTTGATAAGTGTATCCCCCTATTTTCGATAAGTTCTGTATAAGTATCGCTATGTTTTGTGCATACATGAATATCGTTAAATACCGTTGAGCTTGGACTGCCCTCTCAATCTGATCCACTAGTTAGGGGGTCCTTAAACACAAGGACTATCTGCAGATTAGTCGTGTAATTATACACACTTTTGTTCCGGTTCTGCGGCTAGTTTTCCCGCCCACCTTGTGTGGCTCGGGCTTTCGTTTCGTCTCGTTTCGTCTTGTTTTGTCTTTGCTTGCTCTCATCATCACTTATGACGGAGAAAGGATGAGCTCTATGTGGATTCATGAATCATGATGTTTTCTCGCAATCATGCCAGTTTTGCCTTGCACACTATTCATGTTTTGCTCCGAATTCATGTCATGTTTTAAGTATTGATTATCTCAGATTTTTAAGTGATTCATATTATGTCTAAATTGATCACCTGCCAGACCGTCGTGTTTGATCCATTTGTTTTGGTGTTTAGATGCAGGCGCCAATGCCATTGAGGAGGAGCGCCCAGAGGAGGCTTTTTAGCCACATCGAGCCCATGAGTGGCAACCCGATGACGTCCTCTAGACGTCGGGTGGGGACATGAGTTGCGGTGCACATGGTTGGGATTAGAGTTTTGTTATTTGAGGATGTAATGGCCTCTGTTGGCCTTTTATAGTTTGGGGAATGTAAACTTAACTTTAACTTACTTTTGTTACTTGAAACTTAGAATCTTAACTCTCTGATGATGTTATGCTACATTTCTCCCTTTGAATGTTTATGTCCTTTGAACTATTTGACTTATGTATCTTGGAATCATTTGATTAACTTGATAAGTCATGACTGAGATTACTTGCATGCTTTCGCAAACCATTGTTCGTGTGAGATTGTTCCATGCTTGTTTTGGGGATCTTCACGGTGGAAACCTGTGGGATATTTAACACCTCACATCGGGTCACAGTCCCGGGTCTCGATCCGGGGTCGCAACACCATACACTCCCTTCCTGAGCTTGAGCCGATGCACCATAGTACGAGAGAGACCTTTACACCAAGCGAACCAAAGACAATGAGATGGCCAGATGTTATATACAGGCATCTATATCTAGTGTCTTGCAACACCAAACATCAGTCCTATAAGTCTGCATACTATATTATATCGAACTTAAAGGAGATGTTTGCAGACCAAGTCAGGCTTGCAAGGCAAGCTGCTATAAGGGTGCTCATAACCACTAAGATGGCTGAGGGTACACTAGTACTGGACCACATGCTAAAGATGATGGACTCATTGAATGAGTTATATATATTGGGTGCTACGATTGATGCAGAATCGAAGGTCGACATGATCTTTTAGTCACTACTAGATTCATTCAACCATTTCAAGATTAATTTTAATATGAATAATATGAATCAGACCCAAACTGAGTTGTTCTAGCCAGCTAGTAGCGACTGAGGAAGCAATGAAGAAGATAACTAACCTGATGAAAGAAAAGTCATTTGCCAGGTCCAAGCCGAAAGGCAAAGACCGGAAAGGCAAGAAGAAATTGGTTCCCAAGGGTCTTACGGTGGAGAATAATTCTACTTGTGGTATGGCCAAGGCTAGGGTTACGGGAGTAAAGGGAAAGTGTTTCCACTGTGGTATGACAGGACATTGGAAAAGGAATTGTCTAGATCTTCTATCTAAGGAAAGGACCTTAGGTATGATTGAGTCACTTGTTTCTGAAGTTAGTTATGCAACTGGTACTTCAGAATCCTGGTATGTTAACTTTGGTGCAACTAATCACATATGTAATATGTTGCAGGAGTCACAGGTAAACTGGAGACATAGGCATAAGCAGCGTCAGTGGGAGTAGTAACCTTGTTATTTTCAGACATTAAATTGATTTTGTCAGATACATTATATGTACCATCTCTTAGACGGAATTTGATTTTCAGTTTCTAGTATGGTGAATAAGAGTTATTCTATTACTTTTGGTACTGAAATTGTCAAAGAGATATGGTACTTTTATGTATTCTAACAAGGTAATTAATGGCATTTATTTGTTAACTCCCACAATGTATGAAATACACGACATTGATATTAATAATAGAACATCTTTAAAGAGGTAATCACCTTTATCTAATCTAACAAAACTTTGGCACCCGAGGCTAGGTCATATAAAACATAAACAGACTTGACAGGCTAGTGAAATATGGTATCTTACCTTCATTGGTGGTAGAACCAATGCCTGTCTACAAGTCCTATGTGGAAGGTAAAATGACCAAAAGACCCTTTTCCTCTAAGGGTAGCAGGGCCAAAGATTTATTGGAATTAGTGTATACTGATGTGTATGGACCCATAAATATTAGAGCGAGAGATTGATATGAGTACTTCATCACTTTCACCGATGATGACTCAAGACATGAATACATATACCTTATGCACCGCAAGTCAGAGACTTTTGAAAAGTTCAAAGAGTTTCGAGCGGAAGCGGAAAAACAGTTAGGTAAAAGTATAAATACTCTTCAATGAGATCGAGGAGAAGAATATCTCTCCACCGATTTTATGGGATACTTATCAAAGAATGAGATTTTATCCCAGTTGTCTGCTCCTGGCACGCCTCAACAAAACGGAGTAGCAGAAAGAAGGAATCAGACTCTTTTAGATATGATCAGATCTATGTTGACTTTCTCAGGGTTACCTATAGGGATATGTTTTGGAAACTACAAAATATATACTAAACCTCGTTCCAGTTAAGTCTGTACCTAAGACTCCCCTCCGGGCAAAAGCCTAGTTTACAACATAAGAATTGTCCGGCACTCGTTCTGAAGGTTAAGATGGATAAATTGGAATCAAAGTCGGAAGCACACACTTTTATAGAATATCCCAAAGGAACTAAAGGTTGGTTATTCTATAATCCCGGAGAGGCAGAAAGTGCTTATCAGTACCAATGCGGTTTTTCTGGAGGAAGAATATATGATTGAGCCGAAATCTTTAGAAAAGGTTATCTTGGAAGAAATTCGAGAGCAGTTAATTCCAAATCCAAAAATGACCGAACTTGAAGAAAATCCACCCATACCTGACCCAGTAGTTACACCGGTGCCTCGTCATAGTGGGAGGATTGTCCGGCCCCCTGAGAGGTTCTCATTTTTGGGAGAGTCTTATGAGGCAATCTCGGAAGAACTGGAACAAGATCCCTGTAACTATGATGAAGCAATAAATGACATAGATTCAGGACGTTGGAAAGAATCTATAAAAGCTGAGATGGAGTCTATGTACTCTAATCAGGTTTGGATTCTTGTGGACTTGCCTGCCAATATTAAATAGATGGGATGTGCGTGAGATGCAACCCTGAGTGGCATTGAGCCCAAGTGGGAGATTTTTAGTTTTATGGTCTCAATCCATTAGATTGATGAAATAAATTGATTAATTTCCCTATTTATCAATGTATTCTTTCTTTCCTTTCATGAGATGAAAATGGTGTTTTAATTATATACTTGCACATAATCAATACGAATGACATGGCGGTTCATGAGATGAACTGGGGTCCATAAGTATATTAGATGCAATACATGTGTATGGATGAGATCCACATACAGGAGACATGTATAGAAAATCTTATACTTAAATATCTTCACAACCAGTGATGAGACTGGACATCTCATCTGACAAGGTTGTAGTACTTTGATTACTATAAGATAGTGTGATTTTTCTCGATCATCAGAATGTAAGATTCTGGATCATAGTACTGGTACATTAGATGTATTGAAGGACCATGATAAGCACCTTATGAACGCTGTCTTTACTTTAAAGTCTGCTCTCATAATTCCCTGGCAATAAGCTCTTAATTTGGGATATTGATGAACTCAAGTCTCTATCTATTCATTTGCTTTGAGTCACCAATGAGTGAGGCCAACTATATATCAACACCTCGGTGTCTTGGGTACGTGTTAGTAGGACTGTGGGAACATTTAATAATCAAGATAGAATCTATCCTAATTATCCCCTTCTGCCAATTAATGGATTTATCATTGGTAAGTGTACACCCATCACAATTAAGAGTTAATTGGATGGTACTACTGATCACTGTGATTAATTGGGTTTCAAGGATAATAAGATATGGATCTGAATCGGTGGGATATTTATCCAATTAATCCATGGATATTGATGGAGGGGCCTACTTGTAGTGATAGGGAAGTTTAGGGTCTTCTATATAATTTATTCCTAACACTGGAGTTCAATTGCATTTATTTAGTGGAGTTATTTGCAATTAACTGTTGGCCCGGATTGTAGATGAGATGTGGGGTCGCGGTGTCTCAGTTGGAGCCAGCTTTCTATGGAATCCCTAGTGGTCCACACGCTATCCCAAGATTGGATCATTTCTAATTCTATTTGAACTCAAAAGGGAAAGCTACTATTTCTATTTGAAGTGAGACTTCTAATATTGGTAATTGTAGGAATAGAGAGTTACTAATTATTATGGAAGTGAGACTTTTAATATTAAAAAAAGGAGGAGGATGCTTCAAGCTATAAATAGAGGGGTAATAGGGCTGGACGTCCCAAGCTTAATAATCCCCTAGGGATTCACGCCCAGCCCATTGAAGTGCAAGAGTTGCACATCCCTTCTTCTCCTTCTCTCTTCTAGTTTCTCATTCGGTTTCCCTTTGAGGTTCTAGTTAGTTTTTCTCTTGGGGATTCCACCATCTTCTTTGAGAAAAGAGATCCGATGTGAGTCATAGCGTGGAAGACAATTGGGTATTGGAGACTCTAATTTGCTTTGTGAAAGAGTTCTTTATCAAAGGGATTAATCAAATTCTCCATTAGAGTACAACCGAGCTCCATAGGTATAATCTACTCCTTGCATATTGTAGAATTTTGTGGTTGCTTGTTAGGTGCTATTTCTATCTTCTAGATGGAGGTTATTGCTAATCATGGTTGATGAGATTGAGTTTTGGTTCCTGGATTGGGTTTTTGTTGCCTTATGGATACTTGATCCCTGAGTCAAGTGGGTCAAAAGTTTTGAAAACCTATCCACGAGGCCTACGTACTTCCAACACTCTACACACCAGGGACTCAAGGGTCAACAATATATTGGCAAGAAGATAAGCAATATGCATTATTCATAACATGTTTCAAATGAGAATAAAGACAAGTACATGATTATGTGATATCAAGGTACAAGCTGGGCATAAAAGCATGAGTAATTAAGAGAATCAAGTGACAATATAAATCCTAGCAAGATAAACAAGAATAACCATCCATGAAATGCAAGGCAAGTAGGAGGAGACTCCGAGGATGTCACAGCCGTCTCACAGAGGTATAAGTGACGTCCTAGCCGACTACGAATCCCAAAGTCCGACTCTAGGGCGATCCTAGCTCCCAGTCCTAGGAATAGTAGCACGGTCCTAGCCCGCTCCCAGCTATTCGCGCCATGGACGCCATCCAAAGCCGACTACCCACCCTAGTGTCCGGTATCCGACCCACTTTAAAATCCCCAGTCTGCAGCTGGTCATGAATGCAAAATAATGATGATGGTTTATACATGACACAACTCCAAGACAAATACAAGTGGATAGGTTTTCAAGTACAAGATAACAAGCTGAGGGCTACTCCAAGTCAAGCCCAGATATAAGTCAAGTTCCAAGTTCCATGAGTAGTCCTCTTTCAAGTCTATCCACACGTGTCAATCAATACATGACAAAGGTACCCCAAGATACACACTAAGTCCAGTCAAATCCTAAATCTACAAGTTAAGTTACAAGTTATACAAGTATATAAGATTAGAGTGTACAAGGTACAACAACTTATGGATACAAGATTCGTGAGTCAAGAGTGAAGAAAAAGCCAATCCTAGGTCAAGAGTTGTCGACCATGTATCAAATGTATCCCCAACAGAATACATATGGAGAATGAGTCATTCGTGTCCTAATTTGGCATGCCCATGGTGTACGGAAGTTGTTGGGTACCAATTAACTCATTTTCACACGCATTCTGCCAAGTTACGTTAATATACGGAAAAATCCAAGACAATCGACGAAGCACACCAAGCCAAATATGCTCCGTTTTCATTTCTCCAATTGGTCATGCAAGGATAGGGTCAATAAGTTCCAACCTAGGGCCCAAACTAAGTTTAGAATCCATTTCCAGAAGAGATAAGGCTTGGTTCATTGATCCAATACCCACTTTCTCTTCTAATCTCTGATCATTGAGATAAGCATACCATTGGATTCTACGACTCAATAGCTTTCCAACGGTATATAGAACTCCAAATTTTGACAAACAGATCAAAAGTAATGGCCTTTGGAAGATGGTCACAACATGAGCCCGGACCAGTTCGCTTAAGCCAAGAACAGTTGGGTCGAGCAAACTGGTCACAGAACTATCTTTGGGTCGAGCGAACTAAAGGTTGGCTCGACCCAAGTGCCCGAATAGCAGAAAATGCCCATTTTGAGTCCAAACCTTGAGGCATCAAATCCCAAACTTTGGGGAATCAAATCCCCTCTCCTTCAAGACCATCCCTGTAAGAAAAGGAGCATCCTGCTCTCTCCACATCCATTCCATTCCTCCCATCAATAAACCCAACCATCCAATTAGGGTCCAATCCCATTAAATACCTAAACTAGCATGTGAAATCCAAATAAACATAGACAAGCTTAGCATTATGGCTTGCTAAACAATTACATTGTCAAGAGTGAAGATAAATATACATGCATGAGCAATAGATAAAGCTAATCTACTTGCCTTCACCAAAGAGTAAAGAAATGGAAATTTGAGAGAGAAATTGGAGAGGAAAGCTCTCCACTCACACCCTAGCCAAACCACAACCCTTCTCCTACACCCAAAGAACAACGAGGAAGAAGAAATGAAGAAATCCATTAACATACAAGGTCTCTACAAAATGAGGAAGGATTTAGGGAAGAAAGGGACGAGGAAAACTCACCAAAATGGGTCTAAGAGATGAAGGAGGTGAGAGGAGGAGATTGGTGTAGTTTGTTGTCCTTGGGATGGCCTCTAAGCTCCACATGCAAGAAGAGAGATGAAGAGGAGCGAAGAAGAAGAAGAAGCTCCAGTAGTTGCAAATGGAGGGCGGAACGAATGGTAGGGCTGGAAATGGGTTTAAAATGAGGGATGGAGGGAGAAAAGGTCCAAAATGCCCATTTGAGTGAAATGAGATAAATGCAATTATTTGAGGGACTTCGGGACGTCGAATCGTGACGAGTCAAGAACAAAAAGTGACAAGCATGACGAGATCTTTCCAACGAACCCAAATTCGGCGAAAATGGAATTTTTTGGAAAAATACTCAATTTTCTTATTAATCAAAACCTAACCCCCTATTAAGACTAATCGCACTCGGAATCAAACTAAACTTTACAAACCACTTTCTAATGATATAAGAAACTCGCTTAGTCACTAAACCCGTCTAATTAGCTAGAATCACAATTAATTAGGCTAATTGCCAATATTAGGAAACTAAGCACCCTATTAAGGTCGGGGACCTTACAACCAATTTAGACGTTTTTTTTGGTCCGGTGGTCCATGCTTAAGGTCATTCCAAACCTCTCTAAGGCATTGATAGCAGTGGATGGATTATATCTTCGTGGCAAATATCTAGGAGTGCTAATGGTGGCTGTAATACATGATGGAAATCATCAACTGTTCCCCATTCAATTTTTCTTTGCCGAAGCGGAGCGGCGTGATAGTTGGGAGTGGTTTCTTGCAAACTTGTCCTTATCGTTGGGTAAGCCAAAAGATCTCACAATTATATCCGACCGTCCGAAATGCTTAATTCCTGCAGTACAAGCCATGATGTCAAATGTAAAGCATTATTTTTGCTGCCATCATATAGTTGAAAACATAAAAGGCAGCTTTAAATGACAATGGCATTATAAGAAAGTTTTGGAGCGCAGTGAGTGCATACCGACCTTGTGAGTACGATGCTTGCATGGACCACATAAAAAGTGTACCTGAGCGTGCACATAATTACATCCATGCGATCGGCCGTCAGTTTTGGGCAACTGCATTTGCTCATGGACACAGGTATGACATGCTTACCAGCAATGCTGCAGAGTGCACAAATAGTCTCCTAAAAAAACAATCAAGTGCTCCTCATGACAAAGTAAGTGGAAGAGATACGTGTAAACCTGATTGGATTCTTTCAGAGACAGTCAACTCAAGTACAAAGCATCACTTCACTACTAACTCCGTACGCAAAAAAGTACCTACCACAGAGATGGAAGAATCGCAAAGGTTGATGGTACGGTGTCGCGACCCCGGACCGGGATCCAGGTCTGCGAGTGTGGATGGGGTAATAAACTACCCTTAACAATGATTATACATTCACTTAATTTCCCACAGGTTTCCGCGGTGAGGATGTCACACACACTCATAAAACATTTACATTGGTGCGGAAGCGTGTAACAAATCAAACTCTTAACCCATTCTCATTATATAAGACTGATAAGTACCTATGTGTGACAAGATGTCAGAGTGAACAGTGATATCCATGGCATTTCCCAAAATGAAAGGTTATAAGTTTAAGAAAAGATGAGTTAAATTAACATTCCCCAAAAAGAAATGCCAACAAAGGCCAGTACAACCAAAAGTATAAATCATGTATCATTCTATAATCTCCCCAAAATGTTACGTAGCTCAAAGCTAAACCAAATGTCTAAATGACATTGTCAGCTTGCCACTCCACTAAATGTTCGCCGACCGCCTCCTCTGGCTCCTCATCGAAGGCAAGAACGGGGGTTGGACCTGAGTACCACAAAAATGGGTCAGACACAACGGTCTGGCAGGTGGGTGAATAGATAATACCAAGAAAGAAATCAAAGCACATCTTAAACATAACGAAATCTTATTAAAACAATAACTGTCATAAAACAGGATGCATGACTCATTTAAAGTACAGATGCAATATAAATCATGTAGGATATTCAAGGTACAGGAACTGACTAGATGGCAACCACACTAAAGCTAAATCATCTCTATCACTAATGTGATGAGAGCACATTCAGTGCGTTGGGCTTGAGCACACGGAGTGACGAGAACCAACATTATATACATATACATATAGCTAGGCAAGACCACGGCCGCGGAACCGGGTAACGGGGCAGGACAGGATCCAAGTTGCAACTAGCGGGAGCACAAGGGGGATGCCCAAGTCAGTTGATCAGACTGACAAGGACGTCCAAGCTTAGTGGTGCCGACTCATAGGTTACATGAGAAATCAAAACATGTACAAAACTATATCGGTGTAAAACACTCGAGCAGGCGGGGCATGGTGCTCATAGGCCCACATTTCATATCATTATCTTTTCATGCATAAACGGGGCTGGTAGGACATGTCAGGTGCATAAATCAGAGTTTGAGATAAAACCAATGATATCGGGTAAGGATACATATAATCTGAGTAAAACAATGAAATGAATCTTTATAAAACAATGAAATGAATCTTTATACAGTTACAGACTATATATTGGGGCATCCGTATTCAGACAACATGTATAAAGATCTTGTATGTCTATTATTGCCCTTAGTATGGTACTCGAATGATAGAGGACATACCAAGTTTCCTTATGCAAGTTGATGAATCTTTCCGAAATGGAGTTTCTTTCTAAGTCGATCTTCTTATGTCATCCCCTCGGTCTTTCCAAGGTGGTAGGGCATCAGAACAACCCATCCAAACCTTTAAATACCATATCTGAAAATAATAGAAAAGACTCAGGAATTTTGGGTGAAATTCGGTCACCTATCGATTAGCTGGCGGTTAGCCGCCGAGGTGTTTGGCGGTTAGCCGCTGGATGACCGTGGGGCTGACCGCGGTTCACCCTGCTAAAATATAACATTCTGTGTTTCTGACCGCGCATTTCGGCTACCTGGCGGTCATAGGGCGGTTAGATGGCGGTTAGCCGCTGACTGACCGCGGATCGCCCTGCTAAAATATAGCATTCTGTGTTTGTAACCGAATCTGGGTCGGCTAGCCGCCTGTCACCTATCGGCTAGCCGCCAAGGTGACCGCCCGCTGACCGCCCAGCTGCGGGAACTACACATCAAGTGCAGATTTAAGCTCTTTCTTTCCCAAACCATTCCACTTCGACTTCATCCATTTCCTGACATGAAATGGGCCTATTCCCTTCCATTCAACATCAATCCTATCCTCCAACCATCCTTCCATCAAGGCATTAATTCTCCTTCCAATACAAACCCCATTCAATGCAAGTACAAATCTCATTTATAAAATCCATAATGGCAAAACAAGCTTTAGTAAATGAATGCATACATTCTCATAAACTCACTAAGAGGAAATCTTATGAATAAGTATATTTCCAAAAAACATTATGAAACATAGGAAACTAGAGGAAGATGAATAGTAAAATCCACATTTTCAATAAAACAAGAACTCATTCAAATCAAACTCATTCATTCACTTGCCTTGGTCTCCAAATATGCTAGTCAAGCTCTAAGCACACTCTTTAGCTCAAAATCCACAATCTACACAAAGTCCCCAAAATAGCATACATATCAAGCCCTAAAAATGGTAAAACAAGGAATAAGAAGAGCAAGCTTCCAACAATGGAGATGGAGCTTCTCTATGGCTATAAGAATACACATCTAAGAGATGGAAAGAAAAGCTTACATGGAAGACCTTCAAATGACAAGAAGTTGCTCAAAGTAGGTCTTGGAATGGAGGTCTTCTTTTGAAAATGATACTAACAGAGAGCCTAGAGGGAGGGGAAGAAGATTGCAACCTTCATTTCTTCTTTAGCAAGAGTTTGAGAGTGATTGAGAGATGAAGAAGCAAGAAACAAGGTAGCAAAACCCTAGGGCTGGAACCTCTCTTTTTCTCAATGAGAGTTGCAAGAAAAGGGAGAAGGAAGAAGACTCTTCTTTATATAAACAATGGTCATGGGTCCCACAACTTACTCAACTTTTAGGGCTAAAAGCATCACTCTACGGGCTTCGGACGGATTCGACTAAGAAGGAAGAATTGATCGTCGAAATTTCTACTTTCCAAAAAGTATATATTTTACGAGTTTCGGAGACATTGAAAATAGTGCACAGATCTTGTGTAAAAAGACTGTTTTACCCCTATCATTAGCAAAATAGGGTTTAGAGGTCTCGAACGGGAACGGAGCAAATACAAAAGTTGTCGGGAATAATAAAATACATTAAACGAAGCAAATTACAAATTTCCAAAATTATTAAATAAATTCCAAAACCACGCAAAACACAATAAAGGAACCCCCAAAGGGCCCCACTAAATCAAAAGAGTTCCCAAAATAATTCAAAGCTATAAAAGGCTATTCTAATCCAGATTTAACCAAATTCCACTAATCTCACTTATAACTAAGGCACATCTTAATTAGCACTAAAAGGAAACTCTTGGGGCGGGGTCTTACATACAAGTAGCGGCATTTAATGAATATCAAGTGCAATCTTCAAAGTATGTTGATGTAGTTAATCTAGATCGCATGTCATGCTTGTGCCGCAAATGGGACGTAATTGGGATCCCATGTTACCATGCTTTTGCCGCCATGAAAGCGCGAAATATGAACCCATATGACTATTGTGAGCATTGGCACCTCACAAGCACGTACAAGGAGACGTACAGTGATGTCATTCATGCCACCCGTGATAGAAAGTAATGGGAACAAGATTTAACCATGAGAGTCCTCCAACCATTGGCCAGCAAGCAGCTGGGTTGACCAAATAAGAACATGATCCGAGTTGAAGATCGACATCACAAGAGAAAAGTGGTAACTTGTTCATGCTGTAGAGAGAGGAGTCACAACCGTGGGAGCTGCAAAAACCCGCCAGTTCAACAATGACGTTGATGGATTTTGTGTTTTGGTTCTTCTCATGTAATCTTTTTGAGCAATCGAGTCGACCAAAAAAGAACAAGATCCTAGTTGAAGATCGACATTGCAAGCGAAGAGTGGTAAATTGTTCGTGCTATAGAGAAAGGGCTCACAATCGTGGAAGCAGCAAAAAACTGCCAGTTCAACAATGAAGTTAATGGATTTTGTGTTTTTTTTTTTTTTTTTTGGATATGTTTTGGATAGTTTTTGTTGTATGTATGTTTATGGGAAGTTTATTAAATGGCAATAATGGTTTTTGCATTGGTTATGTTTGTGTATAAATTATCGTTTCTTTTGAAAAGAGGTGTGGAACTCAATATTTTGTTGTTGAAGATAATGTAATGTTTGTACGAAACATAACGAATATGCATGGAATTTTGATATAATGCATACGGGATATTTCATTACAGGGTCGGTGATGACCCTAATAGTGTAAAATAAGGTCACCACCGACGCAGGCTACCTATTTTTCTATCTAGTAGTTGTAACTTTCCAGGCTTTCTCAAGAAAAAATTCTTAGTACGGGTCGGAGATGACCTTATTAGTGTAAAATACGGTCACCACCGGTGCAGGTTACATATTTTTCTGTCCAAAAGTTGTAACTTTCCAAAGCAACCACTGGCAAAAATTCCAAGTCTGGGTCGGTGATGACCTTAGTAGTGTAAAATAAGGTCACCACCAACGCAAGATACATAGTTTTTTTTTACCAAAAGTTATAACTTTTCGACGCAACCTCTGACAAAAAATCTAAGCCCGGGTCAGTGATGACCTTAGCAGTGTAAACTAAGGTCACCACAGACGTAGGCTACCTATTTTTCTGACTAAAAATTGTAACTTTTCCAGGGAACCTCTGGTAAAAAATCTAAGTCCAGGTCGGTGATGACCTTAGTAGTGTAAAATAAAGTCACCATCGACGCAGGCTACCTATTTTCCTGACCAAAAGTTGTAACTTTTTCAGGCATCATCTTGAAGGAAACCATTACAAGATCGGTGATGACCTTAGTAGTGTAAAATAAGGTCACCGCCGACACAGGCTACCTATTTTTTTTACCAAAAATTGTAACTTTTCCATGCATCATCTTGAGGGAAACCATTATAGGGTTGATGATGACCTTAGCAATGTAAAACAAGGTCATCACCGACGCAAGCATCCTAATTTTCTGACCAAAAGTTGTAACTTTTCCAGGCATCATCTTGAGGGAAACCATTACAGGGTTGATGATGACCTTAGCAATGTAAAATAAGGTCATCACCGACGCAAGTATCCTAATTTTCTGACCAAAAGTTGTAACTTTTCCAGGCATCCTCAGCCAAGTTTAGTGCTACAACGTCCGTGATGACACTGAATAAACATGGAAAAAAATCAGTAAGGATGGGACTATGACATTTACATCAAAAGCCATCTATGTGCTTAAAAAAAGTTTTGTTGCGGTTAAATACAAACACAAACATTTTATGCATTCAATTCAATTTCCATTCAATCAACATCCCATATACAATTAAGAAAAATTATGCACATCTCCTAAGTTTAAAGTTAGAAATTGACAACATCCACTACATAACCACTTCAATTACAAGTTATATTAGGATCAATATCGAAGAATACATATAGCACAACAAATTTAGGGAAAGGTTCACTACGTGTCAGGCGGCAAGACCGGGAGTGGGGGGAGATTAAGCTTTGACCCATTTTGAATCCAGTTTTGCTCGAATATGTCGAGGACGATTCTCCATCGGCAGTACGGGATGTTTGACGGGGTGAACTCGATGGGATGATGATATATGCAACGTTTTGCGAACACACAGGCGAATAACCCGCAGTCATTTCCATTATCTTGAAATGGGATATCTATCTTTGTGGTAATCGTCCATATCATAGACATCGACCACTTGCAATCCATGAACCTTTGCTAAAGTCACAATCTCTATCCAAAGATAGTGGAAATGAATGATAATTCGATTTTGAAATTTATTTACTATCGAAACATTATACTGCCAAGATGAGAGAAAATAAGTACTAACGAATCTGTCACAGGTCTTTTGGCCCCAGATCTCTCCATTGGAATTGTTATAATACTCTCAATGGTTCTCATCGACATATCTGACCAGTAGGGACCAATGATTATGAGCATGCAGTACATAGACTAGAGTCTCTCACTCCATTGCGCCTATAACACGTTCTCCCTTTGGCCCAAACAACATATCATCCCCATTCTATAGGCCCTTTTCTTGGAAACTTTGCCAGACAAGCATCTCAGACATCAACTAACTAAGACATTAAACCTATTGAGTAAAAATTTTAAGTGGCTTTAATCTTAATTACACTTACGCATATACTAGGATTAGCCAAGTATGCATCATTGCACCTTTCCCGTAGCACATCAAACCAGAAATATATGATTGTTGAATCTATCAAAGTGCCCTCATCCAATAAATCTCTGAGGGACTTAGAATCTACGCATGAGATTATCATATCCAACTCTTCCTTCCTGTCAATGCAATGAGCCGAGGGACGTTGAATTAGTAAAAAACCCAACAACTTGAGAATTACTACGGAAGTGTTTTCAACAATTGCAGTTACATATGCATGAAACATTTGTAGAAATTCATCAGAAGTTCATTCTCCACTTCCGTCAAAACATAACCCGTTTGGGGCAATGGATGTTGATAATCAAGAAACCTATTCGGGATCTTCCTTAGCTTCGGTATTTGCTTGCACCTCCATATCAATGAATCAATTATAGTCGGTGAAGGGGCTACAATGATTGCCTGGTAAGTGACCTTCGGAAGTATATTGTATCCTTGAGGACCGGACGTGACAGAGATAAGATCCTCGATAGGGATGTCATCCACATCACCAAAGGCCGTGTCAAGGTTGCTGGCATCAACTTTATGTGGTTGCTACTCAACCAAAGTGTGAGAGCCTGATGCCTTCATGAGGGAGTCCTCTATCTTTAAGGGAGCATCAATACTAAGTCGAGGCTTCTTTACGGAGCTTTTTAAGGATTTCCCCTTAATCATTGCACGCTTTAGCATTTCGACAGTCTACAAAATGAAGCAAAGTATGGTGAGGAAATCACCAAAATCTTTCATCACATTAACCAAAAATTATAACATATTCATATACTTGGAAGTATTCATACAGGCAATTCGCAAAATGAAATGCTCGAATTTATTTATATCCTTACCAGCGTGTCATCATCTTCTGAAGCGTAATAACTACATGTCTCGATGTAGTCCTCGTATGTACTCCCAAATGCGGACCTAAATCTCTCGACCTTTTTCTTAATCAAAGTTATGAAATTGACTAGGTCCACATTTGCAGCGATCGAACGATCGCATGACCGTACTATGTGGTCGAGGAAAAGAGAGACATGCAGTCGACATATTGAAAGGATCCCATTAGAAAATATATGAACTAAATCAATATGAAGCAAAGTAAGGGATGCAAAGGGTGTGAACATCATGCCCGACTCTATAGGACAATAGGAGAACAAGCATCAAGCTGTGGGGAAGGATCCCTTTGTGTTTTGTCTCATTACCTGACACGGCCAAAACGCATGATGGTATTCACTTCTTGCCATCTCATGTATGCTTCTTCATCCTCCCCGCCTTCTAATTTTCCTTTTCTCTTTAGCACATTATTTGCCCGAGCTTCCCATGACTTGACCTCCTCCTCGTGCACTAGACTCCAATCTATAACAGATCTCCCCTTATTTTCCTTACTAACGATTGGCCTGACAAAGCATGGAGGCACCATCTGTGTCAAGCCAAACTCCCTCATAATCATAGAAGAAGGGTGACGCTCCAACACCCAATATGATATAAGGGGATATTCTTTTACTGTGACTACTCATTTTTCTCACTTATTTTTATCTCTTTTATATGAGCCACTATTACAACCTTTCTCAATGTATGATTGTTGCTTGGTGAGATGTAGGCGATGACAAAGCACATCGAGCAAATGGGAGCTTCGCAAGAAATTAATAAAGGTGTGTTTCATTTTTACGTGCTCTTTGTCTGTTAATTTACAGCAACATGAGGAATTGCAACATAAATGTGATGCCCAAGTCCAGCAATCCTATGAGTTGAGTGATAAACTAGAATACACCCGGGTAAGCGGAATTGAACTCAATCTAATAACTTATTCAACAAAGTTCAGAAGAAACCAACAAGTTACTTGCTATTGTTAAGGAAGATTTGAAGTCGGGATTGGAGATCTGACTATGTAGAAATGTTTTGTATTATTATTACTTTTAAATATAAATAAATATGCTTTTATTTAATCAACATTTATTACATGAATTGGGTTATTAGAAAACCCTAAAGGGCAAATATACCCCTTCACAAAGCCCACAGTCCCGAGCAACAAGCGAACAAACTCTGCATTCAACTTAGGAAGCAAATAATACATGAAGATCATTCGATGAAATTCTCATAGAAGCCCCATACATAGATCTAATACCTCTACTCAACTGAAGAGATCCTGAAGTTAGAGTAGGAACTGAACATATTGAAATCTGTTTGACTTCGAATCTTCTTCATAATTTCATACGAGACAGCTAACTGTTGAGCATATTTTGATTTAAAAATTCTGTTATTTCGCTCTTTCCAAACATGCTAAATGTTGCATTTGTATTATTTGCTGGCAAGCAGATGCAAGTTCCGTAACAGTGCTTGTTTTAGGTAATTGAATTCCTAGATGTTGTAAGACTTGTATTTAGGGTTCGTAAATGATCATCCAAATATCGGAGTATCAAAAGTCTTCAATTCCAATTAAAAGTGGCCAGGAAGCCTATTTTGGGATCCATCATGAATTCGGATAAGATAAAAATCTACATATGTGCTGTAGATTATTGGATTTGGGATCAAATCCTTGTATGTTCTGATTCAAGGATCTTGATTTAAGATGAATAGATTCACATACTAATATATATATATATATATATATGGGAGGTGCTCCTATGAGAGACACTCTCACCAAGTTTATGAGAGATGGGTGGGGGCCCTCACTTCCATATCCACTCTCACCAACTTAAATGCAAGGACCCCAAATATAGAAGTAAGAGCCCCCACTCATCTCTCATAAACTTGGTGAGAGTGTCTCTCATAGGAGCACCTCCCTATATATATATATATATATATATAGGGAGAGGGAGATGCTCATATGAGAGCATCTCTCACCTTACTATGAGAGATAAGGTTAAATGTGAGGGCCCCACCTTATCTCTCATAGTAAGGTGAGAGATTCTCTCATAGGAGCATCTCCCATACACACACACACACACACACACATATATATATATATATATATATTAAGGGCCTAAAAAGCTTGAGTTGTATTCATATTTGGGAGTCTACCTAGCTTTAATAATATAACATTTAATAGTTTCACTAGTATATACATTTAAGAAAGAAATTGAAGCTTTTTATTCAACTATATTGATGCAATCTACCTCTTACTTTGGTTCAGATCCAGAACGGGGTTCATTATGGATACATAGGTTCTATGTCATATCCAAATTTGGATTGGAGCACAATCTATAAAGATGGATTTGGGTCCCAATCGACCTTGGTTCCATATCCCAACCCATCTTGTTTGAATCTCTACTTGTATCCAAAAGTGATCATCAAATAATTCTGCATTTGATGGGCAACGAATCGAAGGGATCAAATGAATATCCAACCATTATCTAATAATCAAAATCTTAGGAAAGTTCTATCTGCACATCTTCACTTTATATCTTTTACCCTCACATCTTGAATAATATTTGTTGGAGCCCATTTGACTGTAAATTCATACGCGGTCAATTCGAAAGGCCCTAGAAAAAAAGAAAAGAAAACGAGGGCCCTGGATGATATCTTAATAAATTTTCACGATGCGAGCTAATCAAACTCTCAGGAGATCAAATTAAGGGCTGTGACTGTTTGATTGGACTATGGGATTAACACACCTACCCAACTAAGGGCTGTCAGTGTTTGATTGGACTATAAGATTAACACACCCACCCAACCCACGCACTGACCATCTATCCATCATGGTCACAGAGAGAGGGGGAAATAAAAAAGAAACTCATCCATCCCATCTGTTTGATTCAGATAGGCCTCACAAAGAATTTGCTTGGCTGAAAACATAACTTTTAAGTTGTAAAACATATCTTATAAGTAGTGCAAGGATTAATTTATACACAAAGTGGGGTGGCTAATTTAGTTACATCATCATTATGGACGGGCCCACTATCACCAGAGATGAATCTAATTGCCATAGAGTTGTTGCCAGCCTAGGAGTACAGAGAGGGATGCCCCTTGTCTCCTATCCCCTATAATATTGATCGCATGCAAACTCACGTTTGAACTTTGAAAGGGTTTGAGAGGTACCTTCCAGTGTCAGTGTTAGGATAATATGGTCGAGGCCACCGAAAGGATAAAGCAGAACAAATGGCAAATGGGTATGGACCAATGAACTCTATTTGAGGGGTGCCAACCTTACCAGATAGTTTGGAACTTATCAGATAGTTTGGTTTTAGGGGCAAATGGTGGATTTCTTATTTGGATTGTTGGGGGGTGGGGGGTGTGGGGGGTCCATAATTTTTATTGGATTCTTTTAAACATACCATGGTCTAACGGGTGTGGCCACACCCACGTAGTTACGCCTAGATCCGCCCCTGGGTCACCAACGGCATTGGATTCTGGGTCATCTGGGTAACGTTCACAAGAAACACATGAGGCCACTCAGTCGGACCAACATTACCCGAAGTTACACATAGAGCCCACATGTAGCTCATGTGCATCTCTTTATACTACCAGATCAAGCCCGTGTACAGACCGGGCCAATTGATTGTTAAAATGGAATCCCATTAAATAAACCCTAAAAGAAACAACCAAAGTATATTCCAAGTTGGTAAACTCAAAATATCCAATTATATTTAGAAATAGAAGAGAGAATTAAATAAATCATAAAGAAACCTGGGCCCTATTAAAAACAGTAATTAATTGTTAAAATGGAAGACCCTTGAATGAATCCTAAAATAATAATAAAATTACATATAATATTGTATCGGATTGGACTTTTGATTAGATAGGCCCCATAGCATATAATATTGCATTGCATTGGACATTCTTTCATAGTTGGATGGGCCCGTATCGTATGAGAAATGGATATTTAATAATC